>LR738714.1:829679733-829726585 GCA_902687465.1 Secale cereale | reverse complement strand
CGCCTGGAGCCCCTGGCCCACCTCCGGCTGCCCCCTTTTGCCTATATACTCCCCGTCATCCAAAAACCCTAAAAACGAGAGTTTTTACGGAGTTCCGCCGCCGCTCCGTGGCGGAAACCTACAGAGAAGAAAAAGCCATCTCCGGCGGGCAGATTTCGCCGGGGAGATCACCTCCCGAAAGGGGAGATCATCGCCATCGTCATCACCATCGTCACGGGCATCATCGAGATCATCATCAACATCATCCCCAACATCAGCACCATCTCCATCTTCATCCAAATCTCATCTCACAATTGCAACTTGTGTTGTAACCCGTACTATCTATCCTCTCTACTCCATCGGTGTTGATTACTACTTTGTGGTGAATGCTATTGAGTCTTGTTGGAGAAATATTATTATGTCCAGATTGTTTAACATCCATTTATCTCCGCTGATCATGATCTCTTTTATGTCTTGTGAGTAGTTACCTTAGTTCTTGAGGACATGGGAAAAGTCTTGTTGTTAGTAGTCATATGCTGTTGAAGTAATATGTGTTGTTTGATACTTAAGTTGTGTTGTTATTCTACTAGTGGTGTTGTGTGAGTCGAACACTCAACACTTCGCCTTATTAAGGACCTAGGGGAATACATTGTGTACAAAGAATGCTTACGGTGGGTTGCCGGAGTGACAGAAACCTGAACCCCAGTTCGCACGCTTTTGCACAAGGGAACGATGGATCATCGATCGTATTGCTATGGTTAGGCTTTTGCCTTAAATACTATCTTGTATTTGCGGATGCTTGCAAGGTGTTTAATCATAAGAGTGCACTCATCTTAGTCTAGAGAGTGTACTAGCATAGATCCACCCACTCAACACTTATCAACACATAACATAGTACCGATACGGAATATGGCGAAAGCACATGACTACCTCTCCCGTGTGTCCTCAAGAACGCTTTAGCCTACATAAGTTCAGTTGCTAGGCCTCTCCTTTGCTCAGAAAGGATTGGGCCACTTGTTACTCTCAGTGCCTTTTACTTTGCTTTATTTTACATTTCCTGTTGCTTATATCAAGAAAACCCCTAAAAAGTTATCTCTCAGTGCTTGCAGTAATTCCTTGCTCAGAATCGCTTATCAATACCTTCTGCTCCTCGTTGGGTTCGACACTCTTACTTATCGAAAATGCTGCCATAGATCCCTTACGGTTGTGGGTCATCAAGTACCATTTTCTGGCGCCGTTGCCGGGGAGCGTAGCGCTATTGGTAAAGTGAAACTGGTAAGGAAGTTTTTATATTTCTGTTTTATTTATTTCTGTTATTGCTGCTCTTTGTCCTTATGGACAACCTTGCTATTGGATCGTTGCTTGTGGGAAGACGCCCCACACCTGTGGTGGTTGGTCCTCCCCCTACTGAAATTGTGCCCTATAAAATACTAGCTGGTATTATCGATTATGTTCTGGCTAATCGTTATGCAGGAGACAGACATCCCGGTGAACACTTGCTATATCTGTCACAACTATGTTCATTATTTAAGCTTGCAGGTGTATCAGTGGAGTTTGTCATGAGGAAATTGTTCGCCGTATCGCTTATAGATGAAGCTTCAGATTGGTATAAGCTTCTCGATAACTCGCACTTGCTTGATTGGCAAGAGCTTATGTCTCTCTTTTATACTAAGTTTTATCCTCTTCATGAAATTCATCGAGACAGGAACTATATCTATAACTTTAGGTCTCGTGAGGGAGAAAGCATTGCTCAAGCTTGGGGGAGATTGAAGTCCCTAATGCTCAAATGTCCTATTCATGAGCTCCCCAAGGAAATTATACTTACAAATTTTTAAGCCAGGCTTTCTCGTCAGGATAAGGAGATGCTGGATGCCTCCTCTAGTGGGGTATTTCAGACGAAGAGTGTTGAAGAAAGGTGGGATCTCATTGAAAGGATCCAGAGGAATACCGAAGATTGGGAAATCGATAAAGGTATTGAACCTGCTATAAATTATGAGCATGATTATATTGAGAGCTATGTGAAAACTGATTAATTCAATAGTTTTTGCTCTAAGATTGGTCTTGATTCCCATCTAATGATTGATTTCTGTAAGGATTTTGCCTCTCACGTTGATTCTTTTAAAAAGAAGAGAGACCAGCATCATGAACCTTTTAAAGAGCTATATGTTGATATTCATGTTGCTGACCCTATTTTGCCTGCAGTTATATATGAAAAGCCTCCTTTTCCCGCAAGGATAAGGGAGCACTCTCTTGTGACAGGCGTAATAAATAAAAGTGAGAGAAGAATTGATGAGCCTGAGGACCAGATCAAGGTCGATCCTCAAGTTGCATTGATTAAAGACCTTGTTACTAATGATGTTTTGGATTCCAATGTAAATTTTTGTGCTGTTTCCAATAACCTTGTCACAGCCAAGAATAAAGGCCCAATTTCAGGTACTCCAGTGGTATCTGTTAAAATAGGAGATCACAATTATTATGGGCTATGCGATTTGGGATTGAGTGCAAGTGCTATCCCCTATTCACTTTATGAAGAGATCATCGGTGAGATTTCCCCTTGTGAACTTGAAGGAGTTGATGTTACCATTCATCTAGCAAACAGAACAACTATCTCTCCTATCGGAATTGTGAGGGACGTTGAAGTCCTATGTGGAAAGGTAAAATACCCTACCGACTTTCTAGTACTTGGTTCAGAGAGGGACAATTTTTGTCCTATTATTTTTGGTAGACCTTTTCTTAGAACTTGTGGAGCTATAATAGATTGCAAGAAAGGTAAAGTTTCTGTTGAATTCAATGGTGAGCCATATGAATTTAATTTTTCTAAGTTCTCTAAGCAGCCTCGTGGTACCGATTTACCTAGTGATGATAAAATTATTGAAAGTATTGCTTGTATTTCTATTCCCCCTAATGATCCCTTGCAGCAATATATGGAGGACCACGAGAATTATTTGCATATGCAGGAAAGAAATGAACTAGATGAAATATTCTTGAGGCAACCTGCTATCCTGAAGCACAACCTCCCGGTTGAACCTTTGGGAATTTTATCAAAACCAAAAGAAGACCCGGTGTTCGATCTTAAACCTCTTCCCGATACGCTCAAGTATGCTTATTTAGATGAAAAGAAAGTATATCCTGTTATTATCAACTCTAACCTTTCAGGATATGAAGAAGAGCGACTATTGGAAGTACTTCGTAAACACCGAGGCGCAATTGGCTATACCCTTGATGACCTTAAGGGGATTAGTCCATCTATCTGTCAACATACTATCAACCTTGAGCCTGATGCTAAACCAGTTGTTGATCATCAACGACGGTTGAACCCGAAGATGATGGATGTTGTAAGAACTGAGATTCTCAAGCTTCTAGCCGCAGGTATTATCTACCCTATAGCTGGTAGTAAGTGGGTAAGCCCGGTACATTGTGTTCCTAAGAAAGGAGGTACAACTGTGGTTCCTAATGATAAGAATGAACTAATACCTCAGAGAATTATTATTGGATATAGAATGTGTATTGATTACAGGAAGCTGAACAAGGCAACCAGGAAGGATCACTACCCGTTGCCGTTCATCGACCAAATGCTTGAAAGGTTATCCAAAAATACCCACTTTTGTTATCTCGATGGTTATTCTGGTTTCTCTCAAATTCATGTTAGCACTGCTGATCAAGAGAAGACCACTTTTACTTGTCCCTTTGGTACTTATGCTTACAGGCGTATGCCTTTTGGTTTATGTAATGCCCCTGCTACTTTTTAGAGGTGTATGTCTGCTATCTTTCATGGTTTCTGTGAGGATATTATGGAAGTCTTCATGGATGATTTCTCCGTCTATGGAACTTCCTTTGACCATTGTCTCCACAACCTTAATAAAGTTTTCCAAAGATGTGAGGAGACAAATTTGGTACTCAACTGGGAGAAGTGCCACTTCATGGTTAACGAAGGAATTGTTCTTGGTCACAAGATTTCCGAAAGGGGAATTGAAGTGGACAAGGCCAAGATCGAAGCAATTGAGAGGATGCCCTACCCAAGGGACATCAAAGGTATTCGCAGTTTTCTTGGTCATGCTGGTTTCTATAGAAGATTTATTAAAAACTTTTCTAAGACTTCGAGGCCCCTCACTAATCTTCTCCAGAAGGACGTTCCTTTTGTATTTGATGAGGATTGTAAGGAAGCTTTTGAAGTTCTTAAGAAAGCCTTAATAACCGCTCCTATAGTACAACCACCTGACTGGAATTTACCTTTTGAGATTATGTGTGATGCTAGTGATTTTGTTGTTGGAGCTGTTTTAGGACAAAGAGTTGATAAGAAATTGAATGTTATACATTATGCTAGTAAAACCCTTGATAGTGCTCAAAGGAATTATGCTACTACTGAGAAGGAATTCTTAGCTGTAGTATATGCTTGTGATAAGTTTAGGCAGTATATTGTTGATTCCAAAGTTACTATTCATACTGATCATGCTGCCATTAAGTACCTTATGACAAAGAAGGATGCCAAGCCAAGGCTTATCAGATGGGTACTCCTTCTTCAAGAATTTGAATTGCAGATTGTTGATAGGAAAGGAGAAGACAATCCGGTGGCGGACAATCTTTCAAGGATGGAAGATATATCGCATGATCCCATCCCAGTCAACGATAGTTTTCCAGACGAGCAACTTGCCGTTGTAAAAGTATAATCTCTTTCCGATCCTTGGTTTGCAGATTATGCTAATTTTATTGTTGCAAAGTATTTGCCTCCAGGTTTAACATTTCAGCAAAGGAAGAAGTTCTTTCATGATTTGAGGCACTATTTCTGGGATGACCCACATCTTTTCAAAGAAGGCCCCGACGGGATCGTGAGAAGATGCATACCGGAACATGAGCAGAAGGACATTCTCAGACAGTGTCATGATAGTCCCTATGGAGGATGATACGTCCAAAACGTATCTATAATTTCTGCTTGCTCCATGCCTCTTTTGGGTGATATTGCTATGATATTTATACACTTCCATACACTTTTGATCATATTTGGACTAACCTATTAACTCAGTGCACCCCAGTGCCAGTTTCTGTTTTCTGCTGTTTTTGTATTTCAGGTTTTCCCGTCACGTAAACTGCCAGAAAAATCCCGGAAAAATTATATAAAAATCAGCGTTCCAGAAGCTTCCCGGCAGCCAAAGTAGAGCCGGAGGGGGGCCACCAGGGTTCCAGGCGCCCTGGTGGCGCGGCCCCCCAGGCCTCCGCTGATGCCCCCCTTTGGCATATATTTATATCGTGTCCTGAAAACCTCGAGACGGGAACCCTTTTTTTCGCGATCTCATCTCTGCTCCGCCGCCGCCGCGCTTCCAAGATCGGGAGAACCAGGAGAACTCTTCCCGGCACCCTGCCGGAGGGGAGGATCACCACCGGGAGCCTCTCCACCACCATGGACGCCTCCCGGATGAGTTGTGAGTAGTCTCCCTTGGACCATGGGTCCATGACCAGTAGCTATGTGATGTTCTCCTCCCGTTCTTGTGCTTCACTAATTAGACCTCGTGAGCTGCCCTACATGATCGAGGCACATATGTAATCCTTATGCTATTGCTATGTTGAGTTTGCTGGGATCCGATGGATTGTGAGATTATGTTCAGATTGTGTTTGAGTAATATATTTGATCTACCTCTTTTATATTTATGTTCGTAAGTAATTCTTGCATGTTCTCCGTTGTTATTTATTGCTTTGGCCAAGTAGTAGGTAGTGACTCCAAGAGGGAACATTATGCTTGATTGTGGGTTCATGCCCCTCGATGACTAGCTTGAGTGACAGAAACATGAGTCTAGGGGATGTGCTGTTGCCACAAGGGGGAAAACAACGGTGCTTGTGCCCGCGGGTGCAAGGATTGTTTACTTTACGCAAAGTTCTTTTAATGCAGTTGTCTGTTGCTTTTAGTTTACACTATGGGTGGGACTCGCAACTTAATACCAGCGAGATGTTCTGGATAGATATCTCAAGGTGGATGATTAGTAGTAGATGCAGATGGATTTCGGTCTACTTGCCTTGGCGTACCGCCCATGCTTTGAACCTCTACCTTTCTTGCAACATAGTTAGCATTGGTTTGCGCACATAATTCTGTCAATTGCCCAGCTGTAATTCGTTCACCTCACATAGCTGTTTTATCGTCCTTTGGGAGAGAGACATCACTAGTGAACATCATGGGACCCCGGTCCATATTACCATCACTGATCACATCCGCTATTTACTTTTCTGCTTTTACTTACTATATGCAATTATACCTATCACAATTATCACTTGCGTTTGATCCTTTGTAAACGACAAGGCCGGAGGGATTGACAACCTCTCTGTACTCGTTGGGAGCAAAGTTATTTGTATCTGTGTGCAGGTCCACGTTGATTGCTAATATCTGGCACCGTTAGCAGTTGACACCTTCTTGTTGAAACTGGGAGTCTCAGGGGAAATCGATCCTTGGTATCTTTGCCAAGGGAAAACTTCCGCTACACTGCATCTCAAACCTTCCACTTGGGGTAACCAATGAGGGGCGAGAAGCCATCAGAGGACATCATGCCGGTGAGAGGACTGCACATAAGGTTCTTCAATCAGGTTTTTATTGGCCTACTCTCTTTAAGGATGCTAGAAATTATGTTTTAGCCTGTGATAAATGTCAGAGAGTTGGTAACATTAGTATAAGGAATGAGATGCCTATGAATTACTCACTAGTGATTGAACCTTTTGATTGCTGGGGTTTTGATTTTATGGGTCCTTTTCCTTCTTCGCACAAGTACACTCACATTTTAGTAGCTGTTGATTATGTGACCAAGTGAGTTGAAGCAATCCCCACTGAAAGTGCTGATCACAAGACATCTTTGAAAATGCTCAAAGATGTGATTTTCCCTAGGTTTTGTGTACCTAGGTATCTCATGACTGATGGAGGATCACACTTCACGCATGGAGCTTTTAGAAAATCTTTAGCCAAGTACGATGTCAATCATAGAATTGCTTCACCGTACCATCCTCAAACTAGTGGGCAAGTTGAGCTCACCAATAGAGAGATTAAGTTGATCTTGCAGAAGATAGTAAACAGAAATAGAAAGGACTGGTCAAATAAGTTAGGAGATGCTTTGTGGGCGTATAGAACTGCTTACAAAAACCCCATGGGCATGTCCCCCTATAAGATGGTGTATGGCAAGGCATGCCATTTGCCATTGGAATTAGAGCACAAAGCTTTCTGGGCTGTTAGAGAGCTTAATGCTGACCCAAAATTAGCTGGTGAGAAGCGTCTCATGAACTTGACTTCTCTAGATGAATGGAGAAGTGAAGCTTACGAGAGCGCTAAAATGTTCAAGGAAAAGGTAAAGAAGTGGCATGATAGGAGGATTCTGAAACGTGAATTCAATGTTGGTGATAAAGTTTTGTTGTTTAGATCCCGTTTCAGGTTTTCTCCAGGCAAACTACTTTCCAGGTGGGAAGGGCCATTTCATATTGAAGAAGTTTATCGGTCTGGTGCAATTAAGATTAACAATTTTGAAGGCACCAAACCTGAAGTTGTGAATGGGCAAAGACTTAAGCATTACATAGCAGGAGACCGTGTCAATGTTGATGTGAATATAATATACACAACAACTCATGAAGAACATGTTGCAGCCCTGTTTCAGACGCCAGCAGAAGCAGAATAAAGAAAAGGTATGTATTACGGTAAGGAAACATCGCGAACCGCCATAATAGTTCCATATTATGAGTTTTTACAAAATTAGTAAAATTCTGAGCCTAAGTGGAGCCGGAGACAAGCTCCAGGGGGTCCAGGCGCCCCCCTGGCGCGCCCTACCTCCTGGCCGCGCCGGGAGGCCGCCTGGACACCCGGGAGTCCGTCTCCGACCCCGCTTTAGCCTGTTACCTTCCTTTCTGTGCATAAATTTTTGCTATATATTTGCCCGGATTGTTCCGGCAACGTATCTCGCGATTTCGTGTGTTTTCTTTTCGATCTGTTTCTGCCAGGGAATCTTTCAGCTGAATCTAGGTGCCATGGCTTCTCCAAGTTCCCCCAAAGACAAGTTCGTCGTCAACGTCATCAACCCTTACCTCGCTGAGGTGAAGAAGCACCCTCAGGTTGTTCGGATGGAGGACGGTGTCCTCCATCAAGAAGATCTGAAGGGACCTATCAAGGAGGGGAGCATCCAGGCCAGGCTAGAAGAAGTGGAGCAAGAAGTCTTCAAGTACAAGAAGATGATCGAGCGTGGTGTTGAAGCTAACTTTGACATCATCAACGAGCTGAAGGCCTACTTCCTGAAGGAGAAGAAGGAGATGTGGGAAAGCATCACCGCATCTGAAGAAAGAATTACAGAGCTCCAAGGGAAAATTTATGATCTACATCACCAGAACTGTGAGTATGAACTAAGGTTTATGCGCATGGGTATGGGTGCTGCATGCAGGATTCAGGAGACAAACTTCTCATATGAGACTGGAGAACCCCTTCCATGGAAGCGCTTCGCCGAGGACTACGTGATCAACGCCAACAAGAATGAGGAGTGAAATCTCCTTGGGTAACGGCAATCCCTTAGCTTGTTCCAAGCTTGGGGGACTGCCCGGTATCTTTATCTTTACCTTTTGTCTTTTAGAGTCAAGTAGAGTCGTATCATGTCTAGGGAGGTTATTATATGAGATAGGTGTGTGCATTGAGGTCTATCACTCCTTCGGTGGAGATATTGTATCTGTGAGTGTGGAGTCGTCTATGATGGAATATTAATGAGAAGTCTATTGGTTCCTTTGCTGCACTCGGTATTCTCTTCACGCCATCAACCTTATATGATGATTCTTATGGGGAGTATTGACCTTATATCAGGTATGGCTGTGAAAACTTTATTTAATCTTGGCAAACATAGCTTTGGTCATAACAACAAGCATGATTTTCTTAAAGTATCGACATAGCCAAAACCTTTATGTTATAATGCTTGAAGTGTTATGCTGACAAGGAAGACAACTTGATGTGTTATGCTTATTTTAATGTTTATGCTTTATATTGCTTTGCATCTTAGTCATCATCAATTGTCTGTTCTCTCAAAACCTTTGCTAGCCAAACTCAGTACTAAGCGGAATTCTGCTTGCGCATCAATACCCTTAAACCAATACCTTCCATATGAGTCCACCATACCTTCCTATTCGTGGTATTCCACTACCACCTCCTAAAGTACAGAATTTATGTGTTATCCTTAAATGTTCAAAATCTTTTATTTTGTGCCTCTGTTTTAGCTCATGAGGAAGTAATAGTTAATTCATGGTCTTTTTAACTTGGACAAGTTTCACCCCGGGATTGCATGTCTAATCTGCAAACCCCTAATACGAGAAGGAACTGGCAAAGAGTGCGCCCGGCTCATTAAAAAAATATACAACAAACAAACCCTCCTTCACGCTTTGTTCATGAGAAATCAGAAAACTTTGGTAGTGATAAACAAAGGAGATTAAGAGGATGTGATTGTCCTCGTGCGGGAGCCGTTCCTCGAAACTTGTCGAGCTCGAGAAGTAATTGAGTTATCTATTAGCATTCGTTGACAAATCATGCACCTCTCAAAACTTGTTTTCATTCTGTTTGATTTAAGGATAGCACATGAGTTTTCCCTACTTCCCTAGAGCAGGGCCTATCTTTTAATTTTAGGTTGAGTCAGTTATTCCTACTTCCTTCTATTCTTAAAGAGAGCAGACATTTGATGTTGACAAGGATTCATTCATATAAAGTTGCATTAAGATTTGTCATATCATATCCTTGTTGACATTATCATTTGATAAGTAAGTTGTTTGTAAGCCCAGCTAAGGCAAACATCTTCCTTTGTGTTAACACTTTCACTTCTTGCCTAATAACATGTTCTTTCAAAAGCTTCAATTAATCTCATCAAAACATAAAGAGAAAGAGCAAAAGTAAAAGCTATTAGTTGTTCTTTGACCAAAGGACATGTTTGCCATGATTTGATGAGTTTCCTTAGCCCTACTTCCGAATATAAGTGTTACCACTCTTTTATAAGGGCCTTATGAGTTGAAGATTGCTGTTGAGGATATTTGAGTTGGTGATGAAGCTGTGATGCTTCTTGTCCGTATTCTATTTATCGACACTTCACTCTCTAAACATGTGGACAGGTTTACCGAGCTCAGTATTCGCTTGGGGACAAGCGAGGTCTAAGCTTGGGGGTGTTGATACGTCCAAAATGCATCACTATTTTGTATCATAATTTATCCTTATTCATTGATATATTTCACATTATGATGATGTTCTTATGTTGTTTTGGCCTATTTTACACAGTTTGCAACTTTCTGGTGCCAAAGCAGCAGACGCAGGATTCAGCGGTAAAAAGTGGACGCTGAGTTGCTGAAGAAGAATACCTCTAAATTACCTGAAAATCGACGGAGAGTATTTTCCAGACGGATCACGAAGGCACGCAAAAGGGCAACCAGAGGGGGGCCACAGGGCGTCCAGGCGCCCTGGGGGCGCCGCCCCCCCCCCCTGGCCGCGCCGGGGGCCGCCTGGAGCCCCTGGCCCACCTCCGGCTGCCCCCTTTTGCCTATAT
The DNA here is from genome assembly GCA_902687465.1 of Secale cereale. NCBI lineage: Eukaryota > Viridiplantae > Streptophyta > Magnoliopsida > Poales > Poaceae > Secale > Secale cereale. Next base: position 829,716,089 of record LR738714.1, on the reverse strand, counting down.
ACTCCCCGTTATCCGAAAACCCTAAAAACGAGAGTTTTTACGGAGTTCCGCCGCCGCTCCGTGGCGGAAACCTACAGAGAAGAAAAAGCCATCTCCGACGGGCAGATTTCGCCGGGGAGATCACCTCCCGGAAGGGGAGATCATCGCCATCGTCATCACCATCGTCACGGGCATCATCGAGATCATCATCAACATCATCCCCAACATCAGCACCATCTCCATCTTCATCCAAATCTCATCTCACAATTGCAACTTGTGTTGTAACCCGTACTATCTATCCTTTCTACTCCATCGGTGTTGATTACTACTTTGTGGTGAATGCTATTGAGTCTTGTTGGAGAAATATTATCATGTCCAGATTGTTTATCATCCATTTATCTCCACTAATCATGATCTCTTTTATGTCTTGTGAGTAGTTACCTTAGTTCTTGAGGACATGGGAAAAGTCTTGTTGTTAGTAGTCATATGCTGTTGAAGTAATATGTGTTGTTTGATACTTAAGTTGTGTTGTTATTCTACTAGTGGTGTTGTGTGAGTCGAACACTCAACACTTCGTCTTATTAAGGACCTAGGGGAATACATTGTGTACAAAGAATGCTTACGGTGGGTTGCCGGAGTGACAGAAACCTGAACCCCAGTTCGCACGCTTTTGCACAAGGGAACGATGGATCATCGATCGTATTGCTATGGTTAGGCTTTTGCCTTAAATACTATCTTGTATTTGCGGATGCTTGCAAGGTGTTTAATCATAAGAGTGCACTCATCTTAGTCTAGAGAGTGTACTAGCATAGATCTACCCACTCAACACTTATCAACACATAACATAGTACCGATACGGAATATGGCGAAAGCACATGACTACCTCTCCCGTGTGTCCTCAAGAACGCTTTAGCCTACATAAGTTCAGTTGCTAGGCCTCTCCTTTGCTCAGAAAGGATTGGGCCACTTGTTACTCTCAGTGCCTTTTACTTTGCTTGCTTTTACTTTCTTGTTGCTTATATCAAGAAAACCCCTAAAAAGTTATCTCTCAGTGCTTGCAGTAATTCCTTGCTCAGAATCGCTTATCAATACCTTCTGCTCCTCGTTGGGTTTGACACTCTTACTTATCGAAAACGCTGCAATAGATCCCTTACGGTTGTGGGTCATCAGCAGGCCGTAAGTGCACAGTGTAGTTTTTGTTTTTATTCTTTCATTTTTCTATTTATTTTAGTTATTTCTGTTTTGCATTTAGTTTATCTAGTAAATGAATTTTGTTTAATTTGAAACATGGCACATAAATACTAAGTAAACATATAGGCTTGCACAAAAAGTTTCAGGATATTTGCAATGTATACATATTTGTTTATATTAAAAGAGCCAATTTAAGTGCTGCAGGTCTACTACACATGTTGCTAGGATTATTTGGTATATTACCAACATTTTTGTTTTACTCTCTGAAGAAATAATATTTTGACTTGCAATTTGAGACAAGTGGCATTTAAGCTTTGCAAAACAGGATCACTCGGCATAATTTGAGGCAAATCACTGTAGCTTAATTACAGGGGTGTTACACTAGGATGAGCGTACTTCAAAATCTTTTACAGGAGTAATTTGTGCTATTGAAAATATAATATATCTCCATATTGTTTATAATGTTGAATATATCAGAAATTTTGCTCATATATATATGTAATGGTGGTTTAGGATTTACCTTAACCATATTTGTCATCAGCGATGACGAAAAATGTCAAAGGGTTTAGGCTTTACCCTAACTATTTGTCGTAATAAATGACACGAGGAGCCAAACCGTTTAGGCTTTACCCTAACCATATTTTTCATTGTCGATGAGACCAAGTATCAAAGGGTTTAGGATTTACTATAAACATGCCAACGGATGTAGACTTTATCCTAATAATATTGGGTTTTGGATTTATCCTAATCGTATTTGAGCTCATTGATGACGACAAATGCCAAAAGTTTAGGCTTTATCCTAACTATAGCTGTCATGGACGATGACAATAAATTTCAAACTGTTGTGGATTTACCTTAACCATATTCCACATGTATAATTAATCAATCATCCTTCATCAACAAACAAGATCATCGTCATGCCAAATGCATCATTCATTAACAAGCAAGATCATCATAAAAAATAAATCATTCATCAAAAAGATAGATCATCCTCACAAATGCGTCATTCATGAACAATCTAGATCATCATCAACTTGTTCATTCATCCTTCCATCACCATTACAGATGACTTAGCAGTTGAACAACAAATGTTCAACTCTCTTTGTAAATTGTATTTATTTGCTCCATTTCTTATCAATAAAATGCTGTGAGGTGTAAGCCTTGCAGTCTTCATGGTAAAAAAAATACCCATCAAAGTTCAACATACATGACTTGACAATTCAATAGACACTCAAAGTACAACAAACATGACTTAATAGTTCATTCCGTAACACATCAATTGTTTCCCGCAGCTATCAAATACTCCACCATCCTTGATGTCTTCTTACTGATCCTCTTCTATGTAGGTTCAACACCAACACCTATTGATGAACCAAGTCTAGAAGCTCTTTGAGGAGAATATGGTGTTCTGGCACTAGTTCTAGCAGTAGCTATTGGAGCAGAAGATGATCTTAGGGACCTAGGAGGAGGAGTTGTTGTAGCAGTAGATCTTGTAGCATGAGCTCTTAGCAAAGGACCTGTTGAGGCTACTTGGCCGAAACAAATAAAAATTAAAGTTAATTACAAGTAGGATATTTTCATTATAAATAGAAATGTAACTTGAAATAAAATTGAAGTCATCAAGATCACCAACATTCCATTTATCATGGCGATCATCATCAACATCGTCATCTTCGCTAACACCCTCTCTATCATCATTCATCTCCAACCCTGGCTTTCAATCTATGAATTATTACCCCAGATCAGTTGTTGCAATAACTTCCTGGTGTCAATTGTTGTTGAGTAGATGGTGCTTAGTGATTTGCTGGTAAAAAAATATAATATTTCAATTCATGTCCCACTGATCATGATTAATATAATGCCTTAGTCACATACGTTCCTGAGGACTTGTTAGAAACCTTGTTGGTAATAACCATGTGAAATTGAGTAAAATTCAGTGTGTTTTAATTCTCTAGTGGTGATGTGCAAATCTAGATTGTGTATCACTTCACCTTCATAAACCTAGAAGAGAGCATTATGTGTTTAAATTTCTTAGGACGGATGGCTGGAGTGACAAATATTAGTCTATCTTAAGTTTGTGAATTACTTTCATAAGGAGTGAACAGGGACCCAAAAGTTTAATGGTGGTTAGATGTTTTGTTTGTTCTTCTCTTTCATTTGTGGATGCTTGCATGGAGGGTATAATCAAAAGTATGTATTTCGTGTAAGTAAGAACAATACATAAGTTCGGGCTGCACCATACAACACTTATCAAAGAAATGAAAGATAATATTACTAGAACTTGGTGAAAACATCATGTCATCCTCGAGAATGATTTGACCCATATAAGTAATATCACTAGCTTGTCTTTCAAACTATTAAGAACTAGGCCACTTGCTGCAATGTTACACTTTTATTGCAATTTAGATTCTCTCACTTATTCTTTTGATCAAACTAACATACAAATAGTCTTTCATCTTTTAATTTTTTCTACAAACCAATTTCTTCTGTTCCTTATTGGGTTCAACACTCTACTTATCTAAAGGATCTACAATTGATCCTCGATATATGTGGGTTATTATCCACAGAATATTTGAGTTAGCTGGGCATAAAGTTTTTCATGTGTACCACTTAGATGCATGACTCACCGACCAAGCTCCAAGTACAAAAATCCACCACTAAATTATAGCGACAATGACAATGACGAGACAAGTTTTTCTTTCTGTTAATTTTTGTACTGACCATACCAATTTTGTGTTATTTTGTGCGAGATTCATGATAGGGGTGATCATGTGAGGGAAATCTTGTAGATGGACGAGCATCGGTGAAAGGTGGCAGTGTTTGCAAAATCAGAGAAAGAAAGGGAGTTGCAAAATATAGTTCGGAGCAACTAAGTTCCATGCATGAGCCAACCAAAAAAAAGAGGAAGAAGCATATTGCATGAAGGAGGTGAACATCGCGAGAAGGAGGCTCGAGAAGCAGACATGCATAGGAAGGGGGAGATAGGGGGGCACACTATGCAAATGCAATTGAAGAAGGTGACAATGGGAAACGGAAGTTGTCCTTTTGGACTCAGTAGAATTTAGTTGTAGTTTATAGCATTTGGTTCGATCTTATTTTTAGTTATATTTTAACTGCAACATTCGTATGTATCTTAATTTCAGTTATGGTATCTCATTATGTATCTTATTTGCTAGTACTCGAAATAAACCTGAACGTAATTTTGGGAAACAAATGGCGGTCGTGTCTACTACCACCACAAACCTGCTGACGACATCACATATCTGAGTATAAACACGTCGTAGGGAATCTACTAGTGCGGCCTTCCGCCAGCCCATATGACAGAAAGATAAAAATACTTTTGAGCACACTAGTTCCTTGCGCACCTTCTTTCACAACAAGCCAATGCAGCAGGTTGCTTCCGCCAAAGGCTACGGTGGGAAGTACTATCCGCCACTGACTATGGCGGGAGGGGACCTGTGTCACTTGGTTGCGCTTCCGTCAGTGGCATTTTTGCCAATCGCGTCGATAGAGGTGTTGTTTTGTAAATTCCATTATGTAGAGGGGCATTATTATATGAGTTTCCACACAACACACTCTTTCTTGTCGGTGGTCTTGAGTGCCTTCCTAAACCCTACACTTTATGTACTTCTCCACCACAACTCGTTGCTGCCGCAACAAACCCAGTTTCCTCTAGGCGACCCGAGTGGCTTTGTAAACGTTGCAGGCCTCGAACTCATGTCCACCTCCATGGTTGTCCTAAATCGGCATTGACGACTATAGTGCAAACAAAGGGCTTGCCCTAGGAAGCTTGTCTACCGGTGGCTATGTTGATTTGCGAGCGGCGCAACCGCAACTTTGGCCGTTGACAACATGCACTTCTTTAGTGGCGACAATATATAACATATTTTCATATATAGGACCGTGGTAATTGATGGAGGAGATTACAGTTGTCATCCTATTTTGGATTCCAAAACTGATGCCTTATAATTTTTGCTTTCTATTTTATCAGTGTTAGGGATATCGCTTATCGGGAACTTATCGGTCGACCCATGATAAGGGGTAAATCGGCCAGTTTATCGGCATATCGGCCAATTTATCGCCATATCGGCTCATTTATCGGCCAATTTATCTTATCGGCCAGACAGCGGTAAGCGATAAATCGGCCGATTTATCGGCATATCAGAAGATATCTTGAATAGTGTATTTTATAGACAATATATCTAGTCTTGACACTTAACTCCTTTTCCCAGTAAAATTGTGCTTGTTTGGAGAGGCTGAATGGCTTGACTTTCCTTCTCAATAAAAAAGTTCTAACCATTATATTTACCAATACACAACCCCACCAATAAAATGGAAGACACATGTAAATCCAAAGATATTGCCCACCCCTTTCTGCAATGTTTGAAGGCTTCTTGGATTTCGCTGGACCTCATACTTCATCATACTACTACGGGGGCACATTTCTCGAGGGGAAGACCACGGGAGAGACAAGGATGAGAGCTAGTTTGAGGGAGTTGCAGATGCAACTTTGAAAGATGATCTGGTGGAGACCATCCCAGAGGCCGTCGTGCCACTAGTGAGATAGGACGCCGGTGCTCCTGGTGGTGGTGGCGCATCCGATATGGCCCTAATCTAACCTCCATCGATGACCAGATCTCAACTCCGATGGAGTGACAAAACCCTAGAATTCCGGTCTCGGGTTCTAGCCATGCTTCCAGTAACAAGTGGCATGCAATATGCATGCAGTAGACAAGTGGACTAGCACTACTCTTTAGGAAGTGCGTTGTTCCGCCAACATCCCCCTGTCGGTGTACAAAAAGAGGGGTACACTTTTGTTACCCCTATGACTGTGCACGGGCAGTCTGAGCCACGGTGCCACCACACAAAGCATGGCGAGGGAGGCAAGCCGAGGCAAGACTGAAGCCCAATGGAGATGGGAGCGACACCAAGAGCAAGACCACAAAGAGCCAAGGGACGAAGCGGCTCTCCGCGGCAAGATCCTTGCCGGGGCCAGCCGTGGCAGCCCCGGCAAGGCCCTTGCCGCGACAGCTCGCCCCGCACCTACGGAGCGAATCACCCTTGAGTCCACCGCCCCCAAGGGGCGAGGATTCGGGAGATATCCCCGTGGTGGTATGCAGATCTTTGTGAAGACCTTCAAGATCAGATGCAAGATAAGAAGACGACGACCCTTGGCGGGATCCCAGCCAAGAAGGACCACAAGGCCCCCGACAAGCACCTTGCCGGGGATGACAGCAGGCGCCACGGCAAGACCCTTGCCGGGGCCCCCGGCAAGGCCCTTGCCGAGGACACCCACAGGGCCACCATCAGGCCCGCACCAACTGGGTTTCCACCGACCCACGCAGCTGCCGACCCGACCAGCTGGACAGGCTCCTGCGTGGCAACCCACAGATCGTCATGGAGACCCGCCGTTGCACCACCTCAGCTGCCTGTCTGCCTACATGGCACCTCAGGCACCGCTGGCCAGGGCGCGTGTCGACACGAGGAGGAGCGGCGACGGACAAGACGGGCGTCTCCCCTCGTCCCCGATAAAGCAAGGACACCTAAGCTGGGCGCATTAAATGCACCTTGTCCTGTAATGTGAGGGATAACCTCGCATCACTGTACCCTTTCCACCTCCTGTGTGCCACTGTGGCAGCCCCTTTTTCCTATAAAAGGAGGCCCGAGGCGACCAGGAGGGGGATTCGGCTTTTTAGAACTCCTCACGACTCTCTTGGAGCTCCTCACTAGCTGAAGAACACCAACCTATAATCCATCAAAGCAGGAGTAGGGTTTTACGCATCTTTGCGGCCCGAACCTGGGTAAAGGAACTGTGTCCTGACCGTTAGATCCGCTCTTCCCTCAACCCCGTGGCCCGCAACCGTAGTAGGGATTCTTGTGATCCCATAGGTGTCGATCCAAATACACCGACATCTTTGGCGCGCCAGGTAGGGGGGCGCCCAGTTGTGAGAATCGGCTTTAGTGGTTAGTTCGACGCTCCTGCATCGTCACGGCGCCCAAGAAGAAGACGACGGTGGCGGTTGGCTAGTCGGAAGCCGGGCGGCCCATCCCGACACGGGCGAGCAATGGACCAGTCACGGAAAGGACTCGGGGCGCTGCTCGTGAACACCAACGCCATCCCGACAGCCGGAGTTTGGGAGGTGGCGATGCTTGTGTGCCTGGTAACAGGCCGCACACCGCCAGTTCCAGAGATGGGACCCGGCCCTCCGCGGGTGGCGCCGGACCATCCAAGGTCACGGCGGCACCACCCGAGGGCGATGTGAGGCCCTCCAGAACTCCCACGTCGGCGCCAACAGCGCGCTCTTCTCAAGCAGCGTGCGATGAACGGCATCGCCGTCCCGAAGACCCAGGGCGTCGCCATGGGAAGAGCCCCGAGCGCCACTCCCGGGACGTAGAAGACCTGCCCGCCCGCCGAAGCACTGGTGGAGGCGATAGGCGACCGCGGGATCGTGATGGAGCTCCCCCTAACACGGTCAGGGGTCAAAGCGCATCACGATCCGTGCAGGTTTCACTACCGTTGACACCAGCCGAAGCTTTGGCGCGCGTGCAGTTGCTCCTCGACTTTCCTCCCGTTACGGGGAAACTCGACGAATGGAGAGCCACCATCCGAAGCCTTGTCGCGGTCGCCAACAGGGATGACCTAAACCCAGCGGAGCTCCCAGACCGACGTTCCGATGGGGTCCCACGCACCGTGGGCGGGAGAGCTGGCAGCGCCGTGGCTACGGTGCATTCGCCTCCTCCTCGCCCAGCGCCGCGTGCGTCGACCCGTCGAGACGTCGCGGGCGACGCCATCTCCATAGCGTTGTCTGACCCGCGGACCCGCGGCGACCAGCGTCAAGTTCTTCAGGAGTGAGCTCATGAAGACGCTCGAACCACCATCGAGTGCCGGCGCGAAATGCGCCACCAGTCAGACAGGCGAGCAGGGCCTGCTGTGCACCGCCCAGCACTGGAGGTCTACCCTACGAGGTAGGCTGTACGGCTTTCACCTGTGAGCTGCGGCAGTTCCAATGGCCCTCTCACCGCACCTTCAAACCTGATGTTGGCGAGAAATACAACGACAAGACCCACCCATCGGAGTTCCTCAGCATCTACACCATCGCGATGCAAGCTGCCGGGGCTCGTGACGATAAGGTGCTTGCGAATTACTTTCTGTTGGCTCTTAAACCTAACACCATGTCGTGGTTGATGCACTTGCCAGTAGACTCTATTTCCTCCTGGTCCGACTTGTGTCATGAGTTTGTTGGCGCCTTTAACGGAGGCCACCAAGCCCATGGCCAGGCGAGTGACCTACATGTCATACCCCAGAAGGAAGGCGAGACTCTGCGCAAGTACATACAGATATTCAGCCGGGTACAGTACAATATCCCCGATGTTCATCCTGCCGCCATCATCAGCGCGTTCCACCAGAATGTGCGCAATCGCAAGATGTGCGAAGAACTGGCGATGACCAAGGTGAAGGACGTGGCAGAACTCTACGTTCTCGCCGACAGATGTGCCCGGGCTGAAGAGGGACGGAAGTACCCTGGCGAAGGCGCCGGTGCAGAAACCGACTCTTCAGACGAAGATACTGCCGCACCCGCGAGGAAGGGCCGGAACCGTGATGTCTACACACGCTTCTACTCTTGTAGACTATGTTGGGCCTCCAAGCGCAGAGGTTTGTAGGACAGCGGCAATTTCCCTCAAGTGGATGACCTAAGGTTTATCGAACTCAGGGAAGTAGAGGTTGAAGATGGTCTCTCTCAAGCAACCCTGCAACTAAGATACAAGAAGTCTCTTGTGTCCCCAACACACCTAATACACTTGTCAGATGTATAGGTGCACTAGTTCGGCGAAGAGATGTTAAATTGCAAGTGATATGGATGGAAAAACAAAGTAATATAAATATGTAATAAAAAGTGCAGCAAGCAAACAAGTGGTAAACGTGAGCACAAATGGTATTGCAATGGTGGAAACAAGGCCTAGGCTTCATACTTTCACTAGTGGCAACTCCCAACAACATTAACATAATCGAATCACATGATATTTCCCGTAAAACATGCAAAGGGGACACACTCGAAGGTCATTCCTTCGTGGTCAAGAGAGGACGAGAATTATGTAGGGCTACAAAAGAACACCTCAAAGTTCGTAGTTCCCAATCTAAGGATTTCCCAATGTCACCGCGGCCATCCAAAGAGAGTCCCACAATCACCACAACATATCTAAAGGATAGTCAAAGACAAGCACCAAGAGACTCTCAATCTTCAATCAACACACAAGAGAGGAAATCACTCATGAAAATACTTTTCTAATCCATGTCCAATAGACCGCTGTCACCTTGGTCTCGGGGATTATACTAGATAAAGACAAGTGAGTACATCAATCCAATACATAGAGGAAGGGGAAATATCATGCGATCACCCTAGATTAACATCGCCTATGATCACAACGAAGATCACATCATGGGAGAGAGAATTGACCACATAGCTACTGGTAAGAACCTCAGCCCCGAGGAGGAACTACTCCCGCATCATGGAGGGAGGAAGCAACGTCGAAGGAGATGAATCCGGGGGCACTTCCTCGTCCCGGCAGGGTGCCGGCACAGGAATTCTGGTCCCCCGAAGCTTGATGGCGATGGAGGCGGAGATCGGAATTGCTTCTGGAGAAAAGGGTCTGGAATCAGGGTTTCCTCGACGCGCTTTAAATATATGCCAAAGGGGGGCATCGGAGGAGCCTCGGGGGGCCCAGGCGCCCCCCCGGCGCGGCCCAGGGGGGCGCGCCGCCAGGGCACCTGGAGCCCTGGTGCCCCCCCCCCCGGCTGTCCTTCGGGCGCACGGTAGTTTCTGGAACGCTGATTTTTTATATAATTTTTCTAGATTTTTCCTGGCAGTTCTCGTAATGTGAAAACCTGAAATACAAAAACAGCCGAAAACAGAAACTGGCACTGGGGTGCACTGAGTTAATAGGTTAGTCCAAATATGATCAAAAGTGTATGGAAGTGTATAAATATCATAGCAATATCACCCAAAAGAGGCATGGACCAAGCAGAAATTATAGATACGATTTGGACGTATCAAACCGTAACAAGAAGCGCAAGGGATCTGATGACGCCGGCTCCGCCAAGAAAACCAAGGCGGGTGACCCTGGCAAGGAAATTGCCAGGTGTGTCGCCTGCCGGGCCTTGGCGGCTGCCGAGAAGCCAGGAAATTCCGGCAAACGGTACTGCAAGATCCATCGCACCAAGGGCCATGATCTCCGGGACTGCCACCAGGTTGAGCTCCTTGCTGAGAAGCAAAGGGCTGAATACGAGAGGCGAGACAAGGAGAAGGGCCAAGACGGCACTGAAGGGTCCAACAAGAAACGTGATGGCCAAGCAGGCCGTCGCGGCAAGGAGAAACAACAGGAAAGGCCCGCCCGGGGCCGCGACAGAAGATCTGAGGACGACGATCACGAAGAGAACGACGAGTCCGGCGGCCAAGAGTTTCAGAAGGCTACAGACGCCATGTGCGTCGATGGTGGCGCCTCGCTGCACACTTCTCACCGCCAGCTTAAACAGTGGGCACGTGAAATTACAGCAGCGGAGCCATCGCCTAGTGCCCAAAAGCCGCTGAAATGGTCTAGCACACCTATCATCTTTGACGCCGAGGATCACCCTGATCGCACTACTGCGGTCGGGTTCTTGCCGTTGTTGGTTTCGCCAACAATACGCAACCTCAAGGTGACGAAGATGCTAGTAGATGGCGGGGCCAGCCTAAACCTAATCTCGACCACCGTGATCGAGAAGCTGCAAGTTCCTGATGGGGACCTCGAGGAGACGGGCACGTTTCAAGGGGTCAGTCCAGGAAGGAGCCAACCGAAGGGGAAAGTCACACTGCCCGTGCCTTTTGGAAGTGATCTGAACTACAGGAAAGAGATGATCGTATTTGATGTCGCCAAGATCCCCCTGCCTTACAACGGGATCCTTGGCCGCCCAGCGCTGGCCAAGTTCATGGCAGCATCGCACTACGCCTACAACACCCTGAAGATGCCAGGGCCCGTGACGATCATCACCATCCCCTCCGACAAGAAAAATGCACTAATTTGCGCCGACCAATTGTACCAGCAAGCAGTTGCAGCAACTGCCGCTGCGGGGGCACTTGCTCCAGCCACTGGAGCCCCGGGAGGAAAGAAGAAGAAAACCGGCGAGACCTCGGGCGCCCACTCCGGCAAGCGCACCTCTTCGGAGTGCTGTGATCCCGTCGAGGACGTGCCTGAGAGCTCCACCGGAAGGAAGAAGACCGGCGAGACCTCAGACACCCACTCCGGCAAGCGCCCCTCTTCGGAGTGTCGCGCTCCCGTCGAGGACGTGCCAGAGAGCTCCACCGGCAGAAACAAGAGATCAAGGGCTACGCCGCCAGGAACCAAGAAGGTTTCTGTCAAGGAGGACGGCACGAGAGGGGCTTTTACCATAAGCTCCGCCCTTGACAACAAATAGGAAGACGCGCTCGTCACCTTCCTGCGGGCGAATGTCGACGTGTTTGCTTGGCAAGCATCCGACATCCCCGGCGTTCCGAGAGAGGTGATTGAGCACCACCTTGCTGTCTGCCCTCATGCGCGGCCCGTCAAGCAGAAGGTCAGGAAGCAAGCTTTGGAACGGCAAGAGTTCATCGCCGAGGAGATCCAGAAACTGGAAGCTACGGGTTTGGTGAGAGGAGTGCTCCACCCAACGTGGTTGGCCAATCCAGTGGTAGTGCGCAAGGCGAATGGGAATTGGAGGTTCTGTATTGACTACACAGATATCAACAAAGCTTGCCCCAAGGACCCCTTCCTGTTGCCGTGCATAGACCAGATTGTCGACTCCACGGCAGGGTGTGACCTGCTGTCATTCCTCGATGCCTACTCCGGCTACCACCAGATCTTCATGGCGAGAGAAGACGAAGAGAAGACAGCACTCATCACCCCATGTGGTACGTATTGTTTCGTACGAATGCCTTTCGGGTTGAAGAGTGCTGGCTCGACATTTCCAAGGGCAGTCCAAATTGGTTTTGAACCCCAGCTCCATAGAAATATGGAGGCTTATATGGAAGACATAGTGGTCAAAACCAAGAACAGGGCAACCCTTGTGCCGGATTTACAAGAAACATTTGTGAACCTGTGCAAGATCAACCTCAAGCTGAACCCTGAGAAGTGCGTCTTCGGCGTTCCGTCCGGCAAGCTTCTCGGGTTCTTTGTGTCGCAACGTGGGATAGAAGCTAATCCAGACAAGATCAAAGCTATAGAGCAGATTGAAGCACCCAAGAGAGTCAAGGACGTGCGTCGGCTTGCTGGCTGCGTTGCCGCCACGAGCAGATTTATTTCCAAGTCTGCCGAGCATGCCCTCCCCTTTTTCAAGATCTTGAAAAAGGCGGGCCCAATGGAGTGGACGCCAGAAGCCGAAGCAGCGTTACTACAACTGAAGAAGTATCTTTCCTCCACGCCAATACTGGTTGCACCCCGACCACAGGAACCGTTGCTGCTATACTTAGCGGCAACGAACTAGGTGGTCAGCGCCGCACTAGTGGCACAGAGAGAAATCAACGATGAGGTGATATCAGCAACGGAGCCTGGTGCCACTGGCGCAGGGACGACACAGCCCATTGGAGTGCAGCCGAAGAAGAAGATGATGCAGCACCCGGTCTACTTTGTTAGCTCCCTCTTGCAGGGGGCTAGGACAAGGTACTCCGATGTGCAGAAATTGCTCTTCGGCCTTCTTATGGCCTCGAGGAAGCTGCGTCACTACTTCCAGGCGCACGAGATCACTGTCGTCACTCGCCTCCCTCTGCAACGGATATTGCACAATCCAGATGGAACGGGAAGGATTGTGGAGTGGGCACTGGAGCTGTCCAGCATTGGCCTCAAGTTTGAAAGCACCTCGACAATTCAGAGCCGAGTCCTGGCAGAGTTCGTTGCAGAATGGACCGCAACGCCTAATGAAGTAGTCCAAGAAACTGCTCTCCCCGGCAAAGAGGCAAGTTGCAACTGGATCATGTACTTTGATGGGGCTTTCTCTTTACAAGGCGCCGGGGCTGGCGTACTGCTGATCGCGCCCACCGGAGAGCACCTCAAGTATGTGATCCAGATGCACTTCCCTAGGGAGGTATCAACGAACAACACTGCCGAGTACGAGGGGCTGCTTGCTGGTCTTAGGATCGCGGCGGACTTCGGAATCAAGAAGCTCATTGTCAGGGGTGACTCACAGCTTGTCGTCAAACAAGTCAACAAGGATTACCAGAGCCCGTTGATGAAGGCCTACATCGATGAAGTTAGAAAGTTGGAAGAGCGCTTTGACGGTATACAGGCAGAGCACGTTCCCCGACTAGAGAACGACATCGCCGCTTACCTGTCAAAGCGTGCTGTCCTCAAGCTACCTGTGGAACCAGGTACCTTTGTGCTTCAGCTTTCTCAGCCATCGGTTGATCCATCAACAGAGCAGAACAAGAGGAGGAAGTCAGGACCCGGCAAGTACTTTCCCGCCGAGCTCCCCGGAGCCGCCGGCAAGGATGTTGCCGGGGACACTGAGCCCGCCACCGGAGGGCTGACTCCGGCGAAGCGTCAAGCTTTTGTCGTCGAGATAGCCACTCCCTTGGCGGAGGAAATGCCTTTAGTCCTCGCCATCGAGCCCCAGGCTCCAGCGTGGGCCCAACATTCCGTCCGTTTCCTTCAGACTGGGAACTTCCTGAGGAGCAGGAAGAAGCGGAGAAAGTAACCCGTCGGTATGCCATGTACCAGTTCGTCGATGACGTCCTGTATAGAAGGAGACCAAATAGGGTGAAATTGATGTGCATCCCCCGAGAGGAAGGACTTGAGCTGTTGGCAGAGATACATGGAGGCATATGTGGATCCCACATAGGGTCGAGAGCTCTTGGCGGCAAGGCATTCCGGCAAGGCCCCTTCTGGCCCACTTCCCTCCAGGATGCGGCGGCGCTGGTCACCAGGTGTGAAGCGTGCCAATTCCATTTGAAGAAACTTCATCAACCAGCTCAAGCCCTTCAAACCATTCCTCTCTCCTGGTCCTTCTCGGTCTGGGGGCTCGACATACTGGGCCCTTTCGCCCGTGCCGTCGGGGGCTTTGAATACTTGTACGTTGCAATCGACAAGTTCACAAAGTGGCCAGAAGTGGAGGCAGTGAGGAAGGTCACAGCTCAGTCAGCCATCAAGTTCTTCAAGGGACTAGTGTGCCATTTTGGTCTACCCAACAGGATCATCACCGACAACGACAGGCAGTTTACAAGCCGCACCTCCATGCAATATACCCAAGACCTCGGCAGCAAGGTCTGTTTCGCTTCCGTTGCTTACCCCCGAAGCAATGGTCATGCTGAGAGGGCAAATGCTGAAGTGCTGCGAGGATTAAGGACAAAGACCTTTGACAGGCTGCCCAAGAGCGGGAGGCACTGGATTGATGAATTGCCGGCGGTTCTTTGGTCGATCAGGAGAACGCCAAATCGAGCCACCGGCCAGACGCCCTTTGCCCTAATATACGGGGCAGAAGCAGTTCTCCCCACAGAACTCATATACGGGTCACCTCGAGTGCTCGATTATGATGAGCTTGAGCAAGAGCAATTGCGGCAAGACGAAGCAATGCTCCTTGAGGAAGATCGTCTTTGGGCGGCTGTGAGAGCAGCGCGCTACATGCAAGCCTTGTGCCGCTACCATAGCCGCAAGGTTCATGCCCGAAGCTTTGAGGAAGGCGACCTGGTTCTCCGGCGCGTTCAATCGGCCAGGAATACGAACAAGTTGACGCCGAAGTGGGAAGGCCCTTATCAGGTAATACGAGTCACCAGGCCTGGCGCTGTCCGCCTGGAGACCGAGGATGCCGTTCCGGTGAGTAATTCCTGGAACATCGAGCATCTTCGCAAGTTTTACCCATAAGGCGCGGCTTGCCGGGCCCCCCGGCAAGCCACGCTTTTGTACAAGCTTTGCCGGCAAGGCATGTAACCCTTTGTACAAAGCCAGGTGCAGACCCTGAGCATAAATAAATGAAGCGCTGGCGCCCTAAGTTTTAGCATGCATGCTGAGTCGAGTCTCGTCCTTGGTTAGGGTTGATAGTGCTTAGCAGCGGCTAACACCTAGTTTAGAGGTCGAGTCTTTGTCTTTCCTCTATCTTCCTTGGTTTACAGGACGCGCACAAATCCTTCCCAAAGCCACTTGGAGGAAGGAAAGAAGAACGGACTAGTGCCTAGGCCCCGGCAAGCCAGCGTTGCCGGGGGCTGCAAGGGCAAGAATTCGCCCACGGCAGACCAGGGTTGCCGGGGGCTGCAGCTTCAGATAAGTCCTTTTTGCCTTATCGTGCATTCCGTTATGGACTGAGGTATGTGAAACCTCGTTCTTTTCCTTAAGCTACTGTGCTCCCATAACTCTAGGCCCTAAGGCTCGTTCCTGGGACTAGGTTTGGTCGTAGTCGCGGCGGCGAAGGGATAAAATGAGGAGCCTGAGCCCGCTTCGCCCTGCCTCCGCCAAGGGCGTGAGAAAGGTCAAGGGAAGTAGGGAAACGGCTGGGCATGTTGCCGGGCGAGAAAATGTTCATCTTAAGGATATCAGGGATTTATTCCCTGTTGTGGGTTTTTACCTATGAACAAATGACCCGGCAAACATTCCTTTTTCATTAAAAACATTCCATTCAGGTACAGTCCATAGGGAATGAAAAACATGAATAAGGGGATTACAAGTTTTAAACTTAACAGATGCCCGAAGGCTTACAGACTGAAAAGAGATAAGATGCCCGTAATGCCTTTCTTGTCCCTCTCCTCAGGAGGTAGGTCAAGGAGGCGAGAAGGGCAAAAGGGGCGCCTAGGCGAGCTACGGGTGGCAGAAGACACTGAGAAGGCATCTCGGCGGCCTCCCCGGGGCTGGACGGTAATGACGGCGCCGGAGGCTGAGCTCGAAGATGAGGCGGCAGGACGTCAGTAGGAGACGACGGCGTCGGTGCCAGCGTACTCCGACATGACGACCTTGCCGCCCGCCTTCTTCCTCTTCCTCTTCCGCAGCCTCCCTACGCCAGCCGCCAAGGAGACGACCGCGAGAAGTTCAAGGAGCCGGCGACGCGGATGATGGAGTCGCCGGTGCCACCAGGAGCGGCGCCCGACACCTAGTCGGACCCGTCATCCTGCCGCCCCCCGCCCTCGTTGTCGCTGTCGCTGTCCTCCTCGTCACCCTCGTTCGAGGAGGAGTCTTCGTCATCATAGGAGCTCTCCATGCAGCACCTCGCGCGAGTTCCGAGGTGCCCGAAGACCTTGACGGAGAGGTGGCCATCCCCCATCAACTTGAAGTGGAGGGTGAGCCCATCCGTTAGGCTGTGGAAGCGAGCGAACCTCTTCCATCCTTGGCGAAGATACATCACATGAGGGGCGGGGAAGTCGACGCGGGCCCACGTGCCACTGATCCCACAACCCCTCATGTGCAGCCGCAGCGACTCCGGCGGGTTCACCTCCATCTCCCGCGCAAACGGGGTCGGGAGACGAAGGCGACGGCGCGGCGACCCCCGCATCCTAATGAAGAATTCGCAGGGGTCATCTCCAACATGACCTTCCACTGGAGGAGGAGCTGCTGGCGGAGGCGAGGCCGGCAAGCCGCCCCGTCTTCCTCTTCCCCGAGCACCCCGGCCTCGCCCATGACCCCGCCCCCTCCCTCTTCCCCTCGTGGCTGGTTCGGCCACTACGGGTGCAGGAGAAGGGGGGACGCGCTGTCGAGCAGCGACCCTCGCCGCCACCGTTGAGGAGCTAGGGTTTTCCGTCTTCATGGCGGACAGAAGAAAAGAGCAGAAGCTGAAGGAGAAAGAAGATGGAGGAGTGTGGAGCGCCGTCCCCTCCCTCTGCCCTTTATAAAGGGGCGGGGATGGAGCTCGACCGCCCCGCTCAGCCAATCAAGACGCAGAAGGCGAGAGGGGCTGGGACCGACCCGCCGCCCTAACCAGCGACGGCTCGGTTTCCCGCCTCCACCGCTCGCCACCTCGAACACATGGGAGGCACGTGGCGAACGCGCAGGACCGAAGGGACGGGTGAGGCGACCTCTCCCCACCCCGTGATCGTGGGGAGTGGACGCCTAGCAGACTACGCCTCGGCCCCATCTAGTCAGCGGGCCACGCCCCCACACCTCCCCCCGTTTATGGGGAAGGCGCGGGCCACTTCCTTTCGCATTTACTGCGACGTGACGCATGCCTGCGGAAACCGCCCCACGCATGCCGCCCACGTCACGCACGCCCCTCCACCCCGCGCCGCGCGCGCTGGTCGTGGGAGGCATAGCGCGCGGGAATTTTACCACGGTGAAAACCATCCCGCCTGCCCGCGCACCGTTCAAGGCCTGGCCCAACAACGTGTCGCGCTTATGTGTGGCCCAGGCCCGGGGGCTCCTGTCGGTGTACAAAAAGAGGGGTACACTTTTTGTACCCCTATGACTGTGCACGGGCAGTCTGAGCCACGGTGCCACCACACCAAGCATGGCGAGGGAGGCAAGCCGGGGCAAGACTGAAGCCCAATGGAGACTGGAGCGACACCAAGAACAATACCACAAAGAGCCAAGGGACGAAGCGGCTCTCCCCGGCAAGATCCTTGCCGGGGCCAGCCCTGGCAGCCCCGGCAAGGCCCTTGTCGCGGCAGCTCGCCACGCACCTACGGAGCGAATCACCCTTGAGTCCACCGCCCCCATGGGGCGAGGATTCGGGAGATATCCCCGTGGTGGCACGCAGATCTTTGTGAAGACCTTCAAGATCAGATGCAAGATAAGAAGACGACGACCCTTGGCGGGATCCCAGCCAAGGAGGACCACAAGGCCCCCCGCAAGCACCTTGCCGGGGATGACAGCACGCGCTGATAACCCTCAACCGTAAGGGATCGAGATAGTCTTCGCGGGTAAGAATAACCCAATTTATTGATTCGACACACGGGGTGCCAAAGAGTATTTATAAGCTTTAACAGTTGAGTTGTCAATTCAACCGCACCTGAAATATACTAACTTGCAACAAAAGATAAGTGGTAACAGTGATATGATAGTGATGATAGTACTATTAAAAGTAAACAGCAAAAGTAAATAGCAGTAGTAAATGGCAAAAGTAGCAACTAGTGACAAGCAAGGTTTACAATACTGTAGGATAGGGGGATGGATGGTTGGGCGCTGCATGGATGAGATAGATTTTAACTTGGGGCACGGCACACGGAAAAGTAATGATCATCTAGGAAAATATCAAACATTAGGCATGTATCCCGTAGGTAGTTGTACGTGCTTGCAATAAGAACTTGCACAACATCTTTTGTCCTACCATCCCGCTAGGAACGGGGCCAAAAGGAACTAATGGATATTAAGGTGCTCCTGTCAAAGAGCACCTGAACAAAGCAATGAACTCAATGGATACATGTAATCCTCAAACTACGGACCATCCCCTTTGGTGTCCCAAGCTGTCACTTTTGCGATCGCCGGTTCTGAACCGTAACAGGTGCATACAACTCATAGATAGGATCAAGAACACAAATATATTCTTGCAAACACATATGGTTCAGATCTGAAATCATGGCACTCGGGCCCTAAGTGTCAAGCATTAAGAATAACAAGTTGTAGCAAAGATGATAAACACCATAGTAGATGATAGGCAACATGCCCCCAACAATCTGACGAACTATTACATGATCTAACTCATCCAATCCCTACCATCCCCTTCGCCTACAGCGGGGGAATTACTCACACATGAAGGGGGAAGTCATGGGGGGATGATGGAGTGGTGATGATGATGACGATCGCGATGATCTCCCCTCTCCGGAGGCCAATTCAGCTGCCAGATTAGCCCTCCCGAAGAAGAACAGAGGATGGCGGCGGCTCCTCGACGAAAAACTGTGAAAGAACTTCCGACCTGGGGTTTCTGCGTCCGGAGGAAAAATACGGGCTAAAGTAGGGCACCAGGGGGTGTGGGCCCCACCCAGGCGCCCCCCGGCGCGGCCCCGGGGGGGGGGGGCGCCCACAGGGCGCCTGGGCACCCCCTGGCCCCCCTCTGGCCCCACTTCTGGTATTTGGTTCCTTCGGGTGCGTGGATTTTCTCTGATTTTTCGTGGATTTTTCTGAGATACTTAAAAATCCGTTTTCCTGCACACAAATAAACCATACAGGCAGCTCTGCTGAAAACAGCGTCAGTCCGGGTTAGTTTAGTCCAAATCGAGCAAGAATGAGGTCAAAACAATATCAAAAGTGTTTGGAAAAGTAGATACGTTTGAGACGTATCAACTCCCCCAAGCTTAGCATATTGCTTGTCCTTAAGCAATTCAGTTCAACGAACTGGACGCGACAAAGAAAACTTTGACAAACTCTTTTGCTTCATTAGATGTATATAAGCATGTACTACGAAAAGAGTTCAGCAAGTATTAAAACAGTACTTATGAGAACAATGCAAGGAGCAATCCTTCTTTCAAGTGACCAGTCACAAATACTTAAGAGTAAATAATATATTACTGAAAATCAAGACAAGATCACATTGCACATATCTTGAGCATATTAAGGTGGTATCTCACTAGCCTCCATGAGTGAAGCAAAACATAAATGCAGAGACTCCTCCAGAGTTTTAAAGGAGACTAGAGCTAAGAATTTCAGAATAAATCATATCACAAGTATGCAGAAGACAATGTAATACTTTGGGACAATGCACATTACACTCAGAATGACAATTATGCTCTCCTAGTCAGTGCTTTGAAGAAAGAAGGTGAGACTCTCGAACCGTGGATTTTATTGGCAAAGTTGAAAACCCGTGATCGGAAACAAAAACTAAACATGTACCAGAGCTCTTGGTTTTTAAAACAGAAGTAAATATGTTTTGAGAGGTGCATATTTCGTCAACGAATGCTAGCAGATGACTCAATCACTTTTTAAGCTAGATAAGTTTCGAGGAACGGCTCCCGCATGAGGACGATCACATCCTCTTAATCTCCTTTGTTTATCACTGCCAAAGTTTTCTGATTTCTCATGAACAAAGCGTGAAGGAGGGTTTGTTTGTTATATTATATTTTTGAGCCGGGCGCACTCAATGCGAGTTCCTTTTCATATTAGGGGTTTGCACATTATACATGCAATCCAGGGGTGATACTTGTCCAACTTAAAGAGATCATGAATTAACTACTACTTCCTCATGAGCTAAAACATAGGCACAAAAAGGGAAATGCTTTTGAATAATTTCGAGATGGTACATGGAAGTCTTCGTTAGGAATGGCAGGTAAATACCATGTATAGGAAGGTATGGTGGACTCATATGGCATAACAGGTTTAAAGGGTTTGGATGCACAAGCAGTCATTCCGCTTAGTACAGGTGGAGGTTTAGCAAAAGACTGGGAAGCGACCAACTAGAGAGCAATAACGGTCATAATCATGCAGAGCGACAAAGCAACATTGAATCGGGCATGAAAGTGATATAACTATTCTAAAACTCAAAGATCATCAAGGCAAAGTAGACTTTTAGTCTTAAACATGTGTAAGCATGTGCCAAGTCAATCCAAAAATTCTCTAAAGGGAAATACCACCTTAGTATACCAGACTATGAACAGTGCGATGCGTGTAGATCATTTCAATAACACATTATATACTCTAGTTATTCGGGACTAGCCACAAGGAAAGCATGAACCACTGGAAGAGCATTGTAAACATAGCACTATGTCGCTACAAGCTGGTCTCTAGATCATAAGTACAGGCATATGTACAAAAGTAGAAACAATAAGAGTTCATACCGGTCTTCCTTGTTGCTTCCTTTCAGTCGATCTTCGTCATTACTGCTTGTCACTTGCACGATCGAACGTAGGAAATATAATCAAATGCCATCACGGACTCGAGCTGATCTCTGAAAACAAAGCAAACTAAAGAGAAAAAGGAAATCTTTTTGGTTTTTTTCAAAGGTTGAATAAAAGCAAAAGAAAGAGAAAATCTTTTTGTTGTTTTTGCAAAGAGAGAAGTAAAGTAGAACGGGCAAAAACTTCGAAAAGATCAAAGTGAATAAAACGGATAATACAATGGAAAAGTGAGAAGGGCACGTACTCCCCCAAGCTTAGGCTTTTGGCCTAAGTTGGTTAGCAGCTACTGCCCCCAGGAGCCTCCTGCTCGAGGGGTATGGTGGTGAGACCAAGGGTCGTAGAAGGATGATGGCGCGTACACCGAACTCCTCGGAGTCTCCCACGAGGAAGGTTCCGAGCGCCAAACAGAGGAAGACCCTTCACCAAACTCGGTGGCGGTCTCTACCTGAAAATGTGGTATCTCACCGTGCCTCTCCTCGTCGGGCACAACCCCTTCCATGGGGTTATGAAACTGATGCTGGACCATGAACTCATCGAACTGGACAACATCAAAGGACCATCCGTTCCTGTGAGAAAAATCAAACAAAAGAGGTGCAGGTAGACGGATCTCCCGTTCCGCGGTAGTTCCGAAACGCAAGATATAGACAAGGTTATCAAGCTCAGAACTCATGGTAACAAACTTATGCCTTTTCAAAGAAGCAAGATCAAAGCTTAAATAAGTAAAAGGAGTATCATCAGGGTGTGGGGTGCCTCCAAGATGCTCTAAGATAAGTGTGGCATAAATGCCACCATATAGGTCCCCCTTGTTACCGTTCATAGCAAGCCGTCGAGCAATTAAGGTACCAAGATTATAATCAGACCTCCCTGAGAGGGCTGCTGCCAGGATAGCAATATACGAAGCAGAAATGCTGCTCGTGTTATCACGAGCTGACACCCCTCTAGCAATATAATATGCAAAATACCTGAGGTGAGGAAACAAGATGCTGGAGATCTTCGACCGATGAATATCCCTCGTACCCATGCTGTAGAGAGAGTTGATGACGGTTTTCAGCTCGGAGGGCTGAGTGGCCATCCATGCTGTCCTCCCAACGTTTGGCACACCTATTACTTCACAAAAATTTCCCAGAGTCATGGTGATAAGATCATTATAAATTTTAAACTCAATAGCACCTGAATCAGGATTATATCTAAAACTGTTAATGAAACCGGAGGTGAGTTTCTGATACTGAGTAACACGGCTCATGACGAGTCGTGTCAAACCTGCATTAGCACAAAGATTATAAAACTCATCCTTGATTCCCGCAGCTTCCATGAATTCATCACATGGAAATGTCATCGCACATGCTGGACTTGTGTCTTCCAACAACTCTAGGGCACATGATCCTCATTATAGCTCACCCTAGCAGTCGCTGGTGAAGCTGCGGCTCTAGTAACTCGATCGGAGTGTGCAGGCCTCCTCTTCTCAAGCCATCCTTTTGCCCTTCCTAACAAACTCATTTCTGAATTTTTTTCACAATTTACAAAAACGAGGATTAAAACAAAGTGAGCTAAGGAAACTACTCAACTCACTTGCCCAAGGCATAAACTTGCATCAAAACTTGGAAAATAACTTTCTACACATGCATGCAACCTCATCTCTACAGCACCAAGAACTACTAAATACTCAAAAATGAGGCCACCAATCAAAAATCTAATTGGAGGGTGGAGGAGTCACATACCAGGGAGTATTTGCTCAAAATTTCAGCTCAAATGATGGGCTGTAGAGAGAGATCGAAGAATCACCTCCAAGAACAGCAAGAACAGGAAGAACAAGACCAGAACTCGGGTTTCTGGAAAAAGAGAGAGAGAAGGGAAGAAGAAGTACATGGAGGGGGGTCCCGTGGGCCCCAGGCGCCCTGTGGGCGCGGCCAGGGGCTGGGCCGCGCCAGCTGGCCGCCTGGGCCACTGGTGGCCCCCCTGGCTGGCCCCAGGACTTTCCGGGTCTCTCCCGTTGTGGAAATTTTTAGTATAATTTTTCTGGAATTTTTCTGAAAACTTCACTGTTGAAAATTTTTCGAAGTTCAAAAAGCTGCGAGACTCTTTGAAAACTTGAAGCAGTTAGTAGTATTGTGAAGCTTCAAAAACATAGATACATGGTACAGCAAGTAGGACAACACAAAAAACAAAATGAAAACATAGCAAGCTCAACTTTTTATCCATATAAAACACGTTCACTAGTAAGGTTGATCAAGTCTTACCAACAAACAAGCGATATATAGAGCAAAAAGTCTCACCTCCTACGAAGTAATCACTGAACTTTTACCTTGATGGACATTGTCCCTACCATGATAGTTTTGTATTTGTGAGGCACATGTAGTGGACAGTCCCATTCTCCAATTTTCACGGTCTCGATATTCTCTATAGAGTTGAGGGCATGCCTCCTGTCAGTCTTCTTTGGAAAATATACCGTGTGTTCTTTATCATTCACATGGAAGGTGACCTTCCCTTTGTTGCAATCGATAATAGCACCTGCGGTGTTAAGAAAAGATCTACCAAGAATAATGGACATGCTCCCATCCTCGGGCATGTCAAGCACAACAAAATCAGTAAGAATTAAACAATTAGCAACTTCTACTGGAACATCCTCACAAATACCTATCGGAACAGCGGTTGACTTGTCAGCCATCTGAAGGGAGATATCTGTAGGAATTAGTTTCTCTAAGCAAAGCCTCTCGTAAAGAGAGAGAGGCATAACACTCACTCCCGCTCCAAGATCACATAAAACAGTTTTGACATAATTATTCTTTATGGAGCAAGGAATGGTGGGTATACATGGATCACCGAGCTTCTCAGGAATCTTTCCACTGAAAGAATAGTTAGCAAGCATAGTAGATATTGCATAATTAGGAACTTTTCTTTTGTTAGTGACAATATCTTTCATATATTTTGAATAAGGAAGTAACTTAATAGCATCAGTCAAAGGGATTTGAAGAAAAAGAGGTTTAATCCATTCACAAAACTTATTATAATGCTCTTCTTCTTTAGATTTGATGGACTTACCTGGAAAGGGCATGGGTTTCTGTACCCATGGTTCTTTCTCCTTCCCATGTTTTCTTGCGATGAAGTCTTCTTTAGTGTACCTCTTACGTTTGTCAGGTGCTTCTTCTTCTCGAACTTCAGGCGGATCATTTTTCTCATTATCATTACCTTCAGGTTCAGCACCGTCTTCAGTCTCAGCATCGGAAATAGATACACTGTTGGGATCAATAGCTGGCTCTTCATCTGCAATAGGATCATTAGAATTGTCAGTCTCTTTATGTTTCTTCTTCTTATTTGGAGAGACAACAATTTCTTCTTCCTGCATTTGAGAATCTTGCTCGATTCTCTTCGGATGTCCCTCTGGATAAAGAGGATCTTGAGTACTAGTTCCTCCTCGGGTCTTAATTCCAAAAGCCTGCAATTTATCTTGTTTGGCATTGTTAGCAAGCAAATCTCTTTGCACATTAGAAATTTGATCAAGCTGAGTTTGAACCATATGAAAATGCTTCACAAGACATTGAACATCATTAACTGTTCTATCTAAAACACCAAGCAACTTTTTGATAGCAAGGGAATTATCATGCAACTGACTTTCTATCCTCTCATTAAAATGATTCTGTTTCATAATAAAATTATCAAACTCATCTAAACATTGATCAGGAGGTTTACCATGAGGGATGTCACTTGCGTTGAAATCTAAAAGAGAGTGTACCTCTACCATAGGAGGGTGAGTGGTAGGCTCACACAGCTTCTCAATAGGGGGTAGATTCTTCACGTCTTCAGCTTTAATACCTTTCTCTTTAATAGACTTCTTTGCTTCTCGCATATCCTCGGGGCTTAGAACAAACATGCCCCTCTTCTTTGTTGGTGGAGGTCGTTCAGGGAC
This sequence comes from Secale cereale, assembly GCA_902687465.1. Taxonomy (NCBI): domain Eukaryota; kingdom Viridiplantae; phylum Streptophyta; class Magnoliopsida; order Poales; family Poaceae; genus Secale; species Secale cereale. The sequence continues at coordinate 829,691,270 of LR738714.1, read as the reverse complement.
GGACCAATCTTCATGGTTTTTGGCAATCCTGCCCATTAGATCTTCCGCATCGTCTGGTGTTCTTTTCCTGAAAACACAACCAGCACAACTGTCCAAATAGGACCTGGATTCATCAGTTAGACCAGCATAGAATATATCGATTAATTCATTCTTAGGGATTTCATGTCCTGGTCTAGCCCGAATCAGACCGCAGTACCTCACCCAAGCTTTAGGGAGGGACTCATCCTGCAACTGTTTAAAGTTATAAATTCTTTGTAAAGCAGCATGTTGCATGTGAGCAGGAAAGTACTTATCAACAAAAGAGTGAGCTAAGTCCGGAGGACTCTTAATGGAACCGCATGGAAGTGAACAGGCTACCATGCTTTAGCACATTCCTTCAACGAGAAAGGAAGAAGCTTGGTCACATAAAAGTATCGTATCTTCTCATCTGTAGTAAACAGGCTACCTAACTCACCGAGTTTAGTCAGGTGTGCAATAGCATCATCATTTTCTCTGCCATAAAAGGGGTCAGCTTCAACCATAGGTATAAGTGAAAGATCAACAGAGAAATCAAAATCAGGATCATCAATGCATATAGGAGATGTAGCAAACTCAGGATTAGGAACGGTTTTGTTTTTCAAAGAGTGTTTTTCAAATATTTTCTTAATAACTTCAGGGTCAGAGCCAGCAAACTCTGTCAGTTCCCTGCATAAATCTTCATCAAGCATATAGTAATCATCATCAAGGAGACTCTCTTTGAGTTTACTCAAATCAGGATAATCATAAGTTTCACCAATAGGGTAGCGAGCAACAGAAGTTCAATTCCATATTTTTCAGCAGCAGCAGCAATTTGTTTCTCAAGAGCATAACCAAGCGAACTAATATCACCATCAAAAGTAGTAGAAGCATCATCCAGAGTATCAGACATAATAACAGATTCAGTAGGAGCATCATGTGGTGGTGGTGAGGCAAACTTACTCATAACAGAAGGTGAATCAAGCGTAGCACTAGTGCTCAGAGCAGTACCTCTTCTTGTAGTGGATAGTAAGATCGGAACCTTGGGGTCTCCTTTCTTACCCATAGTGAATAAAGTGCAGCAGGTAGGATACCTCAAGTAGACTTGTAAATATTGCTATGCTCCCCGGCAACGGCGCCAGAAAACGGTACTTGATAACCCTCAACCGTAAGGGATCGAGATAGTCTTCGCGGGTAAGAATAACCCAATTTATTGATTCGACACACGGGGAGCCAAAGAGTATTTATAAGCTTTAACAGTTGAGTTGTCAATTCAACCGCACCTGAAATATACTAACTTGCAACAAGATAAGTGGTAACAGTGATATGATAGTGATGATAGTAATAGTAAAAGTAAACAGCAAAAGTAAATAGCAGTAGTAAATGGCAAAAGTAGCAACTAGTGACAAGCAAGGTTTAAAATACTGTAGGCTAGGGAGATGGATGGTTGGGCGCTGCATGGATGAGATAGATTCTAACTTGGGGCACGGCACACGGAAAAGTAATGATCATCTAGGCAAATATCAAACATTAGGCATGTATCCCGTAGGTAGTTGTACGTGCTTGCAATAAGAACTTGCACAACATCTTTTGTCCTACCATCCAGCTACGAACGGGGCCAAAAGGAACTAATGGATATTAAGGTGCTCCTGTCAAAGAGCACCGGAACAAAGCAATGAACTCAATGGATACATGTAATCCTCAAACTACGGACCATCCCCTTTGGTGTCCCAAGCTGTCACTTTTGGGATCGCCGGTTCTGAACCGTAACAGGTGCATACAACTCATAGATAGGATCAAGAACACAAATATATTCTTGCAAACACATATGGTTCAGATCTGAAATCATGGCACTCGGGCCCTAAGTGTCAAGCATTAAGAATAACAAGTTGTAGCAAAGATGATAAACACCATAGTAGATGATAGGCAACATGCCCCCAACAATCTGACGAAGTATTACATGATCTAACTCATCCAATCCCTACCATCCCCTTCGCCTATAATGGGGGAATTACTCACACATGAAGGGGGGAGTCATGGAGGGATGATGGAGTGGTGATGATGATGACGATGGCGACGATCTCCCCTCTCCGGAGGCCAATTCAGCCTCCAGATTAGCCCTCCCGAAGAAGAACAGAGGGTGGCGGCGGCTCCGCGACGAAAAATTGCGAAAGAACTTCCGATCTGGGGTTTCTGCGTCCGGAGGAAAAATACGGGCTAAAGTAGGGCACCAGGGGGTGTGGGCCCCACCCAGGCGCCCCCCCGGCGCGGCCCAGGGGGGGGCGCGCCCACAGGGCGCCTGGGCACCCCCTAGCCCCCCTCTGGCCCTACTTTTGGTATTTGGTTCCTTCAGGTGCGTGGATTTTCTCTGATTTTTCGTGGATTTTTCTGAGATACTTAAAAATCCGTTTTCCTGCACACAAATAAACCATACAGGCAGCTCTGCTGAAAACAGCGTCAGTCCGGGTTAGTTTAGTCCAAATCATGCAAGAATGAGGTCAAAACAATATCAAAAGTGTTTGGAAAAGTAGATACGTTTGAGACGTATCAGGCACCACGGCAAGACCCTTGCCGGGGCCCCCGACAAGGCCCTTGCCGAGGACACCCACGGGGCCACCATCAGGCCCGCACCAACTGGGTTTCCACCGACCCACGCAGCTACCGACCCGACCAGCTGGACAGGCTCCTGCGTGGCAACCCACAGATCATCATGGAGACCCGCCGTTGCGCCACCTCAGCTGCCTGTCTGCCTACATGGCACCTCAGGCACCGCTGGCCAAGGCGCGTGTCGACACGAGGAGGAGCGGCGACGGACAAGACGGGCGTCTCCCCTCGTCCCCGATAAAGCAAGGACACCTTGTCCTGTAATGCGAGGGATAACCTCGCATCACTATACCCTTTCCAGCTCCTGTGTGCCACTGTGGCAGCCCCTTTTTCCTATAAAAGGAGGCCCGAGGCGACCCGGAGGGGGATTCAGCTTTTTAGAACTACTCACGACTCTCTTGGAGCTCCTCACTAGCTGAAGAACACCAACCTATAATCCACCAAAGCAGGAGTAGGGTTTTACGCATCTTTGCGGCCCGAACCTGGGTAAAGGAACTGTGTCCTGACCGTTAGATCTGCTCTTCCCTCAATCCCGCACCCCGCAACCGTAGTAGGGATTCTTGTGATCCCTTAGGTGTCGATCCAAATACACCGACACCCCCTTTTGGTTCCTTTTGCATTTTCTACATTTTCTTGGCTTAGGACACGTTGTCCAATATGTCGCTGAGAGGCATCGACAAAAAGGGGCAATAGAGGTGGTGATGAGGGCAAGGTCGACTGTAGTGACAAGTAGTGGCGATGAGATCACACATGGCGGTAGATGGTTAATGAGCGACAAGTGACGGCGATGAGATCACACATGGCGCTGTGGATGGTGGCAAATTGACAACAACTGAGGTTGCGCCGGCCCCAAATGGGACACCACTGGTATTTTGGCAAAAAGAAATAGTACAGAGGGCAATGGAAACCACAAGTTTAACCTAATACTCATAGGTTGAGTGCATAGAAACCAATCCAGATTTAACTGAGGTCCTACATATAGAGAGTTACAATACAACATGCCCAAGATCGGTTCAGTCCAAGCAATCAAACAGAGTCTTGAGATTAGGTAATTTATTGTTTTGAATGGGAAAAGGATGATGTTTGTGGATGAGCATTGGAATCCGCACATGGAAGGGTGGGAATCATGTCAACAGAGAAATATGGCTGCCATGCATTAACCCTGCAAAGGAGACATATTGAAACCTAGCTCGAGTAAGGATGGCACCTTGAAATTGTAGAGTTTTATAAGTGTAATGATTGTTGTCACTGGAAAATAAAATACAATACATGCTGACAATATGAACAAATACCAAAGTACATGCTAAACAAAATCTCACTGGAACTAAATAACATGCGCAAAATTGGATCGCCAATAAAAATCAGTTGATACCACTTCACCTATATATAGCCTAAAAATTTGAATACAGACGTAAAAGATAACGACACGGTAAACAGAAGAATGAGAAAGGGCAAATAAGGTAAGGAAGCCCACGAAAAAAATATAGATTTTTTCCTTGTCGCCAACTCTAGTACCCAGCTTATATTTCTAAAAAAATGAGGGTGTTGGCACACAAATTCGAATGAAATATAGCATGTTAAATTAGCAAATGACTCGGATACATGCACAACTAAACTATAATTGGGATGTCAATACCACATTTCAACCACGCTAAACATGAAAAGCAATGAAGGATTAGGTTTCGAGAAAGCTTACAACAATTAATATTTATATTTATATTTCACATATATAGGAGCATGCTAATCGTGCATGCCGAATAAATACTCACCAGAGCTCTCATAAACATGGCATTCCCTCGAGGATAGGCCCTGAAGATGTCATATATTTTAGCGCTTCCACTATTATTAGACGTGGCTTGCTATGACGCACTATCATTTTTTTTAAGCACCGGCGCACATTTGAGTACTAATTCGAGTAAATCAAACTCATGTTCCTGTCCTTCGAAGCCCTTGATTTCCACTTCTTCGAGAGCAGTCAAGGAGAAAGTTTGAGATCTCCAGTTTGTGGGTTCACATAGGCAGTGCGGCGGGCATTTTCCTTTCAGCTAAAACCAAAGCAACCATTAAATGTAAACTGCTGCACATAGTGTATAATTTAGATATAATACGAAAGGGGAGAACTAGTTATGTACCCGCGATCTCTCTAGGACGATCTTAAGCTGCTGTATACCTCTGGAAATATGAATAATCCCGAGGAGATGAAACACTAGTGCTCCAAAAACATGTCCGGCTTTTAGGGGACGTAGCTCAAAAAATGAGAAATCAGCAACCATGTGCTTCTCTATCTTCTTGGCAAAGTTGTCTTCATCTGAAATAAACCGGCTCTGTAAAAACATTGACATGATATATATCATTTGTACAATTCAATGTAGTCAACTATCTATCTACCCCAGAGTTCATGTTCTCCTCCACCAAAACTCGCCGCTTCCACGACAAACCCAATTTCTTCTAGGCGACGTGAGTGGCTTCCTAAACGTTGGAGGCCTCGACCTCGTGTCCACCTCCATGGCCCTGCTTAAACGGTGTTGACGACTATGGTGCAAACGACATGCTTGCCCTAGGAAGCCTTTCTATTGGTGGCCTGCGGGTTTGCGAGCGGCGCAACTGTTACTTTGGCCGTTGACAACACACACTTCTTTGGCGGCCGCCATTTTGTATCGAATTCCAAAACTGACGCCTCAGGATTTATGTTTTCTATTTTATAGACAATCTATCCGGTCTAGACACTTGAGTCATTTTGCCCAGTAAATTATGCTTGTTTGGAGAGGCTGAAAGGCTTGAATTTCCTTCTCAACGAAAAAAGTTCTAACCATTAGATTTACCAAGACAAAACCTCAACAATAAACTGAAGATGCATGTACCTCCAAAGATACTACCCACCCCTTTCTGCAATATCTGAAGGCTTCTAGGATTTGCCTGGACATGAGACTTTATACTACTACATGGGGCGCATATCTCGAGTGTTGGCGCAATAAGCCACGGCACGCGGGTCAGTGCGTGTGTGCGCGCGCACTGGGCGCGTCAGGCACGGGCAGAGCCGCGCCGGGCCGTGGCAGTTGTATGCATGTGACGCCCAGCTGTAGGGATAGGACGTTGGCGACCTGGTCCGGGTGCGCGTATAGATCGTGGCGGGCTCGGTGCAACTCGTGGGCGTGCGTCCGCGGCGAGATCGCGGCCTGAGCGGGCCGATCGGGCGTGCGATGGGTAGGAGGCGAGGGGATCGTGCCCCAGCGCCTGGCCTGGTATAAAGCCCGAGTGGAGGTTGTTGTAACGAGGGTGGTTATCGAGTCTGAGCTCGTGAAAAGTTGCCGTCGTTGCGGCGGGCGTTGTTGCGCCAGGAAAACTCCACCGCGTCCACTATCGTCTCCTTCCTCCCTCTCTTCTTCCTTGGTTCGTACTGGAGCGTCAGAGAGAGTGAGTTGCGAGAGCGAGGGCAGTGAGATCTGCTAACATTTGGTATTCAGAGCCTCGTTGCGAAGGTGATCGCCGGCGATGTCGCTCATCCCGTACGCCGGTGGATCGGGCAGCTCACTACCGCAGCCGGTGCCGATGCTCACCGGTGAGAACTACACCGCGTGGACAATCAAAGTCGAGTCCAATCTCGACGCGGCTGGGCTGTGGGAGGCGGTGGTGGTGCCGGAGGACGCGGCGGCGGCGGTGATCGCCAAGAAGGACAAGCCGGCGCGGGCTTACCTGCTCGGGGCGCTCGCGGAGGATCTGCTGCTCCAGGTGGCATCCAAGAAGACGGTGGCGGAGGTGTGGAGCAGCCTCAAGGCGAGGTTCGTCGGGGCGGACCGAGTCCGGGCGGCGCGGCTGGGCACTCTCCGAGGGGAGTTTGAGATGCTGCGGATGGCGGAGGGCGACACGCTGGATGGGTTCGCAGGCAAGCTCGGCGGCATGGCGGCACGCTACGCGGGACTCGGGTCGACGCTGGACGATGCCGCGATGGTGAAGAAGCTCCTCGATTCTGTGTCGGATCGCTTGTACGCAGCAGTGGCCGGAATCGAGCAGTTTTGCGATGTCTCCACCATGCCGTTCGAGGACGTGCTCGGTCGCCTGAAGGCCTTCGACGAGCGGCTGCGACGGCATGGACAGGCGGGCGGCGAGCGGGCGGACGGCCAGCTCATTTACACGGCGGCGCAGTGGCGGGCACGGGAGCGGCAGCAGGGCGGTGCGCGGGACGACGACGACGTGCGGAGCGTGCCGTCGGGCAACGGCGGCAACTGGCGTGGTCGCTGCTACGGCTGCGGCGAGCGCGACCACTTCAATAGGGAATGCCCCAAGCTGCGGAAGGCGCCGGCGGCGGAGCATGCAATGTTGGCGGACGTCGGCGTCGAGGACGGCGGCCTCCTCTAGGCCGTGCCTTAGGAGGGTGAATGTTGGCGCAATAAGCCACGGCACGCGGGTCAGTGCGTGTGTGCGCGCGCACGGGGCGCGTCAGGCGCGGGCAGAGCCGCGCCGGGCCGTGGCAGTTGTGTGCATGTGACGCCCAGCTGTAGGGATAGGACGTTGGCGACCTGGTCTGGGTGCGCGTAGAGATCGTGGAGGGCTCGGTGCGACTTATGGGCGTGCGTGCGCGGCGAGATCGCGGCCTGAGCGGGCCGACCGGGCGTGCGATGGGTAGGAGGCGAGGGGATCGTGCCCCAGCGCCTGGCCTGGTATAAAGCCCGAGTGGAGGTTGTTGTAACGAGGGTGGTTATCGAGTCTGATCTCGTGAAAAGTTGCCATCGTTGCGGCGGGCGTTGTTGCGCCAGGAAAACTCCACCGCGTCCACTATCGTCTCCTTCCTCCCTCTCTTCTTCCTTGGTTCATGCTGGAGCGTCAGAGAGAGTGAGTTGCGAGAGCGAGGGCAGTGAGAGTTGCTAACATCGAGGACGGAGACCATGGGAGAGACAAGGCCGAGCGACAGTTTGAGGGAGTCAAAGATGCCACCTGAAAGATGATTTGGTGGATACCGAACTAGAGGCCGACATGCCACTAGCGGGATAGGATGTCGGTGCGCTCGGTGGTGGTATCGCATCCGATGAAAGAAAGAACAAGGAGTAGCAGGTCTTTAGGGAGGGCATTAAGGCAGTCCGCTTCATCGCCTGCTCTATGCGGCTCTTGGGTGGAACTCCGGCAAGGCCCTAATCTAACCTATATCAACCGCCAGATCTGAACTCTCATGGAGTGACAAAACCCTAGAATTTCATATTTGGGTTCTAGCTATGCTTCTAGTACCAGGTGGGATGCAATATAGATGCAGTAGACTAGTGGAGTAACACTACTTTTTAGCAAGTGCGAGGTTTCGCCAACATTCTCCTTTTGTTCCTTTTGTATTTTGCAAGACATGGGCTGTGTACACATAAGTTGCTTGATTTTCTCAATGGGAAGAACCTAGGAAGCTCGTGCTCATTGTCTCGGCTTAGGGTGCGCTGTCTAATGTGTCGCCGAGAGGCATCGACGGAAGGGGGTAACAAAGGTGGCAACGAGGGCAAGGTCGACCATAGCAACAAGCGGCGGTGATGAGATCACACATGGCGGTAGATGTTTAATGAGCGGCAGGTGGTGGTGATGAGATCACACATGGTGGTAGATGGATCTGTGGATGGTGGCAAATATGACAATACTAGACGTTGCATTAGTAAAAAAACACTTATAGGTGTAGATAATTAGTGGCGCCAGGTGCCAACCCCAAACGGGACGCCGCTGCTATTTTGGCAAAATAAAATGGAACAAAGGGAAATTGAAACTATATGTTTAACATAACAATCACAGGTTGAGTGCAAAGCAACCAATCAAGATTTAAACGAACTCCCAATAAAGAGGTACAATACACTCACAATACAACATGGACACGATCAGTTCAGTCCAAGCAACGAAACAAAGTCTTGAGACTAGGTAATTTATTATTCTGAATGAGAAAAGATGATGTTTGGCGATGAGCATTGGAATCCGCAGATGGAAGGGCGGGAATCATGTCAACAGAGAAATATGCCTGCCATGCATTAACCCTGCAAAGGAGACAGATTGAAACCTAGCTCCAGTAAGTATGGCTATGTGCAATTGTAGAGTTTTTATAAGTCTAATGATTGTTGTCACTGGAAAATAAAATACAATACGTGCTGCTGGCAACAGGAACAAATACCACAATACATGCTAAACAGAATCTCATTGGAACTAATTAACTTGCGCACTGTTGGATCGCCAATAAAAATCAGTTGATACCACTTCAGCTATATATAGCCTATAAATTTAAATACAAATGTAAAATAGAACGGCATGGTCAACAGAAGAATACAAAAGGGCAAATAAGGTAAGGAAGCCCACACAAAAAATGTTGATTTTTCTTCTTGTCGCCAACTCTAGTACCTAGCTTATATTTCTATAAAAATGAGGGTGTGGGCACACAAATTCGGATGAAATATAGCATGTTAAAGTAGCAAATAACTGGGATACATGCACAACTAAACTCTAATTAGGATGTCAATACCACATTTCAACCACCCTAAACATGAAAAGCAATGAAAGATTAGGTTTCGAGAAAGCTTACAAGAATTACTTCATATATATAAGAGCATGCTAATCATGCATGCCGAATAAATACTCACCAGAGCTCTCATAAACATAGAATACCACTGAAGGATAGGCCCTGAAGATGTCATATATTTTAGCGCTTCCACTATTATTAGATGAGGCCTGCTGTGACATTTGCAGTATCATTTTTTTAAGCACCGGCGCACATTTGAGTATTAATTCGAGTAAATCAAACTCATGTTCCTGTCCTTCAAAGCCATTGATTTCCACTTCTTGGAGAGCAGTCAAGGAAATAGTTTGAGATCTCCAGTTTGTGGGTTCACATAGGCAGTGTGCCGGGCATTTTCCTTCCAGCTACAAAAAATAATTAAATGTAAACTACTACAGAGTGTATAATTTAGATACAATACGAAAGGGGAGAACTAGTTACGTACCCGCGATCTCTCTAGGACGATCTTAAGCCGCTGTATACCTCTAGAAATACGAATAATCCCGAGGAGATGTCACACTAGTGCTCCAAAAACATGTCCGGCTTTTAGGAGACGTAGCTCCAAAAATGAGAAATCAGCAACCATGTGCTTCTCTACCTCCTGGGCAAAGTTGTCTTCATCGGAAATAAACCAGCTCTGAAAAAACATTGACATGACATATATCATTTGTGTACAATTCAGTGTAGTCAACTATCCATCTATCTATTATGTACTAAAAGACAATAATATAATAGAATAAAGAGAGATTTGCTAGAGATTAATTATCACAAAAGTGCAAAACATCAGGTCGTCACTAGGTAAAATTTTGTATGCCAGTTGCGTAAATTGAGTGAAGTAAATTGAGTGATGTAAATTGAGAATGAGTGGAGTGTGGATACATACATGGGACGCATGAATGTGAAGTGAAGGAGGCTGTCCCTGTGTTTCTCCTGTGTGTATCCACAACCTGTGGAGTCTCCAAGGCCCAAACTGGACAACGCTCCCGGCGTCGAAATACCACCACTCCCACGACACCTTCTCCAGCATTGGCGCCGAGACGGAGATGCTGCCGACCACCTTGTAAGAGCCTACAGACACCGTCAATCGCTTGAGCAGAGGGGCGACAATGTCGACCGCATCTGTGTGTAGTATGCCGGTTTCAAGGAAAAGTTCCTGCAGCGATGGCAAGTGGAGTGACATCAAGCCATTCTGGACAAGTCCGTAGCCATCGTTGACAAACTTCAAGCTGAGCAGGCGGAGGTGCGGGCATCGCGGGAGCAAGCTGTGGAGGCCACCCAGACCGTAGGAGATGGACAGCGTCCGGAGTGCGGTGAACTCGCCGTCGGGGCAGTAGAAGAGAAGCCTTTCCAGCATCAGGGATTTGGTCCGCCGGAAGCACGGCAGCCGCACGAGGTTCGGTCCGCCTTCAGATCCTGCGCTCCACGGGAAGCTGAGGACGATCTCCTCCGGCTCCAGCCGCACGGCAGCGCGGAGCAGCCTGCTGGCCGTGGCACCGACGGCGACGGGCCAGGGATGCCTGCTAGCGCTCGGGACGCGGACTTACAGGAGGGAGACCGCGGCCGGGGGGCCACGGACCCGGCCGAGCGCCGCTGCAATCGACGGCGTGAGGTTGTGGAAGACGATCTGGCGGAGATGCGTCCAGAGATCACGCCACCGGCGGGAGAGGACGCTGGTGCGCGCGGCCGTGGAAGCGCATCCCATGAGCGCGAGGATGAGGAAGAGGAGCTCCTCCGGGAGGAAGCTGATGCGATCCGGTTCGCCGTCGCCGCTTGGGCCACACAGCTGCGGCTGCGCAAAACGCAGGCGATGCCCGGGCCTCACCTCCATCGGAGCAGCACCACCAATCTGCGCGGACGAACGGACGGGACGACGCCCGGATCTCGGCTCCATGGATGGAAGGCAGGTTCGACAAGCAAAACCAAAGCCCACAGTTTTCCCCCCTTTTGGAAATGAAACCCCGGTGTGTGTGGGTCCCCACCCAGCTTTTCAGCCGACCATATTTATTCTATAAACTTTTTTCTTTTCAGCCCAACATTTCCCAAATAATCTCGAATTTCAATATAACATTTTCAGGAGCAAAACATTGCCATCGGAGGTTTCAGGTACATTGAAGGCTAGCTAACCCTCTTCATTCAAACCAACAGAGAAACGAGTCGACTCCCGCGCAAACGTTCGCGCAGTGGGACAAAAATGCCTTCGCAGAAGTGTAACCAGGCGACATGTATCTCTTGGTGTAGGAAGCCACTTCCCTCCGTAGATCGGGGTTGAATGCAGTGGCCCATGGGTCACAAGCGGGGCCGGGTCGGAGCGCGCGAGTAGATGTGTCTTTCCACCATGAGAATTGGCGGAAGTACCATATCACCTGGGTGGGAGGAACCGAATCCAGGGCTTGGCATGGAGGCGGCCCGATCCATCCTCCACGAGCAGATCTCC
>LR738714.1:829667236-829679675 GCA_902687465.1 Secale cereale | reverse complement strand
CCACAGATGCACACATTGTCTTCCCCGTCAAATGGCCCAGAGCACGTCATCGGCGAGGCGGTGGTGGTAGACGGCCGTCCGGCAACCTTACTGACGAGCACCCCCTTTCCCTCATGTGATCAGCCTCTCTCTTTTATTCTCTACGCAAAACCCACTTGGATTAATACCACTTAATTTGGATTAGCTACATGCAACACTTAATTTGTTTGAAAATCCACATTTTCTCACCAGTGTTTTCATTGCTAAAACATCTAGTTGTAAATCCATTTACACGCAACTTAACTTTTGATAAGGCAATTTGTAATTTAGTCCATAAAAACACCTTAACAACTTTTGGCATTATGTGCTTTAGTTCATACTTCACCTTATTGCCAAAGGGTTTAGGATTTCTCCTAACCATATTTGTCGTTGTCGACGACGACAAATGCCAAAGGGTTTAGGCTTTCCCTAACCATATTTGTCATCGTCGATGATGACAAATGATAAAGGGTTTTGGATTTAACCTAACCATATTTGTCATCATGGATGAGGACCAATGCCGAAAGGTTTAGGCTTTACCCTAACAATATTTGTCATCATTGACGACAAAAAAGCCAAAGGGTTTTGGATTTACCCTGACCATATGCAAAATGCATAATTAATAATTCATTATTCAAGCAAGATCAGCATGCCAAATGCATCATTCATCAACACGCAAGATCATCATGCCAAATGCATCAGTCATCAATCATGACAAATGCATCATTCATCAATAGTCTAGGTCATCATCAATTAATTCGTTCATCCATCCATCCAACAGGAGTACACATGACTTAACAGTTCAACACTAAAAGTTCAATAGGTTCAACACTCACAGGTCACAACTCAACAGACATGACTTAACCATTTAATCTACTCCCTCCATTCCCTTATACAAGGCCACTATGAAAAATACAATTTGCATCTATATAAGGCCACTAACTGTAACCGAGGCAAAAATTAATGATGTTTTCTCGTACTATCAACCGTTTTAATACTTGCATGCATGTAGTCATAATGAGACTGCTAATTCCTTCTTTGCATGCATGTGTACGTATTAATGATTCCGGTTATCGAAAAGAAAAGTGGACTTGTAAAGTAGTCATTAAATTTCACCTTGGTACCTGTAATTTGATTTTGTGGCCTTGTATAAGGGAATGGAGGGAGTATATCGATATCTATATGTCTCTACCTATATCGATATATCTATATCTATTTCTATATCTATATCTATATCTGTATCTATATCTATATCTATATATCTATATCTATATCTATATCTATATCTATATCTACATTTATACTTAACATTAAAAGGAGGAACCTTTCTTAGTTCTTCATCCGTCACTCTTTTATATCCGTTAATTTAATGTTAACCATATGAATTGACGGTAGAGATTTAATGTATGTAGTGCCTTTCTCCGAGTTGATGAAAATTACACCCAATGCCACCTATAAGCGAGAAAAAAAGTGTCCATTAAATCCTCTATACATTGATCGGCCCATGAAATCCTTTGCACGGACTGGTTGACATTTGTGTACGTCAATTGTAGCTGTACTACAGAAGAACACGGATACGAGATTCTGTACAAATTAGTTATTTGCTTAGCCAGCCTGGCTTCATACGTATCTCATAAAACTTAACCGCAGGCGAAGATTCGGCGAGAAAGAATGACAAAGACTTGCGAGGAGGAGGACATGGAAACTACATGAAAAAGAAATGAAGTCCAGTATGAAACATACTTAGCAATGAGCATTTTAACAACTGCGAAGTATAAGCCGAGTGTTACACTCGGTATAGTGTACTTCACATCCGGGACCTTATTGGTGGGTCCGGGTATAACAGAGCAGTAGTCTTCATACTTGTATGACAGATCGAAATCCTACCCATGCGCCTCGCTCATACACCACAGGAGGATCTCCATCGCACTGACCTGAGTATCACCACCATACATGGCCCTGATCCGGTCTTGCTCGTACTGCAAGGTATACAAGAGCTCACCCTTCGACTGAAAATCAAGGTGTCGTAGCTTTCATACCAGCAAGTGATCTCCTTCATCTTGGCCCACAGATCAGCGTCGCCAAACACTAAAGCCTCAGAGAGCCCGTTCCATCCCCTACTGCCGTCCATCTGTTAAGAAAATATCACTAGTAGAAAACGGGTCATTTGTCCCGGTTCGAGAGGCCCATTAGTCCCGGTTCTGGAACCGGGACTAAAGTGTCGGGACTAAAGCCCAAAACCTTTAGTCCCGGTTCGTCTATGAACCGGGACAGTAAGGAGCTCCACATGGTCACTGCGGGGGGCCGAGGCAGGAGGATCTTTAGTCCCGGTTGGTAACACCGACCGGGACCAAAAGGCGCTGAGTTTTTTTTTTTTGAAGGGGGGTTAGGGGTTTTGGAGGGTTAATTTAAGGGTTTTGTATTGTGTTATAGCTAGCTAATAGAGTATTTCCATCATATAATTTTATGACCATGATTAGTTATTATATATACAAATGAATTAATAGGATATCATTATTAATTATACACATCAAAAAACACATATAGTACATGTAATTAACACTAAAAATGGAGAGTTGTATACGTATACAAATATTTGAACAATGTTATTTATGCATACATATTTACATTTTTATTAGTATAACAAAGAATTACAATACTATCTAGCTATTGATTATTGATCCAAAATATTACCAATCGATTCTATCTAGCTACTATTGCTAAAAAAGGCATGGCATATAATTAATCGACATAAAAACAGGGTGGGTCTATTCTGCTAACACCCTTAAGACTCCTATTCTGCACACAAAATCCTTATTCCGCACACACACCCTAAACGACAGCCCCCAATCCACGAAACAAAAAAAGCAGGTCAACCCCGGCCGAAGCCCACCCGCCCACCCCCACTCCCCATCTCCTCGTGCCCACCCACCCACCCGCCTTCTTCGTCTCGCTCCCTCCCGACCACCGCACCACCTGCGCCGCCGGGCCACCACCTCCAAGCGCGCCGCCCACAACAACCCCTTCCCACCACAACCACCTCCCGGCGGTGGATCCGGGCCGGCAACCGCCCCCAACACACCTCCCGCTGCGAATCCGGGCCGGCAACCAACCGCCTCTTACCAAAGCACCCCGACACCCCGCTACCACTGCCCCCGCACCTACCGGCGCCGCCGAGTCTCCCATGCCGCACAAACCCACCCCCACACGACACCTTGATATGTCTCCAACATATTTACTTTTCCTAACACTTTTCCTCTTGTTTCAGACTCTAATTTGCATGATTTGAATGAAACTAACCCCGGACTAGCGTTGTTTTTAGCAGACTTCCAGGAGGGAGACCGCGGCCGGGAGGCCACGGACATGGCCGAGCGCCGCTACAATCGACGGCGCGAGGTTGTGGAAGACGATCTGGCGGAGATGCGTCCAGAGATCGCGCCACCGCCGGGAGAGGACGCTGGTGCGCGTGGCCGTGGCAGCGCATCCCATGAGGGCGAGGATGATGAGGAGGAGCTCCGTCGGGAGGGAGCTGATGCGATCCGGTTCGCCGCCGCCGATTGGGCTACACGGCTGCGGCTGCGCGAAAAGCAGGGGACGCCCCGGCCTCACCTACATTGGAGCACCACGAATCTGCGCAGACGAACGGGGCGACGACGCCCGGATCTTCGCTCCATGGAAGGAAGTCTGCTTCGCCAAGCAAAACCAAAGCCCACCGTTTTCCCCCGGTGTGTTCGGTCCCCACCCAGCTTTTCAGCCGACCATCTTTATTATATACACTTTTTTCTTTTCAGCCCAGTATTTCCCAAATAATCTTGAATTCCAGTATAACTTTTTTTTGCAGGGCCAGTATAACTTTTTCAGGAGAAAAACAGTGCCATCGGAAGCTTCAGATAAAATGAAGGCTAACCCTCTTCATTCAAACGAAGAGAGAAACGACTCGACTCACACACAAACGTCTATGCATTGGCGAGAAGATCGCTCATTGGCACAAACGTTCTCGAGCAACCGACCAAATATCCTTCGTTTTGATGGAAACCTAGGAGAGCCATATACCGGGATTTTAAAATTTGTACCCCCTCTTCCCCATGAAATTGACAAACCTACATCCACTTTGTGTAATTGGCAAAAAAGCCCTGACAGAAGTGTAACCAGGCGACATGTATCTCCTCCCTGTGTAGGAAGCCACTTCCCTCCGTAGATCAGGGTTGAATGCGGCGATCCATGGGCCACAAGCGGCGCTGGGTCGAATCGCGCTAGTAGATGCCTCTTTCCGCCATACGAGTTGGTGGAAGTACCAAATCATCCGGATGGGAGGAACCATATCTAGGGCTTGGCATGGAGGCGGCCTGATCCGTCCTCCATGAGCAGCTCCCCCCCCCCTCCCGCACATACACACGCACACACATTGTTGTCCCAGTCGCATGGCCCAGAGCACACCTGCGAGGCTAGGTGGTGGTAGATGGCCGTCCGGCAGCCTTAGTGATGAGCACACCCATTCCTTCATGTAACCGGCCTCTCTCTTTTATTCTCTATGCACGACCCACTTGGATTAATACCACTTAATTTGTATTACTTACATACAACACTTAGTTAATTTGAAAATTCACATTTTCTCACCAATGTTTGCATTGCTAGAACATCTAGTTGTAAATCCATGTAAACGCAAAACTTAATTTTTGATAAGGCAATTTGTAATTTATTAGTTCATAAAAACGCATTATCAACTTTTGGCACTTTGTACTTTAGTTCATACTTCACTTCATTGCCAAAGGGTTTAGGATTTATCCTAACCATATTTGTGGTTGTCGACGACAACAAATGCAACGGGTTTAGGCTTTAACCTAACAATATTTGTCTTCATCAATGACGGCAAATGACAAAGGGTTTTGGATTTACCCTAACCAAATTTGTCTTCATCAATGACGACCAATGCCAAAAGGTTTAGGCTTTGCCCTAACAATATTTGTCTTCATCAACGATGACCAATGCCAAAAAAGTTTAGGCTTTGTCCTAACAATATTTGTCAACATCAATGACGACGAATAATGCCAAAGGGTTTTGGATTTAGCCTAACCAGATCCAAATGCATAATTAATCATTCATAATTCATCAACAAGCAAGATCATCATGCCAAATGCATCATTCATCACCACACAAGATCATCATGCCAAATGCATTAGTCATCAATCATGACAAATGCATCGTTCCTCAATAGTCTAGATCATCATCAATTAGTTTGTCCATTCATCCATTCATCATCAGTACACATGACTTAACAGTTCAACACTAAAAGTTCAATAGGTGTAAGAACCACAGTTCAATAGGTTCCTCAATAGTCTAGATCATAATATTGAAAGGAGGAATGTTTCTTAGTTCTCCATCCGTCACCCTTCTATATCAGTTAATTTTATGTTAACCATAAGGATTGACGCTTGAGAATAAATGTATGTAGTATGTTTCTCTGAGTTGATGAATATTACCCCCCAATGGCACCTATAAGTGACAAAAAAACATTATTTTCCATCATTATTTTCTCCATCATCCATTAAATCCTCTATACACGGATTGGCCGCATGAAATCATTCGTATTGACTGGCCCACCAATTGTAGTTGTTTTACATAAGGACACTGATATGAGGTTCTGTATGAATCAGTTATTTCTTTGGTGAGCCTGGACTCATATGTATCTCATAAAACCTAATCACGGGTAGATATTTGGTGAGGACGTACGACAAAGACTCGGGAGGATGACGACATGGACAAAGCCAATACTACACGAAAAATAAATGAAGCCGAGTGTGAAACAAACTCGGCAAAGAGCATTTTAACCACAACAAAGTGTAAGCCGAGTGTTACACTCGGTTTAGTGTACTTCACATACTGGACCTCATCGGTGGGCATAATAGAGCGGTAGTCTTCATACTTGTGTGACACATCGAAATCCCATCTATGCACATTGTGTTGGGGAACGTAGCAGAATTTTAAAATTTTCTACGCATCACCAAGATCAATCTATGGAGTCATCTAGCAACGAGGGACAGGGGAGTGCATCTACATACCCTTGTAGATCGCGTGCGGAAGCGTTCAAGGGAACGGGGTTGATGGAGTCGTATTCGTCGTGATCCAAATCACCGATGACCTAGCGCCGAACGGACGGCACCTCCGCATTCCACACACGTACGGTGCGGGGACGTCTCCTCCTTCTTGATCCAGCAAGGGGGAAGGATAGGTTGATGGAGATCCTGCAGCACGACGGCGTGGTGGTGGAAGCAGCAGGATTCCAGTAGGGCTTCGCCAAGCGCAACTGGAGGAGGAAGAGGTGTCACGGGAGGGAGAGGGAGGCGCCAGGGCTTAGGGTGCGGCTGCCCTCCCTCCCCCCACTATATATAGGGGCCCTGGGGGGGGGGCGCCGGCGCCCTAGACATCCAATCTCAAGGGGGGGGACCAGGGGGGACTTGCCCCCCCAAGTCAGGTGGGGCGCCCCCACCCCTAGGGTTTCCAACCCTAGGCGCAGGGGGAGGCCCAAGGGGGGCGCACCAGCCCACCAGGGGCTGGTTCCCTTCCCCTTTCAGCCCATGGGGCCTTCCGGGATAGGTGGCCCCACCCGGTGGACCCCCGGGATCGTTCCGGTCGTCCCGGTACAATACCGGTGACCCCCGAAACTTTCCCGGGGGCCGAAACTAGACTTCCTATATATAAATCTTTACCCCTGGACCATTCCGGAACTCCTCGTGACGTCCAGGATCACATCCGGGACTTCGAACAACTTTCGGGTTACCGCATACTTATATCTCTACAACCCTAGCGTCACCGAACCTTAAGTGTGTAGACCCTACCGGTTCGGGAGACACGCAGAAAATCCCCATGTGCATAATATGAATTTGGTACTGTTCTTCCTAAAAACATATTTTAAAGTTATTAAATAGCAAAAGTAAATGCACCATGTCATTCTACACATTTCTCCACCCCATTTACATATAAAGTTTATTAAATTTGGAGCTACGGTTATTTAGTGATGAATTAAACCATTTTAACAAGTTATTTGAGCAAATTTAAACAAACAACATTTTAAACATTTTAAACAGGGGTGAAAGTGGCATATTATTAATCTACACAAAATTCTAAGCATTTTCCATATATAAAGTTTTTACATGAGATGCACGGTTAATTACTTATTATATGCATGGACATGAGGGACTTTTCTGTAAAACAACAGTTCTCTGGAATAATTAGCAAATTCGCAGGCGCTGGAAAAAATAAACATACACGGGCCGAATCTTCTGCACTGCTGGGCCCAACGAATCGAGCGCGAGATAAACAAGGGCGCTCAGGCGCGGAATAATGCAGAGGGTGGATTGGGTCTCACATTGGGCCTAGCAGGCCTGTCGGTGCTGGGCTGCAGGCGAGGAGAGGCAGCGCTGGACTTCCCGGCGCTGGAAGTGGCCCAGGCGCGCGAGGCTGGGAGGCAGGTCTGGCGCTGGGCTGCAGAGGCAGTTGCAGCTGGGCCTGGCGAAGAGGGGAGGCACTGGCCTCGAGTTAATCAGCCCATGAAGAAGGGCATCCTCCTCTGAAACTGCTCGATGCAGCGAAGGGCTTGGCGCGACGGGATCAGAGATTTGGATTTCGTCCGGAATTTCATGTTTTCGTCTGAAATTCGCCCATGCCGTCCAGGCCCGGTAAAAATACAAGCCGGCCAAAATTTTCGGCCCATTTTGAATTTCCGGCCCAGCCCATAGTCCACGTATGCTCGCAGATGGTATAAACTGCTCTACCGAGGCCTCTCAACCTTAATCTTGCGTCCCCTGCTTCTCTGTACAGAGCGGCGGCGGCTGCTGCTGCCGTCTGCGAGCGATGCAAGCCAAGCCCCCTGCCTCCTCCTTGATCCCATCCTTCTCCACTGCAGTCCACATGCTCCTCCTCCTTTTTCTACTTCCAATCCACTTCTTCCATGGCGTGCGGAGACCGGGTCAACGGCGGATGTAGGCGCCGGCAGTGCCGGGGTTGGAGCTGCAGCACTACGTGCTTGGGAAGGTTGTGCCTTTCCCCTTCGTATCTTGTGTTCAGTTTGACGATTGTTACTTGGGGAACCAGTTGATTCTGCTTCAATTTTTCACCTGTTGAATGCGATTCTGCTTGGTTCAAGCATTTTTCAGAAAATTCTGGTCATTTTTCGTTTAAATTTCGTTCATATTTCGTTCTAAATTTTAAATTTTGTTATGTGCTTTTCGTCCGATTTTTTCCGAAATTTTCCGAAAATCCCGGATTTCGCCCATTTCGCCTTTGACCGGTAAAAATCATAAAACGAAATCCAAAATCTTGGACGGGATTTGAAGGGGAGCAGCGGCGGGCTGCAGGGAAGGCCTGCGAGGTTGAAAAGGGGCGGATCCGGCTGGCCGACGCCGGATCGAGGCAACGGCGAGCGCGGGCGGAGCTCAGGGGTGGCGTCGGTCCCCTGTAAGAAAGTCAGGGAGGGAGCATTAAGAGAGAGAGAGATAGAGCAGAGAAGGAGAAGGAAGCAACGCAAGGGCAGGCGCGGCTTCGGTCGACCTGCAGTTGGTCGGAGGCGACGAGGGACACGAGGAGGAGAGGATGCAGGCAGTGCGGGAAGGAGCTCCTCTACATGGATCGATGAAGCGAGGAGGCGCGCCGGAGGAGGGATCATGGAGCTCGGGCTCCTGGACGAGAGGAGGCTCGGTCGCGAGGTTCCTGCTCTGCTGCTGCGGGCATGAGGACAAGGAGATGGAGCTCGGGATCGAGCCTCCTGCTCGATCTGGAGGTTGGATGGTAGCTGAACGTGGAAGAAGGTGGGTGGCTGTGGTTGGCTCGATGTGGACTTCGAGGAGGATTTGGGAGAGGCTAGCGGCGGATGGAATGGATGGATGGGACAGTCGATTTTAGGGTTAGTCCGTCTAAATACTAAGTGGATTTTGGATAGGGTCCATTTGGTCCCTTCGATTAAAATCGAACGGCCCGAGAACAATATATGTAGGAAGTCCAAATAAGAAAACGATGATGTTTTAGGGATGTTTAGGGATGATCCGGACCCATCGGTAACGACAGAGTGGATCAGGTTCGGGCAGGTTTCGGACGTGCTTGATGGGGTCTGTGCGCTGTGAAGAGATGTTAGGCGGTCGCGGACAACTGCGTGGTTGGACCGAGAAGAGAGAGAAGAAGCAGCCCGGCATAGGTCTCTGAAACAACGAAAACGTCCGACGCTTTACCGGCTATAGTGCCGCTACATGTTTAATGGTTGGGCTATCAAACGAGCTCCGAACGCGATGAAATTTGGCAGGCGGTCTACCTACACCATAACAAGACCACACACCAAGTTTCAACCCATTCAGAGAACATTTTTCCGGCCACCTATAAAATAATAATTCGGAGGTGCCGCGGGCGCGTGCGAGTGTGTTTGGACTCAGAACGGTTAACAGAGAGAACTTGGGAACCCGAACGAATGCAAGTTTTGAAAACATGCCGATGAAATGCACATGACGACAAGGCAAAGTGCAACACGCAAGCAAATGACATGGCAACGATGATGAATAACTGGCTGACACCTGGCGCATCAGTCTTGGGGCGTCACACGTCTCCTCCTTCTTGATCCATCAAGGGGGAAGGAGAGGTTGATGGAGATCCAACAGCACGATGGCGTGGTGGTGGAAGCAGCAGGATTCCAGTAGGGCTTCGCCAAGCGCAACTGGAGGAGGCAGAGGTGTCATGGGAGGAAGAGGGAGGCGCCAGGGCGTAGGGTGCGGCTGTCCTCCCTCCCCCCCACAATATATAGGGGCCCTGGGTGGCACCGGCCCCCTAGAGATCTAATCTCAAGGGGGGCGGGGGGGGGGATTATCCCCCGACTCAGGTGGGGCGCCCCCACCCCTAGGATTTCGAACCCTAGGCGCAGGGGGAGGCCCAAGGGAGGCCCACCAGCCCACCAGGGGCTGGTTCCCTTCCCCTTTCAGCCCATGTGGCCCTCCGGGACAGGTGGCCCCACCCGGTGGACCCCCGGGATCCTTCCGGTGGTCCTAGTACAATACCGATGACCCCCGAAACTTTCCCGGTGGCCGAAACTGGACTTCCTATATATAAATATTTACCTCCGGACCATTCCGGAACTCCTCGTGACGTCCGGGATCACATCCGGGACTCCGAACAACTTTCGGGTTACCGCATACTTATATCTCTACCACCCTAGCGTCACCGAACCTTAAGTGTGTAGACCCTACGGGTTCGGGAGACACGCAGACATGACCGAGATGACTCTCCGGTCAATAACCAACAGCGGGATCTGGATACCTATGTTGGCTCCCACATGCTCCACGATGATCTCATCGGATGAACCACGATGTCAAGGATTCAATCAATCCCGTATATGATTCCCTTTGTCTATCGGTATAGTACTTGCCCGAGATTCGATCGTCGGTACACCGATACCTTGTTCAATCTAGTCATGGAAAGTCTCTTTACTCGTTCCGTAACACATCATACCTTGACGAACCCCTTAGTCACATTGAGCTCATTATGATGATGTCTTACCGAGTGGGCTCAGAGATACCTCTCCGTCATACAGAGTGACAAATCCCAGTCTCGGTTCGTGCCAACCCAATAGATGCTTTTGGAGATACCCGTAGTGTACCTTTATAGCCACCCAGTTACGTTGTGACGTTTGGCACACCCAAAGTATTCCTACGGTATCCGGGAGTTGCACAACCTCATGGTCTAAGGAAAGGATACTTGACATTGGAAAAGCTTTAGCATACGAACTACATGATCTTGTGCTAGGCTTAGGATTGGGTCTTGTCCATCACATCATTCTCCTAATGATGTGATCCCGTTATCAATGACATCCAATGTCCATGGTCAGGAAACCGTGACCATCTGTTGATCAACGAGCTAGTCAACTAGAGGCTTACTAGGGACACGTTGTTGTCTATGCATTCACATATGTATTACTGTTTCCGGATAATACAATTAAAGCATGAACAATAGACAATTATCATGAACAAGGAAATATAATAATAACCATTTCATTATTGCCAAAAGGTTTAGGCTTTGCCCTAACAATATTTGTCTTCATCAACGATGACCAATGCCAAAAAAGTTTAGGCTTTGTCCTAACAATATTTGTCAACATCAATGACGACAAATAATGCCAAAGGGTTTTGGATTTAGCCTAACTAGATCCAAATGCATAATTAATCATTCATAATTCATCAACAAGCAAGATCATCATGCCAAATGCATCATTCATCACCACGCAAGATCATCATGCCAAATGCATTAGTCATCAATCATGACAAATGCATCGTTCCTCAATAGTCTAGATCATCATCAATTAGTTTGTCCATTCATCCATTCATCATCAGTACACATGACTTAATAGTTTAACACTAAAAGTTCAATAGGTTTAACAACCACAGTTCAATAGGTTCCTCAATAGTCTAGATCATAATATTGAAAGGAGGAATGTTTCTTAGTTCTCCATCCGTCACCCTTCTATATCAGTTAATTTTATGTTAACCATAAGGGTTGACGCTTGAGAATAAATGTATGTAGTATGTTTCTCTGAGTTGATGAATATTACCCCCCAATGCCACCTATAAGTGAGAAAAAACATTATTTTCCATCATTATTTTCTCCATCATCCATTAAATCCTCTATACACGGATTGGCCGCATGAAATCATTCGTATTGACTTGCCCACCTTTGCGTACATCAATTGTAGTTGTTTTACAGAAGGACACTGATATGAGGTTCTGTATGAATCAGTTATTTCTTTGGTCAGCCTGGACTCATATGTATCTCATAAAACCTAATCACGGGTAGATATTTGGTGAGGACGTACGACAAAGACTCGGGAAGATGACGACATGGACAAAGCCAATACTACATGAAAAATAAATCAAGCCGAGTGTGAAACATACTCGGCAAAGAGCATTTTAACCACAACAAAGTGTAAGCCGAGTGTTACACTCGGTTTAGTGTACTTCACATACTGGACCTCATCGGTGGGCATAATAGAGCGGTAGTCTTCATACTTGTGTGACAGATCGAAATCCCATCTATGCACATTGCTCATACACCAGAGGGGGATCTCCGTCGCACTGACTTGAGTATCACCACCATAAGCGGCACTACTCCAGTCTTGCTAGTACTGCATAGTACACAAGAGCTCGTACTTCAACTGTAAACCATGGATGGTCTCGTACCTGTCATACTAGGAAGCAACCTCCTTCATCTTGGCCAACAGATCAGTGTCGCCAACCGCGAATGCCTCAATGTGTCCCTTTAATCCCCCACTGACATCCATCTATTACAAAAATATACAAATGAATTAGTAAGATGTAATTATTAATTATATACATCAAAAAACACATAAAGTACATGTAATTAACACTACACAGGGAAAGTTATATATTTGATC
>LR738714.1:829619564-829656766 GCA_902687465.1 Secale cereale | reverse complement strand
CAATGCCACCTATAAGTGAGAAAAAACATTATTTTCTCCATCATCCATTAAATCCTCTATACACGGATTGGCGCCATGAAATCATTTGTATTGACCGGCCCACCTTTGCGTACATCAATTGTAGTTGTTTTACAGAAGGAACCTGATATGAGGTTCTTTATGAATCAGTTATTTATTTTGTCATCCTGGATTCGTATTTATCTCATAAACCTAATCACGGGCAGATATTTGGTGAGGACATACTACAAAGACTCGGGAGGATGACGACATGGACAAAGCCAATACTACATGAAAAATAAATGAAGCCGAGTGTGAAACATACTCGGCAAAGAGCATTTTAACCACAGCGAAGTGTAAGCCGAGACTTACACTCGGTTTAGTGTACTTCACATACAAGACCTCATTGGGGGTTATAACAGAGCGGCAGTCTTCATACTTGTGTGACGGATCGAAATCCCATCTATGCACATTGCTCATACACCACAGGGGGATCTCCGTCGCACTGACCTGAGTATCACCACCATAAGCGGCACTGATCCGGTCTTGCTAGTACTACATAGTACACAAGGGCTTGCATTTCAACTGCAAACCATGGATGGTCTCGTACCTGTCATACTAGGAAGCAACCTCCTTCATCTTGGACAACAAATCAGTGTCGCCAACCGCGAGTGCCTCAACGTGTCCCTTTAATCCCCCACTGACATCCATCTATTACAAATATATACAAATGAATTAGTAAGATAAAATTATTAATTATATACATCAAAAAACACATAAAGTGATCCAAACTTTTACCGATCGATTCTATCTAGCTACTATTGCTAAAAAGGCATGTCATATAATTAATTGATATAAAAACGAGATATCATGTATCTATTCTAATATATAAAACAAAATATCATCGTTCTATTCATATGAATATGAACATGAAGGGACTGAATATGAATACGTTCCTTCACCAAGCTTCTGTTGTGTTCATATTATGTCCATCACAAATATGAATTTGAACACACGAAGCCACATATATATTTACTCCTTTTTGAATTTATCAGAAATGTTGCTCATATAGAGATGTTACGGTGGTTTAGGATTTACCCTAACCATATTTGTCCTTGGTGATGACAAAAAAATGCCTAAGGGTTTAGGCTTTACCCTAACCATATTTGTCGTGACCAACGACACGAGGAGCCAAACAATTTAGACTTTACCCTAACCATATTTTTTTCCACTACACCCAAGTGCCAAAGGGTTTAGCATTTACCCTAACCTATTTGATGTTATCGGCAGCAACAAATACCAAAGGATGTAGGATTTATCCTAACTATATTTGTTTCCGTTGATGATGAAAAATGCCAAAGGGGTTTGGATTTACCCTAACCATATTTTTCATCATCGACGATGACAAATGCAAAAATGTTTAGGCTCTACCCTAGCCATATTTGTCATCATCAGGGACAACAAATGTCAAACTATTTTAGCTTTACCCTAACTATATGCCAAATGCATAATTGATCATTCATCCGTCAACAACAAACAAGATCATCATTTCAAACGCATCATTCATCAACAAGAAAGATCATCATGAAAAACGCATCATTCATCAACAAGAAATATCATCCTCGCAAATGCATCATTCAGCAACAATATAGATCATCATCAACTAGTTCATTCATCCATCAATCTTTAATACACATGACTTAGAAATTCAAGACAAAATGTTCAATAGGTTCAGCGCTCGAAGTTCAGTAGGGCATGACTTAATAATCCAATACACACTCAAAGTTCAACTAACATGACTTAGCAGTTCATTCAGCAACACAACAATTTTTCCACCACATATCAAATACTACACCATTGATGATATCTTCTCATTGATCCTCTTCTATGTAGGTCCAACAACAACACCTTTTGATGAACTAGGTCTAGCAGCTCTTGGAGCAGAATATGGTGTTCTCGCACTAGCTGTAGATTAGCTCCTGGAGCAGAAGATGATCGTATGGTACTTGGAGGAACAGTTGTTGTCAGGGGCACATCTATAGCGTGGACATGGTGGGCCGCGACCCGCCCTGGGATTTTGGATCAGCCCATATACTATAGGAGAGATAGAACTGTGAAAAATAAAAAAGCCCAACACATGTCTATTAGCAGTTCATCACCACACGCTGTGCCACCCGAGTCCCGACCTGGCCGACCCCCTCCACTTATCTCCTTGATTCCTCCGAACTCGCTGAACAAAGTAGCCCAGTATCAGCTCCCAACTCCCGCGTTGATTCCTCCCGTTGAACAACTCGCTGACTCACACACCCACTTATAATTGTTGATTTTGCAACGACATAGTTTTGTACGTTCAAGCCCTATTACCACTGCTAATTGAAAACTGGTTTTTTCATCTTCCTCACAAGAATATTTCGAAAATTTAAGATAATGATGACGTTCCTTCTTTTTAATTTTGATGATTGTCATTTCCTAAGTTATTTAAGTAATTGTCACTATAATGAAAAAATGTCTTGCTACATGAACCTGTTAGATATTACATCATACATTTTTTTAATTTTGAGCAAAAAGTTTGAAATCTTGCATTTGTCACTGCATGCATGTCGTAAGAAAAAAATGTTAAGGTGGACCACCTTGCTTTAAAATACTGGATCCGCCACTAGTTGTTGTAGTAGTGGAACTTAAAGCATGAGCTCTTAGAGAAGGACCTGTTTAGGCTACTTGGCTGAAACAAATCAAAAAGAAAGTTAATTACAATCAAGATATTTTCATTATAAATAGAAATGTAGCTGTAAATGAAATCGAAGCCGTAAACATCACTAAGACTCCTTTCATTGTGGGGATCATCATCAACATCATCATCTTCGCCAGCACCCTCTCTATCATCATTCATCTCCGAACCTAGCTTTCAATCTATGAACTATTACCCCAGATTAGTTAATATGATAAATTGCCGGTGTTAATTCATTTTGAGTACTTGGTTGGTAAAAACATCTTAAGATTGTTATACATGTCATTACACAACTGATCATGATTCATATGATGTCTTATGAGTAGTATGATATATTCTAGAGGACTTGGGAGAAACTTGTTGCTCATAACCATGTGAAATCGAGTAAACGTTCAATGTGTTGATATTATGTCGTGTTGTCATTCTCTAGTGGTGATGCGTGAACCTTGATTGTAGATCACTTCACCTTTATTGGCCTAGAGGATAGCATTATGTGAGAGATTTTCTTAGGATGGATGGCTGGAGTGACAAATATTATTGCGTTCTAAGTTTGTGAATTATTTCATAAGGAGTAATCACGGACCCAAAAGTTTAATGCTATGGTTAGATGTTATCTTAAGTATTCTCTTATATTTGTGAATGCTTGAATGGAGGTTCTAATCAAAAGTATGTATTTTCTGTACGTAAGAATAGTACGTAAGTTCATGCTCCACCACGCAACACTAATAAAAGCAGTGAAAGTTAATATCAATGGAACTAGGTTAAAACATCCCGTCGTCCTCGAGAATGATTTTATCCATAAAATTAATATCACCACCTTGTCCTTAGAAGAATTAAGAATTGGACCACTTACTGCACTGTTACACATTTATTGCAATTTTTTTTCCATTTATTCTATGGATCAAACAAACATACAAATAGTCTTTTTACCTTTTATAGTGGTTCCTTTCTATCAACTAATTTTTTCTGCTCCTCATTGGGTTCTGCACTCTGATTAACCAAATGATCTACAATTAGCCCTCTACATATGTGGCTTATCTTCCATACGGTATTGGCATTGGCTGGTGATACGTCTCTCCAACGTATCTACTTTTCCAAACCCTTTTGCCCTTGTTTTGGACTCTAACTTGCATGATTTGAATGGAACTAACCCGGATTGATGATGTTTTCAGCAGAACTGCCATGGTGTTGTTTTTTTGTGCAGAATAAAAAGTTCTCAGAATCTCCTGAAATCAACGGAGAATTATTTCAGAAAATATAAGAAATATCTGCAAGAAGATACTCACCGGGGGGCCCACGGTCTGTCCTCGGGGGCGCGCCCCCTGCCTCGAGGGCCCCCCGATGCTCCACCGACGTACCCCCAGGTCCTATATCTTCCGTTTCGGGGAGAAAAAAAATCAGTGAGAAGGAATTATCGCGTTTCACGACACGGAGCCGCCGCCAAACCCTAATCTCTCTCGGGAGGGCTGATCTGGAGTCCGTTCGGGGCTCCGGAGATTAGAGATCGTCCCCATCGTCATCATCAACCTTCCTCCATCACTAATTCCATGATGCTCACCGCCGTGTGAGTAATTCCATCGTAGGCTTGCTGGATAGTGATGGGTTGGATGGGATCTATCATCTCAACGAGTTAGTTTTGTTAGGGTGTGATCCCTAGTATCCACTATGTTCTGAGATTGATGTTGCTATGACTTTGCTATGCTTAATGCTTGTCACTAGGGCCCGAGTGCCATGATTTCAGATCTGAACCTATTATGTTTTCATGAATATATGTGTGTTCTTGATCCTATCTTGCAAGTCTATAGTCACCTACTATGTGTTATGATCCGGCAACCCCGAAGTGACAATAATTGGGACCACTCCCGGTGATGACCATAGTTTGAGGAGTTTATGTATTCACTATGTGTTAATGCTTTGGTCCGGTACTCTATTAAAAAGAGGCCTTAATATCCCTTAGTTTCCAATAGGACCCCGCTGCCACGGGAGGGTAGGACAAAAGATGTCATGCAAGTTCTTTTCCATAAGCACCGTATGACTATATTCGGAATACATGCCTAAATTGCATTGATGAACTGGAGCTAGTTCTGTGTCACCCTAGTTGCTTATTTACTTTTCCGTTGCTATTATCACAAAAACTACAAAAACACTATCATTACTTTTATTGCCGCTACCGCAACTATCATATTACTTTGCTACTAAACTATCTTGCTGCAGATACTAAGTTTCCAGGTGTGGTTGAATTGAAAACTCAGCTGCTAATACTTAAGAGTATTCTTTGGCTCCCCTTCTATCGAATCAACAAATTTAGGTTTAATACTTTACCCTAAAAAATTGTTGCGATCCCCTACACTTGTGGGTTATCAAGACTATTTTCTGGCGCCGTTGCCAGGGAGCATAGCTCTATTCTTTAAGTCACTTGGGATTTATATCTGTTTATCACTATGAAGAATTTGAAGGACTCAAAAACCAAGATCTTACCCTCAACTACGAGGGGAGGTAAGGAACTGCCATCTAGCTCTGCACTTGATTCTCCTTCTGTTATGAGTAAACTTGCGACACCTACTCCTGCTATTGAATCTGATATGTCGTATGTTCTTGATGATGCTACTTTTGCTATGTATGATGAAACTATCTCTATGCCTGATACTGTGCCACTAGGTGAATTTCTAGATGAACAAATTGCTAAGGTAAGGGAGAGTGCAAATGTTGATGATATTTATGAAAGTGATGATGAAACTACTCCCAATAGATATGAATTGCGTGTTGTGCCTGAGGGTTATGTTATGGATGAAGAAACTACTAGAGACTTTCTTGCTTGCAATGACAGATATGATCTGAAGAAGTTATTAGCTAAGTTGAAGGAAAAGTCCTTGAATGCTAGAATGAATCATGACCCTGCTTTTGCTAGTTCACCTATATGTGTCAGTGATAAGGATTATGAATTTTCTGTTGATCCTGAGTTAATTACCTTGGTTGAATCTGATCCTTTCCATGGCTATGAGTCTGAAACTGTTGTGGCACATCTTATTAAGTTGTTTCCGTTCTCGTTAAAGGGTGATGCTAAGACTTGGTTTAATTCTCTTGATCCTGGTTGTGTGCGTAGTCCCCAGGATATGATGTATTACTTTTCTGCTAAATATTTTCCTGCTCATAAGAAACAAGCTGCATTACGGGAAATATATAACTTTGCTCAAACTGAAGAAGAGAGTCTCCCACAAGCTTGGGGGAGGCTTCTCCAGTTACTTAATGCTTTGCCTGATCATCCTCTTGAGATGCATGATATACTTGATGTCTTTTATAATGGACTAACCGATGCTTCCACAGACCACCTGGATAGTTGTGCTGGTTGTGTTTTCAGGGAAAGAATAGTGGAACAAGCTGAATTACTATTGAATAATATTCTGGCCAATGAAAATAATTGGACACTTCCTGAACCAGCCCCTAAGCCAACTCCAAAGAAAAGAGGTGTTCTATTTCTTATTCCTGAAGATATGCAAGAGGCAAAGAAATCTATGAAAGAAAAAGGTATTAAAGCTGAAGATGTTAAGAATTTACCGCCTATTGAAGAAATACATGGTCTTGATAACCCGACACAGGTAGTAAAGGTAAATTTTCTTTATAGATTTGAGGAAGGTGATATTCCTCGTTATAAGTCTGCTAGCCAATGCTTAGATGAGGTTGACAATTTTATTGTGAAACAAGAAAACTTCAATGCTTATGTTGGTAGACAACTACAACACAATGCTTATATGATTGAACGCTCGAGTGATTATCTGTCTAGTGCTAAAAGTGAACTGAAACTTATTAGTAAACATGCTTCCATGGTCACCACTCAATTAGAACAAGTACTTAAGGCACAGAATGATTTGCTCAATGAATTAAACAGTAAGAATAATGACTATGCTGTTAGAGTTGAAACTAGAGGTGGTAAAATGACTCAGGAACCTCTGTATCCTGAAGGCCACCCTAAGAGAATTGAGCAAGGTTCTCAGAGAGCTAATTTAGATGCACCTAGTTCTTCTAAGAAGAAGAAAAAGAAATATAATAGGACTTTGCATGCTTCTAGTGAACCTGTAGCTCACCCACTTGAGAATCCCAGTGATATATCTATTTCTGATGTTGAGACACAATCTGGTAATAAACATGAACCTAGTGATAATATTAATGACGATGTTCATGATGATGCTCAACCTAGCAATGATAATGATGTAGAGATTGAACCTGTTGTTGATCTTGATAACCCACAATCAAAGAATCAACGTTATGATAAGAGAGACTTTGTTGCTAGCAAGCACGGTAGGGAAAGAAAACCATGGGTTCAGAAACCCATGCCTTTTCCTCCAAAACCATCCAAGAAAAAGGATGATGAGGATTTTGAGCGCTTCGCTAAAATGATTAAACCTATCTTTTTGCGTATGCGTTTGACTGATGTGCTTAAAACAAAACCTTATGCCAAGTATATGAAAGATATTATTACCAACAAAAGAAAGATACCTGAAGTAGAAATTTCCACCATGCTCGTCAATTACAATTTTGAGGGTGGAATGCCTAAGAAATTAGGAGATCCAGGAGTACCTACTATACCTTGCTCCATTAAGAGAAACAATGTTAAAACTGCTTTGTGTGATCTTGGAGCCGGTGTTAGTGTTATGCCTCTCTCTTTATATCGTAGACTTGACTTGAGTAAGTTGACACCTACTGAAATATCCTTGCAAATGGCTGATAAATCAACTGCTATACCTGTCGGTATTTGTGAGGATGCGCCTGTTGAAGTTGCAAATGTTACTATTCTAACGAACTTTGTTATACTTGATATTCCCGAGGACGATAGTATGTCTATTATTCTTGGAAGACCTTTTTTGAATACTGCAAGGGCTGTTATTGATTGCAACAAATGCAATGTCACTTTTCATGTCAATGGTACTGAGAATACGGTACACTTTCCGAGGAAACAACCTCAGGTCCACAGTATCAATTATATTGGAAAAACTTCGACTATTACTATTGAAGGTTTTGAGTTTCCTATTCCTACTATCAAGAAGGCATAGGACATACTTATTGTTGGGGACATACATATCCCCATTGAGGTAACCTAGTGTTATTCGAAAATTCTCCGGTTTCATGTTACTCAGAAAGAGTTTATTAACAAGACCTGATCAACCTTGTTAATGGATTCCTTTTGATGAGCATGGGATAGGTGAATCTAGATAGCACAAACCTTCTGTACCCTCCTTTTACTTTCTGTTAATTAGGTTAAATAAAGCAAAAATAGCATTGTCTGTCTCTTTCCAGACTTATCCGTGCAATAGAAAATATCCCCAAAATAAAAGTTCTCCAAATGCCATGAAAATGAAATATGATTGTTTCTAGAATATTTAAGAAAATATGGCACTGAACACACAGCGAGGAGAGCCAACACGTGGCCACGAGGGCACAGGGTGCGCCCCCCTGCCCAGGGCGCGCCCCCTGCCTTGTGGGCCCCACGTGCCCCCCCCCTCCACTTATCCTTTCACCCATGCTCTTCTTCTTCCTCCCAAAAAAAAATCCCCAACCAGCTCAAACCCGTGTTTTAGCTCATCTTGCTGCCATTTTCGATCTCCTTGCTCAAAGCACCATTCACCAAAATGTTTGGGGAGATTGTTCCTTGGTATGTGACTCCTCCATTGGTCCAATTAGTTTTTGTTCTAGTGATTTATTTGTTGCAAATTTATGCTGCTGTGGTGACCATGTTCTTGAGCTTGCATGTCAAATTTTCTTGGTCCCAAGTAGTTCTAATGCATGATATAGCCTCTAGGCACTTATAGGAGTTGTTGATATCAATCTTGTTGAGTTTGGTTAACTTCTATTGTGAGTTACTAATTTTTTTAGAAAATTTCAGTAAAATGTCTAGGAGGAACTTCCAAGGTGGTCCTTCAAGGAAGCAAGAACCGAGGCTCGTGTTCCGTGAGCCGGACGATGAACCACCGAGGGATGCTGATGTGCGGCCTTGCGAATGGCCGTCATATGAATTTATGGGTCAAGCGGGCATCAAATATGAATTTTACGCATATGTGCGCAATGCTGATCTCGAGGACTTCATACAAGATAAGTGTCCTCAATACCGTGGCTTAACTGATAGCTTTGTGAGAAGATTTAAAGTTTCATCTTCACGTAATTCTCACACTGTCCTGTTTGACCTTTATGATAAATCTTATACCATGGACTTCGAGAATTTTAATGTTGCCTGCAAGCTCCCACAGTGGGCCAGTATGAGTGATCCTCGCAAATCTGAATTTAGAGAATTCCTAGCTAGTATTACAGTGGGGGAATCCAGGGACATTACACAAGCTACCATGGGGAGCATACATTTTCCTGCTATTCATTACTTTGCTCTGTTTATCGGTAGATGCATAAATGGTAAAGATGAGGCTTGTCACATGTGTGTCCCTGATCTTAGCGTTCTTAGGAGTGCTGTACTAGGTGATAGGCAATATAATCTGGGAGCTATTATTGCACGTAGACTACACCATAATGGTTTGCATGGAGATTTTTTGGTGGGTTCTACGCTACTCGCATAGCCCGCTATCTTGGTGTGTATGTGCACATGTATGATGAATCTTTACCGCCTGCTTATTTAGACTGTAATGCTATGGCGAGTCATCGGTTTATAGAGTGGGATAATCAAACTCTCAAATATCGACTAATCTTTAACCGGCAGCATGCCATCCCTATTGTTGTTCCTGCCCCTACTTTGTTTAACTTTCAGGAAAAAGGAAGATACACTATAACTATGGAGGAGGCAAATGCCTATTATAACATGACGGAGGCAACCCGCCTTCGAGCTGCAGCTCAACATGCAGCATCTGCCGCATCTTAGTACGACCCCAACTACAACTTTGGATACCCGTCAGGCCAGTACTGGCCATAGACCAACTTAGGGCAAAAGCCTAAGCTTGGGGGAGTACGTGTTTCTCACCGACTTACATTCATGTTCACACTTCTTCTAGTTGTCGGTGCTCACACTCTTTCATTGTACCATCCATGCTTAGTTTAAATTTCTTTTTCTTAGTCTTTTTCTTGTGTGCTAGAAAAACCCAGAAAAACAGAAACTATTAGTTGTAGCTTCTAGCTAGTTTACTTTCTTTGCTTGTAGTAGTAACTAAAAATGAAAACCCAAAAAGATTTCCCGTTCTTCTTTTGCTTGTTGGGAGCTTTCCCGTGTAAATAGTTTCTTTTCTTTTCTTTAGGGGTTAAGAGTAGAAGACCATGATTGAAAATGTTTAGTGGCTCTCATATGCTTTGTTGTTGATTTAATCTTGAGCCATATTACCTTGTCTTCTCTCTTGTATTAAATGCATGCAGATTCTAGCTTAGTCCAATGCACACGCACTATTATTATTATCCACACCGTTCGGTCGTGCGAGTGAAAGGCAATAAGGATGATATATGATGAACTAATTGAGATGAGAAAAGCTGGTATGAACTCGACCTCTCTTGTTTTTGTAAATATGATGGCTCATCGTTCCTGATTCAGCTTGCTATGAATGAAACATGTTTGAAATGACAATTAGATATCATAGCTGCTTATGCCATGCTTAATTAGCTGAGAGTTTATAATGGTCTATCTTGCGTGCCAACATGATATTAAAATGGTTGTGATGTGGTATGATGGGTGGTATCCTCCTTTGAACGATTTAAGTGATCTGACTAGGCACATGTTCACGCATGTAGTTGAAACAAATCAACATAGCCTTCATGATATTTATGTTCATGGTGATTTATATCCTACTCATGCTTGCATTCATTGTCAATTAATTTTAATGCATGTTCATGACCGTTGTTGGTCTCTAGCTGGTCACTTCCCAGTCTCTTTCTAGCCCTCACTTGTACTAAGCGGGAATACTGCTTGTGCATCCACTTCCATAAACCCCAAAGTTATTCCACATGAGTCCACCATATCTTCCTATATGCGGTATTTACCTGCCGTTCCAAGTAAATTTGTATGTGCCAAACTCTAAACCTTCAAATGAAGTTCTGTTTTGTATGCTCGAACAACTCATGTATCAACTAGTGTTGTCTATATCTTCCATGCTAGATGAGTTATTTGTCGTGGTTCTAAGTCTGATACTACGAGTAGGGGGTACGAATGGAGAGGCAAGGCCCTAGCTATGGTGGTGTTGTACACAAGGTGTTTGCGAGTTCAGGCCCTTCTCGGAGGAAGTAACAGCACTACTTCCAGGCGCATGAGATCACTATCGTCACTCGCCTCCCTCTGCAACGGATATTGCACAATCCAGATGGAACGGGAAGGATTGTGGAGTGGGCACTGGAGCTGTCCAGCTTTGGCCTCAAGTTTTAAAGCACCTCGACAATTCAGTGCCGAGTCCTAGCAGAGTTCGTTGCAGAATGGACCGCAACGCCTAATGAAGTAGTCCAAGAAACTGCTCTCCCCGGCAAAGAGGCAAGTTGCAACTGGATCATGTACTTTGATGGGGCTTTCTCTTTACAAGGCGCCGGGGCTGGCGTACTACTGATCGCGCCCACCGGAGAGCACCTCAAGTACGTGATCCAGATGCACTTCCCTAGGGAGGTATCAACGAACAACACTGCCGAGTACGAGGGGCTGCTTGCTGGTCTTAGGATCGCGGCGGACTTCGGAATCAAGAAGCTCATTGTCAGGGGTGACTCACAGCTTGTCGTCAAACAAGTCAACAAGGATTACCAGAGCCCGTTGATGAAGGCCTACATCGATGAAGTTAGAAAGTTGGAAGAGCGCTTTGACGGTATACATGCAGAGCACGTTCCCCGAGCGGAGAACGACATCGCCGCTTACCTGTCAAAGCGTGCTGCCCTCAAGCTACCTATGGAACCAGGTACCTTTGTGCTTCAGCTTTCTCAGCCATCGGTTGATCCATCAACAGAGCAGAACAAGAGGAGGAAGTCAGGACCCGGCAAGTACTTTCCCGCTGAGCTCCCCGGAGCCGCCGGCAAGGATGTTGCCGGGGACACTGAGCCCGCCACCGGAGGGCTGACTCCGGCGAAGCATCAAGCTTTTGCCGTCGAGATAGCCACTCCCTTGGCGGAGGAAATGCCTTTAGTCCTTGCCATCGAGCCCCAGGCTCCAGCGTGGGCCCAACATTCCGTCCGTTTCCTTCAGACTGGGAACTTCATGAGGAGCAGGAAGAAGCGGAGAAAGTAACCCGTCGGTCTGCCATGTACCAGTTCGTCGATGACGTCCTGTATAGAAGGAGACCAAATAGGGTGAAATTGATGTGCATCCCCCGAGAGGAAGGACTGGAGCTGTTGGCAGAGATACATGGAGGCATATGTGGATCCCACATAGGGTCGAGAGCTCTTGCCGGCAAGGCATTCCGGCAAGGCTCCTTCTGGCCCACTTCCCTCCAGGATGCGGCGGCGCTGGTCACCAGGTGTGAAGCGTGCCAATTCCATTTGAAGAAACTTCATCAACCAGCTCAAGCCCTTCAAACCATTCCTCTCTCCTGGTCCTTCTCGGTCTGGGGGCTCGACATACTGGGCCCTTTCGCCCGTGCCGTCGGGGGCTTTGAATACTTGTACGTTGCAATCGACAAGTTCACAAAGTGGCCAGAAGTGGAGGCAGTGAGGAAGGTCACAGCTCAGTCAGCCATCAAGTTCTTCAAGGGACTAGTGTGCCATTTTGGTGTACCCAACAGGATCATCACCGACAACGATACGCAGTTTACAAGCCGCACCTCCATGCAATATACCCAAGACCTCGGCAGCAAGGTCTGTTTCACTTCCGTTGCTCACCCCCGAAGCAATGGTCATGCTAAGAGGGCAAATGCTGAAGTGCTGCGAGGATTAAGGACAAAGACCTTTGACAGGCTGCACAAGAGCGGGAGGCACTGGATTGATGAATTGCCGGCGGTTCTTTGGTCGATCAGGACAACGCCAAATCGAGCCACCGGCCAGACGCCCTTTGCCCTAATATACGGGGCAGAAGCAGTTCTCCCCACAGAACTCATATACGGGTCACCTCGAGTGCTCGATTATGATGAGCTTGAGCAAGAGCAATTGCGGCAAGACGAAGCAATGCTCCTTGAGGAAGATCGTCTTCGGGCGGCTGTGAGAGCAGCGCGCTACATGCAAGCCTTATGCCGCTACCATAGCCGCAAGGTTCATGCCCGAAGCTTTGAGGAAGGCGACCTTGTTCTCCAGCGCGTTCAATCGGCCAGGAATACGAACAAGTTGACGCCGAAGTGGGAAGGCCCTTATCAGGTAATACGAGTCACCAGGCCTGGCGCTGTCCGCCTGGAGACCGAGGATGCCGTTCCGGTGAGTAATTCCTGGAACATCGAGCATCTTCGCAAGTTGTACCCATAAGGCGCGGCTTGCCGGGCCCCCCGGCAAGCCACGCTTTTGTACAAGCTTTGCCGGCAAGGCATGTAACCCTTTGTACAAAGCCAGGTGCAGACCCTGAGCATAAATAAATGAAGCGCTGGCGCCCTAAGTTTTAGCATGCATGCTGAGTCGAGTCTCGTCCTTGATTAGGGTTGATAGTGCTTAGCAGCGGCTAACACCTAGTTTAGAGGTCGAGTCTTTGTCTTTCCTCTATCTTCCTTGGTTTACAGGACGCGCACGCATCCTTCCCAAAGCCACTTGGAGGAAGGAAAGAAGAACGGACCAGTGCCTAGGCCCCGGCAAGCCAGCGTTGCCGGGGGCTGCAAGGGCAAGAATTCGCCCACGGCAGACCAGGGTTGCCGGGGGCTGCAGCTTCAGATAAGTCCTTTTTGCCTTATCGTGCATTCCGTTATGGACTGAGGTATGTGAAACCTCGTTCTTTTCCTTAAGCTACCGTGCTCCCATAACTCTAGGCCCTAAGGCTCGTTCCTGGGACTAGGTTTGGTCGTAGTCGCGGCGGCGAAGGGATAAAATGAGGAGCCTGAGCCCGCTTCGCCCCTGCCTCCGCCAAGGGCGTGAGAAAGGTCAAGGGAAGTAGGGAAACGGCTGGGCATGTTGCCAGGCGAGAAAATGTTCATCTTAAGGATATCAGGGATTTATTCCCTGTTGTGGGTTTTTACCAACGAACAAATGACCCGGCAAACATTCCTTTTTCATTAAAAACATTCCATTCAGGTACAGTCCATAGGGAATGAAAAACATGAATAAGGAGATTACAAGTTTTAAACTTAACAGATGCCCGAAGGCTTACAGACTAAAAAGAGATAAGATGCCCGTAATGCCTTTCTTGTCCCTCTCCTCAGGAGGTAGGTCAAGGAGGCGAGAAGGGCAAAAGGGGCGCCTAGGCGAGCTACGGGTGGCAGAAGACACTGAGAAGGCATCTCGGCGGCCTCCCCGGGGCTGGACGGTAATGACGGCGCTGGAGGCTGAGCTCGAAGATGAGGCGGCAGGACGTCAGTAGGAGACGAAGGCGTCGGTGCCAGCATACTCCGACATGACGACCTTGCCGCCCGCCTTCTTCCTCTTCCTCTTCCACAGCCTCCCTACGCCAGCCGCCAAGGAGACGACCGCGAGAAGTTCAAGGAGCCGGCGACGTGGATGATGGGGTCGCCGGTGCCACCAGGAGCGGCGCCCGACACCTAGTCGGACCCGTCATCCTGCCGCCCCCCGCCCTCGTTGTCGCTGTCGCTGTCCTCCTCGTCACCCTCGTTCGAGGAGGAGTCTTCCTCATCATAGGAGCTCTCCATGCAGCACCTCGCGCGAGTTCCGAGGTGCCCGAAGACCTTGACGGAGAGGTGGCCATCCCCCATCAACTTGAAGTGGAGGGTGAGCCCATCCGTTAGGCTGTGGATGCGAGCGAACCTCTTCCATCCTTGGCGAAGATACATCACATGAGGGGCGGGGAAGTCGACGCGGGCTCACGTGCCACTGATCCCACAACCCCTCATGTGCAGCTGCAGCGACTCCGGCGGATTAACCTCCATCTCCCGCACAAATGGGGTCGGGAGACAAAGGCGACGGCGCGGCGACCCCCGCATCCTAATGAAGAATTCGCAGGGGTCATCTCCAACATGACCTTCCACTGGAGGAGGAGCTGCTGGCGGAGGCGAGGCCGGCAAGCCGCCCCGTCTTCCTCTTCCCCGAGCACCCTGGCCTCGCCCATGACCCCGCCCCCTCCCTCTTCCCCTCGTGGCTGGTTCGGCCACTATGGGTGCAGGAGAAGGGGGGACGCGCTGTCGAGCAGCGACCCTCGCCGCCACCGTTGAGGAGCCAGGGTTTTCCGTCTTCATGGCGGACAGAAGAAAAGAGCAGAAGCTGAAGGAGAAAGAAGATGGAGGAGTGTGGAGCGCCGTCCCCTCCCTCTGCCCTTTATAAAGGGGCGGGGCTGGAGCTCGACCGCCCCGCTCAGCCAATCAAGACGCAGAAGGCGAGAGCGGCTGGGACCGACCCGCCGCCCTAACCAGCGACGGCTCGGTTTCCCGCCTCCACCGCTCGCCACCTCGAACACATGGGAGGCACGTGGCGAACGCGCAGGACCGAAGGGACGGGCGAGGCGACCTCTCCCCACCCCGTGATCGTGGGGAGTGGACGCCTAGCAGACTACGCCTCGGCCCCATTCAGTCAGCGGGCCACGCCCCCACACCTCCCCCCGTTTATGGGGAAGGCGCGAGCCACTTCCTTTCGCATTTACTGCGACGTGACGCATGCCTGCGGAAACCGCCCCACGCATGCCGCCCACGTCACGCACGCCCCTCCACCCCGCGCCGCGCGCGCGGGTCGTGGGAGGCACAGCGCGCGGGAATTTTACCACAGTGAAAACCACCCCGCCTGCCCGCGCACCGTTCTGGGCCTGGCCCAACAACGTGTCGCGCTTATGTGTTGCCCAGGCCCGGGGGCTCCTGTCGGTGTACAAAAAGAGGGGTACACTTTTTGTACCCCTATGACTGTGCACGGGCAGTCTGAGCCACGGTGCCACCACACCAAGCATGGCGAGGGAGGCAAGCCGGGGCAAGACTGAAGCCCAATGGAGACTGGAGCGACACCAAGAACAATACCACAAAGAGCCAAGGGACGAAGCGGCTCTCCCCGGCAAGATCCTTGCCGGGGCCAGCCCTGGCAGCCCCGGCAAGGCCCTTGTCACGGCAGCTCGCCCCGCACCTACGGAGCAAATCACCCTTGAGTCCACCGCCCCCATGGGGCGAGGATTCGGGAGATATCCCCGTGGTGGCATGCAGATCTTTGTGAAGACCTTCAAGATCAGATGCAAGATAAGAAGACGACGACCCTTGGCGGGATCCCAGCCAAGGAGGACCACAAGGCCCCCCGCAAGCACCTTGCTGGGGATGACAGCAGGCGCTGATAACCCTCAACCGTAAGGGATCGAGATAGTCTTCGCGGGTAAGAATAACCCAATTTATTGATTCGACACACGGGGTGCCAAAGAGTATTTATAAGCTTTAACAGTTGAGTTGTCAATTCAACCGCACCTGAAATATACTAACTTGCAACAAAAGATAAGTGGTAACAGTGATATGATAGTGATGATAGTAATAGTAAAAGTAAACAGCAAAAGTAAATAGCAGTAGTAAATGGAAAAAGTAGCAACTAGTGACAAGCAAGGTTTACAATACTGTAGGTTAGGGGGATGGATGGTTGGGCGCTGCATGGATGAGATAGATTTTAACTTGGGGCACGGCACACGGAAAAGTAATGATCATCTAGCCAAATATCAAACATTAGGCATGTATCCCGTAGGTAGTTGTACGTGCTTGCAATAAGAACTTGCACAACATCTTTTGTCCTACCATCCCGCTACGAAAGGGGCCAAAAGGAACTAATGGATATTAAGGTGCTCCTGTCAAAGAGCACCTGAACAAAGCAATGAACTCAATGGATACATGTAATCCTCAAACTACGGACCATCCCCTTTGGTGTCCCAAGCTGTCACTTTTGGGATCGCCGGTTCTGAACCGTAACAGGTGCATACAACTCATAGATAGGATCAAGAACACAAATATATTCATGCAAACACCTATGGTTCAGATCTGAAATCATGGCACTCGGGCCCTAAGTGTCAAGCATTAAGAATAACAAGTTGTAGCAAAGATGATAAACACCATAGTAGATGATAGGCAACATGCCCCCAACAATCTGACGAACTATTACATGATCTAACTCATCCAATCCCTACCATCCCCTTCGCCTACAGCGGGGGAATTACTCACACATGAAGGGGGAAGTCATGGAGGGATGATGGAGTGGTGATGATGATGACGATGGAGACGATCTCCCCTCTCCGGAGGCCAATTCAGCTTCCAGATTAGCCCTCCCGAAGAAGAACAGAGGGTGGCGGCGGCTCCGCGACGAAAAACTGCGAAAGAACTTCCGATCTGGGGTTTCTGCGTCCGGAGGAAAAATACGGGCTAAAGTAGGGCACCAGGGGGTGTGGGCCCCACCCAGGCGCCCCCCGGCGCGGCCCAGGGGGGGCCCCCCACAGGGCGCCTGGGTATCCCCTGGCCCCCCTCTGGCCCCACTTCTGGTATTTGGTTCCTTCGGGTGCGTGGATTTTCTCTGATTTTTCGTGGATTTTTCTGAGATACTTAAAAATCCGTTTTCCTGCACACAAATAAACCATACAGGCAGCTCTGCTGAAAACAGCGTCAGTCCGGGTTAGTTTAGTCCAAATCATGCAAGAATGAGGTCAAAACAATATCAAAAGTGTTTGGAAAAGTAGATAAGTTTGAGACGTATCAACTCCCCCAAGCTTAGCATATTGCTTGTCCTCAAGCAATTCAGTTCAACGAACTGGACGCGACAAAGAAAACTTTGACAAACTCTTTTGCTTCATTAGATGTATATAAGCATGTACTACGAAAAGAGTTCAGCAAGTATTAAAATAGTACTTATGAGAACAATGCAAGGAGCAATCCTTCTTTCAAGTGATCAGTCACAAATACTTAAGAGTAAATAATATATTACTGAAAATCAAGACAAGATCACATTGCACATAGCTTGAGCATATTAAGGTGGTATCTCACTAGCCTCCATGAGTGAAGCAAAACATAAATGCAGAGACTCCTCCAGAGTTTTAAAGGAGACTAGAGCTAAGAATTTCAGAATAAATCATATCACAAGTATGCAGAAGACAATGTAATACTTTGGGACAATGCACATTACACTCAGAATGACAATTATGCTCTCCTAGTCAGTGCTTTGAAGAAAGAAGGTGAGACTCTCGAACCATGGATTTTATTGGCAAAGTTGAAAACCCGTGATCGGAAACAAAAACTAAACATGTACCAGAGCTCTTGGTTTTAAAAACAGAAGTAAATATGTTTTGAGAGGTGCATATTTCGTCAACGAATGCTAGCAGATGACTCAATCACTTTTTAAGCTAGACAAGTTTCGAGGAACGGCTCCCGCATGAGGACGATCACATCCTCTTAATCTCCTTTGTTTATCACTGCCAAAGTTTTCTGATTTCTCATGAACAAAGCGTGAAGGAGGGTTTGTTTGTTATATTATATTTTTGAGCCGGGCGCACTCAATGCGAGTTCCTTTTCATATTAGGGGTTTGCACATTATACATGCAATCCAGGGGTGAAACTTGTCCAACTTAAAGAGATCATGAATTAACTACTACTTCCTCATGAGCTAAAACATAGGCACAAAAAGGGAAATGCTTTTGAATAATTTCGAGATGGTACATGGAAGTCTTCGTTAGGACTGGCAGGTAAATACCATGTATAGGAAGGTATGGTGGACTCATATGGCATAATAGGTTTAAAGGGTTTGGATGCACAAGCAGTCATTCCGCTTAGTACAGGTGGAGGTTTAGCAAAAGACTGGGAAGCGACCAACTAGAGAGCAATAACGGTCATAATCATGCAGAGCGACAAAGCAACATTGAATCGGGCATGAAAGTGATATAACTATTCTAAAACTCAAAGATCATCAAGGCAAAGTAGACTTTTAGTCTTAAACATGTGTAAGCATGTGCCAAGTCAATCAAAAAATTCTCTAAAGGGAAATACCACCTTAGTATACCAGACTATGAACAGTGCGATGCGTGTAGATCATTTCAATAACACATTATATACTCTACTTATTCGGGACTAGCCACAAGGAAAGCATGAACCACTGGAAGAGCATTGTAAACATAGCACTATGTCGCTACAAGCTGGTCTCTAGATCATAAGTACAGGCATATGTACAAAAGTAGAAACAATAAGAGTTCATACCGGTCTTCCTTGTTGCTTCCTTACAGTCGATCTTCGTCATTATTGCTTGTCACTTGCACGATCAAACGTAGGAAATATAATCAAATGCCATCACGGACTCGAGCTGATCTCTGAAAACAAAGCAAACTAAAGAGAAAAAAGGAAATCTTTTTGGTTTTTTTCAAAGGTTGAATAAAAGCGAAAGAAAGAGAAAATCTTTTTGTTGTTTTTGCAAAGAGAGAAGTAAAGAAGAACGGGCAAAAACTTCGAAAAGATCAAAGCGAATAAAATGGATAATACAATGGAAAAGTGAGAAGGGCACGTACTCCCCCAAGCTTAGGCTTTTGGCCTAAGTTGGTTAGCAGCTACTGCCCCCAGGAGCCTCCTGCTCCAGGGGTATGGTGGTGAGACCAAGGGTCGTAGAAGGATGATGGCGCGTACACCGAACTCCTCGGAGTCTCCCACGAGGAAGGTTCCGAGCGCCAAACAGAGGAAGACCCTTCACCAAACTCGGTGGTTGTCTCTACCTGAAAATGTGGTATCTCACCGTGCCTCTCCTCGTCGGGCACAACCCCTTCCATGGGGTTATGAAACTGATGCTGGACCATGAACTCATCGAACTGGAAAACATCAAAGGACCATCCGTTCCTGCGAGAAAAATCAAACAAAAGAGGTGCAGGTAGACGGATCTCGCGTTTCGCGGTAGTTCCGAAACGCAAGATATAGACAAGGTTATCAAGCTCAGAACCCATGGTAACAAACTTATGCCTTTTCATAGAAGCAAGATCAAAGCTTAAATAAGTAAAAGGAGTATCATCAGGGTGTGGGGTGCCTCCAAGATGCTCTAAGATAAGTGTGGCATAAATGCCACCATATAGGTCCCCCTTGTTACCGTTCATAGCAAGCCGTCGAGCAATTAAGGTACCAAGATTATAATCAGACCTCCCTGAGAGGGCTGCTGCCAGGATAGCAATATACGGAGCAGAAATGCTGCTCGTGTTGTCACGAGCTAACACCCCTCTAGCAATATAATATGCAAAATACCTGAGGTGAGGAAACAAGATGCTGGAGATCTTCGACCGATGAATATCCCTCGTACCCATGCTGTAGAGAGAGTTGATGACGGTTTTTAGCTCGGAGGGCTGAGTGGCCATCCTTGCTGTCCTCCCAACGT
The DNA here is from genome assembly GCA_902687465.1 of Secale cereale. NCBI lineage: Eukaryota > Viridiplantae > Streptophyta > Magnoliopsida > Poales > Poaceae > Secale > Secale cereale. The sequence continues at coordinate 829,636,728 of LR738714.1, read as the reverse complement.
TTGGCACACCTATTACTTCACAAAAATTTCCCAGAGTCATGGTGATAAGATCATTATAAATTTTAAACTCAATAGCACCTGAATCAGGATTATATCTAAAACTGTTAATGAAACCGGAGGTGAGTTTCTGATACTGAGTAACACGGCTCGTGACGAGTCGTGTCAAACCTGCATTAGCACAAAGATTATAAAACTCATCCTTGATTCCCGCAGCTTCCATGAATTCATCACATGGAAATGTCATCGCACGTGCTGGACTTGTGTCTTCCAACAACTCCAGGGGCACATGATCCTCATTATAGCTCACCCTAGCAGTCGCTGGTGAAGCTGCGGCTCTAGTAACTCGATCGGAGTGTGCGGGCCTCCTCTTCTCAAGCCATCCTTTTGCCCTTCCTAACAAACTCATTTCTGAAATTTTTTCACAATTTACAAAAACGAGGATTAAAACAAAGTGAGCTAAGGCAACTACTCAACTCACTTGCCCAAGGCATAAACTTGCATCAAAACTTGGAAAATAACTTTCTACACATGCATGCAACCTCATCTCTACAGCACCAAGAACTACTAAATACTCACAAATGAGGCCACCAATCAAAAATCTAATTGGAGGGGTGGAGGAGTCACATACCAGGGAGTATTTGCTCAAAATTTCAGCTCAAATGATGGGCTGTAGAGAGATATCGAAGAATCGCCTCCAAGAACAGCAAGAACAGGAAGAACAAGACCAGAACTCGGGTTTCTGGAAAAAGAGAGAGAGAAGGGAAGAAGAAGTACCTGGAGGGGGGTCCCGTGGGCCCCAGGCGCCCTGTGGGCGCGGCCAGGGGCTGGGCCGCGCCAGCTGGCCGCCTGGGCCACTGGTGGCCCCCCCTGGCTGGCCCCAGGACTTTCCGGGTCTCTCCCGTTGTGGAAATTTTTAGTATAATTTTTCTGGAATTTTTCTGAAAACTTCACTGTTGAAATTTTTTCGAAGTTCAAAAAGCTGCGAGACTCTTTGAAAACTTGAAGCAGTTAGTAGTATTGTGAAGCTTCAAAAACATAGATACATGGTACAGCAAGTAGGACAACACTAAAAACAAAATGAAAACATAGCAAGCTCAACTTTTTATCCATATAAAACACGTTCACTAGTAAGGTTGATCAAGTCTTAACAACAAACAAGAGATATATAGATCAAAAAGTCTCACCTCCTACGAAGTAATCACTAAACTTTTACCTTGATGGACATTGTCCCTACCATGATAGTTTTGTATTTGTGAGGCACATGTAGTGGACAGTCCCATTCTCTAATTTTCACGGTCTCGATATTCTCTATAGAGTTGAGGGCATGCCTCCTGTCGGTCTTCTTTGGAAAATATACCGTGTGTTCTTTATCATTCACATGGAAGGTGACCTTCCCTTTGTTGCAATCGATAATAGCACCTGCGGTGTTAAGAAAAGATCTACCAAGAATAATGGACATGCTCCCATCCTCGGGCATGTCAAGCACAACAAAATCAGTAAGAATTAAACAATTAGCAACTTCTACTGGAACATCCTCACAAATACCTATCGGAACAGCGGTTGACTTGTCAGCCATCTGAAGGGAGATATCTGTAGGAATTAGTTTCTCTAAACAAATCCTCTCGTAAAGAGAGAGAGGCATAACACTTACTCCCGCTCCAAGATCACATAAAGCAGTTTTGACATAATTATTCTTTATGGAGCAAGGAATGGTGGGTATACCTGGATCACCAAGCTTCTCAGGAATCTTTCCACTGAAAGAATAGTTAGCAGGCATAGTAGATATTGCATAATTAGGAACTTTTCTTTTGTTAGTGACAATATCTTTCATATATTTTGAATAAGGAAGTAACTTAATAGCATCAGTCAAAGGGATTTGAAGAAAAAAGAGGTTTAATCCATTCACAAAACTTATTATAATGCTCTTCTTCTTTAGATTTGATGGACTTACCTGGAAAGGGCATGGGTTTCTGTACCCATGGTTCTTTCTCCTTCCCATGTTTTCTTGCGATGAAGTCTTCTTTAGTGTACCTCTTACGTTTGTCAGGTGCTTCTTCTTCTCGAACTTCAGGCGGATCGTTTTTCCCATTATCATTACCTTCAGGTTCAGCACCGTCTTCAGTCTCAGCATCGGAAATAGATACACTGTTGGGATCAATAGCTGGCTCTTCATCTGCAATAGGATCATTAGAATTGTCAGTCTCTTTATGTTTCTTCTTCTTATTTGGAGAGACAACAATTTCTTCTTCCTGCATTTGAGAATCTTGCTCGATTCTCTTCGGATGTCCCTCTGGATAAAGAGGATCTTGAGTACTAGTTCCTCCTCGGGTCTTAATCCCAAAAGCCTGCAATTTATCTTGTTTGGCATTGTTAGCAAGCAAATCTCTTTGCACATTAGAAATTTGATCAAGCTGAGTTTGAACCATATGAAAATGCTTCACAAGACATTGAACATCATTAACTGTTCTATCTAAAACACCAAGCAACTTTTTGATGGCAAGGGAATTATCATGCAACTGACTTCCTATCCTCTCAATAAAATGATTCTGTTTCATAATAAAATTATCAAACTCATCTAAACATTGATCAGGAGGTTTACCATGAGGGATGTCACTTGCGTTGAAATCTAAAATAGAGTGTACCTCTACCATAGGAGGGTGAGTGGTAGGCTCACACAGCTTCTCAATAGGGGGTAGATTCTTCACGTCTTCAGCTTTAATACCTTTCTCTTTAATAGACTTCTTTGCTTCTCGCATATCCTCGGGGCTTAGAACAAACATGCCCCTCTTCTTTGTTGGTGGAGGTGGTTCAGGGACGGACCAATCTTCATGGTTTTTGGCAATCCTGCCCATTAGATCTTCCGCATCGTCCGGTGTTCTTTTCCTGAAAACACAACCAGCACAACTGTCCAAATAGGACCTGGATTCATCAGTTAGACCAGCATAGAATATATCGATTAATTCATTCTTAGGGATTTCATGTCCTGGTCTAGCCCGAATCAGACCGCAGTACCTCCCCCAAGCTTTAGGGAGGGACTCATCCTGCAACTGTTTAAAGTTATAAATTCTTTGTAAAGCAGCATGTTGCATGTGAGCAGGAAAGTACTTATCAACAAAAGAGTGAGCTAAGTCCGGAGGACTCTTAATGGAACCGCATGGAAGTGAATCATACCATGCTTTAGCACATTCCTTCAACGAGAAAGGAAGAAGCTTGGTCACATAAAAGTATCGTATCTTCTCATCTGTAGTAAACAGGCTACCTAACTCACCGAGTTTAGTCAGGTGTGCAATAGCATCATCATTTTCTCTGCCATAAAAGGGGTCAGCTTCAACCATAGGTATAAGTGAAAGATCAACAGAGAAATCAAAATCAGGATCATCAATGCATATAGGAGATGTAGCAAACTCAGGATTAGGAACGGTTTTGTTTTTCAAAGAGTGTTTTTCAAATATTTTCTTAATAACTTCAGGGTCAGAGCCAGCAAACTCTGTCAGTTCCCTGCATAAATCTTCATCAAGCATATAGTAATCATCATCAAGGAGACTCTCTTTGAGTTTACTCAAATCAGGATAATCATAAGTTTCACCAATAGGGTAGCGAGCAACAGGAAGTTCAATTCCATATTTTTCAGCAGCAGCAGCAATTTGTTTCTCAAGAGCATAACCAAGCGAACTAATATCATCATCAAAAGTAGTAGAAGCATCATCAAGAGTATCAGACATAATAACAGATTCAGTAGGAGCATCATGTGGTGGTGGTGAGGCAAACTTACTCATAACAGAAGTTGAATCAAGCGTAGCACTAGTGCTCAGAGCAGTACCTCTTCTTGTAGTGGATAGTAAGATCGGAACCTTGGGGTCTCCTTTCTTACCCATAGTGAATAAAGTGCAGCAGGTAGGATACCTCAAGTAGACTTGTAAATATTGCTATGCTCCCCGGCAACGGCGCCAGAAAACGGTACTTGATAACCCTCAACCGTAAGGGATCGAGATAGTCTTCGCGGGTAAGAATAACCCAATTTATTGATTCGACACACGGGGAGCCAAAGAGTATTTATAAGCTTTAACAGTTGAGTTTTCAATTCAACCGCACCTGAAATATACTAACTTGCAACAAGATAAGTGGTAACAGTGATATGATAGTGATGATAGTAATAGTAAAAGTAAACAGCAAAAGTAAATAGCAGTAGTAAATGGCAAAAGTAGCAACTAGTGACAAGCAAGGTTTAAAATACTGTAGGCTAGGGAGATGGATGGTTGGGCGCTGCATGGATGAGATAGATTCTAACTTGGGGCACGGCACACGGAAAAGTAATGATCATCTAGGCAAATATCAAACATTAGGCATGTATCCCGTAGGTAGTTGTACGTGCTTGCAATAAGAACTTGCACAACATCTTTTGTCCTACCATCCCGCTACGAACGGGGCCAAAAGGAACTAATGGATATTAAGGTGCTCCTATCAAAGAGCACCGGAACAAAGCAATGAACTCAATGGATACATGTAATCCTCAAACTACGGACCATCCCCTTTGGTGTCCCAAGCTGTCACTTTTGGGATCGCCGGTTCTGAACCGTAACAGGTGCATACAACTCATAGATAGGATCAAGAACACAAATATATTCATGCAAACACATACGGTTCAGATCTGAAATCATGGCACTCGGGCCCTAAGTGTCAAGCATTAAGAATAACAAGTTGTAGCAAAGATGATAAACACCATAGTAGATGATAGGCAACATGCCCCCAACAATCTGACGAACTATTACATGATCTAACTCATCCAATCCCTACCATCCCCTTCGCCTACAGCGGGGGAATTACTCACACATGAAGCGGGAAGTCATGGAGGGATGATGGAGTGGTGATGATGATGACGATGGCGACGATCTCCCCTCTCCGGAGGCCAATTCAGCCTCCAGATTAGCCCTCCCGAACAAGAACAGAGGGTGGCGGCGGCTCCGTGACGAAAAATTGCGAAAGAACTTTCGATCTGGGGTTTCTGCGTCCGGAGGAAAAATACGGGCTAAAGTAGGGCACCAGGGGGTGTGGGCCCCACCCAGGCGCCCCCCCGGCGCGGCTCAGGGGGGGGGGGGGGCGCCCACATGGCGCCTGGGCACCTCCTGGCCCCCCTCTGGCCCCACTTCTGGTATTTGGTTCCTTCGGGTGCGTGGATTTTCTCTGATTTTTCGTGGATTTTTCTGAGATACTTAAAAATCCGTTTTCCTGCACACAAATAAACCATACAGGCAGCTCTGCTGAAAACAGCGTCAGTCCGGGTTAGTTTAGTCCAAATCATGCAAGAATGAGGTCAAAACAATATCAAAAGTGTTTGGAAAAGTGGATACGTTTGAGACGTATCAGGCACCACGGCAAGACCCTTGCCGGGGCCCCCGACAAGGCCCTTGCCGAGGACACCCACGGGGCCACCATCAGGCCCGCACCAACTGGGTTTCCACCGACCCACGCAGCTACCGACCCGACCAGCTGGACAGGCTCCTGCGTGGCAACCAACAGATCATCATGTAGACCCGCCGTTGCGCCACCTCAGCTGCCTGTCTGCCTACATGGCACCTCAGGCACTGCTGGCCAGGGCGCGTGTCGACACGAGGTGGAGCGGCGACGGACAAGACGGGCGTCTCCCCTCGTCCCCGATAAAGCAAGGACACCTTGTCCTGTAATGCGAGGGATAACCTCGCATCACTGTACCCTTTCCAGCTCCTGTGTGCCACTGTGGCAGCCCCTTTTTCCTATAAAAGGAGGCCCGAGGCGACCAGGAGGGGGATTCGGCTTTTTAGAACTACTCACGACTCTCTTGGAGCTCCTCACTAGCTGAAGAACACCAACCTATAATCCACCAAAGCAGGAGTAGGGTTTTACGCATCTTTGCGGCCCGAACCTGGGTAAAGGAACTGTGTCCTGACCGTTAGATCTGCTCTTCCCTCAATCCCGCACCCCGCAACCGTAGTAGGGATTCTTGTGATCCCTTAGATGTCGATCCAAATACACCGACACCCCCTTTTGGTTCCTTTTGCATTTTCTACATTTTCTTGGCTTAGGACACGTTGTCCAATATGTCGCTGAGAGGCATCGACAAAAAGGGGCAATAGAGGTGGTGATGAGGGCAAGGTCGACTATAGTGACAAGCAGTGGCGATGAGATCACACATGGCGGTAGATGGTTAATGAGCGACAAGTGACGGCGATGAGATCACACATGGCGCTGTGGATGGTGGCAAATTGACAACAACTGAGGTTGCGCCGGCCCCAAATGGGACATCACTGGTATTTTGGCAAAAAGAAATAGTACAGAGGGCAATGGAAACCACAAGTTTAACATAATACTCATAGGTTGAGTGCATAGAAACCAATCCAGATTTAACTGAGCTCCTACATATAGAGAGTTACAATACAACATGCCCAAGATCGGTTCAGTCCAAGCAATCAAACAGAGTCTTGAGATTAGGTAATTTATTGTTTTGAATGGGAAAAGGATGATGTTTGTGGATGAGCATTGGAATCCGCACATGGAAGGGTGGGAATCATGTCAACAGAGAAATATGGCTGCCATGCATTAACCCTGCAAAGGAGACATATTGAAACCTAGCTCGAGTAAGGATGGCACCTTGAAATTGTAGAGTTTTATAAGTGTAATGATTGTTGTCACTGGAAAATAAAATACAATACATGCTGACAATATGAACAAATACCAAAGAACATGCTAAACAAAATCTCACTGGAACTAAATAACTTGCGCAAAATTGGATCGCCAATAAAAATCAGTTGATACCACTTCACCTATATATAGCCTAAAAATTTGAATACAGACGTAAAAGATAACGACACGGTTAACAGAAGAATGAGAAAGGGCAAATAAGGTAAGGAAGCCCACGAAAAAAATATAGATTTTTTCCTTGTCGCCAACTCTTGTACCCAGCTTATATTTCTAAAAAAATGAGGGTGTTGGCACACAAATTCGAATGAAATATAGCATGTTAAATTAGCAAATAACTCGGATACATGCACAACTAAACTATAATTGGGATGTCAATACCACATTTCAACCACGCTAAACATGAAAAGCAATGAAGGATTAGGTTTCGAGAAAGCTTACAACAATTAATATTTATATTTATATTTCATATATATAGGAGCATGCTAATCGTGCATGCCGAATAAATACTCACCAGAGCTCTCATAAACATGGCATTCCCTCGAGGATAGGCCCTGAAGATGTCATATATTTTAGCGCTTCCACTATTATTAGACGTGGCTTGCTATGACGCACTATCATTTTTTTAAGCACCGGCGCACATTTGAGTACTAATTCGAGTAAATCAAACTCATGTTCCTGTCCTTCGAAGCCCTTGATTTCCACTTCTTCGAGAGCAGTCAAGGAGAAAGTTTGAGATCTCCAGTTTGTGGGTTCACATAGGCAGTGTGGCGGGCATTTTCCTTTCAGCTAAAACCAAAGCAACCATTAAATGTAAACTGCTGCAGATAGTGTATAATTTAGATATAATATGAAAGGGGAGAACTAGTTATGTACCCGCGATCTCTCTAGGACGATCTTAAGCTGCTGTATACCTCTGGAAATATGAATAATCCCGAGGAGATGAAACACTAGTGCTCCAAAAACATGTCCGGCTTTTAGGGGACGTAGCTCAAAAAATGAGAAATCAGCAACCATGTGCTTCTCTATCTTCTTGGCAAAGTTGTCTTCATCTGAAATAAACCGGCTCTGTAAAAACATTGACATGATATATATCATTTGTACAATTCAATGTAGTCAGCTATCTATCTACCCCAGAGTTCATGTTCTCCTCCACCAAAACTCGCCGCTTCCACGACAAACCCAATTTCTTCTAGGCGACGTGAGTGGCTTCCTAAACGTTGGAGGCCTCGACCTCGTGTCCACCTCCATGGCCCTGCTTAAACGGTGTTGACGACTATGGTGCAAACGACATGCTTGCCCTAGGAAGCCTTTCTATTGGTGGCCTGCGGGTTTGCGAGCGGCGCAACTGTTACTTTGGCCGTTGACAACACACACTTCTTTGGCGGCCGCCATTTTGTATCGAATTCCAAAACTGACGCCTCAGGATTTATGTTTTCTATTTTATAGACAATCTATCCGGTCTAGACACTTGAGTCATTTTGCCCAGTAAATTATGCTTGTTTGGAGAGGCTGAATGGCTTGAATTTCCTTCTCAACGAAAAAAGTTCTAACCATTAGATTTACCAAGACAAAACCTCAACAATAAACTCAAGATGCATGTACCTCCAAAGATACTACCCACCCCTTTCTGCAATATCTGAAGGCTTCTAGGATTTGCCTGGACATGAGACTTTATACTACTACATGGGGCGCATATCTCGAGTGTTGGCGCAATAAGCCACGGCACGCGGGTCAGTGCGTGTGTGCGCGCGCACTGGGCGCGTCAGGCACGGGCAGAGCCGCGCCGGGCCGTGGCAGTTGTATGCATGTGACGCCCAGCTGTAGGGATAGGACGTTGGCGACCTGGTCCGGGTGCGCGTAGAGATCGTGGAGGGCTCGGTGCAACTCGTGGGCGTGCGTGCGCGGCGAGATCGCGGCCTGAGCGGGCCGATCGGGCGTGCGATGGGTAGGAGGCGAGGGGATCGTGCCCCAGCGCCTGGCCTAGTATAAAGCCCGAGTGGAGGTTGTTGTAACGAGGGTGGTTATCGAGTCTGAGCTCGTGAAAAGTTGTCGTCGTTGCGGCGGGCGTTGTTGCGCCAGGAAAACTCCACCGCGTCCACTATCGTCTCCTTCCTCCCTCTCTTCTTCCTTGGTTCGTGCTGGAGCGTCAGAGAGAGTGAGTTGCGAGAGCGAGGGCAGTGAGATCTGCTAACATTTGGTATTCAGAGCCTCGTTGCGAAGGTGATCGCCGGCGATGTCGCTCATCCCGTACGCCGGTGGATCGGGCAGCTCACTGCCGCAGCCAGTGCCGATGCTCACCGGTGAGAACTACACCGCGTGGGCAATCAAAGTCGAGTCCAATCTCGACGCGGCTGGGCTGTGGGAGGCGGTGGTGGTGCCGGAGGACGCGGCGGCGGCGGTGATCGCCAAGAAGGACAAGCCGGCGCGGGCTTACCTGCTCGGGGCGCTCGCGGAGGATCTGCTGCTCCAGGTGGCATCCAAGAAGACGGTGGCGGAGGTGTGGAGCAGCCTCAAGGCGAGGTTCGTCGGGGCGGACCGAGTCCGGGCGGCGCGGCTGGGCACTCTCCGAGGGGAGTTTGAGATGCTGCGGATGGCGGAGGGCGACACGCTGGATGGGTTCGCAGGCAAGCTCGGCGGCATGGCGGCACGCTACGCGGGACTCGGGTCGACGCTGGACGATGCCGCGATGGTGAAGAAGCTCCTCGATTCTGTGTCGGATCGCTTGTACGCAGCGGTGGCCGGAATCGAGCAGTTTTGCGATGTCTCCACCATGCCGTTCGAGGACGTGCTCGGTCGCCTGAAGGCCTTCGACGAGCGGCTGCGACGGCATGGACAGGCGGGCGGCGAGCGGGCGGACGGCCAGCTCATGTACACGGCGGCGCAGTGGCGGGCACGGGAGTGGCAGCAGGGCGGTGCGCGGGACGACGACGACGTGCGGAGCGTGCCGTCGGGCAACGACGGCAACTGGCGCGGTCGCTGCTACGGCTGCGGCGAGCGCGACCACTTCAAGAGGGAATGCCCCAAGCTGCGGAAGGCGCCGGCGGCGGAGCATGCAATGTTGGCGGACGTCGGCGTCGAGGACGGCGGCCTCCTCTAGGCCGTGGCTTAGGAGGGTGAATGTTGGCGCAATAAGCCACGGCACGCGGGTCAGTGCGTGTGTGCGCGTGCACGGGGCGCGTCAGGCGCGGGCAGAGCCGCGCCGGGCCGTGGCAGTTGTGTGCATGTGACGCCCAGCTGTAGGGATAGGACGTTGGCGACCTGGTCCGGGTGCGCGTAGAGATCGTGGAGGGCTCGGTGCGACTCGTGGGCGTGCGTGCGCGGCGAGATCGCGGCCTGAGCGGGCCGACCGGGCGTGCGATGGGTAGGAGGCGAGGGGATCGTGCCCCAGCGCCTGGCCTGGTATAAAGCCCGAGTGGAGGTTGTTGTAACGAGGGTGGTTATCGAGTCTGATCTCGTGAAAAGTTGCCGTCGTTGCGGCGGGCGTTGTTGCGCCAGGAAAACTCCACCGCGTCCACTATCGTCTCCTTCCTCCCTCTCTTCTTCCTTGGTTCGTGCTGGAGCGTCAGAGAGAGTGAGTTGCGAGAGCGAGGGCAGTGAGAGCTGCTAACATCGAGGACGGAGACCATGGGAGAGACAAGGCCGAGCGACAGTTTGAGGGAGTCAAAGATGCCACCTGAAAGATGATTTGGTGGATACCGAACTAGAGGCCGACATGCCACTAGCGGGATAGGATGTCGGTGCGCTCGGTGGTGGTGGCGCATCCGATGAAAGAAAGAACAAGGAGTAGCAGGTCTTTAGGGAGGGCATTAAGGCAGTCCGCTTCATCGCCTGCTCTATGCGGCTCTTGGGTGGAACTCCGGCAAGGCCCTAATCTAACCTATATCAACCGCCAGATCTGAACTCTCATGGAGTGACAAAACCCTAGAATTTCATATTTGGGTTCTAGCTATGCTTCTAGTACCAGGTGGGATGCAATATAGATGCAGCAGACTAGTGGAGTAACACTACTTTTTAGCAAGTGCGAGGTTTCGCCAACATTCTCCTTTTGTTCCTTTTGTATTTTGCAAGACATGGGCTGCGTACACATAAGTTGCTTGATTTTCTCAATGGGAAGAACCTAGGAAGCTCGTGCTCATTGTCTCAGCTTAGGGTGCGCTGTCTAATGTGTCGCCGAGAGGCATCGACGGAAGGGGGTAACAAAGGTGGCAACGAGGGCAAGGTCGACCATAGCAACAAGCGGCGGTGATGAGATCACACATGGCGGTAGATGTTTAATGAGCGGCAGGTGGTGGTGATGAGATCACACATGGTGGTAGATGGATCTGTGGATGGTGGCAAATATGACAATACTAGAGGTTGCATTAGTAAAAAAACACTTATAGGTGTAGATAATTAGTGGCGCCAGGTGCCAACCCCAAACGGGACGCCGCTGCTATTTTGGCAAAATAAAATGGAACAAAGGGAAATTGAAACTATATGTTTAACATAACAATCACAGGTTGAGTGCAAAGAAACCAATCAAGATGTAAACGAACTCCCAATAAAGAGGTACAATACACTCACAATACAACATGGACACGATCAGTTCAGTCCAAGCAACGAAACAAAGTCTTGAGACTAGGTAATTTATTATTCCGAATGAGAAAAGGATGATGTTTGGCGATGAGCATTGGAATCCGCAGATGGAAGGGCGGGAATCATGTCAACAGAGAAATATGCCTGCCATGCATTAACCCTGCAAAGGAGACAGATTGAAACCTAGCTCCAGTAAGTATGGCTATTTGCAATTGTAGAGTTTTTATAAGTCTAATGATTGTTGTCACTGGAAAATAAAATACAATACGTGCTGCTGGCAACAGGAACAAATACCACAATACATGCTAAACAGAATCTCATTGGAACTAATTAACTTGCGCACTGTTGGATCGCCAATAAAAATCAGTTGATACCACTTCAGCTATATATAGCCTATAAATTTAAATACAAATGTAAAATAGAACGGCATGGTCAACAGAAGAATACAAAAGGGCAAATAAGGTAAGGAAGCCCACACAAAAAATGTTGATTTTTCTTCTTGTCGCCAACTCTAGTACCTAGCTTATATTTCTATAAAAATGAGGGTGTGGGCACACAAATTCGGATGAAATATAGCATGTTAAAGTAGCAAATAACTGGGATACATGCACAACTAAACTCTAATTAGGATGTCAATACCACATTTCAACCACCCTAAACATGAAAAGCAATGAAAGATTAGGTTTCGAGAAAGCTTACAAGAATTATTTCATATATATAAGAGCATGCTAATCATGCATGCCGGATGAATACTCACCAGAGCTCTCATAAACATAGAATTCCACTGAAGGATAGGCCCTGAAGATGTCATATATTTTAGCGCTTCCACTATTATTAGATGAGGCCTGCTGTGACATTTGCAGTATCATTTTTTTAAGCACCGGCGCACATTTGAGTATTAATTCGAGTAAATCAAAGTCATGTTCCTGTCCTTCAAAGCCATTGATTTCCACTTCTTGGAGAGCAGTCAAGGAAATAGTTTGAGATCTCCAGTTTGTGGGTTCACATAGGCAGTGTGCCGGGCATTTTCCTTCCAGCTACAAAAAAAAATTAAATGTAAACTACTACAGAGTGTATAATTTAGATACAATACGAAAGGGGAGAACTAGTTACGTACCCGCGATCTCTCTAGGACGATCTTAAGCCGCTGTATACCTCTAGAAATACGAATAATCCCGAGGAGATGTCACACTAGTGCTCCAAAAACATGTCCGGCTTTTAGGAGACGTAGCTCCAAAAATGAGAAATCAGCAACCATGTGCTTCTCTACCTCCTGGGCAAAGTTGTCTTCATCGGAAATAAACCAGCTCTGAAAAAACATTGACAGGACATATATCATTTGTGTACAATTCAGTGTAGTCAACTATCCATCTATCTATTATGTACTAAAAGACAATAATATAATAGAATAAAGAGAGGTTTGCTAGAGATTAATTATCACAAAAGTGCAAAACATCAGGTCGTCACTAGGTAAAATTTTGTATGCCGGTTGCGTAAATTGAGTGAAGTAAATTGAGTGATGTAAATTGAGAATGAGTGGAGTGTGGATACATACATGGGACGCATGAATGTGAAGTGAAGGAGGCTGTCCCTGTGTTTCTCCTGTGTGTATCCACAACCTGTGGAGTCTCCAAGGCCCAAACTGGACAACGCTCCCGGCGTCGAAATACCACCACTCCCACGACACCTTCTCCAGCATTGGCGCCGAGACGGAGATGCTGCCGACCACCTTGTAAGAAACTACAGACACCGTCAATCGCTTAAGCAGAGGGGCGACGATGTCGACCGCATCTGTGTGTAGTATGCCGGTTTCAAGGAAAAGTTCCTGCAGCGATGGCAACTGGAGTGACATCAAGCCATTCTGGACAAGTCCGTAGCCATCGTTGACAAACTTCAAGCTGAGCAGGCCGCAGGCGGAGGTGCGGGCATCGCGGGAGCAAGCTGTGGAGGCCACCCAGGCCGTAGGAGATGGACAGCGTCCGGAGTGCAGTAGAAGAGAAGCCCTTCCAGCATCAGGGATTTGGTCCGCCGGAAGCACGGCAGCCGCACGAGGTTCGGTCCGCCTTCAGATCCTGCGCTCCACGGGAAGCTGAGGACGATCTCCTCCGGCTCCAGCCGCACGGCAGCGCGGAGCAGCCTGCTGGCCGTGGCACCGACGGGCCAGGGATGCCTTCTAGCGCTGGGGACGCGGACTTCCAGGAGGGAGACCGCGGCCGGGGGGCCACGGACCCGGCCGAGCGCCGCTGCAATCGACGGAGTGAGGTTGTGGAAGACGATCTGGCGGAGATGCGTCCAGAGATCACGCCACCGGCGGGAGAGGACGCTGGTGCGCGCGGCCGTGGAAGCGCATCCCATGAGCGCGAGGATGAGGAAGAGGAGCTCCTCCGGGAGGAAGCTGATGCGATCCGGTTCGCCGTCGCCGCTTGGGCCACACAGCTGCGGCTGCGCAAAACGCAGGCGATGCCCGGGCCTCACCAAGGATTTGGATTTCGTTTTGCAAATTTTACCGCCACCAGACGAAATGGGCGAAATTCGGTAATTTCGGATTTTTTCGGAAAATTCCGGACGAAAAGACTGAATCAAAATTTGGATTTTTGAACGAAAAATGAGCGAAATTTAGATGAAAAACGACCGAAATTCTACCAAAAATTGAAATCCTGTAGCAAAGGAAACAAAGAAGAATCATACAGAATCGCAACTATCATTTGATTGCTTGCACGCATGATTTGATTCAGTTGCAGCAAAATCCAATGACGAACTCGATAAATACCAGGAATCTTATCACGCTGGTCAATCCTGGTCCCGTTCCGGCCGCCCGCAGCGTACGGACGCCGCACGCATGTTCTGTGGCCATACTTGCACTCCTTGCTGCACCAAGCTGTCGGACAGAAGCATACGCAACGGTTAGCTAGCGCCTGGTGGCGGAGGCCATGCGCTCAGGAGGCGGCGGCGCGAGGGCATCTGGGGTCGGGAGCAAGAAAGGCGCCGCCGCTAGAAGAGATGTGGGGAACTTGATGATGTTTAGGGTTAGGAGCTTTATTCAGGCCTTATATTTCACGGGGCGGGCTATCCAGGCTGGGCCAGGCACTGGAATGGGCCAAAAAATTCGAATAGGGCCGAAAAATTTGGCCGGTTAACACATCTACCGGGCCTGAACGAAACGGACGAATTTCGCCGGAATTCCGTTTTTTCCGGACGAAATCCAAAACTCAGGCCTCACCTCCATCGGAGCAGCATCACCAATCTGCGCGGACGAACGGACGGGACGACGCCCGGATCTCGGCTCCATGGATGGAAGGCAGGTTCGACAAGCAAAACCAAAGCCCACAGTTTTCCCCCCTTTTGGAAATGAAACTCCGGTGTGTTTGGGTCCCCACCCAGCTTTTCAGCCGACCATAGTTATTATATAAACTTTTTTCTTTTCAACCCAACATTTCCCAAATAATCTCGAATTTCAATATAACATTTTCAGGAGCAAAACATTGCCATTGGAGGTTTCAGGTACATTGAAGGCTAGCTAACCCTCTTCATTCAAACCAACAGAGAAACGAGTCGACTTCCGCGCAAACGTTCGCGCAGTGGGAGAGCCATACCCTTTTTTTTTCTTAATTAGTACCCCCTCCGCCGACGAGATCGACAAAACTACCTCCACTTCATGTAATTGGCAAAAATGTCCTCGCAGAAGTGTAACCAGGCGACATGTATCTCTTGGTGCAGGAAGCCACTTCCCTTTGTAGATCGGCGTTGAATGCAGTGGCCCATGGGTCACAAGCGGGGCCGGGTAGGAGAGCGCGAGTAGATGCGTCTTTTCACGATGAGAATTGGCGGAAGTACCATATCACCTGGGAGGGAGGAACCGAATCCAGGGTTTGGCATGGAGGCGGCCCGATCCATCCTCCACGAGCAGATCTCCCTCCCCACCCCCCACCCCCACCCTCCACAAACGCACACATTGTCATCCCCGTCAAATGGCCCAGAGCACGTCATCGGCGAGGCGGTGGTGGTAGACGGCCGTCCGGCAACCTTACTACGAGCACCCCCTTTCCCTCATGTGATCAGCCTCTCTCTTTTATTCTCTATGCAAAACCCACTTGGATTAATACCACTTAATTTGGATTAGTTACATGCAACACTTAATTTGTTTGAAAATCCACATTTTCTCACCAGTATTTTCATTGCTAAAACATCTAGTTGTAAATCCATTTACCCGCAACACTTAACTTTTGATAAGGCAATTTGTAATCTAGTCCATAAAAACACCTTAACAACTTTCGGCATTATGTGCTTTAGTTCATACTTCACCTTATTGCCAAAAGGGTTTAGGATTTCTCCTAACCATATTTGTCGTTGTCGACGACGACAAATGCCAAAGGGTTTAGGCTTTACCCTAACCATATTTGTCTCCGTCGATGATGACAAATGATAAAGGGTTTTGGATTTAACCTAACCATATTTGTCATCATGGATGAGGACCAATGCCAACAGGTTTAGGCTTTACCCTAACAATATTTGTCATCATTGACGACAAAAAAGCCAAAGGGTTTTGGATTTACCCTGACCATATGCAAAATGCATAATTAATAATTCATTATTCAAGCAAGATCAGCATGCCAAATGCATCATTCATCAACACGCAAGATCATCATGCCAAATGCATCAGTCATCAACCATGACAAATGCATCATTCATCAATAGTCTAGGTCATCATCAATTAATTCGTTCATCCATCCATCCATCAGGAGTACACAGGACTTAACAGTTCAACAGTAAAAGTTCAATAGGTTCAACACTCATAGGTCACAACTCAACAGACTTGACTTAACCATATATCGATATCTATATGTCTCTACCTATATCGATATATCTATATCTGTATATATATCTATATCTATATATCTGTATCTATATCTATATCTATCTACATTTATACTTAATATTAAAAGGAAGAACCTTTCTTAGTTCTTCATACGTCACTCTTTTATATCCGTTAATTTAATGTTAACCATATGAATTGACGGTTGAGATTTAATGTATGTAGTGCCTTTCTCCGAGTTGATGAAAATTACACCCAATGCCACCAATAAGCGAGAAAAAAGTGTCCATTAAATCCTCTATACATGGATCGGCCCATGAAATCCCTTGCACGGACTGGTTGACATTTGTGTACGTCAATTGTTGCTGTACTACAGAAGAACACGGATACGAGATTCTGTATAAATTAGTTATTTTGCTTAGCTAGCCTGGCTTCATACGTATCTCATAAAACCTAACCGCAGGCGAAGATTTGGTGAGAAAGAATGACAATGACTTGCGAGGAGGAGGACACGGAAACTACAGGAAAAAGAAATGAAGTCCAGTATTAAACATACTCAGCAATGAGCATTTTAACAACTGCGAAGTATAAGCCGAGTGTTACACTCGGTATAGTGTACTTCACATCCGGGAATTTATTGGTGGGTCCGGGTATAACAGAGCAATAGTCTTCATACTTGTATGACAGATCGAAATCCTACCCATGCGCCTCGCTCATACACCACAGGAGGATCTCCATCGCACTGACCTAAGTATCACCCCAATACATGGCCCTGATCCGGTTTTTCTCGTACTGCATGGTATACAAGAGCTCTCCCTTCGACTGAAAATCAAGGTGTCGTAGCTTTCATACCAGCAAGTGATCTCCTTCATCTTGGCCCACAGATCAGCGTCGCCAAACACTAAAGCCTCAGAGAGCCCGTTCCATCCCCTACTGCCGTCCATCTGTTAAGAAAATATCACTAGTAGAAAACGGGTCATTTGTCCCGGTTCGAGAGGCCCATTAGTCCCGGTTCTGGAACCGGGGCTAAAGCCCAAAACCTTTAGTCCCGGTTCGTCTATGAACCGGGACAGTAAGGAGATCCACGTGGTCACTGCGGGG
>LR738714.1:829580450-829618857 GCA_902687465.1 Secale cereale | reverse complement strand
TAGCTACTATTGCTAAAAAAAGGCATGGCATATAATTAATCGACATAAAAACAGGGTGGGTCTATTCTGCTAACACCCTTAAGACTCTTATTCTGCACACAAAATCCTTATTATGCACACACACCTTAAACCACAGCCCCCAACCCACGAAACAAAAAAAGCAGGTCAACCCCGACCGAACGCCCACCCCCCCTCCCCATCTCCTCGTGCCCACCCACCCACCCACCTTCTTCGTCTCCCTCCCTCCCGACCACCGCACCACCTGCGCCGCCGGGCCACCACCTCCAAGCGCGCGGCCCACAACAACCCCTTCCCACCACAACCACCTCCCGGCGGTGGATCTGGGCCGAAACCGCCCCCAACACACCTCCCGCTGTGAATCCGGGCCGGCAACCAACCGCCTCTTACCAAAGCACCCCGACACCCCGCTACCACTGCCCCCGCGCCTGCCGGCGCCGCCGAGTCTCCCATGCCGCACAAACCCACCCCCACGCGACGCCTTGATACGTCTCCAACGTATATACTTTTCCTAACACTTTTCCTCTTGTTTTGGACTCTAATTTGCATGATTTGAATGAAACTATCCCCGTACTGGCGTTGTTTTCAACAGAACTGCCATGGTGTTGTTTTTGTGCAAAAATAAAAGTTCTCGGAATGGAACAAAACTTTGCGAGGATTTTTTATATAATAAAAGAAAAATACCGGAGCCAAGAACCACCGGAGGGGGACACCTGGGTGGGCACAACCCACAAGGGCGCCCCCCTCCTGGCGCGCCCAGGTGGGTTGTACCCACCTGGTGGCCCCGCAGACATCAACCCTGATACTATATATTCACATTTGCCGAGAAAAAAAATCAGAGAGAAAGAATTATTGCGATCTACGAGACGGAGCAACCGCCACCTCCTGTTCTTCATAGGGAGGCCAGATCGGGAGTCCGTTTGGGGCTCCGGAGAGGGGGATCTTTGTCCTTCGTCATCACCAACCCTTCTTCATTGCCAATTCCATGATGCTCCCCACCGGGAGTGAGTAATTCCTTTGTAGGCTCGCTGGTCGTTGAGGAGTTGGATGAGATTCATCATGTAATCTAGTTAGTTTTGTTAGGGCTGATCCCTAGTATCCATTATGTTCTGAGATTGATGTTGCAGTGACTTCTCCATGCTTAATGCTTGTCACTTTGGGCCTGGGTGCCATGATTTAGATCTGAACCGTTTATGATATTATCATTATATTCATGTTTTAGATCCGATCTTGCAAGTTATAGTCACCTACTACGTGTTATGACCCGGCATCCCCGGAGTGACAATAACCGGAACCACTCCCGATGATGACCGCAGTTTGAGGAGTTCATGTACTCACCGTGTGCTAATGCTTCGTTCTGATTCTCTATTAAAAGGAGGCCTGAATATCCCTTATTTTCCAATATGGGCCCCGCTGCCATGGGAGGGTAGGACAAAAGATGTCATGCAAGTTCTTTACATAAGCACGTATGACTATTTACGGAATACACACCTACATTATATTTATGAACTGGAGCTAGTGCCGTATCACCCTAGGTTATGACTTTCACATGATGAATATCATCCAACAAATTACCGATCCAATGCCTACGAATTTATCCTATATTGGTCTTGTTAAGTTACTACTGCTATCATTACGGTTGCACTTGTTACAAAACTACTCCTATCACTGTTACCGTTACTATTGCTGCTTCCGCTACTATCAAAACTATCATATTGCCTTGCTACTGATTACTTGCTGCAGATAATTAATTTCTAGGTGTGGTTGAATTGACAACTCAGTTGCTAATATTTACAAATATTCTTTCGCTCCCCTTGTGTCGAATCTATAAATTTGGGTTGAATACTCTACCCTCGAAAATTGTTGCGATCCCCTATACTTGTGGGTTATCAAGACCTTTTTCCGGGGCCGTTGCCGGGGAGCATAGCTATATTTGTTGAGTCACTTGGGATTATTATCAATTTATCACTATGAAGAATCTGAAGGATGCTAAGACTAAGATTTGTCCCTCTAAGACGAGGGGAGGTAAGGAACTGCCATCAAGTTCTGCTTTAGATTCAACCTCTTTTATAAGTAAACTTGCAACACCACAACATGCTATTACTCCTGGTATGTCGCAAGTTATTGATGATGCTACTTCTGCTATGAATGATATGTATGATGATGCTAGTACCTTGCATGATGATGATGTGCCACTTGGTGACTTTCTTGATGAACAAATTACTAGAGTAAGACTACATGATGTTGTTGAATCTGATGATGAGCTTGAAACTGAAAATTTTGAAACACCTGCTAGAACTAGCCTTCTTAGATATGAACTGCCTAAGGTAACTGAAGGTTATGTTATGAGTGAGGAAACAACTAGAGATATTCTTGCTTGTAATGATAGAGATGATGTAGAAAAATTATTATGCAAGTATAAAGAAAAGTCTCTGGATGCTAGAATGAAATATGATCCTAAGTTTGCTACCTCACCTATCTTTATTGATGATAAGGATTATGAATTATCTGTCAACCCAGAGTTAATCACTTTGGTTGAATCTGATCCTTTCCATGGTTATGAAACTGAAACTGTTGTGCACATCTCACTAAGCTAAATGAACATAGCCACCCTTTTTATGTTGTGGAATGTAGTATTTCAAAAAAAATCCTACGATCACGCAAGATCTATCTAGGAGAATCATATCAATGAGCAGGGAGAGAGTATCCACGTACCCTCGTAGACCGAAAGCGGAAGCGTTTAGTAACACGGTTGATGTAGTCGAACGTCTTCGCGATCCAACCGATCAAGTACCTAACGCACGACACCTCCGCGATCTACGCACGTTCAGCTCGGTGACGTCCCTTGTACTCTTGATCCGGCTGAGGCCGAGGGAGAGTTTTGTCAGGATGACGGTGTGGTGATGGTGATGATGAAGTTACCAACGAAGGGCTTTGCCTAAGCACTACGACAATATGACCGAGGTGGAAAAATGTGGAGGGGGCACCACACACGGCTAGAGATCAACTTGTGCGTCTATGGGGTGCCCCCTTCCCCCATATATAAAGGAGGGGAGGAGGAGGCCGGCCGACCACAACGGGCGCGCTAAGGGGGGAGGAATCCTACTCCTAGTAGGAGTAGGTTTCCCCCTTTCCTTGTCCAAGTAAGAGAAGGGGGGAAGGCGGTGCGTGCCACCTCCTGGCCAGCCCTCTCTCATCTCCAC
This sequence comes from Secale cereale, assembly GCA_902687465.1. NCBI lineage: Eukaryota > Viridiplantae > Streptophyta > Magnoliopsida > Poales > Poaceae > Secale > Secale cereale. Next base: position 829,615,636 of record LR738714.1, on the reverse strand, counting down.
TAAGGCCCATGAGGCCCAATAGCTTCTGGGGGGGGGGGGGTTCCGGTAACCCCCGGTACTCCGTAATTTATACGATACAACCCGAACCATTCCAGTGTCTGGATATAACCTTCCAATATATGAATCTTTATGTATCGACCATTTCGAGACACCTCGTCATGTCCGTGATCTCATCCGGGACTTCGAACAACCTTCGGTACGTAAAATCACATAAACTCATAATACCAATCGTCATCGAACGTTAAGCGTGCGGACCCTACAGGTTCGAGAACTATGTAGACATGACTGAGACACATCTCCGGTCAATAACCAATAGCGGAACCTGGATGCTCGTATTGGTTGCCACGTATTCTACGAAGATCTCTATCGGTCAAACCGCATAACAACATACGTTGTTCCCTTTGTCATCGGTATGTTACTTGCCCAAGATTTGATCGTCGGTATCTTAATACCTAGTTCAATCTCGTTACTGGCAAGTCCCTTTACTCATTCCGTAATACATCATCTCGTGACTAACTCATTAGTAATTTGCTTGCAAGGCTTATTATGATGTGTACTACCGAGAGGGCATAGAGATACCTCTTCGACACTCGGAGTGACAATCCTAATCGTGATCTATGCCAACACCACAAACACTTTCGGAAACACCTATAGATCATCTTTATAATCACCCAGTTACGTTGTGAAGTTTGATAGCACACAAGGTGTTCTTCCGGTATTCGGGAGTTGCATAATCTCATAGTTAGAGGAACATGTATAAGTCATGAAGAAAGCAATAGCAATAAAACTAAACGATCATTGTGCTCAGATAACGGATGGGTCTTGTCCATCACATCATTTGGCTAATGATGTTATCCCGTTGATCAAATGACAACACATGTCTATGGTTAGGAAACACAACCATGTTTGATCAACGAGCTAGTCTAGTAGAGGCATACTAGGGACACTTTGTTTTGTCTATGTATTCACACATGTATCAAGTTTCCGGTTAATACAATTCTAGCATGAATAAAATAAATTTATCATGATATATAAGGAAATATAAATAACAACTTTATTATTGCCTCTAGGGCACATTTCCTTCAGTCTCCCACTTGCACTAGAGTCGATAATCTAGATTACATAGTAATGATTCTAACCAACATGGGGTCTTGGTGTTGATCATGTTTTGCTCGTGGAAGAGGTTTGTCAAAGGTTTTGCGACATTCAGATTCGTATGTATTTTGCAAATCTCTATGTCTCCCACCTTGACTTGATCGCGGATGGAGTTGAAGCGTCTCTTGATGTGCTTGGTTCTCTTGTGAAACCTGGATTCCTTCGCCAAGGCTATTTCTCCAGTTTTGTCACAACAGGTTTTCATTGGACCCGATGAACTAGGTATTACACCTAGATCAGATATGAACTCCTTCATCCAGACTCCTTCATTTGCTGCTTCCGAAGCAGCTATGTACTCCACTTCACACATAGATCCTGCCACGACGCTCTGCTTGGAACCACAACAACTGACAGCTCCAACATTCAACAGAAATACGTATCCGGTTTGTGACTTAGAGTCATCCGGATCAGTGTCAAAGCTTGCATCGACGTAACCATTTACGACGAGCTCTTTGTCACCTCCATAAACGAGAAACATATCCTTTGTCATTTTCAGGTACTTCATGATGTTCTTGACTGTTGCCCAGTGATCCACTCCTGGATTACTTTGGTACCTCCCTGCCAGACTTATAGCAAGGCACACATCAGGTCTGGTACACAGCATTGCATACATGATAGAACCTGTGGCTGAAGCATAGGGAATGACTTTCATTTTCTCTCTATCTTCTGTAGTTGTCGGGCATTGAGTCTTACTCAACTTCACACCTTGTAACACAAGCAAGAACCCATTCTTTGACTGATCCATTTTGAACTTCTTCAAAACTTTATCACGGTATGTGCTTTGTGAAAGTACAATTAAGCGTCTTGATCTATCTCTATAGATCTTGATGAACAATATATAAGCAGCTTCACTCACTTTCTTGTAAATACATGCTTCTCCAAAAGTCTGTATAAAACCATATGCTTTGATCACCTTATCAAAGCGTATATTCCAAGTCCGAGATGCTTGCACCAGTCCATAGATGGATCGCTGGAGCTTGCATACTTTGTTAGCACCTTTAGGATCGACAAAACCTTCTGGTTGCATCATATACAATTCTTCTTTGAGATATCCATTAAGGAATGCAGTTTTGACATCCATTTGCCAGATTTCATAATCATAAAATGCGGCAATTGCTAACATGATTCAGGCAGACTTAAGCATCGCTACGGGTGAGAAAGTCTCATCGTAGTCAACTCTGTGAACTTGTCGAAAACCTTTCGCCACAAGTCGAGCTTTGTAGATAGTAACATTACCATCGGCGTGAGTCTTCCTCTTAAAAATCCATTTATTTTCAATTGCTTGCCGATCATCGGGCAAGTCAACCAAAGTCCACACTTTGTTCTAATACATGGATCCCATCTCAGATTTCATGGCCTCAAGCCATTTTGCGGAATCTGGGCTCATCATTGCCTCCTCATAGTTCGTAGATTCATCATGGTCTAGTAACATGACTTCCAGAACAAGGTTACCGAACCACTCTGGTACAGAACGTACTCTGGTTGACCTACAATGTTGAGTAGTAACTTGATCTGAAGTTTTATGATAATCATAATTAGCTTCCTCGCTAATTGGTGTAGGAATCACTGGAACTAATTTATGTGATGAACTACTTTCCAATTGGGGAGAAGGTACAAATACCTCAGCAAGTTCTACTTTCCTCCCACTCACTTCTTTCGAGAGACTCTTTCTCTAGAAAGGATCCATTCTTAGCAACAAATATCTTGCCTTCGGATCTGTGATAGAAGGTGTACCCAACAGTCTCCTTTGGGTATCCTATGAAGACACATTTCTCTGACTTGGGCTCGAGCTTATTGATGGCTTCTCGCCCCTCGTTGGTTACCCCAAGTGGAAGGTTGAGATGTAGCGTAGCGGCAAATTTCCCTTGGCAAAGATACCAAGGATCGAATCCTGTGAGACTCCGAGGGTCGACAAGTAGGTGTCAACGGCGCCAGAAACTTAGCGGTTGACGGGACCTGCACACAGATACAGATAACTTTGCTCCCAACGAGTACAGAGAGGTTGTCAATCCCTCCGGCCTTGTTGTTTATAAAGGATCAAACACAAGAGATAATAATGATAGCTGTGACTGCAACTAGGAAATAAAAACAGGAAGTAAATAGAAGGTGTGATCAGCGGTGGTAATATGGACCGGGGTCCCATGATGTTCACTAGTGATGTCTCTCTCCCAAAAGACGATAAAATAGCAAAGTGAGGTAAACAAATTACAGATGGGCAATTGACAAGATTATGTGCGCAAACCAATGCTAACTATGCTGCAAAGAAAGGTAGAGGCTCAAAAGCATGGGCGGTACGCCAAGGCAAGTAGACCGAAATCCATCTGCATCTACTACTAATCATCCACCTTGAGATATCTATCCAGAACATCTCGCTGGTATTAAGTTGCGAATCCCACCCAAAGTGTAAACTCAAAGCAACAGACAACTGCAATAAAAGAACTTTGCGTAAACTAAACAATCCTTGCACCCACAAGTACAAGCACCATTGTTTTCTCCCTTGTGGCAACAACACATCTCCTAGTCATGTTTCTGTCACTCAAGCTAGTCATCAGGGGGCATGAACCCACAATCAAGCATAACGCTCCCTCTTGGAGTTACTACCTACTACTTGGCCAAAGCAATAAACAACAATGGAGAACATGCAAGAATTACTCAAGAACAAAGATATAAAAGAGGTGAATCAAATATATTACTCAAACAAAATCTGAACATAGTCTCATAATCCATTAGATCCCAGCAAACTCAGCAAAGCAACAACAGAAAGATTCCATATGTGCCTCGATCATGTAGGGCAGCTCACGAGGTCTAAACCATGCAGAGCAAAGAGGGGAGGAGAACATCACATAGCTACTGATCATGGACCCATGGTCCAAGGTGGACTACTCATGACTCATCCGGGAAGCGTCCATGGTGGTGGAGAAGCTCCCGGTGGTGGTTCTTCCCTTCGGCAGGGTGCCGGGAAGAGTTCTCCTGATGCTCCCGATCTTGGAAGCGCTGCGGCGGCGAAACAGAGGTGAGATCGCGAAAAAGGGTTCTGTCCTCGAGGGTTTCGGGACGAGAGGGATATATATGCGAAGGGGGCAGCCAGAGGCGGAGCAGGGGCCCCAGGCGCCCCCCTGGCATGGCCAGGGGTGGGGCCGCGCCAGGTGGCCGCCTGGGCCTCCCCTGGATCCCCTCTGGCCCATCTTTGGTTCTTCGCGAAGCTTCCTGTACGCTGATTTTTCCTGTATTTTTCCTGGAATTTTTGGAGCACTTTTAATATGGGGGGAACCTGAAATAGAAAAACAGCAGAAAACAGGAACTGGCACTGTGGTGCACTGAGTTAATAGGTTAGTCCAAATATGATCAAAAGTGTATGGAAGTGCATCAATATCATAGCAATATCACACAAAAGAAGCATGGAGCAAGCAGAAATTATAGATACGTTTTGGACGTATCAACATCCCCAAGCTTAATTCCTGCTCGTCCTCGAGTAGGTAAATGATAACAAGCATAATTTCTGTGGTGACATGCTACCAACCATATAAGAACTTTTTAAGTAAAGCAATCAAGGCATGTAGTTCAATTCAAGTCATAACAAGCAAGAGTCTATATTAGCATTGTAACAAGCAACATACGAACATAAAGGTGCAAGAGCTCTCGCTGTCCGTGACTCGAATCTCTCCAAATGGTGTTTCCGTGCAAGAAAGGGGATAGGGATATACGAGAGAGTAAAACATAGTTTTTGTATTGTTGAGAACTTAATCTACTAAAGTTTCACACTTGGTCTTCTTTGGAATCTTATCTTGACTCATCCCCAGACCACTAGCCAGGTACAAGTCAAAATGATCCACTCCCTTTCGATATTTTGAGCATTCATGCAATGGATGAGCGTAAGCAAGAAAGTTGACACTTAGGATGGCAAAGAGAGAAAAATGATGAAGGGGGAAGACAGAAAAGGTGTGAAAGGCTCACATCAATGAGGACAATCACAGGCGAGAGAAAGCCAAATGATAGATATGATGTGAGGAGTAGGGATTGCCATGCAACGGATGCACATATGAGCGAAGGTAAGCTCTCCAATGGAACTAGTGGGGGTGCATCCAACTTGCTCACTCAAGAAGACCTAGAGCTCTTTCGAGGAGGCTCATCATTGGAATATACAAGCCAAGTTCTATAGTGTGAAGGTCCCCACATAGCTATATGCATGAATGATAATCTCTATGGAGTACAAGGTATAAGATGGAGTACGAGTGTGGATCTCTCAAAAGGAATAGTAGTGTGCCCCCTTCTCTCTTTTTATTTCTTTTTCTCTTTTTTCTATTTTTTTCTATTTTTTTGTGTGGCCTCAATGGCTCTTTCTATTTAACTCTCATTTGTCCTCTTTGGGATTATTTGATTTTGTCCTCTTTGAGATCTTTTCCTCACTTTAGGGGCAACACTCTATATATTACAAGAAGTATAGAAGATCTTTCACACTTTACAAAAGTACTCAACATAAAGAAAATGAAACTATCATGATGTATGCAAATGTATGCCTCTGCCGGTGTAGCAGGATATGCAATGATACTAGCGCGTCATGTAGCAATGATTAGGGCAAGGCCCAACTAGCATGCGACTCATCGATCAAGCAAAAAGCATGTATGACATGAAGATCAAGTCATGAGAAGATGGATGTTGCATGGCAATGTATCTCGGAAAGGCTATGGAAATGCCTTGATAGGTAGGTATGGTGGTTGTTTTGAGGAAGGATATAATGAGGCTTATGATGACAGAGCATATCGTGCCAAGGATTTGGATGCACCGGTGAAGTATGCGCCAACTCTCGAGGTGAGAAAGGGCAATGCACTGTACCGAAGAGGCTAGAAAAATATGGCTAGGTGGAAGTGTCAACTTTCGAATACTCACATTAGTCCGAAGAACTCATGCACTTATTATCGGTAACTCTCAATCTAATTAGGAGGTTCACAAAGAGACAAGTACCCCGAGGAGGAGTGTATGGGGGTTTGGTTATCCTTGCGCATCCTCGACTCATGGTACGTGAGTGTACTCTAATATTCGATCCCTCCAAAGATTAGTGATCCATCTAGTAGCTAAAGTTCTCAACTATTTTGTAGGTTTTCGAAAATAAACACGGATTGCCCAAAATACGACATCTATCACTAATAGGCTAAAGCTCTTGACACCAAAAGTTCAGACATTACTCATGTCAATACCTCAAAACTATTGCAAGTTACTACTAAAATTAAATAGCAACCTCAATACCTACTTTAAGTTAAGACACACAACTCAGTGCAACAGGCAAACTCTCTTAACAAGATAAACATGAAAACTCAAGAGAGTTCAGCAACCAACTAAACAAAAGCTCTTTTAAAAAGAAAAGCATGAAAACTAAGAGCTAAACATGACAACAGCTATGGAAAGACAAAGAACACACACAGCAAAGATAAGCATGAAAATCCTATGTTGTGTTCTAGGTTGAAGTGGAGCGTGTTTCTCTCCCACACAAAGAAAGCCGGGTTCTAACTTGTTATGAACAGCAAGCAAAGCTAAAGAAAACTAAAAAAAAGAAACTAAGAGCAAGATGCTCCAAGCATAGCACATAACGCATGAAGTGATAAGAATATAGTGGAACGAAAGAAGAACTGATAATTGTTGATGGAGAAGGGGATGCATGGGGGCATCCCCAATCTTACACGCTTGAGTCTTCTTGAATATTTCTTGGGGGTGCACGGGGGCATCCCCAAGCTTGAGCGTTTGACCCTCCTAAATCTTCTTTTATCATCTTCCCTCGCACACTTGAAAACTCCCTTCATACATAACTCATCATAATCTGATTAGCGAGGTTAGTACCCACAATAAAATAATTTTTCCCTACTGGAAATAAAGATAATCTTGAAGAGCTACTGTTTCTAAAGATTGCCAAAAGATGTTTGCAAAGAAAAAACAAGCTCAAGGTTTGCAAAACGAAGAAAAGGCAAAACAGGACAGAATCTGTGAAAAACAGACCAGCAGGTAGTAAATAATTTTTTCGGGGCACTTCTGCAACTCAAATCAAAAAACTCAGAACAGACGCTCTAAAGCCAATTGTATAGAGCACGCTGTCAAAAAAATTCAGATCAAAAAGATGATCTGTTGATTTTATTCGAATTTTTCTGTCCAAGGACAGAATCTGTTTTCTGGACAGCACGTCACAACTTTTGAACTTTCTTGCAATCGGAGGCTAAACTTGGCACAAAGCTGAAAAGAAAAGATACAATGATGATGCTACTGTAGTAACAAACATCAAGACACAACAAAAGCAAAATAAAACCTAATTCGTTGTGGGCTGCCTCCCAAAAGCGCTTTCTTTTATGCCTTTAAACTAGGCATGATGCAAAAAGGAGGAATCAAAAGTCATCATAATAATCGGAGTTATAAATTGCTTCAAATGGTTCGTCAACAAGTTCATCCTTGTTCCTTCTAGGAAAGGGGTACGTACCTTTTGCCTTCCCGCGTAGGCGGATTTGTTCCTTACCTATATCGATGAAGCCTTTTACGGCTCGGAGGAAGTCCCTTCCAAGCACTATATTTCCTTGGTTTGGCTTCATGATGAAGAAATCAACCATTGCAATCCCTTTAAGGAATGTAACTGGTACGTCTTTTATTCTTCCCTGGATCTCAGAAATATCTCCATTAGCATGTTCATGATAGCATGATAATTTGTCCATGTTAAATTTTAAAGAATCATGAACAATTTTTGGCATAGTAGAAACCATAGATCCAATATCACAATAAGCAAGGAAGTCTTGATTAGAGATGCTAATCCTAACAAAAGGCTCCCAATCATTGTCTATTTCCAAAATATCTCTTTTATTGGGTTTGGGTTTCTCTACCTTCATCAAGTCTAGAGCATCCATTCTCTTCTCAATAGTAGCAAGTCTATCTATGACAGTATCAAAACTATGATCATAAACAAAGTAACTAGATAGACCATGTATAATTTCAAGAGCTCAAGCTTCATCACACTCTAGGCAATCTCCTTCAGCTATAATATCGAGAGAGTGTTTACACCATTTAAAAAAAGCATGGTAAAAATTTCTAAGCACAATTTTTATAGGTATCCAAGGCATAATTATCCTATGTGCATGAGAAATTCTGTCCCATGCCTTCTTCATATTTCCTCCATCCCTTTGATGAAAATCTAGAACTTCTGATTCCCTCAAAGCACCAAGTCCTAACATGCTTGGCTAAATAGAAAGGACTACTAACAGAAAAGCAAATATTTTTTTTTGTGATTTTTGATAAAGGACACTAAAGCAAAAACTGAAAGGTAAACTAACAAGACTAAAAAGCAAAGATAAAAGATAGCGTGCAACTCCCCTATCTTGAAGAGTGGAGTCCCCGGCAACGGCGCCAGAAACTTGCTTGATGGCTTCTCGCCCCTCGTTGGTTACCCCAAGTGGAAGGTTGAGATGTAGCGTAGCGGCAAATTTCCCTTGGCAAAGATACCAAGGATCGAATCCCGTGAGACTCCGAGGGTCGACAAGTAGGTGTCAACGGCGCCAGAAACTTAGCGGCTGATGGGACCTGCACACAAATACAAATAACTTTGCTCCCAACGAGTACAGAGAGGTTGTCAATCCCTCCGGCCTTGTTGTTTACAAAGGATCAAACACAAGAGATAATAATGATAGCTGTGACTGCAACTAGGAAATAAAAATAGGAAATAAATAGAAGGTGTGATCAGCGGTGGTAATATGGACCGGGGTCCCATGATGTTCACTAGTGATGTCTCTCTCCCAAAAGACGATAAAACAGCAAAGCGAGGTAAACAAATTACAGCTGGGCAATTGACAGGATTATGTGCGCATACCAATGCTAACAATGCTGCAAAGAAAGATAGAGGCTCAAAAGCATGGGCGGTACGCCAAGGCAAGTAGACCGAAATCCATCTGCATCTACTACTAATCATCCACCTTGAGATATCTATCCAGAACATCTCGCTGGTATTAAGTTGCGAATCCCACCCAAAGTGTAAACTCAAAGCAACAGACAACTGCATTAAAAGAACTTTGCGTAAAGTAAACAATCCTTGCACCCGCAAGTACAAGCACCGTTGTTTTCTCCCTTGTGGCAACAACACATCCCCTAGAGTCATGTTTCTGTCACTCAAGCTAGTCATCAGGGGGCATGAACCCACAATCAAGCATAACGCTCCCTCTTGGAGTTACTACCTACTACTTGGCAAAAGCAATAAACATCAACGGAGAACATGCAAGAATTACTCAAGAACAAAGATATAAAAGAGGTGAATCAAATATATTACTCAAACACAATCTGAACATAGTCTCATAATCCATCAGATCCCAGCAAACTCTGCAAAGCAACAGCAGAAAGATTACATATGTGCCTCGATCATGTAGGGCAGCTCACGAGGTCTAAACCATGAAGAGCAAAGAGGGGAGGAGAACATCACATAGCTACTGATCATGGACCCATGGTCCAAGGTGGACTACTCATGACTCATCCGGGAAGCGTCCATGGTGGTGGAGAAGCTCCCGGTGGTGGTTCTCCCCTCCGGCAGGGTGCCGGGAAGAGTTCTCCTGATGCTCCCAATCTTGGAAGCGCTGCGGTGGCGGAACAGAGGCGAGATCGCGAAAAAGGGTTCTGTCCTCGAGGGCTTCGGGACGAGAGGGAAATATATGCGAAGGGGGGCAGCCAGAGGCGGAGCAGGGGCCCCAGGCGCCCCCTTGGCGCGGCCAGGGGTGGGGCCGCGCCAGGTGGCCGCCTGGGCCTCCCCTGGCTCCCCTCTGGCCCATCTTTGGTTCTTCGCGAAGCTTCCTGTACGCTGATTTTTCCTGTATTTTTTCTGGAATTTTTGGAGCACTTTTAATATGGGGGAAACCTGAAATAGAAAGAGAGCAGAAAACAGGAACTTGCACTATGGTGCACTGAGTTAATAGGTTAGTCCAAATATGATCAAAAGTGTATGGAAGTGCATCAATATCATAGCAATATCACACAAAAGAAGCATGGAGCAAGCAGAAATTATAGATACATTTTGGACGTATCACTTATCAGGTTGAAGCTTTTTCACATAAGCATCGCAGCCCCAAACTTTAAGAAACGACAACTTGGGTTTCTTGCCAAACCACAGTTCATAAGGTGTCGTCTCGACGAATTTAGATGGTACCCTATTTAACGTGAATGCAGTTGTCTCTAAAGCATAACCCCAAAACGATAGGGGTAAATCGGTAAGAGACATCATATATTGCACATATCTAATAAAGTACGCTTACGACGTTCGGACACACCATTACGATGTGGTGTTCTAGGTAGCGTGAGTTGCGAAACTATTCCACATTGTTTCAAATGAAGACCAAACTCGTAACTCAAATATTCGCCTCCGTAGAAACTTTATTTTCTTGGTACGATGATTCTCTACTTCACTTTGAAATTCTTTGAACTTTTCAAATGTTTCAGACTTGTGTTTCATCAAGTAGATATACCCATATCTGCTCAAGTCATCTGTGAAGTTCAGAAAATAACGATACCCGCTGCGAGCCTCAACACTCATTGGACCACATACATCAGTATGTATGATTTCCAATAAATCAGTTGCTCGCTCCATTGTTCCAGAGAATGGAGCTTTAGTCATCTTGCCCGTGAGCCGTGAGGTATGGTTCACAAACACCAAGTGATTCGAAAAGTCCATCATCATGGACTTTCTTCTTGTGCTTTACACCAATATGACCTAAACGGCACTGCCACAAATAAGTTGCACTATCATGATCAACTTTGCATCTTTTGGCTTCAATATTATGAATATGTGTATAACTTCGATCGAGATTCAACAAAAATAGACCACTCATTAAGGGTGCATGACCATAAATGATATTACTCATTATTCTCTGATTTAAATGAAAAACCATGTCGCAACAAACAAGATCCAGATATAATGTTCATGCTCAACGCTGGCACCAAATAACAATTATTTAGGTCTAAAACTAATCCCGAAGGTAGATGTAGAGGTAGCATGCCGACGACGATCACATCGACTTTGGAACCATTTCCCACGCGCATCATCACCTTGTCCTTAACTAATCTTCATTTAATCCGTAGCCCCTGTTCCGAGTTACAAATATTAGCAACCGAACCAGTAACAAATACATAGGTGCTACTATGAGCATAGGTGCTACTATGAGCATTAGTAAGGTGCACATCAATAACATGTATATCAAATATACCTTTGTTCACTTTGCCATCCTTCTTATCCTCCAAATACTTGGGGCAGTTCTGCTTCTAGTGACCAGTCCCTTTGTAGTAGAAGCACTCAGTTTCAGGCTTGTCTCCACACTTGGGTTTCTTCGCGGGAGTAGCAAATGGATTGCTAGTCTTCTTGAAGTTCCCCTTGCCCTTTTTCTTGAAACTAATGGTCTTGTTAACCATCAACACTTGATGCTCCTTTTTGATTTCTACCTCCCCAGCTTTGAGCCTAGCGAAGAGCTCGGGAATTGTCCTTTGCATCCCTTGCATATTATATTTCATCACGAAGCCTTTATAGCTTTGTGGCAGTGATTGAAGAACTCTATCAATAACACTATCTTCATCAACTTTGACTCCAAGTTGAGCAATGTGATTGTAGTACCCAGACATCATCTTTCAACTTAGCCTTCTCTAGGAACGCATTAAAATTCAAGGGAACAGTAGCACGGGCCTTTGATCTACAACAACATAGATATGCAAAAACTATCAGGACTAAGTTCATGATAAATTAAAGTTCAATTAATCATATTAATAAAGAACTCCCACTTAGATTGACATCTCTGTAGTCATCTAAATGATCACGTGATCCAAATCAACTAAACTATGTCTGATCATCACGTGAGATGGAGTAGTTTTCAATGGTGAACATCTTATGTTGATCATATCTACTATATGATTCACGCTTGACCTTTTGGTCTCCAGTGTTCCTAGGCCATGTCTGTACATGCTAGGCTTATCAACTTTACCCCGAGTATTCTACATGTGCAAAACTGTCTTACACCCGTTGTATGTGAACGTAGAGCTTATCACACCCGATCATCATGTGGTGTCTCAGCACAACGAACTGTCGCAATGGTGCATACTTAGGGAGAACACTTGTACCTTGAAATTTTGTAAGGGATCATCTTATAATGCTACCGCCGTACTAAGCAAAATAAGAAGCATAATAAGATAAACATCACATGCAATAAAAATATGTGACATGATACGGCCATCATCATCTTGTGCTTTTGATCTCCATCTCCAAAGTATCGTCATGATCTCCATCCTCACTGGCTTGACACCATGATCTTCATCGTAGCGTCGTTGTCATCTCGCCAACTATTGCTACTACTACTATCGCTAACTTATAGTCATAAAGTAAAGCAATTACATGGCTTTCGCAATTCATACAATAAAGAGACAACCATAAGGCTCCTGTCGGTTGCCGAAAATTTACAAAACATGATCATCTCATATAATAACGTATAACTCATCATGTCTTGACCATATCAAATCACAACATGCCCTGAAAAAAAAGTTAAATGTGCTCTACTTTGTTGTTGCAAGTTTTACGTGGCTGCTACGGGCTTAGCAAGAACCGTTCTTACCTACGCATCAAAACCACAACGATTTTTCGTCAAGTGTGATGTTTTAACCTTCAACAAGGACCGGGCGCAATCACTCTCGATTCAAATAAAGTTGGAGAAACTGACACCCGCCAGCCACCTATGTGCAAAGCACATCGGTAGAACCAGTCTCATGAACGCGATCTTGTAATGTTGGTTCGGGCCGCTTCATCCAACAATACCGTCGAATCAAAGTATGACATGCTCGTAAGCAGTATGACTATTATCGCCCACAAGTCTTTGTGTTCTATGATGACCCACAAGTGTAGGGGGTCTATCGTAGTCCTTTCGATAAGTAAGAGTGTCGAACCCAACGAGGAGCAGAAGGAAATGATAGGCAGTTTTCAGTAAGGTATTTTCTGCAAGCACTAAAATTATCGGTAATAGATAGTTTTGTGATAAGGTAATTGGTAGCAAGTGACAAAAGGTAAAAGTAAATAAGGTGCAGAAAGGTGGACCAAAACTTTTTATAGCAAAACACAAGCCTGGAAAAACTCTTATATGGAGGAAAGCGCTCCCGAGGACACATGGGAATATCGTCAAGCTAGTTTTCATCATGATCATCTGATTCATGTTCGGTACTTTGATAATTTGATATGTGGGTGGACCGGTGCTTGGGTGCTGTCCTTACTTGGACAAGCCTCCCACTTATGATTAACCTCTAATGCAAGCATCCGCAACTACAAAAGAAGTATTAAGGTAAACCTAACCATAGCATGAAACATATGGATCCAAATCAGCCCCTTACGATGGAACGCATAAACTAGGGTTTAAGCTTCTGTCACTCTAGCAACCCATCATCTAATTATTACTACCCAATGCCTTCCTATAGGCCCAAATAATGGTGAAGTGTCATGTAGTCGACGTTCACATGACACCACTCGAGGAGAGACAACATACATCTCATCAAAATATCGAACGAATACCAAATTCACATGACTACTCATAGCAAGACTTCTCCCATGTCCTCAGGAACAAAAGTAACTACTCACAAGACATAATATTGTTCATGATCAGAGAGGTATTAATATACATAATGGATCTGAACTTATGATCTTCCACCAAGTAAACCAACTAGCATCAACTACAAGGAGTAATCAACACTACTAGCAACTGACAGGTACCAATCTGAGGTTTGGGTACAAAGATTGGATACAAGAGATGAACTAGGGTTTTGATAGGAGATGGTGCTGGTGAAGATGTTAATGAAGATAACCCTCCCCAAGATGGGAGCGTTGTTGGTGATGACGGCGGTGATGATTTCCCCCTCCCGGAGGGAAGTATCACCGGCAGAACAGCTCTGCCGGAGCCCTAGAATGGTTTCCGCCAAGGTTCCGCCTCGAGACGGCAGCGTCTGGTCCCGAAAGCCTCCTTCTCATTTTTTCCAGGTCGAAACACCTCATATAGGAGAAGATGGGCATCGGGGGGCCATCAGGGGAACCACGAGGCAGGGGCGCGCCCCCTAGCCTCGTGGACATGTGGTGGCCCCCTGGTGATCCTCTTTCGCCAGATATTTTTTATATTTTCTGAAATGGTGTCCTGTGGAGTTTCGGAGCTTTTGGAGTTGTGTAGAATAGGTTTCCAGAGTTTGCTTCTTTTCCAGCCCAGAATTCCAGCTGCCGACATTCTCCCTCTTCATGTAAACCTTGTAAAATAAGAGAGAAAAGGCATAAGTATTATGACATAACGTGTAATAATAGTCCATAATGCAATAATTATCAACATGAAAGCATCATGCAAAATTGACGTATCAACTCCCCCAAGCTTAGACCTCGCTTGTCCTGAAGTGAAAGCAGATAGCGAAAAATATGTCCACATGTTTAGAGATAGAGGTGTCGATAAAAATAAAATACGAACATGAGGGCATCATGATCATTCTTATAACAGCAACACACACACACATATATATATATATATATATATATATATATATATATATATATATATATATATATATTGTCATTTGGTTCTTATGCTAATGTAACAATTCATTCGCAATGTCAAGTATGAATTAGAAACTTCATTGAAAACCAACAAACTGTGATCTCGGTCATTGAAGCAATTGCAATTTATCGTAACATCGGAAAGAGTCAACATAAGAGCTTTTCAGCAAGCCTACATACTCAACTAACATATAGTCTTTCACAATTGCTCACACTCACGCAATACTTATGGTTATGGAGTTTTAATCGGACACAGAGAAAGATAGGTGCTTATGGTATTGCCTCCCAACCTTTTACCTCAAGGTTGATGACAACAGTAATAGAATATGATAACTTACATCCAATTGGGTATATTTGTCAGGATCTTTCCAACACAGTGTGCTTTCCAAAGGATAAAATGTAAAAAGGAAAGGTGATTTTCACCTTGACTCTTATAAGGCAAGAATAATAGATAGGCCCTTCGCAGAGGGAAGCAGAGGTTGTCATGTGCTTTTATGGTTGGGTGCAGAAAGTCTTAGCGCAAAAGAACTTTACTTTATATTGCCACTTGTGATAGGGACCTTTATTATGTAGTCCATCGCTTTTATTACTTCCATATCACAAGATCATATAAAGCTTATTTCCTCCACACTAATAAATCATACATATTTTAGCGAGTTTGCAACATGACAACTTACTTGAAGGATCTTACTCAATCCATAGGTAGGTATGGTGGACTCTCATGGAAAAACTGGGTTTAAGGATGCATGGAAGCACAAGTAGTGTAACACCCCAAAATTTTAACCATGGTTTATTTATTAAAATTTTTGTCAGGAAATTAAAATTTTCTTTTCTGGATTCTCTTTTGATTTCAGTACCATTCTTTTCTTTTGAATTGTGGAATTTTTCCCTCAAGGGGGAATCTTTTCAAAATGTTGTTGAACTTGTATACCTTCTGAAGATCATTTCTTTTATTAGTGGAATTATTTCTATAAATATTTTTCCTAAAGCCTTATTGCCTTTAAAGTGGATTCTCATAAGTTTTAGAGTCTCTTTTGCACTGCAACCCTTTTATAAATTCATAAAAAAATTCTACCAAAATTTGGAGATGTTGGTAGAAGTATATAACTCATTCCTATGCAAAAACCCAGTGGTGTTCTTTGGAAAATTTGAGCAAACCATCCTCCTTTGTGTTCTGGTCCAGTTTGGTGGTTTGTACTACAGCTCCATTTTTGCTTGCCCTTTTGCCTCTAAATTTTTCTCCTGCTTGTAGTCCACCCTACCAAACTCTTAAGTCCAGGAGATTGGACCCATTGGTATATTTTTGGTCCATGCAAGGATAGCTTTTCCTTTCTGTCCAGATTTGGTTTTCTCAAAAACTTGCACTAACAAGTTTCTGTTTTTCACAAACTAACCTTGCCACCTTTTTTTTTATCTAAAGAGAATATGTTCTGGAAATTTTGATCATTAGCAAAACCTTCTGGATGCCCCTAGCATTTTGTCGAACAGCTGGAGTGCATGAACTCTTTTGGCATGATTTTTGCTTTGCATTGGAGGTTAGCTCATCTGGCTCTATCAGTTTGTCTCTTAGCTTTGCCTTGGCCACCAAGTCATCCCTGTAGAGCCCCGTGGGCAGCAGAGCTCCCTGGCAGGCGTTGGCATTTTGCCGAACACCTTGGGCGCGTGCACAGAGCGCGAGCAGCGCGCACGTTTTGCACGCGCACGCGCACCCGAGCCGCCGCACCGCACAGCCGCGCTCTGGCCTTTCCCCGCTCGAGTAGCCTCGCCCCACAGCCACTGCCCGCCCGTGACGCTAGCGCCGTGCCCCTGGCCGCGCCGCAGAGCCGCCGCCGCTAGCAGCCGTGGCCACCGACGGTGCCCGTGAACGTCCTCGCCGTGGACGGCGCCGCCCAAGCCACCGCAGGCCGCCACCTCACCCTCAGGGCAGCGCGTGCTTATCCGCAACACCGTCCCCTAGTGCCGACCACCCTGACGCCCCTGCCATCGCCGGAAAACGACGCGCCGGCGATCTTATCCACGGCCATGGCGTGAACCGACATGCCCCTGGATAAGCCTCCCGAGCTCGTCCTAATCCTCTCCCCTGTCCCCTAGTGCGGCCCCTACTCGCCCTGCTCCTCTCAGAGCGGCAGCGATGGCGCTTTGGCAGCACACCGGCGCCCGTGATCAGCTCTGCCATGGACGGCGCCGCCCGAGCCGCTCTCGCTCGCCACCTGCCTCCTTGTGCAGTGCCTCGTCCGTCCACTAGCTCCTGGCATGCTCCCAGAGCTCCGCCACGTCGCCCCGGCTACAGAGTCGACGAACCGCCATCGCCGCCGTCGTGCTTATCCACGGGGAGCCGCGGAACCGACCTCCCCCGCCTATTTAAGGAACCTCGAGCTCGTCTGAGACTCCAAGCAGCCTCCAGTCCACCATAGCTAGCTCCCCTCGTAGTGGTTCGACCGGAAGAGGCAATCTTCTCCATCTCCGGCAACCTCGGCCGCCGCCACGCGCCGGCACCATTCGCCGTGACCAGGCCCTCCCCCACCCTTCCAGTGCCGCCTTTGGCTTCCCCTCGACACCACGAAGCTCCCCAACCACTCAACCGAGCTCCAGCACCACCGTAGCTCGAAGCCCCTAACCCTCCCGAAACGCCGTCCGCCACAACGCTCGCCGCCGGCGACTCCCTCCACCCCCGCGAGCCTAACAACCACCGGGAGGACCGCCCTGGACTGGCGGATCCATCCCCTCCCTCAGAACCCCGCGGGGAGCCGCCATTCGCCGACGTCGGTCGCCGGAACTCCGCCCCCTTTCGGCCAGAGGAGGAAGAAGGCTGGTTGGACCAGTCAAACCTGACGGGTGGACCCGCGGGCCCACCGTCAGTGGCTCTGGACGTCCCGCCGAGGCGCTTAAGTGAAAGCGTAAAGCCCAAAGTGCGTCTCCTCTTCTCTGGAAGCGTATTCCGAACCGATGCGTTTTCCCTTTTCTGGTTTTTATTAAAACAGAATTTTGACTAAACTTTGACTGGGCATATCTTTTTAAATAAAACTCCAAATGAGTTGATTCTTTTTCCTACCACTCTCAAATTTCATCTAGTTTATTTTAGGATTTATTTCAAAAATAATTAGGACAACTTTTTGTACTGTTTTTAAAGTTATGTTGATTCGAATATTTTCAAAAATAGGAATTTGGAGGGAAGATCAAAACTTTCAAAAGTTTTGGAGTGCCCTCACCTCTCTGCACCTTGAAGGCAAGCATTCTGAACCCCGGCATAATATTATTGTGTGTTGTTTGACACGTTTACAACCCCACCTTGACACGGAGTACTAGTTATTTTATGTGATGGTATGATCATGCTCATGAGTGCATGATGAAGATTCCTGGCTGTTGGAAATTGATATACTGGTGATAGTATTCACCCTCGTCTACCTCTCATGCCTACTGGAAGGAATCCGGGAAAGTCTCTGTCTTGGGTAGACACGAGCTTGCTACTGATATTTCGTTGAGACGAGTATAGTCAGTAAGGCATGTTGAGGTATGATAAGTGGTGATTCAGTCTGTTGGTGTGAGATATATTTACTATGCTAATCACGTAGGTGATGCTTTAACCTCCTGAGTCGACCATAGATCGAGTCTTGTTCCGGTAACCCCCATTCTTGTTTCGTACTACCACTTGTCCCTGCCGTAGGTAGGGTACAGTCCAGTAAGTTGTCAACCCCTTTCTTGGCACACACCGTACAGAGAGGCCATGGTGGGAGATACCGGCTGCATCCGGTAGGCAGGCCACCTGGTCCGGGGGCATGGGTGTTTCCGGTTGGAGCCGAGGGGGTAGCTCCCCTAGTTCGCGCGCATTATAAATTCTGTGATCCCATGCTACTCGAGGTTGTAGCCTCCCCACTTAGAGTTTTACTTAACAGGTGTCGTGGGTGATTCCAGACACCGGTAAGTTAAGCTGGTGTGTGCGGGTCAGGTGTGTTTTCAACTAAAAGACCGTAAATGGAATTAGTCCCGATGGACTAAAGGAAACCATTACTCGTGGGTAAAGAGTACACTCTCTGCAGAGGTTATATCTATTCGGATAGCCGTGTCCGCGGTTAAGGATTACAGTCTGGGATGGGTCAAGTGTCGGTCTTAGTGTCGGTCTTCGGAGGAAAACCCCTAAGCCAGAACATGGATCATAACCTGTGACTTGTGAGGATTATGATTATTATTATTATGGACTAACCACTTGTATTGTTCGAATTATTGAGTATCCCTGGGATGGTTCTACCTCCTGGATATTTCATATAAGCCCTTTATGTGGTGTCGCTCAGACGCCCGACTGTGGCATGCTTGTGTTTTATTTTTCATATAAGCCCTTTATGTGGTGTCGCTCAGACGCCCGACTGTGGCATGCTTGTGTTTTATTTTTCATATAAGCCCTTTATATGGTGTCGCTCAGACGCCCGACTGTGGCATGTTTGTTTTTATTCTCTTTATAAGCCCTTTATGAGACGTCGCTCAGATGTCCGACTGAGGCATGTTTTATTTTTTTTATCCTTTCGAGGCGTCGCTTCAGACACCCGATCGGTGCATTTTATTTTTGTTCTTGATTACTTATCCATGGTCTATAAGAATAACATGCTTGCGTCATGAATTTTTATTTCGCGACTAACGAAGTGATCATAGAATATTTCAGAGCATGAATGTCATTTGTTATATTTTACCTGTGTCCATAATGTTTGCGAGTACATTCAAAGTACTCACTGGCTTGTCCCTGGCTATTGTCTTGGCCAGATTTCTCGCTGGGAGAGGAGCGCTGCGATGGCAGCCCCGGAACCTAGGCAACGGTGACAGCAGCCTCGCGAAGATAGGAATTATCCAGGTCAGCTGTTCCTGTGGGAAATGGAGTCCCATAGATGCTGATGTATCGCAAACCGCTTCCGCCATCAACCACTAGAACCCTTTTGTTGTACTCATGGACCAGAATGGTCTTGTACTACATATTTTGTATTTTGCTTGGAATTTCTGTATCAAGTTTGTGTCTCATCAGCTAACAGTAATCCTGGGGCTGGTGAGCACAAGGGCCGTTTACTGGGAAATTAATATCCTGGAAAACCGGTCCTGACAACCTTGGTATCAGAGCCAGGCTGACCATTGGCTAATCCTATCTTAGCCAGGTCAATAAACCTAGGTTAACCAACCCACCAAACCTTATTCTAGACCCAGCCATATCCCTCATGCAGAATAGCCGCACAGTGACCTCGACAGCTTTTGGCAGTCGGTGCCCAACCTATCGGCCTATCCATAGACCGTGCGCCTGTGCCGACATCTGAGTTGTCCCATCCACAAGCGTGCGATGGAAGACCCGGCTGACTTATAAAGGAAGCCTTGCCCCAAAAACTCAGCACATCACAGCCACATTCCCAATTCGGTATCCAATCACCAAGATGCCAGGCCCCCGCGTTCACAACGAGACCACCGCAGTTGAGCTCGAAGGCTTCGTAACCATCCTCGCCAATCTCACCCGCCGTGCCTTCGGCACCATCGAGCCGCCGGAATATGTCGTGTACCAAGAACACACGAGTAATTCCATCCATCACTTTTGGGCCACGGCGCACATCTACGGGAGAGGCATCATCTCGGAGCGCCCCTACCGGTTCACCGGAAGGACGACCTCCGACGAGCCCCAAGCCATCCAACTTGCAGCCCGAGAGGCTATAGTTCATCTTCGGCACCTGTCGCCGAGGGTCAACTGCCGCTCATTCTACTACTACCCTAGTCGTGAAGGCTATGGTAGACCGACCCAGGTCGCCAACGGAGACCATGAGTCGGACCCTGCCCTGGTGCATCTGGTACGCTACCTGAAAGCGCAAGAAGCACTATTTGATCAGGTCACTCTCGACCTGATTGAGACCCGCATGGCGCTCACTCGCCTGACCCCAGCAAGGAGCGAAGCCGCAACCGCCACCGACACCCCGATAGTGCTGCCTGGAAGGCCGGTTGAGCCCCCAAGCTCTGACCATGTCATCCACCCGGGCAATGCCACCGCCTCACCCGGAGACCTCCGTCGTCTCTTGGAGGCCTACTCCAATGGGACGGTGACCTCGACACCCCGCGAAGGCCACCACCGCTACTCCAGCCCTGTAGCTCCCCATCCTACCCCGGCCAGCTCCGACACGGAAGCACCCGGAGAGGACTCGACATCCGCAGGACACGCCCGGCTAGATCTCAACCAGGTGGACTGAGTCCACCAGGATTGTGTCAAGCCCTAGTGGCCAGTTTCTCCTTTAGTACCGTAGTAGCCGTTGTGTGACGTAGTGAGCTTGTAACCACTTGTGTGTCAACATCTCATGGTATGTGTGTTTTGGCATGAATTGTTTGACGAGTGGTTGCAGAATAAAATTCTAGACGTGACCCCTAACCGACATGCACAGTAACTTGTCACTTTCCTTTTTGGGGATTGAGGCCTGAGACTTTGACTCAGACAGCCCCGCACCGGAGTCGGTGTCTCAGTCGTACCAACCCACTTCATGTTTTATGACCCAGGCTCTCTATAAGAGGCCACCCTCATTTTTCCACACCAGCAACCATCAGCACCGAGCGCTACCTTCCTCATTCACCCATCCATGTCTCGCCCCGGAGCTTACCTAAGGACCCCCGACGCAAACCCTGGTAGTTTTGTTAAGATATTATGGGATTTTACCCGCAATACTCTTGGCTCCACCCATCCACCCCTGTATGAGCTGCTCAAATCGAGAATCACTCCTGATCTCTCGAAATACTAGGCAGCTGTACATATTCCACCAGCAGATTTAAACCAAGGCCCTCCCTATGTTATCTTCATCGGGAGATCCATGCCAACACCAGGCATGGCCATTGAGTCTGCTGCGTATGAAGCAGTCACCCGTCTTCGATTTGCGGTACCTTGTGCCAGCACAAGAGAATACTGCTATTTCCCAAGCCGCGCTGCTTTTGGAGCCGAAGCTACGTTCCGCTGTGGACGTGCGGAGAGCGATCCAGCCCTGGTCTATCTCATTCAATATGTGATGGCCCAGGAGCGTTTCACCCAGCAAATACTGGAGTATCTCCACTATCTTGCTGTTCTGAATCCCCGGATCACCATTGGCGGACCCCCTCTGCCAACTCAGGAAGGACACGTTCTTCGATTGCTTCCTCAACTTCCTCTGCTCCCTCCGGAAGAAGAAGAATGTGTTCCAACACCGGGAAGCCTTCCACTATCCCCGATAGGAGAGAAATGTGCCCCGGTGCCGGAGACATTTCCTCAGGACCCTGTCCATTTTCCGTAGACGTAACTGCTATGTTTGCTACCCTAGCATTTATTTGGGTATTACAGCTTATGCGTTGTACCCTAAGTTTGTGCGATGTATTAAATGTTTGTTTTCGATTGATATGAGTGGTTTTTACTGCTGTTCTTTTTGATTGACTGTTTCCGCTCTCAGTAAATCTTGAAGTTAGATTTTCCTTTGAGCCGTTGCAGCACAAGATTCTTCATGACATGCGTTTTAATTCACGCGGCACCACGACAGCAGGCTCACATCCACAACCACTCCATAGCATGCACTGATTGCATAGCCACGTGCATATTTTTGCACCTAACTAATCACCTCGCTAACACGCCACAGTTTCTAGAGGAGAAATTTGTGGGTGATTATTAGAGTGCAAGTTACCTCCAGCACACTGACAGCAGTCAGAACCTAACTACCACACTTAATCCTCATGATCACCGCTGCCGCGTAGAGCTAACACTCGAGCAGCAGCATCACGGCGATCATTGAGGATCATCGCGCACAAGAGCACGGAGAACCCCAGCAATGCCGCCAACCCTCCGCACATCAGGATCACGTACCAGTCCGGCATCACCTCCGCCATTAGAGCCTCGTCGCGAGCTCCTGCAGACAGAAATGGAGGAGAAGGAAGGAGAAGGGAGGCGAGGCCAGGTGTGAGGAAGAAGAGAGGAGCACCGCGGTCATTTTATAGCTCGAGATCGGTGTACGGTGGGCAAAGTCCACCAGCGCCGCTCGTCGCTCGATCGCCGGTGTTCGGGGGCGAATCCGCGAGCAGTGCCGACAACGCACTGGCCCGCGAGGTGAGTGCACGCTGCGCCGGCAGCTAGCACGCCGCGCACTACCGCAGTACGGCCTAGATGCCCTACGCGCTAGGCGTCGCCGGTGGAGAAAGCGCGGGAGAACACGCGAGAGAGAAGGAGAAAGAGAGCCAGAGGTAGAAGAAGAGGCTGACAGTGGACCCCGGGTCCACCTGTCAGCCAGAGAGAGCTCTATGCACTCGGGTACGACCAGCGTAATTTGTGAATTTAGACTGTTGTTCTAAATTTACCGTAGCCGATAGTGGTAATTTCTCGGTTTTCCCAACCATAGCTTTTCTTCTCATAACACCAGTACCCCACTGTGGTTGTACCAATTATTTGCTCCCTCGCAGTAACCTCAGTGTGTTACGTATTAAGAATGTTCGTTTCTTTTGAATTAATGCTTTATGGTAATAGGATGGATATTTTGAGATCGTCCTTAGCAAATCTCGAGGACGAGATTTTTCTTAAGGGGGGTGGTGTTGTAACACCCCAAAATTTTAACCATGGTTTATTTATTAAAATTTTTGTCAGGAAATTAAAATTTTCTTTTCTGGATTCTCTTTTGATTTCAGTACCATTCTTTTCTTTTGAATTGTGGAATTTTTCCCTCAAGGGGGAATCTTTTCAAAATGTTGTTGAACTTGTATACCTTCTGAAGATCATTTCTTTTATTAGTGGAATTATTTCTATAAATATTTTTCCTAAAGCCTTATTGCCTTTAAAGTGGATTCTCATAAGTTTTAGAGTCTCTTTTGCACTGCAACCCTTTTATAAATTCATAAAAAAATTCTACCAAAATTTGGAGATGTTAGTAGAAGTATATAACTCATTCCTATGCAAAAACCCAGTGGTGTTCTTTGGAAAATTTGAGCAAACCATCCTCCTTTGTGTTCTGGTCCAGTTTGGTGGTTTGTACTACAGCTCCATTTTTGCTTGCCCTTTTGCCTCTAAATTTTTCTCCTGCTTGTAGTCCACCCTACCAAACTCTTAAGTCCAGGAGATTGGACCCATTGGTATATTTTTGGTCCATGCAAGGATAGCTTTTCCTTTCTGTCCAGATTTGGTTTTCTCAAAAACTTGCACTAACAAGTTTCTGTTTTTCACAAACTAACCTTGCCACCTTTTTTTTTATCTAAAGAGAATATGTTCTGGAAATTTTGATCATTAGCAAAACCTTCTGGATGCCCCTAGCATTTTGTCGAACAGCTGGAGTGCATGAACTCTTTTGGCATGATTTTTGCTTTGCATTGGAGGTTAGCTCATCTGGCTCTATCAGTTTGTCTCTTAGCTTTGCCTTGGCCACCAAGTCATCCCTGTAGAGCCCCGTGGGCAGCAGAGCTCCCTGGCAGGCGTTGGCATTTTGCCGAACACCTTGGGCGCGTGCACAGAGCGCGAGCAGCGCGCACGTTTTGCACGCGCACGCGCACCCGAGCCGCCGCACCGCACAGCCGCGCTCTGGCCTTTCCCCGCTCGAGTAGCCTCGCCCCACAGCCACTGCCCGCCCGTGACGCTAGCGCCGTGCCCCTGGCCGCGCCGCAGAGCCGCCGCCGCTAGCAGCCGTGGCCACCGACGGTGCCCGTGAACGTCCTCGCCGTGGACGGCGCCGCCCAAGCCACCGCAGGCCGCCACCTCACCCTCAGGGCAGCGCGTGCTTATCCGCAACACCGTCCCCTAGTGCCGACCACCCTGACGCCCCTGCCATCGCCGGAAAACGACGCGCCGGCGATCTTATCCACGGCCATGGCGTGAACCGACATGCCCCTGGATAAGCCTCCTGAGCTCGTCCTAATCCTCTCCCCTGTCCCCTAGTGCGGCCCCTACTCGCCCTGCTCCTCTCAGAGCGGCAGCGATGGCGCTTTGGCAGCACACCGGCGCCCGTGATCAGCTCTGCCATGGACGGCGCCGCCCGAGCCGCTCTCGCTCGCCACCTGCCTCCTTGTGCAGTGCCTCGTCCGTCCACTAGCTCCTGGCATGCTCCTAGAGCTCCGCCACGTCGCCCCGGCTACAGAGTCGACGAACCGCCATCGCCGCCGTCGTGCTTATCCACGGGGAGCCGCGGAACCGACCTCCCCCGCCTATTTAAGGAACCTCGAGCTCGTCTGAGACTCCAAGCAGCCTCCAGTCCACCATAGCTAGCTCCCCTCGTAGTGGTTCGACCGGAAGAGGCAATCTTCTCCATCTCCGGCAACCTCGGCCGCCGCCACGCGCCGGCACCATTCGCCGTGACCAGGCCCTCCCCCACCCTTCCAGTGCCGCCTTTGGCTTCCCCTCGACACCACGAAGCTCCCCAACCACTCAACCGAGCTCCAGCACCACCGTAGCTCGAAGCCCCTAACCCTCCCGAAACGCCGTCCGCCACAACGCTCGCCGCCGGCGACTCCCTCCACCCCCGCGAGCCTAACAACCACCGGGAGGACCGCCCTGGACTGGCGGATCCATCCCCTCCCTCAGAACCCCGCGGGGAGCCGCCATTCGCCGACGTCGGTCTCCGGAACTCCGCCCCCTTTCGGCCAGAGGAGGAAGAAGGCTGGTTGGACCAGTCAAACCTGACGGGTGGACCCGCGGGCCCACCGTCAGTGGCTCTGGACGTCCCGCCGAGGCGCTTAAGTGAAAGCGTAAAGCCCAAAGTGCGTCTCCTCTTCTCTGGAAGCGTATTCCGAACCGATGCGTTTTCCCTTTTCTGGTTTTTATTAAAACAGAATTTTGACTAAACTTTGACTGGGCATATCTTTTTAAATAAAACTCCAAATGAGTTGATTCTTTTTCCTACCACTCTCAAATTTCATCTAGTTTATTTTAGGATGTATTTCAAAAATAATTAGGACAACTTTTTGTACTGTTTTTAAAGTTATGTTGATTCGAATATTTTCAAAAATAGGAATTTGGAGGGAAGATCAAAACTTTCAAAAGTTTTGGAGTGCCCTCACCTCTCTGCACCTTGAAGGCAAGCATTCTGAACCCCGGCATAATATTATTATGTGTTGTTTGACACGTTTACAACCCCACCTTGACACGGAGTACTAGTTATTTTATGTGATGGTATGATCATGCTCATGAGTGCATGATGAAGATTCCTGGCTGTTGGAAATTGATATACTGGTGATAGTATTCACCCTCGTCTACCTCTCATGCCTACTGGAAGGAATCCGGGAAAGTCTCTGTCTTGGGTAGACACGAGCTTGCTACTGATATTTCGTTGAGACGAGCATAGTCAGTAAGGCATGTTGAGGTATGATAAGTGGTGATTCAGTCTGTTGGTGTGAGATATATTTACTATGCTAATCACGTAGGTGATGCTTTAACCTCCTGAGTCGACCATAGATCGAGTCTTGTTCCGGTAACCCCCATTCTTGTTTCGTACTACCACTTGTCCCTGCCGTAGGTAGGGTACAGTCCAGTAAGTTGTCAACCCCTTTCTTGGCACACACCGTACAGAGAGGCCATGGTGGGAGATACCGGCTGCATCCGGTAGGCAGGCCACCTGGTCCGGGGGCATGGGTGTTTCCGGTTGGAGCCGAGGGGGTAGCTCCCCTAGTTCGCGCGCATTATAAATTCTGTGATCCCATGCTACTCGAGGTTGTAGCCTCCCCACTTAGAGTTTTACTTAACAGGTGTCGTGGGTGATTCCAGACACCGGTAAGTTAAGCTGGTGTGTGTGGGTCAGGTGTGTTTTCAACTAAAAGACCGTAAATGGAATTAGTCCCGATGGACTAAAGGAAACCATTACTCGTGGGTAAAGAGTACACTCTCTGCAGAGGTTATATCTATTCGGATAGCCGTGTCCGCGGTTAAGGATTACAGTCTGGGATGGGTCAAGTGTCGGTCTTAGTGTCGGTCTTCGGAGGAAAACCCCTAAGCCAGAACATGGATCATAACCTGTGACTTGTGAGGATTATGATTATTATTATTATGGACTAACCACTTGTATTGTTCGAATTATTGAGTATCCCTGGGATGGTTCTACCTCCTGGATATTTCATATAAGCCCTTTATGTGGTGTCGCTCAGACGCCCGACTGTGGCATGCTTGTGTTTTATTTTTCATATAAGCCCTTTATGTGGTGTCGCTCAGACGCCCGACTGTGGCATGCTTGTGTTTTATTTTTCATATAAGCCCTTTATATGGTGTCGCTCAGACGCCCGACTGTGGCATGTTTGTTTTTATTCTCTTTATAAGCCCTTTATGAGACGTCGCTCAGATGTCCGACTGAGGCATGTTTTATTTTTTTTATCCTTTCGAGGCGTCGCTTCAGACACCCGATCGGTGCATTTTATTTTTGTTCTTGATTACTTATCCATGGTCTATAAGAATAACATGCTTGCGTCATGAATTTTTATTTCGCGACTAACGAAGTGATCATAGAATATTCAGAGCATGAATGTCATTTGTTATATTTTACCTGTGTCCATAATGTTTGCGAGTACATTCAAAGTACTCACTGGCTTGTCCCTGGCTATTGTCTTGGCCAGATTTCTCGCTGGGAGAGGAGCGCTGCGATGGCAGCCCCGGAACCTAGGCAACGGTGAAAGCAGCCTCGCGAAGATAGGAATTATCCAGGTCAGCTGTTCCTGTGGGAAATGGAGTCCCATAGACGCTGATGTATCGCAAACCGCTTCCGCCATCAACCACTAGAACCCTTTTGTTGTACTCATGGACCAGAATGGTCTTGTACTACATATTTTGTATTTTGCTTGGAATTTCTGTATCAAGTTTGTGTCTCATCAGCTAACAGTAATCCTGGGGCTGGTGAGCACAAGGGCCGTTTACTGGGAAATTAATATCCTGGAAAACCGGTCCTGACAAGTAGTATCTCTACTTGGTGCGAGGAGTTTTGGATAGCATGAGGGGGAAAGGCAAGCTCAACATGTTGGATGATCCATGACAATATACTTTATTTTAGATATAAGAAAACATAACCCATTATGGTGTCTTCCTTGTCCAACATCAACTCTTTATCATGTCATATTTTAATTAGTGCTCACAATCATAAAAGATGTCCAAGATAGTATATTTGTATGTGAAACCTCTCTTTCTTTATTATTTCCTATTAATTGCAACGATGACCAAAACTATGTTTGTCAGCCCTCAACAACTTTTATTCATCATACTCTTTATATGTGAAGTCATTACTTCTCATAAGATCAATATGATCTCTTTGATACTTTTTATATTTTCTTTTATTCTATCATGAGCAAAGTGAGGAAATCAAGCCCTTGACTCGACACTAATCTTTATTATATAGCTCACGGACTCGATTACAAAGGGTAAAGATCAATAAGCAAAAGCTCACAACCAGATCATGCTAACTTTATTCTACTAGATCAAGATACTACCAAAAGGATCGAACTAAGAAAAACGGTAAAGATAGGAGTGTGATGGTGATACGATACCGGTGCAACTCCCCCAAGCTTGGCAGTTGCCAAGGGGAGTGCCCATATCCATATGATTATGTCCCCTTCTTCAGAGGTGGTGATGATGGAGTTGTTGATGATGTAGGCTTGTTGTCCATCTTCCAAGGCATGGGCTCACCATCGTAGAAGGATGATCGAGTCTCCGGGATGCTCAAATCTGCAGCCAAACTCATCTTCTTGAATCTATATTCATACTCACAGTTTTGGTTTTGCAGGTCATAGATCTGGGCTTGGAGGTGTTCGATTTTCTCTTGAAGATTGGAGATGGCTTCCCCGAAGATCCTTGAGTCCAGCTTGAGGTTGTTGGCGAGCTCCGTGATCATCATGTGGTTGGCGTTGAGTCCCTGTTCCACCATACCTTGGCACTTGAAAACTATCTGCTCCATTGCTTCGAGTCTTGTCTCCACGCTTCCGTCCTCGTCAGCCCCTCAACATCGCGGATGTGCAGCACCCCTTCATGCAACTCCATGGTTTGAGGATGATGTAGCACCTCCGTGAGGTAGGGGTTGATGACCTTCTCGAAGAACTTGTCCTTGGGGGTGTTGGAAGACGCCATGATGATCTAGATTTGTCAGAAACAACAACTTGAAACGAAAACAGAGGATTTTTGTGTGATACAGAGGTCAAAACCTTCGGGGGGATATATGATGAATTTTTACCGACCAAAAGGAGTAACATACAAGAAATCGGAGTCCGGGAGGCACACGAGGTGCCCACGAGGCAGGGGGCACGCCTAGGGAAAGGGGGCGCGCCCTCCACCCTCATGGGCGCCCCATGTCTCTTCCGTACTACCACTTATTTTTCTATTTTTCTAAATATTCCAAAACGGTGAAAAATTGCCATTAGAACTGTTTTGGAGTCGGTTTACTTACCGTACCACATACTTCTTCCTTTTCGGGGTCTGAATCTTCTAGAAAGTGTCCCTTAAGTATTCCTCCGGGTTTTTACAGTTTCAATAACATTGGTTTCAAAATTTATCGGATTACCTGAGATATAATGTTTGATTCTTTGACCGTTCACCACCTTCGGATTTGTGCCTTCAAAGTTGTTGATTTTTATGGCACCAGAATGGTAGATCTCCTCGAGAATGTAACGACCATCCCATTTAGAGAGAAGTTTTCTTGCAAAAGATCTTAATCAAGAATTGTATAGCAAGACATAGTCACCTACGTTAAACTCACGCTTTTGTATCCTTTTGTCATGCCATCTTTTAACTTTTTCTTTAAACAGCTTGGCATTCTCATAGGCCTGGGTTCTCCATTCATCAAGAGAGCTAATGTCAAATAACCTCTCACTAGTAGAAAATGGGGCAATGATCCAGGCCGGGTCAGCCCATTGGTCCCGGTTCAGTCCAGAACAGGGACCAATGGCGGCATTGGACCCGGTTCGTGAGCCCAGGGTGCCGACCGGGCCACGTGGGCCACTGGTCCCGGTTCATCTGGACCTTTTTGGTCCCGGTTGGTGGGACGAACTGGGACCAATGGGCCTTGCTCCTGGCCCACCACCATTGGTCCCGGTTGGTGACTTGAACCGGGACCAAAGGCTCCCCTTTAGTCCCGGTTCATGTCACCAACCGGGACCAATGAGGTGCCTATATATATCCCCTCGCGTAAGAGCAGAACACACTGCTCTGTTTTTTCTGGCCGAGGGGGAGAGAGCTTGGTGGTGCTCTAGCTCACCTCCTATGCACACAACGTGTTCGATGGAATGCCCGAGCCACTAGTTAAGCTTTTCTCCTCTCGAAGCTCGAACTCCAAGCTCCATTTTCTCCGAGATTTGTCTAGGTTTAGCGGTCCATCACGTCCCATCCCCGTCTTCGCCGCCATCGATCGCCCCCGCCGATCTCGTCACCAGCACCACCGTGGTTAGCCTCTTGTTATGTCCATGCTTTTCTTACTTTTATTATTGCTTGTTATTATTTCTTTAGATAGATATTTGTCTAATTTTCTTACGTTTATTATTGCTTGTTATTATATAGTGCGATGGTTTTTGATATCCACCCACGTGGGCCCTCGTCCTGTCTACGATTCGGATGTGGTATATTATCTTTAATTTTTAACTATTTGTTTTAGTGTTTATGACAATTATGCCGACTAACCAGACATGCATAGATGTTTTTATATGTCTAGAAGGTAGTTGAACCGGAAATTTCAACCGACCCTCTTGTGGAGAGGTTAAATTTAGATGAAGAGGAAAACATTTCCTTGAAGAAAAAATTGGAAAAAACGGAGGAGGAGAAGATGGAATTGGAGTTGCATGTTGCAGAAGTCGTCGATGATCACAAGATCAAGATGGACCCTATTGTCGAGAGGTTAAATTTAGTTGAAGAAGAAAACAATTTCTTGAAGGAAAAAATAAAAAAAATTGAGGAGGAGAAGATGATATTGGAGTTGCATGTTGCGGATGTCGTCGACGATCACAAGATCAAGATGGATGCAATGCGGTTGAAGGTTAGAAAGATTAGAAAATATGCCATTCGTACCGAGGCTTGGTAACATTATGCCGTTGGATCAATTGTTACCTTGGTTGGGATTATGATCGCATTTGTTTTCGCATTGAAATGTTTTACATAGTTTCAATGTATGGTGAAAATTAATTAGATGCTCCGGAGAGCTGTATGTTGATAGATGAGAAATATGTATGTACTTTGGTTTTAATGTGATGATGAACTTCTATTAATTTGGTCACTTAATTTTCTATTTATGATGTTCTGTAATGGTTTTTGACACACTTAATTATATATAATGCACGCAGATGAACCGGCAATGGATGTACGGTGACAGACACACCTCCGAGTACATTAAGGGCGTGCATGAGTTTCTCGATGCGGCTGAGGCAAACAAGCAGAATGGTTTTATGTGTTGTCCATGCACTAAATGTGGGAATACGATGTCTTACTCTAACCGGAAAATCCTTCACTCCCACCTGCTTTACAAGGGTTTCATGCCACACTATAATGTTAGGACGAGGCACGGAGAAATAGGGGTTATGATGGAAGACGGTGAAGAAGAAGAGTACGATGACAACTATGTGCCCCCTGAATACGGTGATGCTGCAATGGGGGGAGCTGGTGAAGATCAAGAGGAACCAGACCATGTGCCCAATGATGCTGCAACGGGTGAAGCTGCTGAAGATCAAGAGGAACCAGACGATGTGCCCGATGATGATGATCTCCGCCGGGTTATTGTCGATGCAAGGACGCAATGCGAAAGTCAAAAGTAGAAGCTGAAGTTCGATCCCATGTTAGAGGATCACAAAAAGGGGTTGTACCCCAATTGCAAAGAGGGCAACACAAAGCTCGGTACCGTACTGGAATTGCTGCAGTGGAAGGCAGAGAATGTTGTGGCTGACAAAGGATTTGAGAAGCTACTAAAAATATTGAAGAAGAAGCTTCCAAAGGATAACGATTTGCCTGACAGTACATACGCAGCAAAGAAGGTCGTATGCCCTCTAGGATTGGAGGTGCTGAAGATACATGCATGCCCTAATGACTGCATCCTCTACCGCGGTGCATACAAGGATCTGAACGCATGCCCGGTATGTGGTGCATTCCGGTATAAGATGAGACGAGATGACCCTGGTAATGTTGACGGCCAGCCCGCTAGGAAGAGGGTTCCTGTGAAGGTGATGTGGTATGCTCCTATAATACCATGGTTGAAACGTCTGTTCAGAAACGGAGAGCATGCCAAGTTGATGCGATGGCACAGTGAGGACCGTAAGAAAGACGGGAAGTTGAGAGCACCCGCTGACGGGTCGCAGTGGAGAAAAATCGAGAGAAAGTATTGGGAGGAGTTTGCAAAGGACCCAAGGAACGTATGGTTTGCTTTAAGCGCGGATGGAATTAATCCTTTTGGGGACCAGAGCAGCAATCACAGCACCTGGCCCGTGACTCTATGTATGTATAACCTTCCTCCATGGATGTGCATGAAGCGGAAGTTCATTATGATGCCAGTTCTCATCCAAGGCCCTAAGCAACCCGGCAATGACATTGATGTGTACCTAAGGCCATTAGTTGAAGAACTTTTACATCTATGGAATGGAAACGGTGTACGTGCGTGGGATGAGCATAGACATGAGGAATTTAATCTAAAGGCGTTGCTGTTCGTGAACATCAACGATTGGCCCGCTCTCAGTAATCTTTCAGGACAGACAAACAAAGGATACCATTCATGCACGCACTGTTTAGATGACACTGAAAGTATATACCTGGACAAATGCAGGAAGAATGTGTACTTGGGCCATTGTCGATTTCTTCCGACCAACCATCAATGTCGAAAGAAAGGCAAGCATTTCAAAGGCGAGGTAGATCACTGGAAGAAGCCCGCCATGCGTACCGGTGATCACGTACTTGCTATGGTCAATGATTTACACGTAATCTTTGGAAAGGGTCCCGGCGCACTAGCTGTTCCGAATGACGTTGAGGGACATGCACCCATGTGGAAGAAGAAATCTATATTTTGGGACCTACCCTACTGGAAGGACCTAGAGGTCCGCTCTTCAATCGACGTGATGCACGTGACGAAGAACCTTTGTGTGAACCTGCTAGGCTTCTTGGTCATGTATGGAAAGACAAAAGATACACCTTTGCACGAAAAATACGGCATGCCTCTGAAGCTGTATGAAGGTCCTGCTAGCTACACTCTTACGAGAGAA
This sequence comes from Secale cereale, assembly GCA_902687465.1. Classification (NCBI taxonomy): domain Eukaryota; kingdom Viridiplantae; phylum Streptophyta; class Magnoliopsida; order Poales; family Poaceae; genus Secale; species Secale cereale. The sequence goes on along the minus strand of LR738714.1, from coordinate 829,582,794 downwards.
GAGAAAGAAATCTTCTTTGATTGCCTTCTCAGTATGAAGGTCCCGACTGGCTTCGCGTCGAATATAAAGGGAATAATAAATATGCCAGAGCAAAAGTTCCAGAACCTAAAGTCTCATGACTGCCACGTGATTATGACGCAACTGCTTCCGGTTGCATTGAGGGGGCTTCTACCGGAAAACGTCCGATTAGCCATTGTGAAGCTATGTGCATTCCTCAATGCAATCTCTCAGAAGGTGATCGATCCAGAAATCATACCAAGGCTAAGGAGTGATGTGGCGCAATGTCTTGTCGGTTTCGAGCTGGTGTTTCCACCATCCTTCTTCAATATCATGACGCACGTCCTAGTTCATCTAGTCGACGAGATTGTCATTCTAGGGCCCGTATTTCTACACAATATGTTCCCTTTGAGAGGTTCATGGGAGTCCTAAAGAAATATGTCCATAACCGCGCTAGGCCAGAAGGAAGCATCTCCATGGGCCATCAAACAGAGGATGTCATCGGGTTTTGTGTTGACTTCATTCCTGGCCTTAATAAGATAGGTCTCCCTAAATCGCGGTATGAGGGGAGACTGACTGGAAAAGGCACGCTTGGAAGGGACTCAATAATATGCAGGGACGGATATTCTTGGTCTGAAGCACAGTACACAGTTCTACAGAACTCTACCTTGGTGACCCCGTATGTCGATAAACACAAGAACAGTCTGTGCTCCAAACACCCAGAGCAGTGCGACGACTGGATTACATGTGAACACATCAGGACTTTCAGCGATTGGTTGGAAACACGTCTCAGAGGTGACAACACTGTTTGTGATGAGCTGTACTTGTTGTCCAGGGGACCATTTTTGACTGTATTGATTTACAAAGGATACGAGATAAATGGGAATACATTTTACACGATTGTCCAAGATCAAAAGAGCACCAACCAAAACAGCGGTGTCCACTTTGATGCAACAACCGAGAGGGGAAAGGACACATATTATGGTTACATAGTGGACATATGGGAACTTGACTATGGACATGATTTTAAGGTCCCTTTGTTTAAGTGCAAATGGGTCAATCTGTTAGGAGGGGGGTACAAGTAGACCCATAGTACGGAATGACAACAGTGGATCTGAAAAATCATCGGTACACTGACGAACCGTTCATCCTATCCAATGATGTGGCACAAGTTATCTATGTGAAGGACATGTCTACCAGACCGAGAAAAAGAAACGATAAGGAAGCGAATACATCATACGATGAGCCAAAGCGCCACATAGTTCTTTCAGGAAAAAGGGACATCCTGGGAGTGGAGGGCAAGACAGACATGTTTGAAGATTATGAAAAGTTTCATGAAATTCCTCCCTTCAAAGTCAAGGCTGACCCAAGCATCCTGATAAACGATGAAGATTATCCATGGTTACAGCGCAATAAGCAAATGACACAAGCGAAGAAAAAGTGAAGACTTTCTTCCGCAACTATTATGATGATACCATGCCAACTTTGTAACAGACGAGTGTGATACCATTGACCCAAGCTATGTGTGTGAAATTATGATACCATGCCAACTTTCAACTTTTTCAGAGTTCATTTGAAATGCTTTAATGTCTTATGGTTCGGCCCTCGTAATACCATTAATCCCGGTTCGCTCCTTGTCAAGTATGTTCTCACCAAGAACACTCAAGAGGGCAGCCACGTGGGCCATTGGTCCCGGTTCGTCTGGACCTTTTGGTCCCGGTTCCACGCACGAATCGGGACCAATGCGCCTCGCCCCTGGCCCATGACCATTAGTCCCGGTTTGTGCGACAAACCAGGATCTAAAGGGTTGGTCCTCGTTGCGGTCAAAGTTTAGTCCCACCACGCCAACCGAAGCGCGCTCACACCGGTTTATAAGCCTGTCCCTATGTGCCTTGTTGAGCTCCTCTCAAAGTGAAAATAGATGCCCCTATACAGGGAATTTGACCTAAATTCATAGTGAATTTCTCTGAAATTCATAGAAATTTATTACGAATTTAGGTTGAATTTTCTCTATAGGCGCATCCATGTTCATCTTTTTTAGTAAAGTTAATCACAAACTTGTGATTCAAACAAATTTCAAAGAATTCAAATTTTAACTATTCAAATTTGAAAACTAATGGCACTAACATAAAGTTTATAATTTTTCAAAAACTAATGGCACTAACAGAAAGTTTATAATTTTGCTGACCTAAAAGCAAAAAGAATTAAAAAATAAAGCAAAAAACAAAAGAAAATAAATAATGCAGAAAACAAAACAAAAAATCCAGAAATAAAAATAAAAATAGCAACAATAAGTATTTTGTTATAAGTAGAAACAAAATAAAATAAATAAAGCAACAAAGAAAAC
>LR738714.1:829561816-829578161 GCA_902687465.1 Secale cereale | reverse complement strand
ACTTCATCATGAGGGGGGTCGATATACCCCCTCCCGATAACTTCAACATGTGGGAGGGGGGTCTGTCGTCGTCGATATACCCCCTCCCCGATAACATTATTTTCCCGTGTATGTATCTCGTCGATGTCGATATTACCCCCTCCTTGAAGCGTTCTTGAGGCCACCCCTAACCCTTGAAGCGTTGTCGAGGCCACCCGAAACCCTAGAGAAGCAGCGTCGACGCCACCCGAAACCCTAGAGAAGCAGCGTCGAGGCCACAAATTAATATATATGATTCCTTATTGTGATTAGCTAGCTAGTTCTACGTTTGCCACTAATATATCCATCTATCATGTTTGAATAATAATTGCCATGTTGTAAGTATTTGTAGAAACTATGGATGACACCCCCCGAGACGAAGCACAAGAAGAGTTGTTGCTGGACATAACCGCAAACGGACGTGATGCCGTCTTGTCATTTCTCAACGAGACCGATGATTTGCTGGAAAGAGAGGATGAAGAAGCAGGCTATGATTATGATGGCTCCGGTGACCCAATGCAGGTGCAAGCAGTAGATCGTGAGGACGGCTCCGGTGACCCAATGCCGGTGCAAGAAGGAGACCGTGATGACGACTCCGGTGACGGAACCGAGTCTGGCCAGGTATATATATTAGTAAAGCCTGTGCTGACTAGTTAATTGATGCACATTCTCATTGTTTTGGTATGTACACATATTAAATAACTCTCGTCTTTGTTCTTTTTTCTAGCCCTCCGGATAGAGCACAACTTCGGTAAGGAGACGGGCCCGAAGAAAAAGTTGAGCTCGGATGAAAAGTTTGAGATCATAGAAATCGCGCCCAACGGCCAACCGATTGAACCCATCCGGACAAAGAATGCATTTGTTGCTCAGTGCGGGGTTCTGGTTAGGGACAAGATCACGATTAGCATCCAGCAATGGTTAAAGCCGGCTATAGAAGACCCTGAGGTGTCTTATGTCACTGATATGCAGAAAGATGATCTTTGGACTGAGCTGAAGTCAAATTTCACCCTACCACCAGAGGATGATCCGGCGAAGCCAGTTAAAGAGCAATTAATCAAGTCTTTTGCTCTTACAAAGATGGCAGACATATTCAGGAGGTGGAAGAAATGCCTGAATAGATTTTTCGCCAAAAAGGAGACACCAGAATTCAAGGGCATATATGACAAGATCAGAGATGACTGGCCCGCATTTGTGTCCTACAAGACATCGGAAAAGAGTAAGAAGATGTCGGCGACAAACAAGAAAAATGCTGCGAAGATGAAGCATCACCATCGCACGGGGTCAGGTGGCTTCCTCAGAGCCCGGCCTAAGTGGGCCAAGGCTGAGAATGATCTGCTTGATAAAGGGAGCGAACCAGAGACAATGAACTGGCCAGACCGTTGCCGGACTTGGTTCTTCGGGGCTGGCGGAACCTTGGACACTGTATCAGGGAGGTGCATTTGGACGGACGAGCAATTGGAAATACCAGTCAAGAAGATTCGGCACTATATCAAAGCAGCGCTGCTAGGGACGTTCGTTCCTGACAGAGAGAACGACGAGCTCACAATGGCCCTCGGGAATCCTGAGCACCCTGGACAGACACGAGGCACGCCAGGCTCCCTTCCGTGGAGGGCCGGCTTTCCGGACGCAGGCGGTTACAAATGCCACGAGAGGAGGAAGAAAGTGCAGCAGTCCGAACTGCAGGCGCTGCACGCTAGGGTACAAGCGATAGAGGAACGAGAAGCAAATCACAGCAAAAGAAATGCCAAAGCTTCCCCCGAAGCTACGCCGCCATCTCAGCAGAGAAGCAGCGTGGCTTCCACCGAGTTGCTTCAGCCGAAGCATGTCTTGATGGCTCCTGCCAGCTATCCCGTGGATGCTATGACGGAGTCTCAAAATTGCCACCTTATGATGCAATGGATTAATATGAAGGACAAGGCGGCTGTTGGCTTTGTTTATCCTACTAGACCCGGCACAACTTTTCACTACCGGCTGATTCCAGAAGGATATGCTAGGGTGATGGTGGATGAAATAACGGAGGGATTTGAGGACCTCCATCTTGACCACCCTACCGGTGAAGGGGAGACTCGACTGGGTTCTTCTCGGAAGACTCCATGCCTATGGCGGAAGGACCTCATCAACCTTCTCAACTGGACGCCTCCGCCTCCTCCTCCTCCTCCGGCGAGTCAGGGTACTCCGCCTCCTCCACCGCCTCCTCCTCCGGCGAGTGACGATCAGGGCACTTGGCCGGCTCCTTCTCTGGCGCGTGGCGGCACTCCACCTCCTTCTCAGCCTGCACCGGCGCGCCCGAGCAGCCAGCCTCCTCCTTCTCTACCTCGTCAGCAAGTGCGGAAGAGACCCGCCGCCGCTCCGGCTGCTCCGGCGCGTCGTAGTCCTTCTCCTCCGCCGCGTAAGAAAGGAAAGAAGACAGCCGCTCCGTCTGGTCTGCCGGCGTCTAGCAGTACAGCCAGAGGTGGGAGGCAATACAGATTCGGTCCTTCTCTCACGCCTCTAGAGAAGTTACCATATGAGAGGTCCGACGAGGAAAACGTGAAGATCGCTAAAGCCGAAGTGAAGGACTGGCTTGAAGGGTTGAAAGAACAGAGACATCCACCTCCGGAGGAGAAGATAGATCCGGTGAAAGCAAAGCGCACTCTGGCTGCCCTGAAGAGACGAGCGAAGTGTCCGCCGAAAGATAACTATGACCGCATTATTGAAAAGTCATTTCACGAAGCGAAGCGGTCGGGAAGTACTAGAAGTGATCAAAGGTTGGCAGAAGGACGAGCTGGGAAACAAATTGCCCAGCTCAGCGAACAAGCGGACCAATCGTGCCCCCCGCTCAAGGTGTCTAGCGACATCGTCGCTAATGATCCGAGGATGGTGCCCGGTTATAGCAATCTTGGAGATTACCTGCCCGACGATGTACATTATGATTTCTTGGAGGTGCAGATACAAAGATACGAGTACGGGAAGCCTCTCGTCAAAGATGAAAGATCTCTATCAACGATGATGCGAAGATTGCATGATTGGTACTTGAAAATCTCCAGAGAATCTGGGGGGAGGGATAGTTTGTATGTGTGAGTTAAAAAGGAGCATGACCTCGTCGGAATTGAACTATTGCCTATTCCATTTGAGGAGTTCTTTCAGTTTTTCAATCGATTGGCCCTCGATAAAGCAACGGTCACCTACTACTGTCTGTAAGTAGTACTACTTCAGTCATTAAGTCTCTCTATATAGCTCAGCTCTTTCATTGCATGTATTTATAATTATCCTCACTATATTATGCAGATTGAAGATCGTCGAATTGAAGAAAATACAAGTCGGTGATATTGGGTTCTTTAACACATATATCATAGATGCAACAGAGGTTAAATTGCGTGCCGCAGATACCGAGGCCAACTTGCTATGATCGTTGGTAGTGAATGAAAACAAAGATATAATACTCTTTCCTTACAACTTCAAGTAAGTGTTACTGTCTTGTGCATATTCGGTTTCCCTTATATATTAGTCAAGGTTATAGTAATGTAATTGATGAGTTAATGCATGCGTGCGCAGATTCCACTATATTCTCCTAGAGATTAAGCTTTAGCAGGGAGTAGTAAATGTCTTCGACTCTAAACGAAAAGATCCCCAGGAGTATGCGGACATGACTCAAATGCTCGAGAAGTAAGTTAAATTGATCATTATCCACCATGCATATCAACAACTTTGTTCATTTCTGATATCAAGTAATTGTTTTCTTTGTCTGGCAGGGTTTGGAGCAAATTCACCAAAAAAGCTCCGGGACTGCCGAAGCAGCTGGAATTTAGACACCCGAAAGTAAGTACTATAGTAGCATGTTCCGCGCATCTCCTATTGATTCAGGCGCTAGTTTCATAAATGATATTTGGCATTCTTGCTTATCAGTTTGATTGACCTCTATTTCTTGTAAAGTGGTTGTGGCAGGAACAAGGGAATGATTTCTGCGGATACTACGTTTGCGAGTCCATCCGCCACACGACCTGTGAGCGGGGCTACTCTGACAAACAATTTGAAGTGCGTAAGCAATAATATTCACAATTTTATGTCATTACCATCATTTGTGTTGAGTTTCATATATTATTATCTCTTATATATATGTATGTATGTATTGACCCCCTTCTTCAAATTAGATCTTTCGGATGCGGGATGAACTCCTACCACCAGACCGTCTGCGAGCAATTCAAGAGGAATTGGCGGCATTCTTCCTTGACCACGTGATCGCTGAAGACAGAGAATACTATGTGGACCATGCGTCCGTATGATTGGAGATTATATTTGTAAGAGATAATAATTGTATATATATATGTACCCGGTAGTGTCGGATAAATATACGAAAACTTGTTGTTCGACCAATCTCTCGGAGAAGGAGAGGTGGTCGATATCACTTCTCTCTGTATGCATATATATGTTGATGACGATCTTCTGTTTCCTTCATTTGCTTACTAGCTAGCTAGCATGTCTAGTCCTCACTATACGTATGTATAGTACGTAGCGTCGACCAAGCACGGACATAAGAGAGGACACTTCTCTCTATTAATTAGCTAGCTAACACAATATATGAAACACCTAAATTAACCCCCCAAAACCGCCAACCCCCCCTCCCTTTCAAAAAAAACAAAAACCCCAGCCACAGAAATGCTGCCGCATGGATGCCTATTGGTCCCGGTTGCTGGCACCAACCGGGACCAAAGGCCCTCCTGCCTGGGCTCCGCGCACAGGCCACGTGGAGGCCCATCTGTCCCGGTTCTTGTTTGAACCGAGACTAAAGGGCTAGGGCATTAGTACCGACCCTTTAGCCCCGGTTCAAAAATCGGGACAAAAGGCCCTAACGAACCAGGACAATAGGCCCGTTTTCTACTAGTGTCTTCTCACTGGCAAATTTGAAATCATAATTGAGCTCTTTAATAGCCTAATATGCCTTATGTTCTAGCACAAGAGGTAAGTGACAAGATTTTCCATAAACCATTTTATATGGAGACATACCCATAGGATTTTTATATGCAGTTCTATAGGCCCACAACTGAGACCCGCAGCAACGCCGCCGGGTTGTCCTTGGCAGTGCGGCCTGCTTCAGCTGCGGTCGTCGAGCTGTTGTGACTTGCCGCAGAAATCCCGCTTTGCTGCTCCAACACACCAACGCCGGTCCATCGGCCTCGCCTCGCCTTCAAGTTAAACCGGCGCATCTCCGCGGCCTCAAGGAACGACCACCGGAGCCTCCTCTGTTATGACCCGCCGTGCCCACGGCCCGAGCCGCCTTGTTGCAGGGGCTCCATCCGATCGAGACGCCTGCCACTCCAAGTTGTTGCGATGGCCTCGACCCGCTCTTCGCCGCCATGGGTTTGAGCTGCCCCCGCTGCCGTGGTTTTCACCGCTACTGAGGGGTGCTGTTGCGTTCGCGCCGGCTGCTCCTACCTCGTCGGTTGCCCGCTGCTTTCCTCCGACTGCCAAGCCGCCTGATTCCTACTGAAAGGGATAAAGGGGACTGGTTTGAGGAAAAGTCAAAGTCGTCAGCAACTATGTTGAAAAATTATTCACGGACGCTATATATACGGACCATCGGTGGTCCTAACAAATCAGGTGATATCCATCTGAGTCTATTTTATTAACACATATTGTTTCCATCAGAGAACAATTACTCTGGCCTATAATATTTTTTATGCAGGACGACTGTTAAAAGGAAAAGGGGTGGTGTTATAACGCGGATGCATGTTCGGCCTCGCGCCACGAACGACTCGCCCGTCCGCCCTCACAGCCGGTTCATATGTCCGCGCCAGCTTACAACGCGGAGGACAACTCGCTCGTCCGCATCGGCTTACAATGTCGTGGCCGGTTCATCTGTCTGCCCCCGCGGGCGACTCGGCCGTGATTGATTTCAACTTCACCGTGGTGATCATCAACTTTGCGGTGGATAATTTCTGGCCTAAGATATCACGTGAAATCTATCCAGTATATTTTCATATTATATATCACTTTCTTTAAAAAAGCAATTACTACGGCTTGCAAAGTTATCTAATGCAGGATCCTAAACCGCCATATTGGTGCAAGTTTAAAGGCCGTCTCACTCGTCTGCGTCGGTTTACAATGCCGCAGACAATTCGCCCATCCGCCCCCACGGACGGTTCACCAGACTGCACCGGCTTACAACGCGGTGGCCGACTCATTTATCTATATCGCCTCTAATGTTGCGGTCGTCTTTACTGTCCGACTCTCGCGGCCTAGTCTACACATCAACATACTGGACCGCACCTGTCTGCATGAGCTGTTTATTGAGTATGAGCAAGTCACAGCTTGGGTAGCCTGGTTTTCTTTCAACAAAATGGAGGCAAATTATCATATACTATCAACCGCCGTCTGCACTCTGTGGCTCAATGGGCAGGCGCACAAGTCGCCGCCACTACAGTTTGGTTAACTTCAAATAACCAGTTGGAAGGAACCATTGGCCGAGTTGCTGACATGGCTCATACGGGATCATTTATAACCCGCCGCAGTCACCTCAACATTCTATGGATTCACATCGCGCTATCAACACGAATGATACACACCTTATCATTACTAGGAAAAGGGCTATAGATGGAATTGATACTAATGGCGCACCAGACAAGTAGTGCGCCATTAGTATATACTAATGGCGCACCAACATCTGATACGCCATTAGAGTTCAAAGTACTAATGGCGCACCTGGCCCAGGGTGCGCCATTAGTATCAAAAAGTTTTTTTGAACTTGTGCGCCTGTCCAAACATACTAATGACGGATCCAGACAAAGTGCGCCATTACTAGTTGTAACTAGTAATGGCGCACCAGCAGTAAAGTGCGCCATTAATGTTCTTTTTTTTATTATATTTTTTATTCTTTTTTTTGCAAAACTACTAATGGCGCACTATTCCACAGTGCGCCATTACTAGTTTAAACTAGTAATGGCGCACTGTGGGACAGTGCGCCATTAGTATTTTTTTTTTGTTTCAAAACTAGTAACGGCGCACTAACTGAAGATGCGCCATTAGTAACCTTGATTACTAATGGCGCATTTATAGTGGGAGCGCCATTAGTAAGTGGGCAGCAACAAGATATTTTGGACAGCCTCTCCTACCCACACTCACTTTCTCCCCACTTCATTCTATCCACCTCCTCCTTGTCTCGGGTCCCTCCTCTTTTTCACCTCATTTCCACCATAGATTCATTCAAATTAAGTGGTTAAATTACCTTGTTTTGAAAGGTAAGTAAGGGGGGAAGCTATATTTATGTTGTTCTCCATACAACAATGTGCACATGCACTTTTTATGGCCTAGCTAGATCTATGTATGTTCGTGGTGTTGCATATGTTTGTTGTGTTGCATATGTGTTTGTGTTTGGAGGTGTACCGGTATTTGAAATGCGATAGTTGCCAATATTTTACCGGAATGTTGATTCATTTCCGTTTCGGTGAGAATTTTGGCATTAAGCATTCTTTTTTGTCCTATTTTTAGGGAAAGTCATGGCAAATTTTTTCTTGGTTCTAAAATATCATTTTGCTCTACCCCGCAGGCGACCATGGTGCGCACGATGACCGAAGGCATCGTAAATAGGTTTTCGAGGTCCACGAAGGCTGAGATGCTTCAAAAGAACAAGACGGAGATAAGATGTCCGTGTCGAAGATGCAAGCTGAAGAGCCTTATTGCGGACCCGGATTCCGGGCAGGTGCGGGACCACCTGCTCTTGCGTGGTTTCATGGATGGCTATCGGTGGCAAGGTGATGAAGATGACTACGAAGTCTATGGGGACCGGGCAACAAATGAGGAAGGACAGCAAGACAACCACCGCGGCTCGGGTGGGCGAGAAGACGAAGGATCCCCAGGAGATGATCACGACGGTGATGCTGTACACAGTCATCATGTAGAAGATGCAGGACATGATGATGAGGAAGATGCCGGAGCAGACGACGGGCATGATCATGAAGATGATGATGCCGGCGGAGCAGACGACGCTGGACCATCGATGGGTTGGGTGCAGGACCCTCATATTCAAGAGCTGCTTCTCAAGCAGACCGATAACGCAAGAGCTGCCGCCCGAGAGAAAGCCAAGATGGATCAACTTGAGTTAGACGCGGTTACTCCATTGTATGAAGGATGCAGGCCTGAGGATACCCCCTTGAAAGTAACGCTCATGGCTCTGGAGATGAAGGTAAAACACAAAATGACCAACGCATGCTTCGACGAGAACATGTCATTCTGGCACGAACGTCTTCCTAAGGGGAACAAGTGCCCCACCAGTTTGCAGGAGGCGAAGAAAATCGTGTGTCCTCTGGATTTACCGCACGTGAAATACCATGTGTGCATGAACAATTGCATCATTTATCGGGACGAGCACGCGGAGTCTACCATATGTCCGGTGCGCGGCGTCACTCGATACAAGAAGAGGAAGAAAGCTCCTCGAAAAGTGGTGTGGTACTTTCCGATCACTCCTCGTCTGCAGCGGTATTTCGTGGACCCTAAGGTAGCAAAGCTCCTGCGTTGGCACGCGGATAGGGAGCAGAAGAAGCGAGAAGATGACGCAAATGATCCGGAGATAGATAAAAAAAAGACAAGATGCTGAGTCACCCTAAGGATGTGAGCCAGTGGAAAGCGTTGAACTTCGAAGACCTAGAATTTGGGAACGATCCAAGGAACATCGTGCTGGGCGCGAGCACCGATGGAGTCAATCCGTTTGGCAGCCAGAGAACCACGCATAGCACCTGGCCTATGTTTGTGTGGATGTACAACCTTCCCCCCTGGTTGTGCATGAAGAGGAAGTACATTCACATGAGTATGCTAATTGAAGGACCGAAACAACCAGGGAACGACATCAATCTGTATCTGGGGCTGCAAAAAGAGGAGCTAGACACGCTGTGGAACGCCGCAAAGACAGAATATTTCCCTATGAGAGCCGCGCTGCTCACGACGGTGCACGACTATCTCGGTTACGGATATGTCGTGGGGCAGGTGGTCCACGGATTTTCTGGATGCGTCAGGTGCATGGATGACACAACGTATCGCCAGCTAGATAGAGATCCCGGGTCTTCGAAAACCGTGTTCATGGGACATCGAAGGTGGCTTCGCGACGATGACCTGTGGAGAAAACGTAAGGATCTGTTCGATGGTGAAACCGAACCCCGAGGACGCCCGCGTACGAGGAGCGGCGAGGAAATAGATGAGCTGTTGAAAAATTGGAAAGATTTCCCACTGCCGGGAAAGAAGCAAAAGGCGCCAGAGCCGGGAAAGAAGCGAAAGGCGCCAGAGCCGCTGCTGAAGGTATGGAAAACGAGGTCTGTTTTCTGGGACTTGTCGTACTGGAAGATCCACCGTGTGCCTTACAGCCTTGATGTAATGCATATCATGAAGAACGTGTGCGAGAGTCTACTTGGTACCCTGCTCAACATGCCAGAGATGACCAAAGATGGGCCGAAAGCAAGGGCAGACTTGAAATCAATGGGCATCAGGCAGGAGCTTCACGCTATATACACTACTAGGAAAAGGGCTATAGATGAAATTGATACTAATGGCGCACCTGACAAGCAGTGCGCCATTGGTATATAATAATGGCGCACCAACCTGTGATACGCCATTAGAGTTCAAACTACTAATGGCGCACCTGGCCCAGGATGCGCCATTAGTATCAAAAAGTTTTTTTTTTGAACTAGTGCGCCTGTCCAAACATACTAATGGCGCATCCAGACAAAGTGCGCCATTACTAGTTGTAACTAGTAATGGCACACCAGCAGTAAAGTGCGCCATTAATGTTCTTTTTATTATTATATTTTTTATTCTTTTTGTTGCAAAACTACTAATGGCGCACCAGCCATCAATGAGCCATTAGTAAGGTTGGTTACTAATGGCGCATGGATGGCTGGTGCGCCATTAGTAAAGTAGGACAGCTAGATATTTTGGACAGCCACACCTACCCACTCACTTTCCCTTCATTCTCTCCATGTCGATCCTCCTCCAACCTTGTGTCGGCTGCAAACTGGGTGAGTACGCATACCGGAGGTGATGTTCCAGTTGTGCCCGCTACGCTCGCTAGCTCGTGCCCACTGTGCCCGCTGTGCCGCCGAATCGCCGATGGTCCAGTTTGAAGCCGACTAGATCGGAGCTCATGGAGTGCTAAGATCCGAGCTGCAGTGTGTTCGTCACGGCCTCCCATCTTAGGCTCCGGCAGCGGCTGGTTCGTCACCGCCTCTCCAGCATCACCTCGCGTCCTCCTCGACCTCGTCGGCTGCAAGTCGTTGGTGAGCTCCATCTCAATTTTATTAGCTAGTACATGTATGATGCATATAGTTTTATTTTCTTGTGCTTGTTCATGTCAAATCTGCTCGTGCCTGAATGATGCACTTTTGCAACTTTGATTTGAAGCTCATACTTGTTCAAGTCTTGGTGGTAAGGCAGTCTAATTTGGACATTATGTTTAACTGTTAAGTACTCTGGAGAACCAAGTTAGTAGGTTAAGGACGGGTAGATAATCCTCGTTTTGAAATTTAGGACATTGCACTGAAAATAATAATATCTACGGTTGTTCCATTTATCGTCACACTACACGTTCATTCAGTGAAAAGTTGATGGATAGTGTTGCTGGAATGTCGATTAACTTCCGTTTCGGCAAATTCGGGTACTCCATATGTACTATTTTCAGCAAAGGTTATGCTGAAATTTTCCGTGAATTTTAGCATGAATTTTCTAAAAATAGGACATATGGGGTACTTAAGAGTCTGCCGGCATCTAGACAGTTGATATACTTCAGAGACATACTAAGAAAATTATACATATGGATGCCGGAGACATACTAGATGGGGTTTAATTAAGTATGCCATAGTACTTAAGAGCCTGCGATTCTACTTAACAGCTCACAAACACTTCACAGTTCACAACCATACTAGCTAGCACAAAAGTTAAACATCATCAACTTCACAGAGGGTGACTACATGGGACTCATAGCCTTCAGGAGGGCTGCATGCTCTGCCCTGATCTTCAGGTCCCTCCCACTCGTCTTTAAACCGCGTGCATGCGACATAAGGTGCTCATACATCCCATCCTTGGGAATTGGCTTAGTGGTGCAGTATGGGCACCTGAACTTGCCCCACTTGTAGTACGCCGCCTTCCCCTTCTCCCTAATCTTGTTGGCTTCCTTCTCAATGAAGGACTTGTGGTTCCACTCTTCCATCTCATCTCCAGAGTTGTACTGCACATACAAATGATTTGCATAAATACATACTTCCCATTTAGAGTAATGTAATTAACAAACATCAGATAATTGACATTTACTGGAATTTAATGAACAAACAAACATCAGATGACTGCCATCTACTGGAAATTTAATTAACAAACATCAAATAGCTAGCCACGAACGTCCAGGAATTAATTAAACAGAAATAGACCACAGGTAAATCTAACCAAACTGAACTCAAATCATAGGTCTCAATTTTGACATGCGCTAAAACTGCAATTTGATTTGATCATTTGTCCCACACGTAAGATGCATATCAACATTACTCAATCCAGATAACTATCCAATGATCGAAGCAGATGCCATCCCAGCAAATGATTAACACATACTAGTAGGATGTACAAATAAATCCCAAATTTGGACATGCGCTAGAGAACATATATTCTGTCTTGAAAAGAATGATTCAAAAGAAGCAGTAGGGGCATTAGAACATCACACATAATAACATAAGGCAGAAATTCACCAAAGATGCAGGCAGAAGTTCACATAATAACATAATAACATCAAGAAAATTGTGCCTGGTCGATGCTCCCAGTCCTAGATAAATGGGAACACAGAACATGATTATTACCAAAACACATAGTAGCAGCTACAACATTGAAATGGTACGCTAGATGTAGTAGACCTTGAAGAGATCCATGGCGAGCACCCCAAACTAGCTCTAACCTATGCATCCAAACAGGGCCAAAAAACAGCTTGGGGTTACCTCCTCGTCGTCGTCAGAATCAGACGGGTCGTTGAACCCAGCAATGTCCAGCTTCCTCTTGTTGCCAACATCTTCCTCATTCTGCAATATAAGTAATTAATTCAATTATACTACTAACTACATATAACACAGCACATAACATAATCTCACAATTAATTGAGGGAATATGCACAACAAATCTAACAACATATACAACACATAACATAATCTAAGCACATGCGGCAATCCAGATTCTAATATAAATAACCTAACTAAACATCTAATTAGAAAACCCTAACCACTACATCCACTGGATGATTCAATCACAGATTCTACATATAACTGCCTATAAATTAATCCAACACAAAAAAACCCTAACCACACTACATCCACTGGATGATTAATTCAATCATAGATTCCACATATCAGTGGCTATAATTGAATCCAATACCAAAAAACCCCAACTAGACATCTAACTCAAAAACCCTAACTAGTAGATCAATCACACCAAACTTAACCTTTCACTATAAATCAATCAATCAAACATCTAAATCTACTGCTTAATGGGGGTAACAAGAAACGGAGGGGACTGCTGGCAAGGATTACCTGCAGGTCCACGTGCTCGCCGTCGGCCTCCGTACGTCCATGAGTTGGGCCGCTGGATGCCGTCACGCCAAGCTCCGGCAAGGCGGAGGCCGCCACGGCCACCTTCTTCTCCTCCACACCCGCCGCCACGGCCACCTTCTTCTCCTCCATGGCGCGTGGGGATGTAGCACCTCCTTCTATCATGGCAGCTTCGCCACGGCCATGCTCCATTCGAGCCAGAAGCAAGCAGGAGGAGAGAGGGAGGCGGTGGTGGTGAGCAAGCAGGTGGGGTGGCCGGTGAGGGAGACGACGAGGCAGAGGAGAGAGGAGGGGGAGGGAGGCGATTTGGGGGAAATGGGGTGGGCGATGCGGCCGGTGACCGTTCCCCTCCTCTTACCCCAAGTGGTGATAGATCTTACACCCCAAGTGCAAAGTGTGAGATGTAGTGTTGCGGAAGTTTTTCCCTTGGCAAAGATACCAAGGATCGAATCCCCAGAGACTCCTAGGTTCAACAAGAAGGTGTCAACTGCTATGGCGCCAGATATTAGCAAGCAACGTGGACCTGCACACAGATACAAATAACTTTGCTCCCAACGAGTACAGAGAGGTTGTCAATCCCTCCGGCCTTGTAGTTCACAAACGATTAAACTCAAGTGATAGTAGTGATAGATATAATTGCAATAGTAAATAAAAGCGAAAAGTAAATAGCGGATGTGATCAATGATGGTAATATGGACCGGAGTCTCATGATGTTCACTAGTGATGTCTCTCTCCCAAAAGACGATAAAACAGCCATGTGAGGTAAACGAATTACAGCTGGGCAATTGACAGGACCATGTGCGCAAACCAATGCTGACTACATTGCAAGAAAGGTTGAGGTTCAAAGCATGGGCGGTACGCCAAAGTAAGTAGACCGAAATCCATCAATATCTACTACTAATCATCCACCTTGAGATATCTATCCAGAACATCTCGCTGGTATTAAGTTGCGAGTCCCACCCATAGTGTAAACTCAAAGCAACAGACAACTGCATTAAAAGAACTTTGCGTAAAGTAAACAATCCTTGCACCCGCGGGCACAAGCACCGTTGTTTTCCCCCTTGTGGCAACAGCACATCCCCTAGACTCATGTTTCTGTCACTCAAGCTAGTCATCGAGGGGCATGAACCCACAATCAAGCATAACGTTCCCTCTTGGAGACACTACGTATTACTTGGCCAAAGCAATAAATAACAACGGAGAACATGCAAGAATTACTTATGAACATAAATATAAAAGAGGTAGATCGAATATATTACTCAAGAACAATCTGAACATAATCTCATAATCCATCGGATCCCAGCAAACTCATCATAGCAACAACATAAGGATTACATATGTGCCTCGATCATGTAGGGCAGCTCACGAGGACTAATTAGTGAAGCACAAGAACGGGAGGAGAACATCACATAGCTACTGGTCATGGACTCATGGTCCAAGGGAGACTACTCACAACTCATCCGGGAGGCGTCCATGGTGGTGGAGAAGCTCCCGATGGTGATCCGCCCCTCCGGCAGGGTGCCGGGAAGAGTTCTCCTGGTGCTCCCGATCTTGGAAGCGGCGGCGGCGTCGGAACAGAGATGAGATCGCGAAGAAAGAGTTTCCCTCCCCAGGGTTTCGAAGGACGCTCTAAATATATGTCGAAGGGTGGCACCAGACGGGGCTCGGGGGTCCCAGGTGCCCCCCCGGCGCGGCCCAGGGGGGGCGCCGCCAGGGCGCCTAGAGCCCTGGTGCCCCCCCCGGCTGTCCTTTGGGCGCAAGGTAGGTTCTGGAACGCTGATTTTTTTATATAATTTTTCTGGATTTTTCCTGGCAGTTCTCGTAACGTGAAAACCTGAAATACAAAAACAGCCGAAAACAGAAACTGGCACTGGGGTGCACTGGATTAGTAGGTTAGTCCAAATATGATCAAAAGTGTATGGAAGTGTATAAATATCATAGCAATATCACCCAAAAGTGGCATGGAGCAAGCAGAAATTATAGATACGTTTTGGACGTATCACTACCCTCCCGCGTGCTTCACTCTAAGTCAGGAGGAGATCGAGCAGTTTTTCACCTTCCTCGTAGGAGTACAACTTCCTTACGGTTACGCGGGGAAGATAAGCAGATACCTAGACCGGGCGAAGCTGAAGTTCAGCGGGATGAAGTGTCACGACTGTTAGGTGCTGATGACGCAGATACTTCCAGTTGCAATCCGTGGGATCATGGACGCGCACGTCCGTGAAACCCTATT
This sequence comes from Secale cereale, assembly GCA_902687465.1. Classification (NCBI taxonomy): domain Eukaryota; kingdom Viridiplantae; phylum Streptophyta; class Magnoliopsida; order Poales; family Poaceae; genus Secale; species Secale cereale. The sequence goes on along the minus strand of LR738714.1, from coordinate 829,563,371 downwards.
TGGCCTATGCAACTTTTTCGACATCATCTGTCGGAAGTCTGTTGGCGTGAGGAAACTCAGAAGGCTACAGGAAGAGATCGTGGTGATACTATGCGAGCTTGAGATGTACTTCCCGCCCGCATTCTTCGACGTTATGGTGCATCTGCTGGTCCATATCGTGGACAATATCATCCAACTCGGGCCGACGTTCCTGCACAGCATGATGCCGTTCGAAAGGATGAATGGTGTCATCAAAGGATACGTTCGCAACATGTCACGTCCAGAGGGAAGCATAGCCAGGGGCTTTCTGACCGAAGAGTGCATCTCCTACTGCACGAATTATCTAGGCATCGAGAACCCCGTTGGTCTGCCCGTCAACAGGCACCGCGCCAGGCTCGCTGGATGGGGTCACCGTGATGGTCGCCGCGAAATGCATGTCGACTTCGAGGGTCGACTCGCCGACTTTGAAAGAGCAAACCTAGTCGCGCTACAACACATAGACGTGGTCGATCCTTGGGTGGTAGAGCACAAAACCTTTATTGAGAAGACGTACAATGACCGAGGCCAACAGAGGACGGACGGAGATATAATCAAAGAGCACAACTCAAGTTTCACGCGTTGGTTCAAGCAGAAGATTCTGTCGTACCCTTTACATGAGGATTCTTCCGCGGAAGAACAACTCATATTCGCCTTGTCATAGGGCGCCGAGCACAACCTGATGACCTATGAGGCGTACGATATCAACGGCTACACATTCTACACCGAGGCCAAGGACATGAAGAGCGATGGTTATCAGAACTCCGGGGTAACGATGGAATCCTACACAGGTAATGACAAGGACAGATACTACGGAAGGATCGAGGAGATCTGGGAGCTGAGCTACGCTGGAGAGAAGGTCCCGATGTTCCGTGTCAGATGGGCCAAGAGCGTCCTAAAAGAAGACCGGTATTTCACCACCATGGTTATACCCGAAGCCAAATCCAAGACCGTGGGCGCAAACGTCATCGCAAAAAATGAGCCATGGGTACTGGCTTCCCAAGTTGACCAATGCTTCTTTATTGCCGACCCGTCAAAGCCAAGTCGTGTTGTCGTGAGGAGAGGCAAAAGGAAGATCATCGGAATGGATGGAGTAGCCAATGAGCAAGACTTCAACAAGTACAGCGACCCGAGGATCGAACATGACAACGATGATGAAGTAGCAGCATACATCACAAGAAGAAGCAGGACCACCCTACCTAAAGGACGTCCGTTCCACAGAAGAACTCCATTTGCGAAAAAGAAGGGCAAGAAGATTGTGAACAGATAGCTAGCTAAGATCGATTGCATTTAAATTATAGCCTTCATTTCTCAATTGTATTTCATGGGCACTTTTTGAACTCTTGAATGTTTTTAAATTTCATGGACACTCGATCTCGATCCCCCTCCATCACGATCGCTATCCCACCTCGCCAGATCCGGTCCCCCTCGCCGCCGAGCACCCCCCGCTCCACCGGCCGCCGCCAACCCCCCGCACCCTCCCCTACTCAACCGCTGCCGATGACCCACCGCACCCTCCCCCGCTCCACCAGCCGCCGCC
>LR738714.1:829545652-829561104 GCA_902687465.1 Secale cereale | reverse complement strand
ACGCCTCCCCACTCCCCCCCGACGAGCCCCTCGCCCTCTGCCGCCCGGAGCTACGCCGCAACCACTCCATACGCAGGTAGCCATCACTCCTCCCTCCTTCCTCTCTAATCACCACCACAAAGTCATTTTAGGAATTTTAGGTTTAGACATTTGAAGAAAGTCATGGTTTATACTCTGGTTAGGGGATTTTCAATTAGTGTGCTCAGTCATTTCAGGAATTATTAAGCCATCTTTTAGATTTTAGTGTGCTCAGTCATTTTAGGAATTATTAAAACATTTGAGTAAGTTTGGCTTAGGACAAACCTAGAACTTGTATTTTGAAACTAGCGATGCTAGACATACGTAGATATTTTAAGTGTTTTAACAGGAAGACATACGTGGAAGATTAGGATTGGGCCTAAGGGGATTTTTTTTCAATGTAAACTAACAATAAAACTTTTGTAAGTTTATGTAGGTGTAGGATTTATTTATTTTTGAACGAAGCAGAGGCCTGGTCAACTAGACAATGCACTCTTATGACAAGAATATATACTTCCTCCATTCCCAAATATAAATCTTTTTAGAGATTCAAATGGGGACTACATATGGATGAATATAGACATATTTTAGAGTGTAGATCCACTCATTTTGCTCCGTATGTAGTCCTTTTTAAAATCTCTAGAAAGACCTATACTATTTAGGAACGGAGTAATATATTTGAGATGCTGCAGTACTACACCCAGTTGCCTTGTGTTTGAAGCAAATAGGTTGTTTCACCAAGCTTTTACTCATGTCATATGCTTAACCTGCAATGCACTACTTGTCTTCGAAGTTGAAACTTAACTACACCTCAATTAGCAACTAAGGTATATACGCAGATTCAGTGAAACAGTAGTGGCATCCAACACTTGTGCGGTAAACCGAGTTGCAGCTAAATTTCAAGATAACTTTCAACTCATGTCATCTTTTTAGAGAATATATGATCCTAGGATAATCTTTTGTTATTTAGAGAATGTGACTCTGGAATATTTTTTTTGGTCTTTTTTATAGAATATCACCCTAGGATAATCCATGCAACAAACCCGAAACAATCATATCTGGTATTCATATATAGCCTGAATCAGAAGAGTATATTAAGTGATGATGTACTACATTTTTTTCCTTTTCAAATTACAATTGGACAGAGCAATCAAAAGCATTAGTCAAATCCAATTACAATTACATCTCCATTTACCATACCCCTCACACTCACTCACACTCACTCACTCATCTCCTTCCTCTCTAAATCACCACCACAAAATAATTGTGAATGACTGAGCACACTAAAATCTAAAAGATGGCTTAATAATTCCTAAGAACTGTCCAAATCGAAACTACAGCTGTAATGTTTGTTAGAAGGAACCCAAAAAGGGCCTTGCAATTCCCAGGTTCAATCTGGGCCAGTTTTCTTGAATAAAAGTCATCTGGCTCCAAAGTCGTCTCGATAGCACTTGGTTTGGTGTTGCGAAAGAGCTCGTTAGTTTTTATCTCCTTCTATCTTATTGGAAGACATGTTAGTGCTTGTTGTCATACTTTGGCATGCCATACTTTGGCACAATTTATGTCTTTTGTGTTACTGTTCATTTCTGAATCTGGTCTCAGTCTCAGGCATGGTTTACGGTTTATAGTATCATATATATTGTATTTATACATCTCTGTGGAGCTTAATTTGATCCTAAATAAAAGATGCTTGAACATTGGTGGACCCTTACCTAATGCTCATGTTCTTCTGTTTACCAGCTTCAACTCTAGTTAATTTGGAGTTAGGGTTGGTTACGTTTATTCGCTGTCATCCCAAGTGAGATCTTTAGTTCGTTTAGCCGGTTGGTGGGCTTGATTTTCTGTTGGGGTTTTAGGTTTTAGGTTTTTTTTCATGTACACTAGTACTACTTGTATGTCACACTAGCACAATGATAATAATGGTGGTCATGTATTTGGTTCCTTGTTGTAAATATTTGAACTTCAAACTATTGTTTTACAAGCTTCTGCAACTTTTTCTTAACTGTTGATGCTGCTGTTATGCCTGTATTCACTGTTGTTGCTGCTGTACTTGTCATGATGTTGTACTTGTGATGATGCTACTTGTGATCTTCTGAAATGACCCATTGGCGACTTCATTAGGCGGGGATAATGATTTTGCAGGTACCCAGAGAGGCCCTCGAGTTTGCTGGAATGTCGATTAACTTCCGTTCCGGCAAATTCGGGTACTCCATATGTCCTATTTTGAGCAAAGGTCATGCTGAAATTTTCCATGAATTTTAGCATGAGTTTGCTAAAAATAGGACATATAGGGTACTTGTGACTAATGCATGGGCCGGGGTATCTTAGTGGTTAATTAAGTAGGATCAAGTGCCCCTTTATTCTAGCTGCATTAAACCATAGGCGGCAATAGAGCCAAGTGATTAGGCCCAACTTAGAATTCTCCTTCCCAGCTTAGCTTTTAGGATGCCTCGGTGTCGACAAACCATAAATTATAAAACCTTGGCTTTTAGGGTGCCTTGGTGTCGATAAAAACCGAAATGATGAAAGCTTAGGCTTTTAGGGTGCCTAGGCGTCGAAAAACCCTCAATTATAAAAGCTTAGCTTTTAGGATGCCTCGGTGTCGACAAACCCTAAATGATGAGACCATGATCTTGTTCCTTGACAATAACCAACTTTTTGACCAAACTTTGTTCCTATTTAGAGAGAAACATGGCCAACAACGATGAGGCCGGGGGTTCGGGCGGCAAGGCATTCTGGGAGCTGTCCCAGGAGATGGAGGAACGACCTTACTTGTATGAGGACGCCGCCTTCCCCACCGATCCTGACACCACTGATGGTACCGCCGAGGATGACCCCACTGATGCCACCACTGATGGTGCCGCCGAGGATGCCACCACTGATGATGGCGGCGCACGCACAGATGGTAGCCAACCGACGAGGCAACGGAAGGACCGGTGCCCGACCGTGCTCCGCACCCTCAAGGAGGAAGTTACTGAAGTGGACTCCGACGGGAATCCAACGGCGCCCGAACGAATAGTCAAGGGGTACTCGCTTCAGCTCGGGTGCATTCTTCGGAGCACCGTCTCGATCAACACCGAGAACCTGAGGCATCCTGACCGAGGGAATTTGCGCAACCTCCTCTTCACGAAGGTCCACGAACGATACAAGTTCCCCGCTGAATTTGAAAACACAAGCCTCAAAGGGAATAAAGTGAACAATGCTGCCCTCACGAAGATGAGCAAGGCCCTGTCTACTTGGAAAAGCAATGTGAAGAGAATGATCGAGAAAGGTGAGAGTTATGAGAAGATCAAGGAGAAAAATCCTTCGATCACCGAAGATGACTACAACTTCTTCAAGATCAATTGCTCGAGCACCCCACACTCCGAATCAAGTCAGTGGGGGAAAGAAATGCAGGAGCTGAACTTAGGGGAACACACACTCGGTCCCGGCGGTTACAGAGTGGCGGAGCCTATATCGGACAAGGAGGAGGCGGACCGTGCCGAGCAAGGCCTACCGCCCCTCTTTGATAAATACGGTGACAAGCAGACCAGGAACTTTGTCAGGGCCCGGTACAAGAAGGACCCGAAAACAAAGGAGCTTACCACGGATCCGAAGACCAGGGCGCTTGAGCTTGTTCTGGTATGGAATACACCCCCGCGTAATTAGCTCCATATGGTTGCATTCTAATTAATGAAGCCAAATTTCTAAATGGTTCACATACTTTCCGCAGGCGACTGAAAGCAGTAGCGCGGGGTCGACTAAGAGCAACCCTTGGGACACGACTCTAAATAGGGCGTTGAATGTAATGAAGAACAAGGATAAGCTCAGTAAGCCGACGTCAGCTGGTCGTGTGGCCGGCAAAGGCTTGTCGACAAAATGGTTGTCATACTATGACGCTGGTGGGCGAAAGGAGAAAAAGACCAGCTCGGAAAGCCAGGCGCGCGAGGTTCAAGAACTCAAGGCACAGGTGGCGTGGATTCTGGAGATTGTCCAAGAGCAAGTGCAACAACAGCTCGGAGCGATGATCATCGCCATTGTGCCTACCTTGATCGAGGGGTTGAGTGCGTGGATTGCGGGCGGCCAATAGGGGCCGCCCCCGATTCCTAGCTTCACGGCCAGCAACTCGCAGAACGTGATGGCGGGGCCATGGGTATCTCCGGCGGAGGCGGCATTGGTGTCTCTGACGCAGGCACGGGAGCTTAATGCACCCGGGTGTATGCCGGCCGACACCTCTGCAGCAAGCGGCCCCTCCCTCAACTGCACGCCCGCCGTTGGCGGTGCCTCGACATTAGCCAAGCTCGACGCCAGGTAACTAATTAAGCCTCTCTCGGCAGAGGACTTCATCTCCTTGCCTTTGACTGGGCATCCCTGACGCCCTACATGTTTTCGCAGGGCGCCGCCGACGTTCCGTGCACTCTCCTTCGCTTCGTGAACAACGAGTTGGTCGATGTCGCCAACGGCGAAATCGTTCAACCGGGCAACCCCTTGTTCCACGGTACCCAGATGCCACCCAACTTGTTTAGGGTTCAACTGGTTCGGGTGCTGCCAGGCTGCGACGAGGTGTTACCTCCGATTCGACCCGTCGAGGCCGACGATGATGACGTGATGACCCTCAACGCCTGCCTGAGCTGGCCCCTGCTTTGGCCGAAGAGTCAGATTCGTTTGGGGGCGGGGGACACCACCCCAAAGACAACACCGCCAGTCGTGCCGGCGCCAAATCGGCCCCATGGCAAGACCGCCGCAACGGTGCCGGACATCCCTATGCCACTGGATCCAAACATGCATATGGCACAGGATCAGAACGATGACGACGACGATGCATTTGCCAACGTCGATCAGTACTTTGCCGATCATGGGTACGGTGGCGACTTCATGGGGCCTCCTTCTCAAGAACCCAACCCTACAAAAGACGTGCGCGATCTAGCTGGTACCGCGGAGAAGCCAAGTTGCAACAGGCGTCGTCTGCCGTTCAGCTCTCAGGAGACGCCTCCAGCTGCCGACTTCACCGAGCCTCAGATAGGCGAGGTGCGAAATATTATCAGCCCCAACACACTCAAGAAGGCGGTCTATGAGCAGAACTCGGTCCCATTACAGGAGAAGAAGAAGGCACGCAAAAGAAAGACTAACAAGGGTGCCAGCCAGCCGGCACCAAGTACGATCCGTGCTCAGGACGGGCCACCTTCACCTGAGGATGTAATGAGGAGGGTGCATGTGGCGGGTAGGCCGATGCTACCGAGAAATATGCTCGATGCTGCAACCGGTGCTATGCGGAGTCTGCATGACAGTGTTCTTTCTTTGGAGAAGCGGCTTCTCAGAGAGAAGGATGTGGCATACCCGGTTTTCGCGGCCAAGGTGCCAGAGGGCAAGGGGTTTGTGGATAACTCCATCGGGGGTACGATCGTCCTGCGGTTTGATGACATCCACGCTATGTTGAACCTTCTTCCGCAGCACTACACCTTCGTTCGGCAATTTTCGCTGAGTATGGAGATGCGAATCATTCGCGACAAGACCCCGGACATCGTGATAGTCGACCCCTTCTACATGCGTGCCAAGATCTTGGGCAGCGCATGGGACCGGCAAGTCGCGAGTTCTTACCTCGAAGGCGTCATTCTGGCAAACCGAGATAAGGATAACTTCCTCGTGCCTTACTTTCCCGAGTAAGTCCTCCGCCTCAACCGCCCCGTAACATATGAATTCTTAGATTTCGATCGTTTTTCTTTTAACATTCCGTGTTTTCTGCAGTGACACACATTGCACGCTCATCCTCCTAAGCCCCAAATATTACATGGCCACGTATTTCGACCCGGACCGTCAGTCGAACGTAGACTACACAAATGTCAAGAAGGTTCTTGATGATGTTCTCCCCGGCTACGCCAAATCTGGAGGCACCTTCACCAAGCCTATTCGTAAGACCGGCAAGCACGTGTTCTCCCACAATATGATGTTCTGCTGCGTCAATCAGCCGCCTGGCGGTCAGAAGGGTGCCTACTACGCCATCCATCACATGCGGGCGATCGTACGGGACCATCATCAACTTCTGCTACCGAGTAAACTCAAAGATTGGGCCGCGAGCGTGTCAGCAATCCAGGACGCGGACATCAGACAAGAATTCTTTCGCATCCAGTCGGAGCTTGCGGAAATCATCCATCAAGATGTCCTTCGTACCTCGGGGTAGTTCTACCTCAGAAATCAACCGTCCAACAGTGACATCGACACAATGCTACAAATGCAGGCTGACAACGCCCGTGATTTCATGACTCCCACGATAGACGGCGGCTTCATCCACGCTCCGGTCCCTTGAGTCGAGTCGAAAGCAGTGATGCTGTGTCTAGTTCTGAAACATTGATTGGCTCATGTTGTAATTAAACTTTAATGAACTTGTAGTATGTCTCTTTGGTTTCGAGAGTCGTTCAACTTAGATGTAATCGATGCTATTAATGTCTTGCTTTTCTCTTTCGATCGTTCTGTTGCATACTTATATATTACTTATGTATTGTCTGTGAATTGGTACTAACGTTTCGTTTGGCTAGTGCATAGCGATGCCGTCGTATGTCGTGTAAAAGGGTAAGGTTCTTGGTGTCTACGACGACTGGGAGGAGTGTCGGAGACAGGTTCACCGATTCAGCGGTAACAGTTACAAAGGGTACACCACTAGGGCCGAGGCTGAATCTAGATACGCCCGCTATCTAGCGGGAGAGGGGAGGGAGCGTTGGAGGAACCGGATGAAGACGAGTTTCATCGTGATGATGCTCATTGTGATGACCGCAACTCTCTTCTATGTGATGGTAGTTTAGATGATCGATATCGACTTGTAATGTGAAGACAAACTCGCTACTCGCGGTCTCGAGACTTGTAATATAATGTTCTATCTTTGTTCGGTCTTTTCAATTTGGAGACTAATATGATGAATTGTATTCAGAGACTAATCTTCTATTGTATTCGATGAATCTGTTGTTGATGCGTGCTGTCTATATTTTGTCCAATTATACATTTTGTAACCTGTGCAAAAAATAGAAAATAAAAAAAATAAAAAAAACCTAATATTCAAACTAATGGCACATCACATCACAGTGCGCCATTAGTATGCCAAAGGATACTAATGGCGCATCATTAGACAGTGCGCCATTACTATGCCGACGTTACTAATGGCGCATCTTGCTGCCGTGCGCCATTAGTATGCCAAAGCACCTGCTAGGCTTCTCGCCCCTCGTTGGTTACCCCAAGTGGAAGGTGTGAGATATAGTGTTGCGGAAGTTTTTCCCTTGGCAAAGATACCAAGGATCGAATCCCAGAGACTCCTAGGTTCAACAAGAAGGTGTCAACTGCTACGGCGCCAGATATAAGCAATCAACGTGGACCTGCACAAAGATACAAATAACTTTGCTCCCAACGTGTACAGAGAGGTTGTCAATCCCTCCGGCCTTGTAGTTCACAAAGGATTAAACGCAAGTGATAGTAGTGATAGATATAATTGCAATAGTAAATAAAAGCGAAAAGTAAATAGCGGATGTGATCAATGATGGTAATATGGACCGGAGTCTCATGATGTTCACTAGTGATGCCTCTCTCCCAAAAGACGATAAAACAGCCATGTGAGGTAAACGAATTACAGCTGGGCAATTGACAGGACCATGGGCGCAAACCAATGCTGACTACATTGCAAGAAAGGTTGAGGTTCAAAGCATGGGCGGTACGCCAAAGTAAGTAGACCGAAATCCATCAATATCTACTACTAATCATCCACCTTGAGATATCTATCCAGAACATCTCGCTGGTATTAAGTTGCGAGTCCCACCCATAGTGTAACCTCAATGCAACAGACAACTGCATTAAAAGAACTTTGCGTAAAGTAAACAATCCTTGCACCCGCGGGCACAAGCACCGTTATTTTCCCCCTTGTGGCAACAACACATCCCCTAGACTCATGTTTCTGTAACTCAAACTAGTCATCGAGGGGCATGAACCCACAATCAAGCATAACGTTCCCTCTTGGAGTCACTACCTATTACTTGGCCAAAGCAATAAATAACAACGGAGAACATGCAAGAATTACTTACGAACATAAATACAAAAGAGGTAGATCAAATATATTACTCAAGCACAATCTGAACATAATCTCATAATCCATCGGATCCCAGCAAACTCATCATAGCAACAGCATAAGGATTACATATGTGCCTCGATCATCTAGGGCAGCTCACGAGGACTAATTAGTGAAGCACAAGAACGGGAGGAGAACATCACATAGCTACTGGTCATGGACTCATGGTCCAAGGGAGACTACTCACAACTCATCCGGGAGGCGTCCATGGTGGTAGAGAGGCTCCCGGTGGTGATCCTCCCCTCCGGCAGGGTGCCGGGAAGAGGTCTCCTGGTGCTCCTGATCTTGGAAGCGGCGGCGGCGGCGGAACAGAGATGAGATCGCGAAAAGAGTTCCTCCCTCGAGGGTTTCGGGAGACGCTTTAAATATATGCCAAAGGGGGGCATCGGAGGAGCCTCGGGGGGCCCAGGCGCCCCCCCGGCGCGGCCCGGGGGGCGCCGCCAGGGCGCTTGGAGCCCTGGTGCCCCCCCCGGTTGTCCTTCAGGCGCACGGTAGTTTCTGGAACGCTGATTTTTTATATAATTTTTCTGGATTTTTCCTGGCAGTTCTCGTAATGTGAAAACCTGAAATACAAAAACAGCCGAAAACAGAAACTGGCACTGGGGTGCACTGAGTTAATAGGTTAGTCCAAATATGATCAAAAGTGTATGGAAGTGTATAAATATCATAGCAATATCACCCAAAAGAGGCATGGAGGAAGCAGAAATTATAGATACGTTTTGGACGTATCAACATCCCCAAGCTTAATTCCTGCTCGTCCTCGAGTATGTAAATGATAACAAGAATAATTTCTGTGGTGACATGCTATTAACCATATAGAACTTTTTCATAGTCATATGACAAAAGCTTACTGAGACAATGAATCTATAGTAATTAAGTTGCCTCATGAGAAAATCACAAAGGACTGAAAGTTTTACAATATGATACTGAAACATCAAATAGATTTGCAATTAACATGATGTGCAAATATGATAAAGTGATATCTAGCTTTCCCCCTTTAGTGAAGCAAAACATAAATGCAGGGGCACCTCCAAGGTTTAAGTGATGACTAGATACAATGATTTCAGAATAAACGATATCACAATCATGCAAAAGACAATGCTACTTTGGGATAATGCACATTACACTCAGAATGACAATCATGCTCTCAGTAGTTGGTGCTTTTAAAAGAAGGTGGATACTCTCGAACCGTGGCTTTTGTTGGCAAGGTTGAAAACCCGTAGTCGGAAACAAAGACAAAACATGTACCAGAGCTCTTGGCTTTAAAACAGAGGTAATAATTTATTTTAGATCATGCATGTTTCGTCAACGAATGCTAGCAGACAACTCAATCACTTTTCGAGATGGACAAGTTTTGAGGAACGGCTCGCGAATGAGGACGATCACATCCTCTTAAACTCCTTTGTTTATCACTGCCAAAGTTTTCTGATTTCTCATGAACAAAGCGTGAAGGAGGGTTTGTTTGTTATATTATCTTTTTGAGCCGGGCGCACTCAATGCCAGTTCCTTCTCGTATTATGGGTTTGCACATTATACATGCAATCCCGGGGTGAAGCTTGTCCAACTTAAAAAGGTCATGAATTAACCACTACTTCCTCATGAACTTACAACAGAGGCACAAAATAAGAATGCTTTTTCTTTTTTTGAATAATTTCGAGATGGCACATGCAAGTCTCCGTTAGGAATGGCAGGTAAATACCATGTAGGAAGGTATGGTGGACTCATATGGCATAACTGGATTAAAGGATGTGGATGCACAAGCAGTCAGTCCGCTTAGTACAGGCGAAGGTTAGCAAAAGACTGGGAGCGACCAACTAAGAGAGCAATGACGGTCATAATCATGCAGAGCGACAAAGCAACATTGAATCAGGCATGGTAGTTATATCGCTACTCAGAAATAAAAGATCATCAAGGCTTGACAGACTTTCTTTACAGTCTTAAATATGCGTAAGCATACGCCAAGTCAATCAAAATAAATTCTCGAAGGAAGATATTACTAAACCATACCACATCATAGGCAAACAAATCATGTTGGTACTCCAATAACACATTGGGAACCCTCCAGCTATTTGAGACTAACCATAAGAAAACATGAACTACTAAGCGCCATCATGCACGTAGCATCTTTATCATAGACATATCAACCAATGCAACGGAAGCAAACTCTCTTAATAAGGTGAGCATGGTAATTAAAGAGAGTTCAAGCAATTAACTAAACAAAAGCTCTTTGAAAAGATAAGCATGAAAGCTAAGAGCTGAACATGATAGTAGCTATTAAAAGACAAAGAACACACACAGCAAGGATAGACATGAAAATTCTATGTTATGTTCTAGGTAGAAGTGGAGCGTGTTTCTCTCCCACATAAAGAAAGCTGAGTTCTGACTCGTTATGAAAAACTAAAGAAAACTAAAAGCAAGACGCTCCAAGCATAGCACATAACACATGAAGTGATTAAAATATAGTGGAACGAAAGACGAACTGATAATGTTGATGGAGAAGGGGATGCACGGGGGCATCCCCAAGCTTAGACGCTTGAGTCTCCTTGAATATTTCTTGGGGGTGCATGGGGGCATCCCCATGCTTGAGCGCTTGACACTCCTGAATCTTTTTATCATCTTCCCTCGCACACTTGAAAACTCCCTTCATACATAACTCATCATAATCTGATTAGCAAGGTTAGTACCCATAATAAAATAATTATACCTTGCTGGAAATAAAGATATTCTTGAAGGTCTACTGTTTCTCAAGATTGCCAAAAGGTTTTTGCAAATAAAAAGCAAGCTCTTGGTTTGCAAAATGAAGGAAAAGGAAAACAGGACAGAATCTGTGAAAAACAGAACAGCAGGTAGTAATTGATTTGTTCGGGGCACTTCTGCAACTCTAATAAAAAACTCAGAACATACGCACGAAAGAAAATTATATAGAGCACGCTGTCGAAAAAATTCAGACCAAAAAGATGATCTGGTGATTTTATACGAATTTTTCTATCCAAGGACAGAATCTGTTTCCTGGACAGCACCTCACAACTTTTGAACTTTCTAGCAATCAGAGGCTACACTTGGCACAAAATTAAAAAGCAAAGATACAATGATGATACTACAGTAGTAACAACATCAAGACACAACAAAAGCAAAATAAATTTATTCATGTGGGCTGCCTCCCAAAAGCGCTTTCTTTTATGCCTTTAAGCTAGGCATAATGCATATAGATCAAGTTTTATCAAGAGTAAAAGAATAGCTAGCCCGTACAACGGACTCAAAAGGTAACTTGATATTCTTTCGAGGGAAGTGTTCCATCCCTTTCTTGAGAGGAAACTGAAATTTTATATTCCCCTCTTTCATGTCAATGATAGCACCAACGGTGCGTAAAAAGGGACGTCCCAAAATAATTGGACAAGAAGGATCACATTCAATATCCATAATAGTAAAATCAACAGGAACATAATTATCATTGACAACGATAAGAACATCGTCGATCCTCCCCAAAGGTTTCTTTATGGAAGAATCAACGAGACGAACACCAAAAGAACAAGAATCATAAGGTTTCAATTTAAGCATATCATATATTCTTTTGGGCATAATAGAGGTACTAGCTCCAACATCACATAATGCATAGCAAGAGAATTCATTCAATTTAATTTTTATCATAGGATCGCAACCATCTTCTAACTTTCTAGGTATGGAGGCTTCTACTCTAAGTTTCTCCTCCCTAGCTTTGATAAGAGCATTAGTGATATGCTCTGTGAAGGCAAGGTTAAGCGTGCTAGTGCGGGGATCTCTAGACATCTTGTGAAGGAAATTAATAACTTCGGTAAGAGTGCAATTATCAAAATCAAGGTCACTAGCATCAAGTAAAATGGTAGTGGTGTCCTTTAGGTTCACATGTTTGGTAGTTTCTATAGTCATAGCATCACCATCAATAGGTCCAATGGGACCAGGAGTACATTGGGTGCTAAGAGTTTGGATATCCTCAACAACTTGGATAGTAGCAACAGTGTGGTGGGTAGGAAGGCTCTTAATTCTATCATCTTCCTCCCTTAGGGATGCAACCACTTCGGGTTTAGCTGTCATTTGGTTTATCAAAGTGGCCTGTGTGTGGGACATATTGGAAACTTGGGTCTCAGTGATAGTGAGCCTAGTCTGGAGGTTAGAAATCTCAATATTTAGGCTCTCTAATTGTCTACTAATGTCTTGCAAGATAGCAGTATGCTCATTTAGTTCCCTCGAGAAGATTTTGTTTTGTTCATATTGGGTGTGCATGTAAATCTTAGTAGCCTTCTCTATTTCTAGAAGTTTCTCATAACCAGGCAAATCTCTATCTTTTTGGGTGGAGTTCTTGGTGCTAGGATAAGCATTGTTGTTCCCATAAGAATTAGAGGGGAACGGTTTAGGATGGCTACCAAAATTACTCCTATAAGCATGAGCAATCACAGAATTTAAAGGAACATCACGAGGATCAACAGAGGATTGCTTCGAAAGTAGAGACATGATCAAGTCAACTTTTTCATTAAGGGAGGAAATTTCCTCGACAGAGTTTACCTTCCTACCTGTTGGAGCGCGTTCGGTGTGCCATTGGGAATAGTTGGTCATCATCTCATCGAGAAGCTTCGTGGCAGCACCAAGTGTAGTTGACATAAAGGTTCCTCCCACGGCCGAATCTAACAAGTTCCGCGAGGTAAAGTTCAAGCCTGCATAAAAAGTTTGGATAACCATCCAAGTAGTCAAACCATGAGTAGGGTAGTTCTTGATAAGAGATTTCATACGTTCCCAAGCTTGGGCAACGTGTTCATTATCCAATTGTTTAAAATTCATTATGTTACTTCTTAGTTGGATAATTTTAGTAGGTGGATAGTATTTTCCAATAAAAGCATCTTTGCACTTGTCCCATGAATCTATGCTATTTCTAGGCAAAGGCTGAAACCAAATTTTAGCTCCTCCTCTCAAGGAGAAAGGAAAAAGCTTAAGCTTAACAATATTACCATCTATTTCTTGGTACTTTTCCATATCACAAAGTTCAACAAAGTTGTTCAAGTGTAAAGCAGCATCATCTCCAGCACCGGAGAATTGATCTTGCATAATTAGATTCAGTAAAGCAGGTTTAATTTCATATGAAGGTGCTGAAGTGGCAGGTGTAGTGATAGGTGTGCTGATAAAGTCATCGTTGTTGTGACTAGTGAAGTCACACAACTTGGTGTTCTCGGTGGAACCCATAGTAGCAAGCAAGCAAGATAGCTATTTTTGTGAATTTCGATAAAAAGGTACTAAAGCAAAAACTGAAAGGTAAACTAACAAGACTAAAAGCAAAGGTAAAAGATAGCGTGCAACTCCCCTATCTTGAAGAGTGGAGTCCCCGGCAACGGCGCCAGAAAAACTCTTGCTAGGCTTCTCGCCCCTCGTTGGTTACCCCAAGTGGAAGGTGTGAGATGTAGTGTTGCGGAAGTTTTTCCCTTGGCAAAGATACCAAGGATCGAATCCCCAGAGACTCCTAGGTTCAACAAGAAGGTGTCAACTGCTACGGCGCCAGATATTAGCAATCAACGTGGACCTGCACACAGATACAAATAACTTTGCTCCCAACGAGTACAGAGAGGTTGTCAATCCCTCCGGCCTTGTAGTTCACAAAGGATTAAACGCAAGTGATAGTAGTGATAGATATAATTGCAATAGTAAATAAAAGCGAAAAGTAAATAGCGGATGTGATCAATGATGGTAATATGGACCGGAGTCTCATGATTTTCACTAGTGATGTCTCTCTCCCAAAAGACGATAAAACAACCATGTGAGGTAAACGAATTAGAGCTGGGCAATTGACAGGACCATGTGCGCAAACCAATGCTGACTACATTGCAAGAAAGGTTGAGGTTCAAAGCATGGGTGGTACGCCAAAGTAAGTAGACCGAAATCCATCAATATCTACTACTAATCATCCACCTTGAGATATCTATCCAGAACATCTCGCTGGTATTAAGTTGCGAGTCCCACCCATAGTGTAAACTCAATGCAACAGACAACTGCATTAAAAGAACTTTGCGTAAAGTAAACAATCCTTGCACCCGCGGGCACAAGCACCGTTGTTTCCCCTCTTGTGGCAACAGCACATCCCCTAGACTCATGTTTCTGTCACTCAAACTAGTCATCGAGGGGCATGAACCCACAATCACGCATAACGTTCCCTCTTGGAGTCACTACCTATTATTTGGCCAAAGCAATAAATAACAACGGAGAACATGCAAGAATTACTTACGAACATAAATATAAAAGAGGTAGATCAAATATATTACTCAAGCACAATCTGAACATAATCTCATAATCCATCGGATCCCAGCAAACTCATCATATCAACAGCATAAGGATTACATATGTGGCTCGATCATGTAGGGCAGCTCACGAGGACTAATTAGTGAAGCACAAGAACGGGAGGAGAACATCACATAGCTACTGGTCATGGACTCATGGTCCAAGGGAGACTACTCACAACTCATCCGGGAGGCGTCCATGGTGGTGGAGAGGCTCCCGGTGGTGATCCTCCCCTCCGGCAGGGTGCCGGGAAGAGTTCTCCTGGTGCTCCCGATCTTGGAAGCGGCGGTGGCGGCGGAACAGAGATGAGATCGCGAAAAGAGTTCCTCCCTCGAGGGTTTCGGGGGACGCTTTAAATATATGCCAAAGGGGGCCATCGGAGGTGCCTCGGGGGGCCCAGGCGCCCCCCGGCGCGGCCCAGGGGGGGGGGGGGGCGCCGCCAGGGCACCTGGAGCCCTGGTGCCCCCCCCCACCTGTCCTTCGGGCGCACGGTAGTTTCTGGAACGCTAATTTTTTATATAATTTTTCTGGATTTTTCCTGGCAGTTCTCGTAATGTGAAAACCTGAAATACAAAAATAGCCAAAAACAGAAACTGGCACTGGGGTGCACTGAGTTAATAGGTTAGTCCAAATATGATCAAAAGTGTATGGAAGTGTATAAATATCATAGCAATATCACCCAAAAGAGGCATGGAGCAAGCAGAAATTATAGATACGTTTTGGACGTATCAGCACCTGGGTATACATGGCCCCTTGGGAGGCATACTAATGGCGCACTACAGTGCATACTAATGGCGTATCTGTGGTGCGTCATTAGTATACCAGATACTAATGGCGCACCAGAGGTGCGCCATTAGTAAAATATACTAATGGTGTGGCACTAATGGCGCACCACTAATGCGCCATTAATGGCCAAATTAGGTGCGCCATTAGTAGGCCTTTTCCTAGTAGTGTATGCTATGGTCAAATATGGAGAGTCTCAAGCCAACTCCTCGAGTAATCTCAAGACTAAAGGGCTGCGATAACATGACTCAGCAAATCTTGCCAGTTTCAG
>LR738714.1:829528394-829545531 GCA_902687465.1 Secale cereale | reverse complement strand
CCCCCCCCCCCCCCGTGGACCGCCTTTTTCAGTTAAAAAATAAATAAAAGAAAATGATGTAAATGTCCAAAAAAAAGAAAATAAGTTTCCCATGTGATATGTGGTCTACTTGTTGGGAAAATTTACAAATATGAATTTTGACTTTATTTGCAAAATATCTATGGAATTTAGTAAAACGGGTATAACTTTTGCATACGAACTCGGATTAAAAAGTTTTTTATATGAAAAATCATCTACTCGAAAAGTTACATCCGAATTTAATTGGGGGAACCCCGTTAAACATTTTCTAAATCCCCAAAAACCTAACAGAAAAAAAGTTACGGGGCTTTTAAGATCTACAGGCAAAAAAATTCAAAAAATTACAAACTTACTAATGGCGCGGAGTTTGCTAGGTGCGCCACTAGTAACAGAAAAAAAAATCGAAAAAAAAATTTATAATTTTTTTTCAAATATTAGATACGTAATATGACCGGGAAGTTTGAAATATATTTTCAAAATTTCATCATACTCATGAACATTAACAAACTCCTAGACATCAAGAAGGGTTAATAGGATTGATATGATAGATATATCAACAAGTGCGTGTGAAGTGAGCTGGTGCTGGGTTGGATAGAACTACGAAGTTAAGCGTGCTCGAGTTGGAGTAGTGTGAGGATGGTTGACCTTATGGGAAGTTTGACCACAGAGTGCAATTTGACTTGAGATTAAGCAAATTGACCCCAGATTAAGCCATAATGATCTGAGATTAAGAAAAAAAAATTGAAAAAAAAATTGAAAAAAAAAATTGAAAAAAAATACTAATGGCGCACTTCTACGTAGTGCGCCATTAGTATGCCAGATACTAATGGCGCACCTCTGGTGCGCCATTAGTATCCAACTACTAATGGCGTGCTAGTGGTGCGCCATTAATGGGCAAAACCGGTGCGCCATTAACAGCCCTTTTTGTAGTAGTGTGTCGCACAGCGGCAATGAGTTTTTAAGACCCTTGTAATAGTCTATCAAGCCACGGCTTGGAAGCCTGGTGTATACACCTAAAACCCCAAGTTAACCTGCCTACATCAAGTAAGTCACTCCGCCCAGGTAAACCTGGTATGACCCGTCGAACGATTGACAAGTCAATCTTATAACAGACCCTGAACTTGTCAACGTTAAAACGACGATTGGTTAAGGATTGAGGACCATCTTAACAGGCTTTGTGAAATGGTTTAACTCAGTGGCTTGGCAGCCCATGAAAAGCCTCGAATTTGGAGCCTGGCAGCTCGTAAAAAGCCTCGACTACAAGTTTTTATTTGCTTTGTTTGCCATGTTTTTACTTCTTAATGAGATTGTTGATATTCATCTGATATCTAACGATTCGGCCTAGTGGTTGACTACAAGTCACCACAATCAAGTAAACCGGTGTTCATTAACCCGGCTTGGCTTTCAATTACAAGTTGTCAGTACATGATCAGTTATAATGACCGGTGTTTATTTACCCGGCCTGGCTTTTGACTATAAGTCACCAGTATGAGATAAGATAATGACCGGTGTTTATTAACCCGGCCTGGATTTTGACTATAAGTCGCCAGTATGAGATAAGATAATGACCGGTGTTTATTAACCCGGCCTGGATTTCGACTATAAGTCGCCAGTATGAGATAAGATAATGACCAATGTTTATTAACCCGTCCTGGTTTTGTTTATAAATTGGCAATCTATGATAATTACCAATGTTCAAATTTTGTGTTATCACCCTTACTACACTAGCTTGGTAAAACCAACAGTGTGATCAAATATCACTGGAACCGGTTTTCAAACCGGGTTATATTATTCAAATCTTTAAATAGCCAACATGGCTGGATTTTTATTATGGTTACCAATAACCAGTATTATGATTAAGGTTTTCAAAGCCGCTTTAGCGCAATGACTATCATATTATCAATGGAAATGATTTATTCTATAATTGAAGGAATAGTCCCAGGTCGCTGCAGGCTTACGACCCGGCACTTGGGGGCTACATTATTCAAATTGAGATTACAACAATTATGCAAGTCTCATGTCACTGCCAGCATGCACCATGACACTTGGGGGCTAATGCAAAGTCATTTTTTTGCTCACCTTATTGAACACCCGACTAATTACATTATAATGAGCCGACCCTTGGGGGCTGCCAGTTGCTCCTGTCAACAATTCAAGGTACACAAGTATTAATCCATTATGTTAAAGGGTCCACTGCTCAGTTGGTAAAGCAGAAAGCTCTTAACCTTGTGGACGTGGGTTCAAGAACCATGATGGGGGTTACATCATATGATGTTCTTTTCAAAGAAGTATATATAAAGTCTCGGCTCAATATTATCTTACTGAGCCGGCCCTTGGGGGCTACACGTTGATGTTCAAGTCTACATGATCATATTTATAATGTCCCTGCTCATTATTGCATAATGAACCGGCCCTTGGGGGCTACACTGGTTGAAGGTTTTATAAGCATAAGGCAATTATGAGTCCCAGGCTGCTGCAAGCATGACAACCAGGCACTTGGGGGCTACATATGTGGAATATTCAGTTTTTACTAGTGACTGAGATGAACAATCTGGATTTCTTCAAGGTAGCAACATTTATATTGAAATAAGTCTTAAGCTATCACTATGTTCTCCTCTTAAGACTTGGGGGCTACAAGTAATATGCATATAAAGGAGGAACATCTTCAAATTCTCAGTTTTGGGCAAATCAGGAAGATTAATTGTGTGACCCGGCGTTGGCAACAATCATACCCCGGCGTCCATAAACATTCATGACCCGTGATCATCAGTTTTTGTAACCCAGCAATTTTTCTAATGATAAACCGGCAAGTTCTACATTCTTAAACCGGCTGAAGAACAGATGAGTATTTCAACGACCAATATTCTTCACAATATTTCTCTGTGACAAGCCAATGTCAGCAAATTGATTATAAAGCTGGCCTATTGACCCGGATTTTTAGAAGAAGGAAATGACAAGGACTTAAGGATGATCAGGATCAGTTTAACATGGATAAATCCAAATTAAACTGGGGGCTAATGTCGGGGATATACCCCGCTGTATGACCCGGCTGGAGTTTTAACCCGACTGATAGTTAAGACAGATGATAAACCAGATGATAAACCAGATGGTAAACCGGCTCACAGATAAGTCAGATGATAACCCGGCAGACAATCATAAACCAGCAGACAATCATAAACCGGCAGAGCATCATAAACCGGCAGACAGTGATAACTCGGTGGCCAAGGGTTATGAAGCCTGAGACGTTATGAAGCCCAAGACGTTGAGAAGCCCGTGAAGAGAAGTCATGATAGTTAAGTCTTAAGTCCGAGTTGGACTCTACATGTAACCCGCCCCTTCAACTTATATAAGGAGGGGCGGGGCTCCCCAAGGAGGGCACAAGTAAGAAAGAAACAAATGATAGGGCTAGACATAACTGGGAGAGCCGGTTTACGTTGACTCCCTCGTGATCGTAATGAGACCTAGCCTCAAACAGCATGTAGGGTTGTTACCGGATGATGTTTTCCGGGGCCCAAAGTTGTCTAAATCTTTGTCTAGCTTGTTGCGTCTCTCGATTCCGCTCAACCCCTCTCAAGCTACCACATAGATGTGTTGGCCTCACGACTAAGTCCTCACACTAGGACATCTGGCGTGACAATTCCACGACACATAGGAAGGGGGAGATAGGGGGGCACACTATGCAAATGCAACTGAAGAAGGTGACAATGGGAAATGGAAGTTGTCCTTTTGGACTCAGTAGAATTTAGATGTAGTTTATAGCATTTGGTTCGATCTCATTTTTAGTTATATATTTTAACTGCAACATTCGTATGTATCTTAATTTCAGTTATGGTATCTCATTATGTATCTTATTTACTAGTACTCGAAATAAACCTGAACATAATTATGGGAAACAAATGGCGGTCGTGTCTACTACCACCACAAACCTGCTGACGACATCACATATCTGAGTATAAACATGTTGTAGGGAATCTACTAGTGCGGCCTTCCGCCAGCCCATATGACAGAAAGACAAAAATACTTTTGAGCACACGTGTTCCTTGCGCACCTTCTTTCACAACAAGCCAATGCAGCAGGTTGCTTCTGCCAAAGGCTACGGCGGGAAGTACTATCAGCCACTGACTATGGCGGGAGGGGACCTGTGTCACTTGGTTGCGCTTCCGTCAGTGGCATTTTTGCCAATCGCGTCGATAGAGGTGTTGTTTTGTAAATTCCATTATGTAGAGGGGCATTATTATATGAGTTTCCACACAACACACTCTTTCTTGTCGGTGGCCTTGAGTGCCTTCCTAAACCCTACAGTTTATGTACTTCTCCACCACAACTCGTTGCTGCCGCAACAAACCCAGTTTCATGTAGGCGACCCGAGTGGCTTCGTAAATGTTGCAGGCCTCGACCTCATGTCCACCTCCATGGTTGTCCTAAGTCGGCATTGACGACTATAGTGCAAACGAAGGGATTGCCCTAGGAAGCTTGTGTACCGGTGGCTATGTTGGTTTGTGAGCGGCGCAACCGCAACTTTGGTCGTTGACAACATGCACTTCTTTAGTGGCGACAATATATATATCAAATTTTGATATATAGGACCGTGGTAATTGATGGAGGAGCTTGCAGTTATCATCCTGTTTTGGATTCCAAAACTGATGCCTTATAATTTTTGCTTTCTATTTTATAGACAATATATCTGGTCTTGACACTTAACTCCTTTTCCCAGTAAAATTGTGCTTGTTTGGAGAGGCTGAATGGCTTGACTTCCCTTCTCAATAAAAAAGTTCTAACCATTAGATTTACCATTACACAATCCCATCAATAAAATGGAAGATGCATGTAAATCCAAAGATATTGCCCACCACTTTCTGCAATGTTTGAAGGCTTCTTGGATTTCGCTGGACCTCATACTTCATCATACTACTACGTGGGCACATTTCTCGAGGGGAAGACCACGAGAGAGACAAGGATGAGAGCTAGTTTGAGGGAGTTGACGATGCCACTTTGAAAGATGATCTGGTGGAGACCATCCCAGAGGCCGTCGTGCCACTAGTGAGATAGGACGCCGGTGCTCCTGGTGGTGGTGGCGCATCCGATATGGCCCTAATATAACCTCCATCGATGACCAGATCTCAACTCCGATGGAGTGACAAAACCCTAGAACTCCGGTCTCGGGTTCTAGCCATGCTTCCAGTACCAAGTGGGATGCAATATGAATGCAGTAGACAAGTGGACTAGCACTACTCTTTAGGAAGTGCGTTGTTCCGCCAACATTCCCCTTTTGGTTCCTTTTGCATTTTCTACATTTTCTTGGCTTAGGACGCGTTGTCCAATATGTCGCTGAGAGGCATCGACAAAAGGGGGCAATAGAGGTGGTGATGAGGGCAAAGTCGACTATAGTGACAAGCGGCGACGATGAGATCACACATGGCGGTAGATGGTTAATGAGCGACAAGTGACGGCGATGAAATCACACATGGCGCTGTGGATGGTGGCAAATTGACAACATCTGAGGTTGCGCCGGCCCCAAATGGGACACCATTGGTATTTTGGCAAAAAGAAATAGTACAGAGGGCAATGGAAACCACAAGTTTAACATAATACTCACAGGTTGAGTGCATAGAAACCAATCCAGATTTAACTGAGCTCCTACATATAAAGAGTTACAATACAACATGCCCAAGACCAGTTCAGTCCAAGCAACCAAACAAAGTCTTGAGATTAGGTAATTTATTGTTCCGAATGGGAAAAGGATGATGTTTGTTGATGAGCATTGGAATCAGCCAATGTATGGGTGGGAATCATGTCAACAGAGAAATATGGCTGCCATGCATTAACCCTGCAAAGGAGACATATTGAAACCTAGCTCCAGTAAGTATGGCAACGTGAAATTGTAGAGTTTTATAAGTGTAATGGTTGTTATCACTGGAAAATAAAATACAATACATGCTGACAATATGAACAAATACCACAGTACATGCTAAACAGAATCTCACTGGAACTAAATAACTTGCGCAAAATTGGATTGCCAATAAAAATCAGTTGATACCACTTCACCTATATATAGCCTAAAAATTTGAATACAGACGTAAAAGATAACGACATGGTTAACAGAAGAATGCGAAAGGGCAAATAAGGTAAGGAAGCCCACACAAAAAATATAGATGTTTTCCTTGTCGCCAACTCTAGTACCCAGCTTATATTTCTAAAAAAATGAGGGTGTTGGCACACAAATTCGGATGAAATATAGCATGTTAAATTAGCAAATAACTCGGATATATGCACAACTAAACTATAATTGGGATGTCAATACCACATTTCAACCACGCTAAACATGAAAAGCAATGAAGGATTAGGTTTCGAGAAAGCTTACAACAATTATTATTTATAGTTATATTTCATATATATAGGAGCATGCTAATCGTGCATGCCGAATAAATACTCACGAGAGCTCTCATAAACATGGCATTCCCTGGAGGATAGGCCCTAAAGATGTCATATATTTTAGCGCTTCCACTATTATTAGACGTGGCTTGCTATGACGCACTATCATTTTTTTTAAGCACCGGCGCACAATTGAGTATTAATTCGAGTAAATCAAACTCATGTTCCCGTCCTTCGAAGCCCTTGATTTCCACTTCTTCGAGAGCAGTCAAGGAGAAAGTTTGAGATCTCCAGTTTGTGGGTTCACATAGGCAGTGTGGCGGGCATTTTCCTTTCAGCTAAAACCAAAGCAACCATTAAATGTAAACTACTGCACATAGTGTATAATTTAGATATAATATGAAAGGGGAGAACTAGTTATGTACCCGCGATCTCTCTAGGACGATCTTAAGCTGATGTATACCTCTAGAAATATGAATAATCCCGAGGAGATGAAACACTAATGCTCCAAAAACATGTCCCGCTTTTAGGGAACATAGCTCAAAAAATGAGAAATCAGCAACCATGTGCTTCTCTATCTTCTTGGCAAAGTTGTCTTCATCTGAAATAAACCGGCTCTGTAAAAACATTGACAGGATATATATCATTTGTACAATTCAATGTAGTCAACTATCTATCAACCCCAGAGTTCATGTTCTCCTCCACCAAAACTCGCCGCTCCCGCGACAAACCCAATTTCTTCTATGCGACGTGAGTGGCTTCCTAAACGTTGGAGGCCTCGACCTCATGTCCACCTCCATGGCCCTGCTTAAACGGTGTTGACGACTATGGTGCAAACGACATGCTTGCCCTAGGAAGCCTTTCTATTGGTGGCATGCGGGTTTGCGAGCAGCGCAACTGTGAATTTGGCCGTTGACAACACACACTTATTTGGCGGCCGCCATTTGTTATTGAATTCCAAAACTGACGCCTCAGGATTTATGTTTTCTATTTTATAGACAATCTATCCTTTCTAGACCCTTGAGTCATTTTGCCCAGTAAATTATGCTTATTTGGATAGGCTGAAAGGCTTGAATTTCCTTCTCAACGAAAAAAGTTCTAACCATTAGATTTACCAAGACAAAACCTCAACAATAAACTGAAGATGCATGTACCTCCAAAGATACTGCCCACCCCTTTCTGCAATGTCTGAAGGCTTCTAGGATATTCCTGGACATGAGACTTTACCCTACTACATGAGGCGCATATCTCGAGGACGGAGACCATGGGAGAGACAAGGCCGAGCGGCAGTTTAAGGGAGTCAAAGATGCCACCGTGAAAGATGATTTGGTGGATACCGAACTAGAGGCCGACGTGCCTCTAGCGGGATAGGATGTCGGTGCACTCGGTGGTGGTGGAGCACCCAATGAAAGAAAGAACAAGGAGTAGCAGGTCTTTAGGGGGGGCATTGAGGTAGTCCGCTTCATCGCCTGCTCTATGCGGCTCTTGGGTGGAACTCCGGCGAGGCCCTAATCTAACCTATATCAACAGCCAGATCTGAACTCTCATGGAGTGACAAAACCCTAGAATTTCATATTTGGGTTCTAGCTATGCTTCTAGTACCAGATGGGATGCAATATAGATGCAGTAGACTAGTGGAGCAACACTAGTCTTTAGCAAGTGCGAGGTTTCTCCAACATTCCCCTTTTGTTCCTTTTGTATTTTGCAAGACATGGGTTGTGTACACATAAGTTGCTTGATTTTCTCAATGGGAAGAACCTAGGAAGCTCGTGCTCATTGTCTCGGCTTAGGGTGCGCTGTCTAATGTGTCGCCGAGAGGCATCGACGGAAGGGGCTAACAAAGGTGGCAACGAGGGCAAGGTCGACCATAGCAACAAGCGGCGGTGATGAGATCACACATGGCGGTAGATGTTTAATGAGCGGCAGGTGGTGGTGATGAGATCACACATGGTAGTAGATGGATCTGTGGATGGTGGCAAATATGACAATACTAGAGGTCACATTAGTAAGAAAACACTTATAGGTGTTGATAATTAGTGGCACCAGGTGCCAACCCCAAATGGGACGCCGCTGCTATTTTGGCAAAATAAAATGGAACAAAGGGAAATTGAAACTATAGGTTTAACATAACAATCACAGGTTGAGTGCAAAGAAACCAATCAAGATTTAAATGAACTCCCAATGAAGAGCTACAATACACTGACAATACAACATGACCACGATCAGTTCAGTCCAAGCAACGAAACAAAGTCTTGAGACAAGGTAATTTATTATTCCCAATGAGAAAAGGATGATGTTTGGCGATGAGCATTGGAATCCGCAGATGGAAGGGTGGGAATCATGTCAACAGAGAAATATGCCTGCCATGCATTAACCCTGCAAAGGAGACAGATTGAAACCTAGCTCCAGTAAGTATGGCTACGTGCAATTGTAGAGTTTTTATAAGTCTAATGATTGTTGTCACTGGAAAATAAAATACAATACATGCTGGCAACAGGAACAATTACCACAATACATGCTAAACAGAATCTCACTGGAACTAAATAACTTGCGCACTGTTGAATCGCCAATAAAAATCAGTTGATACCACTTCAGCTATATATAGCCTATAAATTTGAATACAAACGTAAAATAGAACGGCACGGTCAACTGAAGAATACAAAAGGGAAAATAAGGTAAGGAAGCCCACGCAAAAAATGTTGATTTTTCTTCTTGTCACCAACTCTAGTACCTAGCTTATATTTCTATAAAAATGAGGGTGTGGGCACACAAATTCGGATGAAATATAGCATGTTAAAGTAGCAAATAACTGGGATACATGCACAACTAAACTCTAATTAGGATGTCAATACCATATTTCAACCACCCTAAACATGAAAAGCAATGAAAGATTAGGTTTCAAGAAAGCTTACAATAATTAACATTTATTTTTCTATTTCATATATATAGGAGCATGCTAATCATGAATGCCGAATAAATACTCACCATAGCTCTCATGAACATAGCATTCCACTGAAGGATAGGCCCTGAAGATGTCATATATTTTAGTGCTTCCACTATTATTAGATGAGGCCTGCTGTGACATTTGCAGTATCATTTCTTGAAGCACCGGCGCAGATTTGAGTATTAATTCGAGTAAATCAAACTCATGTTCCTGTCCTTCGAAGCCATTGATTTCCACTTCTTGGAGAGCAGTCAAGGAGATAGTTTGAGATCTCCAGTTTGTGGGTTCACATAGGCAGTGTGCCGGGCATTTTCCTTTCAACTACAAAAAAAAAACATTAAATGTAAACTACTACACAGAGTGTATAATTTAGATACAATATGAAAGGGGAGAACTAGTTACGTACCCGCGATCTCTCTAGGACGATCTTAAGCCGCTGTATACCTCTAAAAAAACAAATAACCCCAAGGAGATGACACACTATGCTCCAAAAACATGTCCGGCTTTTAGGAGACGTAGCTCCAAAAATGAGAAATCAGCAACCATGTGCTTCTCTACCTCCTGGGCAAAGTTGTCTTCATCGGAAATAAACCAGCTCTGAAAAAACATTGACAGGATCGATATATATCATTTGTACAATTCAGTGTAGTCAACTATCCGTCTATCTATTACTGTGTGTACTAAAAGACAGTACTACAACAGAAAAAAGAGTGATTTGCTAGAAATTATCACAAAAATGCAAAATTTTAGGTCGTCACTAGCTAGGTAAAATTTCGTATGTAAACATACTTGTCTTTTTGAGTCTGCAGGGCTTGCTATTTTCGATAAATTGAGTGAAGTAAATTGAGAATGAGTGGAGTGTGGATACATACATGGGACGCATGAATGTGAAGTGAAGGAGGCTGTCCCTGTGTTTCTCCTGTGTGTATTCACAACCTGTGGAGTCTCCAAGGCCCAAACTGGACAACGCTCCCGGCGTCGAAATACCACCACTCCCACGACACCTTCTCCAGCATTGGCGCCGAGACGGAGATGCTGCCGACCACCTTGTAAGAGCCTACAGACATCAAGCCATTCTGGACAAGTCCGTAGCCATCGTTGACAAACTTCAAGCTGAGCAGGCGGAGGTGCGGGCATCGCGGGAGCAAGCTGTGGAGGCCACCCAGGCCGTAGGAGATGAACAGCGTCCGGAGTGCGGTGAACTCGCCGTCGGGGCAGTAGAAGAGAAGCCTTTCCAGCATCAGGGATTTGGTCCGCCTTCAGATCCTGCGCTCCACGGGAAGCTGAGGGCGATCTCCTCCGGCTCCAGCCGCACGGCAGCGCGGAGCAGCCTGCTGGCCGTGGCACCGACGGCGACGGGCCAGGGATGCCTGCTAGCGCACGGGACGCGGACTTCCAGGAGGGAGACCGCGGCCGGGGGGCCACGGACCCGGCCGAGCGCCGCTGCAATTGACGGCGTGAGGTTGTGGAAGACGATCTGGCGGAGATGCGTCCAGAGATCACGCCACCGGCGGGAGAGGACGCTGGTGCGCGCGGCCGTGGAAGCGCATCCCATGAACGCGGGGATGAGGAAGAGGAGCTCCTCCGGGAGGAAGCTGATGCGATCCGGTTCGCCGTCGCCGCTTGGGCCACACAGCTGCGGCTGCGCAAAACGCAGGCGATGCCCGGGCCTCACCTCCATCGGAGCAGCACCACCAATCTGCGCGGACGAACGGACGGGACGACGCCCGGATCTCGGCTCCATGGATGGAAGGCTGGTTCGACAAGCAAAACCAAAGCCCACAGTTTTCCCCCCTTTTGGAAATGAAACCCCGGTGTGTGTGGGTCCCCACCCAGCTTTTCAGCCGACCATATTTATTCTATAAACCTTTTTCTTTTCAGCCCAACATTTCCCAAATAATCTCGAATTTCAATATAACATTTTCAGGAGCAAAACATTGCCATCGGAGGTTTCAGGTACATTGAAGGCTAGCTAACCCTCTTCATTCAAACCAACAGAGAAACGAGTCGACTCCCGCGCAAACGTTCGCGCAGTGGGAGAGCCATACCCTTTTTTTTCTTAATTAGTATCCATCCTCCACGAGCAGATCTCCCTCCCCACCCCACCCCCCACAGACGCACACATTGTCTTCCCCGTCAAATGGCCTAGAGCACATCATCGGCGAGGCAGTGGTGGTAGACGGCCGTCCGGCAACCTTACTGACGAGCACCCCCTTTCCCTCATGTGATCAGCCTCTCTCTTTTATTCTCTACGCAAAACCCACTTGGATTAATACCACTTAATTTGGATTAGTTACATGCAACACTTAATTTGTTTGAAAATCCACATTTTCTCACCAGTGTTTTCATTGCTAAAACATCTAGTTGTAAATCCATTTACACGCAACACTTAACTTTTGATAATGCAATTTGTAATTTAGTCCATAAAAACACCTTAACAACTTTTGGCATTATGTGCTTTAGTTCATACTTCACCTTATTGCCAAAGGGTTTAGGATTTCTCCTAACCATATTTGTCGTTGTCGACGACGACAAATGCCAAAGGGTTTAGGCTTTCCCTAACCATATTTGTCTTCGTCGATGATGACAAATGATAAAGGGTTTTGGATTTAACCTAACCATATTTGTCATCATGGATGAGGACCGATGCCAAAAGGTTTAGGCTTTACCCTAACAATATTTGTCATCATTGATGACAAAAAAGCCAAAGGGTTTTGGATTTACCCTGACCATCTTCAAAATGCATAATTAATAATTCATTATTCAAGCAAGATCAGCATGCCAAATGCATCATTCATCAACACGCAAGATCATCATGCCAAATGCATCAGTCATCAATCATGACAAATGCATCATTCATCAATAGTCTAGGTCATCATCAATTAATTCGTTCATCCATCCATCCAACAGGAGTACACATGACTTAACAGTTCAACACTAAAAGTTCAATAGGTTCAACACTCACAGGTCACAACTCAACACACATGACTTAACCATTTAATCTATATCGATATCTATATGTCTCTACCTATATCGATATATCTATTTCTATTTCTATATCTATATCTATATATGTATCTATATCTATATCTATATCTATATCTATATCTACATTTATACTTAACAATAAAAGGAGGAACCTTTCTTAGTTCTTCATCCGTCACTCTTTTATATCCGTTAATTTAATGTTAACCATATGAATTGACGGTTGAGATTTAATGTACGTGGTGCGTTTCTCCGAGTTGATGAAAATTACACCCAATGCCACGTTTAAGCGAGAAAAAAAGTGTCCATTAAATCCTCTATACATGGATCGGCCCATGAAATCCTTTGCACGGACTGGTTGACATTTGTGTACGTCAATTGTAGCTATACTACAGAAGAACACGGATACGAGATTCTGTACAAATTAGTTATTTGCTTAGCCAGCCTGGCTTCATACGTATCTCATAAAACCTAACCGCAGGCGAAGATTTGGCGAGAAAGAATGACAAAGACTTGCGAGGAGGAGGACATGGAAACTACAGGAAAAAGAAATGAAGTCCAGTATGAAACATACTCAGCAATGAGCATTTTAACAACTGCGAAGTATAAGCCGAGTGTTACACTCGGTATAGTGTACTTCACATCCGGAACCTAATTGGCGGGTCCGGGTATAACAGAGCAGTAGTCTTCATACTTGTATGACAGATCGAAATCCTACCCATGCGCCTCGCTCATACACCACGGGAGGATCTCCATCGCACTGACCTGAGTATCACCACCATACATGGCCCTGATCCGGTCTTGCTCGTACTGCAAGGTATACAAGAGCTCGCCCTTCGACTGAAAATCAAGGTGTTGTAGCTTTCATACCAGCAAGTGATCTCCTTCATCTTGGCCCACAGATCAGCGTCGCCAAACACTAAAGCCTCAGAGAGCCCGTTCCATCCCCTACTGTCGTCCATCTGTTAAGAAAATATCACTAGTAGAAAACGGGTCATTTGTCCCGGTTCGAGAGGCCCATTAGTCCTGGTTCTGGAACCGGGACTAAAGTGTCAGGACTAAAGCCCAAAACCTTTAGTCCCGGTTCGTCTATGAACCGGGAAAGTAAGGAGCTCCACATGGTCACTGCGGGGGGCCGAGGCAGGAGGATCTTTAGTCCCGGTTGGTAACACCGACCGGGACCAAAAGGCGCTGAGTATTTTTTTTTTTGAAGGGGGGTTAGGGGTTTTGGAGGGTTAATTTAAGGGTTTTGTATTGTGTTATAGCTAGCTAATAGAGTATTTCCATCATATAATTTTATGACCATGATTAGTTATTATATATACAAATGAATTAATAAGATATCATTATTAATTGTACACATCAAAAAACACATATAGTACATGTAATTAACACTAAAAATGGAGAGTTGTATACGTATACAAATATTTGAACAATGTTATTTATGCATACATATTTACATTTTTATTAGTATAACAAAGAATTACAATACTATCTAGCTATTGATTATTGATCCAAAATATTACCAACCGATTCTATCTGGCTACTATTGCTAAAAAAAGGCATGGCATATAATTAATCGACATAAAAACAGGGTGGGTCTATTCTGCTAACACCCTTAAGACTCTTATTCTGCACACAAAATCCTTATTCCGCACACACACCCTAAATCACAGCCCCCAACCCACGAAACAAAAAAAGCAGGTCAACCCCGGCCGAAGCCCACCCGCCCACCCCCACTCCCCATCTCCTCGTGCCCACCCACCCACCCGCCTTCTTCGTCTCCCCCCCTCCCGACCACCGCACCACCTGCGCCGCCGGGCCACCACCTCCAAGCGCGCCGCCCACAACAACCCCTTCCCACCACAACCACCTCCCGGCGGTGGATCCGGGCCGGCAACCGCCCCCAACACACCTCCCGCTGCGAATCCGGATCGGCAACCAACCGCCTCTTACCAAAGCACCCCGACACCCCGCTACCACTGCCCACGCGCCTACCGGCGCCGCCGAGTCTCCCATGCCGCACAAACCCACCCCCACACGACACGTTGATACGTCTCCAACATATCTACTTTTCCTAACACTTTTCCTCTTGTTTTGGACTCTAATTTGCATGATTTGAATGAAACTAACCCCGGACTGGCGTTGTTTTTAGCAGAACTGCCATGGTATTGTTTTTGTGCAGAAATAAAAGTTCTCGGAATGGAACGAAACTTTGCGAGGATTTCTTATATAATAAAAGAAAAATACTGGAGCCAAGAACCACCGGAGGGGGGCACCTGGGTGGGCACAACCAACAAGGGCGCCCCTCCTCCCCTCCTGGCGTGCCCAGGTGGGTTGTCCCCACCTGGTGGCCCCGTAGACATCAACCCTGATACTATATATTCACATTTGCCGAGAAAAAAACAGAGAGAAAGAATTATTGTGATCTACGAGACGGAGCAACCGCCACCTCATGTTCTTCCTAGGGAGGCCAGATCTGGAGTCCGTTTGGGGCTCCGGAGAGGGCGATCCTTGTCCTTCGTCATCACCAACCCTTCTCCATTGCCAATTCCATGATGCTCCTCACCGGGAGTGAGTAATTCCTTTCTAGGCTCGCTGGTCGTTGAGGAGTTGGATGAGATTCCTCATGTAATCTAGTTAGTTTTGTTAGGGCTGATCCCTAGTATCCATTATGTTCTGCGATTGATGTTGCTAATTTTTCCATGCTTAATGCTTGTCACTTTGGGCCTGGGTGCCATGATTTTAGATCTGAACTATTTATGATATTATCATTATATTCATGTTTTAGATCCGATCTTGCAAGTTATAGTCACCTACTACGTGTTATGACCCGGCAACCCCGGAGTGACCATAACCGGAACCACTCCCGATGATGACCGTAGTTTGAGGAGTTCATGTACTCACCATGTGCTAATGCTTCGTTCTGATTCTCTATTAAAAGGAGGCCTTAATATCCCTTATTTTCCAATATGGACCCCGCTGCCACGGGAGGGTAGGACAAAAGATGTCATGCAAGTTCTTTACATAAGCACGTATGACTATTTACGAAATACACGCCTACATTATATTTATGAACTGGAGCTAGTGCCGTATCGCCCTTGGTTATGACTGTCACATGATGAATATCATCCAACAAATTACCGATCCAATGCCTATGAATTTATCCTATATTGGTCTTGTTAAGTTACTACTGCTATCGTTATGGTTGCACTTGTTACAAAACTACTGCTATCACTGTTACCGTTACTATTGCTGCTTCCACTACTATCAAAACTATCATGTTGCCTTGCTACTGATTACTTGTTGAAGATAACTAATTTCTAGGTGTGGTTGAATTGACAACTCAGTTGCTAATACTTACAAATATTCTTTGGCTCCCCTTGTGTCGAATCTATAAATTTGGGTTGAATGCTCTACCCTCGAAAACTGTTGCGATCCCCTATACTTGTGGGTTATCAAGACCTTTTTCTGGGGCCGTTGCCGGGGAGCATAGCTATATTTGTTGAGCCACTTGGGATTATTATCAATTTATCACTATGAAGAATCTGAAGGATGCTAAGACTAAGATTTGTCCCTCTAAGACGAGGGGAGGTAAGGAACTGCCATCAAGTTCTGCTTTAGATTCACCCTCTTTTATAAGTAAACTTGCAACACCACAACATGCTATTACTCCTGATATGTCGCAAGTTATTGATGATGCTACTTCTTCTATGAATGATATGTATGATGATGCTAGTACCTTGCATGATGATGATGTGCCACTTGGTGACTTTCTTGATGAACAAATTACTAGAGTAAGACTACATGATGTTGTTGAATCTGATGATGAGCTTGAAACTGAAAATTTTGAAACACCTGCTAGAACTAGCCTTCTTAGATATGAACTGCCTAAGGTACCTAAAGGTTATGTTATGAGTGAGGAAACAACTAGAGATATTCTTGCTTGTAATGATAGAGATGATGTAGAAAAATTATTATGCAAGTATAAAGAAAAGTCTCTGGATGCTAGATTGAAATATGATCCTAAGTTTGCTACCTGGCCTATCTTTCTTGATGATAAGGATTATGAATTCTCTATCGACCCAGAGTTAATCACTTCTCACTAAGCTAAATGACATAGTCACCCTTTTTATGTTGGGGAATGTAGTATTTCAAAAAAAATCCTACGATCACGCAAGATCTATCTAGGAGAAGCATAGCAATGAGCAGGGAGAGAGTGTCCACGTACCATCGTAGACCGAAAGAAGAATCATTTAGTAACGCGGTTGATGTAGTCGAACGTCTTCGCGGTCCAACCGATCAAGTACCTAACGCACGACACCTCCGCGGTCTGCACATGTTCAGCTCGGTGACGTCCCTCGTACTCTTGATCCAGCTGAGGCCGAGGGAGAGTTTTGTCAGGACGACGGTGTGGTGATGGTGATGATGAAGTTACCAACGAAGGGCTTTGCCTGAGCACTACGACCATATGACCGAGGTGGAAAAATGTGGAGGGGGCACCACACACGGCTAGAGATCAACTTGTGCGTCTATGGGGTGCCCCCTTCCCCCATATAAAGGAGGGGAGGAGGAGGCCGGCCGGCCACAACAGGCGCGCTAAGTGGGGAAGAATCCTACTCCTAGTAGGAGTAGGTTTCCCCCTTTCCTAGTCCAAGTAGGAGAAGGGGGGGGGAGGAGGAGGAGGAGAGAAGGAAGGAGGGGGCGCTGCCCCCTCCCCTTGTCCAATTCGGATTAGGGCAAGGGGGTGCGCGCCACCTCCTGGCCAGCCCTCTCTCATCTCCACTAAGGCCCATGAGGCCCAATAGCTTCTCGGGG
>LR738714.1:829436059-829528282 GCA_902687465.1 Secale cereale | reverse complement strand
GGGTTCCGGTAACAATTCATAAGGTGTCGTCTCAACGCTGGCACCAAATAACAATTATTTAGGTCTAAAACTAATCCCTAAGGTAGATGTAGAGGTAGCGTGCCGACGGCGATCACATCAACTTTGGAACCATTTCCCACGAGCATCGTCACCTCGTCCTTAGCTAATCTTCATTTAATTAGTAGCCCCTGTTTCAAGTTACAAATATTAGCAACCGAACTAGTATCAAATACCCAGGTGCTACTACGAGCATTAGTAAGGTACACATTAATAACATGTATATCAAATATACCTTTGTTCACTTTGCCATCCTTCTTATCCGCCAAATACTTGGGGCAGATCCGTTTCCAGTGACCAGTCCCTTTGCAGTAGGAGCACTCAGTTTCAGGCTTGGCTCCACACTTGGGTTTCTACGCGGGAGTTGCAACTGGATTGCTATTCTTCTTGAAGGTGCCCTTCTTTCCCTTGCCCTTTTTCTTGAAACTAGTTGTCTTGTTAACCATCAACACTTGATGCTCCTTTTTTATTTTTACCTCCACAGCTTTGAGCATAGCGAAGAGCTCGGGAATTGTCTTCTACATCCCTTGCATATTATTGTTCATCATGAAGCCTTTATATCATGGTGGCAGTGATTGAAGAACTCTATCAACAACACTATCTTCATCAACTTTGACTCCAAGTTGAGTCATGTGATTCTAGTACCCTAGACATTCTGAGTAAGTGTCCACTGATAGAACCGTTCTCCTCCATTTTGCAGCTATAGAACTTGTTGGAGACTTCATATCTCTCAACTCGGGCATTTGCTTGAAATATTAACTTCAATTCTTGGAACATCTCATATGCTCCATGACGTTCAAAACGTCTTTGAAGACCCGATTCTAAGCCGTAAAGCATGGCACACTAAACTATCGAGTAGTCATCAGCTTTGCTCTGCCAGACGTTCATAACGTCTGGTGTTGCATCTGCAGCGGGCTTTTCACCTAGCGGGGCTTCCAGTACATAATTCTTCTGTGCGGCAATGAGGATAATCCTGAAGTTATGGACCCAGTCCGTGTAGTTGCTACCATCGTCTTTCAACTTAGCTTTCTCTAGGAATGCATTAAAATTCAAGGGAACGGTAGCACGGGCCATTGATCTACAACAACATAGATATGCAAAAACTATCAGGACTAAGTTCATGATAAATTAAATTTCAATTAATCAAATTACTATTGAACTCCCACTTAGATAGACATCTCTCTAGTCATCCAAATGATCACGTGATCCAAATCAACTAAACCATGTGCGATCATCACGTGAGATGGAGTCATTTTCAATGGTGAACATCTTATGTTGATCATATCTACTATACGATTCACGCTCGACCTTTCGGTCTCCAGTGTTCCGAGGCCATGTCTGTACATGCTAGGCTCGTCTACTTTAACCCGAGTATTCTGCATGTGGAAAACTGTCTTACACCCGTTGTATGTGAATGTAGAGCTTATCACACCCGATCATCACGTGGTGTCTCAGCACGACGAACTGTTGCAACGGTGCATACTCAAGGAGAACACTTGTACCTTGAAATTTTGTAAGGGATCATCTTATAATGCTACCGTCGTACTAAGCAAAATAAGAAGCATAATAAGATAAACATCACATGCAATCAAAATATGTGACATGATACGGCCATCATTATCTTGTGCTTTTGATCTCCATCTCCAAAGCATCGTCATGATCTCCATCCTCACCGGCTTGACACCATGATCTTCATCGTAGCGTCGTGGTCATCTCGCCAACTATTGCAATTACTACTATCGCTAACTCATAGTGATAAAGTAAAGCAATTACATGGCTTTCGCAATTCATACAATAAAAATACAACCATAAGGCTCCTGCCGGTTGCCGATAATTTACAAAACATGATCATCTCATACAATAACGTATAACTCATCACGTCTTGACCATATCACATCACAACATGCCCTGCAAAAACAAGTTAGACATCCTCTACTTTGTTGTTGAAAGTTTTACGTGGCTGCTACGGTCTTAGCAAGAACCGTTCTTACCTACGCATCAAAACCACAACGATTTTTCGTCAAGTGTGTTGTTTTAACCTTTAACAAGGACCGGGCGTAGTCACACTCGATTCAACTAAAGTTGGAGAAATTGACACCCGCCAGCCACCTATGTGCAAAGCACGTCGGTAGAACCAGTCTCATGAACGCGGTCATGTAATGTCGGTCTGGGCCGCTTCATCCAAAAATGCCGCCGAATCAAAGTATGACATCCTGGTAAGTAGTATGACTATTATCGCCCACAACTCTTTGTGTTCTACTCGTGCATATCATCTACGCATAGACCTGGCTCTGATACCACTATTGGGGACCGTAGTATTTCAAAAAAAAAATCTTACGATCTCGCAAGATCTATCTAGGAGAACCATAGAAATGAGCGGGGAGAGTGTGTCCACGTACCCTCATAGAACAAAAGCGGAAGCGTTTAGTAACGCGGTTTATGTAGTCGAACGTCTTCGCGATCCAACCGATCAAGTACCGAACGCACGTCACCTCCGCGATCTGCACACGTTCAGCTCGATAACGTCCCTCGTAGTCTTGATCCAGCTGAGGCCGAGGGAGAGTTTCGTCAGCACGACAGCGTGGTGACGATGATGATGAAGTTACCAACGCAGGGCTTCGCCTAAGCACTACAACAATATGACTAAGGTAGAAAACTGTGGAGGGGGGCATCGCACACGGCTAAAGATCAACTTGTGTGTCTATGGGGTGCCCCCTTCCCCCGTATATAATGGAGGGGAGGAGGAGGCCGGCCGGCTACAAGGGGTGCGCCGAGGGGGGAGGAATCCTACTCCTAGTAGGAGTAGGTTTCCCCATTTCCTAGTCCAAGTAGGAGAAGGGGGAAGGAGGAGGAGGAGAGAAGGAAGCAGGGAGGCGCCACCCCCTCCCCTTGTCCAATTCGGATTGGGGCAAGGGGGGCGCGCCACCTCCTGGCCAGCCATCTCTCATCTCCACTAAGATCGATGAGGCCCAATAGCTTCCCGGGGGGTCCAATAACCCCCGATACGACCCGAACCATTCCAGTGTTCGAATATAAGCTTCCAATATATGAATCTTTATGTCTCAACCATTTCGAGACTCCTCGTCATATCCGGGATCTCATCTGGGACTTTGAACAACCTTTAGTAGATCAAATCACATAAACTGATAATACCAATCGTCATCGAACGTTAAGCGTGCGGACCCTACGGGTTTGAGAACTATGTAGACATGACCGAGACACATCTTCGGTCAATAACCAATAGCGGAACCTGGATGCTCATATTGGTTCCCACATATTCTACGAAGATTGTTATCGGTGAAACCGCATAACAACATATGTTGTTCCCTTTGTCATCGGTATGTTACTTGCCCGAGATTCGATCGTCGGTATCTTAATACCTAGTTCAATCTCGTTACCGGCAAGTCTCTTTACTCGTTCCATAATACGTCATCTCGTGACTAACTCATTAGTCATTTGCTTGCCAGGCTTATTATGATGTGTATTACTGAGAGGGCCCAGAGATACATGTCCGACACTTGGAGTGACAAAGCCTAATCTTGATCTATGCCAACACCACAAACACTTTTGAAAACACGTGTAGAGCATCTTTATAAACACCCAGTTACGTTGTGACGTTAGATAGCACACAAGGTGTTCTTCTGGTATTCGGGAGTTGCATAATCTCATAGTCATAGGAACATGTATAAGTCATGAAGAAAGCAATCACAATAAAACTAAACGATCATTGTGCTGAACTAACTGATGGGTCTTGTCCATCACATCATTCTACTAATGATGTGATCCCGTTGATCAAATGACAACACATGTCTATGGTTAGGAAACGCAACCATCTTTGATCAACGAGCTAGTCTAGTAGAGGCATTATAGGGACACTCTGTTTATTCTATGTATTCACACATGTATCAAGTTTCCGGTTAATACAATTCTAGCATGAATAAAAGATATTTATCATGGTATATAAGGAAATATAAATAACAACTATATTATTGCCTCTAGGGCATATTTCCTTCATTTTACTCATGATGAGAAAACCTGTTACTACTATATTCTCAAATTATTTCCGTTTTCATTAAAGGGTGATGCTAAAACTTGGTATAATACTCTTACTCCTGGTTCCGTGCGTAGTCCCCAGGATATGATTTATTACTTCTCTGAAAAATATTTTCCTGCTCATAAGAAACAAGCTGCCTTACAGGAAATATTTAACTTTGTACAAATTAAAGAAGAAAGTCTCCCACAAGCTTGGGGGAGGCCTTGCCAGTTACTTAATGCTTTGCCTGATCATCCTCTCAAGAAAAATGAAATACTCAATATCTTCTATAATGTACTAACTGATGGTTCTAGGGACTTCCTAGGTAGTTGTGCTGGTTGTGTTTTCAGGGAACAAACTATTGGACAAACTAAAGAACTATTGAATAACATATTGAAGAGTTATGATGATTGGACTCTTCCTGAATCACCGCCTAAGCCTACTCCAAAGAACAGGGGTATATTATATCTCAGTCCTGAAGATATGCAAGAGGCAAAGAAATCCATGAAGGAAAAAGGTATTAAAGCTGAGGATGTTAAAAAATAACCTCCTATTGAAGAAATACATGGGCTAAATACACCACCGCTGCCTAAGGTGGTAGAGGTAAATTCTATAATGAAATTCAATGAAAATGATAATCCTCACAATATGCACCCTAGTCAATGCCTTCATGAGTTTGAAAACTACATTAGGAAACAAGATCACTTCAATGCAAATGTAATGAAACAATTGAAATATAATTCTGATATGATTGGTCGCTTGAGTGACTTGTTATTTAGAATTTCAAATGACGTTAGAGGTGTAGGAAAACATGCTTCTATGGTACAAACCCAGCTAGAACAGGTTGCTAAACCTCAAAGAGAAGTACTTGATGAAATGA
Source organism: Secale cereale (assembly GCA_902687465.1). NCBI lineage: Eukaryota > Viridiplantae > Streptophyta > Magnoliopsida > Poales > Poaceae > Secale > Secale cereale. The sequence continues at coordinate 829,523,312 of LR738714.1, read as the reverse complement.
ATAGCAACATACATGACTTTACTGTTAGAGTTACAACTAGAGGAGGGAAAATGACTCAGGAAGCACTTTATCCCGAGGTACACCCAAAAAGAATTGAACAGGATTCACAAAGAAACAACACCACTACAGATAGTCCCTCTAAAAATAAAAATAAAAATAAAACTGATAGGACTTTGCATGCTACTAGTGAACCTGAAATAGAAAAACCTCCTGACAATGATAATGATGTTTCTATCTCTGATGCTGAAACTCAATCGGGTAATGAACATCCACCTCGTGATAATTAAAAAGATAATGCTGAGGTTCATGAAGGTACTCAACCAAACAATGAAAGGGAAAAAGATAATGATGTTGAGATAGAACCACCAGTTGATCTTGATAACCCACAACCTAAGAATAAAAGATATGATAAACAAGAATTTGTTGCTAGGAAACACGGTAAAGAAAAAGAACCGTGGGATAAAAAATCTATGCCTTTTCCACCCAAGTCAACTAAAAAGAAAGATGATGAAGAATTTGAACGCTTTATGAAATGATGAGGCCAGTCTTTTTGTGTACTCGTTTGACTGGTATCTTGAAAATGCCTCCTTGCGCAAAGTACATGAAAGACATCATCACAAATAAGAGAAAAATACAAGAAGCTTAAATCTCCACCATGCTTGCTAATTATACTTTTAAGGATGGAGTACCTAAAAAGCTTGGAGACCCAGGAATACCAACTATACCTTGCTCCATCAAAAGGAATAATGTGAAAACTGCTTTATGTGATTTAGGAGCTGGTGTTAGTGTTATGCCTTTCTCCTTATATAAAAGACTGATAAATCAACTTTTCATAAACTCACACCTACTGAAATATCTTTGCAAATGGCTGATAAATCAACTGCTATTCATATCGGTATCTGTGAGGATGTGCCCATTGTTGTTGCTAATGTTACTATTTTGACTGACTTTGTTATACTTGAGATGCCCAAGGACGACAACATGTGGATTATCCTTGGTAGACCTTTCTTGAATACTGCGGGGGTTGTTATTGATTGCAATAAAAGCAAGGTCACTTTTCATATCAATGGTAATGAGCATACGGTGCACTTTCTGAAGAAACAATTCCAAGTGAATGGTATTCATGTTATTGAAAAATCTCCGACAATCACTATTGGAAGTTTTCATATACCTCTACCTACTGTTAAAAAGAAGTATGAAATGCTTATTGTTGGAGACTTTCATATCCTCGTTGAGGTAACTTAGTGATTTACAAAAGTTCTTCTGTTTCATGCTAATTGAAAGTGGTTGTTAATAAGACTTGATCAACCTTATTAATGTATCATTTTTTAGCGGTACTTTCTATCCTTACAGGTTGTTTTTTTATTAGCTAAATAAAATTAAATGCCATGTTTTATATGTTTTCTGAATTTCCCGTGCAATAAAAAATGGCCCAAAAATAAAAGTTCTCAGAATGCCCTAAAAATTTAACATGATTTTTTTCCGATTATTTAAGAATTTTAGTGCAAATAATATCAGAGGGGGGTGCACTAGGTGGGCACAACCCGCCTGGGCGCGCCAGGACCCCCAGGCGCGCCCTGGTGGGTTGTGGTCCCCATGTGGGCACTCTCCCTTATCTCTTTACAAGCAAAAATGCTCGTGCGTTGCAACGGGAGTTAAAAAGGAGCACACGCTAGTGCTGGTCGAGCACGCCGCCATGCTTTGGCTCTTCAAACTATCGTGCTTGCTCGCGCCACTATAGTTCTAGCCTCGTGGTCTAATGTTGCCACCCACTACGTTGCCGGCTACCATTGGTTTGCCATGCCCCAGCCGGCAGATGTGCATCGCCCACTCTCGTCTGCCGACCTTACCCATCTGTGCGCCGATGCAAGCTTCACGCCTATCAGCAGGAGTCGCCGCATCACTCCTAGTCGTCACCACCATGGTTCGTTGCCGCTGCCAAACATGCACTTGGCTTGGCACGGCGCGAGCATCGCGTACAATCACCATCGCGTCGCACGAGCCACGCCCGCTGGCCATCGCCGGGTGCAGACCTGCACCATCATGACATCATGCCACTGAAGGAAATATGCCCTAGAGGCAATAATAAAGTTATAATTTATTTCCTTATGTCATGATAAATGTTTATTATTCATGCTAGATTGTATTAACTGGAAACTTAGTACATGTGTGAATACATACACAAACAAAGTGTCACTAGTATGCCTCTACTTGACTAGCTCGTTGATCAAAGATGGTTATGTTTCCTAGCCATAGACATGATTTGTCATTTTATCAATGGGATCACATCATTAGGAGAATGATGTGATGGACAAGACCCATCCGTTAGCTTAGCAACTTGATCATTTAGTTTTAATGATATTGCTTTCTTCATGACTTATACATGTTCCTATGACTACGGGATTATGCAACTCCCGAATACCGGAGGAACACCTTGTGTGCTATAAAAAATCACAACGTAACTGGGTGATTATAAAGATGCTCTACAGGTGTCTCCGAAGGTGTTTGTGGTGTTGGCATCGATCGAGAATAGGATTTGTCACTCCGAGTGTCGGAGAGGTATCTATGGGCCCTCTCGGTAATACAGATCATAATAGGCCTTGTAAGCAAACGACTAATGAGTTAGTCATGAGATGATGTATTATGGAACGAGTAAAGAAAGTTGCCTTTAACGAGATGGAACTAGGTATGATGATACCGACGATCGAAGCTCGGGCAAGTAACATACCGATGACAAATGGAACAACGTGTGTTGTTATGCGGTTTGACCCATAAAGATCTGCGTAGAATATGTAGGAGCCAATATGAGCATCTAGATTCCGCTATTGGTTATTGACCGGAGATGAGTCTCGGTCATGTCTACATAGTTCTCGAACCCGTAGGGTCCGCACGCTTAACGTTTGATGACGATCGGTATTTTGAGTTTATGAGCTTTGATGTACCGAAGGTAGTTCGAAGTCCCGGATGAGATCACGGACATGACGAGCAGCCTCGGAATGTCCGAGGCATAAAGATTGATATATTGTACGGCTACAGTCGGAAACCGGAAGTGTTCCGGGTGATTTCAGAGAAAACTGGAGTGCGGGAGGGGTTACCGGAACCCCCAGGGGTGTATTGGGTCATAGTGGGTGATGGCTTCTCGCCCCTCGTTGGTTACCCCAAGTGGAAGGTTTGAGATGCAGTGTAGCGGAAGTTTTCCCTTGGCAAAGATACCAAGGATCGATTTCCCCTGAGACTCCCAGTTTCAACAAGAAGGTGTCAACTGCTAACGGCGCCAGATATTAGCAATCAACGTGGACCTGCACACAGATACAAATAACTTTGCTCCCAACGAGTACAGAGAGGTTGTCAATCCCTCCGGCCTTGTCGTTTACAAAGGATTAAACGCAAGTGATAATAGTGATAGGTATTGCTGCAAATAGTAAGTAAAAACAGAAAGTAAATAGCGGATGTGATCAATGATGGTAATATGGACCGGGGTCCCATGATGTTCACTAGTGATGTCTCTCTCCCAAAAGACGATAAAACATCTATGTGAGGTAAACGAATTACAGCTGGGCAATTGACAGAATTATGTGCGCAAACCAATGCTAACTATATTGCAAGAAAGGTAGAGGTTCAAAGCATGGGCGGTACGCCAAGGCAAGTAGACCGAAATCCATCTGCATCTACTACTAATCATCCACCTTGAGATATCTATCCAGAACATCTCGCTGGTATTAAGTTGCGAGTCCCACCCATAGTGTAAACTCAAAGCAACAGACAACTGCATTAAAAGAACTATGCGTAAAGTAAACAATCCTTGCACCCGCGGGCACAAGCACCGTTGTTTTCCCCCTTGTGGCAACAGCACATCCCCTAGATTCATGTTTCTGTCACTCAAGCTAGTCATCGAGGGGCATGAACCCACAATCAAGCATAACGTTCCCTCTTGGAGTCACTACCTACTACTTGGCCAAAGCAATAAATAACAACGGAGAACATGCAAGAATTACTTACGAACATAAATATAAAAGAGCTGAATCAAATATTTTACTCAAACACAATCTGAACATAATCTCACAGTCCATCGGATCCCAGCAAACTCATCATAGCAACAGCATAAGGATTACATATGTGCCTCGATCATGTAGGGCAGCTCACGAGGTCTAATTAGTGAAGCACAAGAACGGGAGGAGAACATCACATAGCTACTGGTCATGGACCCATGGTCCAAGGGAGACTACTCACAACTCATCCGGGAGGCGTCCATGGTGGTGGAGAGGCTCCCGGTGGTGATCCTCCCCTCCGGCAGGGTGCCGGGAAGAGTTCTCCTGGTGCTCCCGATCTTGGAAGCACGGCGGCGGCGGAACAGAGATGAGATCGCGAAAAAGGGTTTCCGTCTCGAGGGTTTCGGGACACGATATAAATATATGCCAAAGGGGGGCATCAGCGGAGGCCTGGGGGGCCCAGGCGCCCCCCGGCGCGGCCAGGAGGGGGACCGCGCCACCAGGGCGCCTGGAGCCCTGGTGGCCCCCCTCCGGCTCTACTTCGGGTGCCGGGAAGCTTCTGGAACGCTGATTTTTTATATAATTTTTCCGGGATTTTTCTGGCAGTTTTCGTAATGGAAAAATCTGAAATACAAAAACAGCAGAAAACAGAAACTGGCACTGGGGTGCACTGAGTTAATAGGTTAGTCCAAATATGATCAAAAGTGTATGGAAGTGTATAAATATCATAGCAATATCACCCAAAAGAGGCATGGAGCAAGCAGAAATTATAGATACGTTTTGGACGTATCAACATCCCCAAGCTTAATTCCTGCTCGTCCTCGAGTAGGTAAATGATAACAAGAATAATTTCTGTGGTGACATGCTATTAACCATATAGGACTTTTTTCATAGTCACATGACAAAAGCTTACTGAGACAATGAATCTGTAGTAATTAAGTTGCCTCATGAGAAAATCACAAAGAACTGAAAGTTTTACAATATGATACTGAAACATCAAAGAGATTTGTAATGAGCATGGTGTGCAAATATGATAAAGTGATATCTCGCTTGCCCCCTTTAGTGAAGCAAAACATAAATGCAGGGGCACCTCCAAGGTTTAAGTGATGACTAGATACAATGATTTCAGAATAAACGATATCACAATCATGCAAAAGACAATGCTACTTTGGGACAATGCACATTACACTCAGAATGACAATCATGCTCTTAATAGTTGGTGCTTTAAAAGAAGGTGGAGACTCTCGAACCGTGGCTTTTGTTGGCAAGGTTGAAAACCCGTAGTCGGAAACAAAGACAAAGCATGTACCAGAGCTCTTGGTTTTAAAAACAGAGGTAATAATATATTTTTTAGATCATGCATGTTTCGTCAACGAATGCTAGCAGACTACTCAATCACTTCTTGAGATGGACAAGTTTCGAGGAACGGCTCCCGAATGAGGACGACCACATCCTCTTAATCTCCTTTGTTTATCACTGCCAAAGTTTTCTGATTTCTCATGAACAAAGCGTGAAGGAGGGTTTGTTTGTTATATTATTTTTGAGCCGGGCGCACTCAATGCCAGTTCCTTCTCGTATTATGGGTTTGCACATTAGACATGCAATCCCGGGGTGAAGCTTGTCCAACTTAAAAAGATCATGAATTAACTACTACTTCCTCATGAACTAAAACAGAGGCACAAAATAGGAATGCATTTTTTTGAATAATTTCGAGATGGTACATGAAAGTCTTCGTTAGGAATGGCAGGTAAATACCATGTATAGGAAGGTATGGTGGACTCATATGGCATAACTGGTTTGAAGGATTTTGGATGCACAAGCAGTCAGTCCGCTTAGTACAGGTGGAGGTTAGCAAAAGACTGGGAGCGACCAACTAAAAGAGCAATGACGGTCATAATCATGCAGAGCGACGAAGCAACATTGAATCAGGCATGGAAGTTATATCGCTACTCAGAAACAAAAGATCATCAAGGCTTGACAGACTTTCTTTACAGTCTTAAATATGCGTGAGCATACGCCAAGTCAATCAAAATAAATTCTTAAAGGAAGATATTACTAAACCATACCACATCATAGGCAAACAAATCATGTTGGTACTCCAATAACACATTGGGAACCCCCTAGCTATTTGAGATTAACCATAAGAAAATCATGAACTACTAAGCACCATTATGCACGTAGCATTTTTATCATAGACATATCGACCGATGCAATAGAAGAAAACTCTCTTAATAAGATAAGCATGATAACTAAAGAGAGTTCAAGAAACCAACTAAACAAAAGCTCTTTAAAAAGATAAGCATGAAAACTAAAAGCTAAACAAGATAGTAGCTATTGAAAGACAAAGAACACACACAGCAAAGATAGACATGAAAATTCTATGTTATGTTCTAGGTAGAAGTGGAGCGTGTTTCTCTTCCACATAAAGAAAGCTGAGTTCCGACTCGTTATGAAAAGCTAAAGAAAACAAAAAAGGAAAACTAAAAGCAAGACGCTCCAAGCATAGCACATAACACATGAAGTGATAAAAATATAGTGGAACGAAAGACGAACTGATAATGTTGATGGAGAAGGGGATGCACGGGGGCATCCCCAAGCTTAGACGCTTGAGTCTCCTTGAATATTTCTTGGGGGTGCATGGGGGCATCCCCAAGATTGAGCGTTTGACACTCCTGAATCTTTTTATCATCTTCCCTCGCACACTTGAAAACTCCCTTCATACATAACTCATCATAATCTGATTAGCGAGGTTAGTACCCATAATAAAATAATTGTTCCTTGCTGGAAATAAGGATATTCTTGAAGGTCTACTGTTTCTCAAGATTGCCAAAAGGTTTTTGCAAAGAAAAAGCAAGCTCTAGGTTTGCAAAATGAGGGAAAGGCAAAACAGGACAGAATCTGTGAAAAACAGAATAGTTGGTAGTAAATGATTTTTTCGGGGCACTTCTGCAACTCTAATCAAAAAACTCAGAACAGACGCCCGAAAGACAATTGTATAGAGCACGCTGTCGAAAATATTCAGACCAAAAAGATGATCTGGCGATTTTATATGAATTTTTCTGTCCAAGGACAGAATCTGTTTCCTGGACAGCACGTCACAACTTTTGAACTTTCTTGCAATCAGAGGCTAAACTTGGCACAAAGCTGAAAAATAAAGATACAATGATGTTGCTACAGTAGTAATAAACATCAAGACCAGTAAAAACTGAAAGCAAAGATAACAAGGGTTGTCTCCCTAGAGCTCTTTCTTTATAGCCATAAAGATAGGCTTAAGACTTTAATGATGCTCTCGTAGGAATAAGAGTTGAAGAACAAAAGAGAGCATCAAGAAGCATATACCAAACACATTTAAGCCTAACATGCTTCCTATGCATAGGAATATTGCAATACAATAGTTCATTAAAGCACAAAGCAATAAGCATAGGAAGACAAAACAAGTGCAGCTTCAAAACCTTCAACATAAAGAGAGGGAACTTGATATTATTGAAATATCTATAAGCATATGTTCCCTTCTCATAATAATTTTTAGTGGGATCACGAATAAACTCAACAATATAAGCATCACATAAAGCATTGTTACCATGATCCACATGCAAAAAGGTATCATTACTCTTCATATAAGCAAAATCTTTCTTATTAGGAATAGTGAGAGTAAAGCAATCATAACCATCATGGTAATCATTGTATTTAGGAGGCATATCATAATCATAATAAATTTTATCCTCAATAGTAGGTGGACTGAAAACATCATATTCATCAAACGTGCCATCCCCAAGCTTAGAGCTTTCCATGTCATTAGCAATATTGATATTCAAAGAAAGCATACTAATAACATCACCACCATCATGATTGTTATGCAAATAATAAAGTTCCATAGGTTTTTTAATTTTCTCTTCAAACACATCATGTCCTAAAGCAAGGTAGAGCTTATAAAGCTCTCTCATATTTTTGTTGTTTTCCATTAAGCAAAACTAGTGAAAAGACATAAAGAAAACTGAAAGGTAAACTAACAAGACTAAAAAGCAAAGGTAAAAGATAGCGTGCAACTCCCCTATCTTGAATAGTGGAGTCCCCGGCAATGGCGCCAGAAAACTTTGCTTGATGGCTTCTCGCCCCTCGTTGGTTACCGCAAGTGGAAGGTTTGAGATGCAGTGTAGCGGAAGTTTTCCCTTGGCAAAGATATCAAGGATCGATTTCCCCTGAGACTCCCAGTTTCAAAAAGAAGGTGTCAACTGCTAACGGCGCTAGATATTAGCAATCAACGTGGACCTGCACACAGATACAAATAACTTTGCTCCCAACGAGTACAGAGAGGTTGTCAATCCCTCCGGCCTTGTCGTTTACAAAGGATTAAACGCAAGTGATAATAGTGATAGGTATTGCTGCAAATAGTAAGTAGAAACAGAAAGTAAATAGCGGATGTGATCAATGATGGTAATATGGACCGGGGTCCCATGATGTTCACTAGTGATGTCTCTCTCCCAAAAGACGATAAAACAACTATGTGAGGTAAACGAATTACAGCTGGGCAATTGACAGAATTATGTGCGCAAACCAATGCTAACTATGTTGCAAGAAAGGTAGAGGTTCAAAGCATGGGCAGTACGCCATGGCAAGTAGACCGAAATCCATCTGCATCTACTACTAATCATCCACCTTGAGATATCTATCCAGAACATCTCGCTGGTATTAAGTTGCGAGTCCCACCCATAGTGTAAACTCAAAGCAACAGACAACTGCATTAAAAGAACTTTGCGTAAAGTAAACAATCCTTGCACCCGCGGGCACAAGCACCGTTGTTTTCCCCCTTGTGGCAACAGCACATCCCCTAGACTCATGTTTCTGTCACTCAAGCTAGTCATCGAGGGGCATGAACCCACAATCAAGCATAACGTTCCCTCTCGGAGTCACTACCTACTACTTGGCCAAAGCAATAAATAACAACGGAGAACATGCAAGAATTACTTACGAATATAAATATAAAAGAGGTGAATCAAATATATTACTCAAACACAATCTGAACATAATCTCACAATCCATCGGATCCCAGCAAACTCATCATAGCAACAGCATAAGGATTACATATGTGCCTCGATCATGTAGGGCAGCTCACGAGGTCTAATTAGTTAAGCACAAGAATGGGAGGAGAACATCACATAGCTAATGGTCATGGACCCATGGTCCAAGGGAGACAACTCACAACTCATCCGGGAGGCGTCCATGGTGGTGGAGAGGCTCCCGGTGGTGATCCTCCCCTCCGGCAGGGTGCTGGGAAGAGTTCTCCTGGTGCTCCCGATCTTGGAAGCGCGGCGGCGGCGGAACAGAGATGAGATCGCGAAAAAGGGTTCCCGTCTCGAGGGTTTCGGGACACGATATAAATATATGCCAAAGGGGGCATCAGCGGAGGCCTGGGGGGCCCAGGCGCCCCCCGGCGCGGCTAGGAGGGGGGCCGCGCCACCAGGGCGCCTGGAGCCCTAGTGGCCCCCCTCCGGCTCTACTTCGGGTGCCGGGAAGCTTCTGGAACGCTGATTTTTTATATAATTTTTCCGGGATTTTTCTAGCAGTTTTCGTAATGGGAAAATCTGAAATACAAAAACAGCAGAAAACAGAAACTGGCACTGGGGTGCACTGAGTTAATAGGTTAGTCCAAATATGATCAAAAGTGTATGGAAGTGTATAAATATCATAGCAATATCACCCAAAAGAGGCATGGAGCAAGCAGAAATTATAGATACGTTTTGGACGTATCAGTGGGCCATGAGGGAAAGTGAGAGGCAGCCCATACGGCCTGGCTGCGCCCCCTCCCAAGAATCCTAGTTGGACTAGGAGTGGGGGGAGGCGCCCCTCTCCTTGCTTCTTCTCTTCTTCCTTCCTTTCCCACTCCTAGTAGGAGTAGGAAAGAGGGATCCTACTCCTACTAGGAGTAGGATTGCTCCTCTCCTTGGAGCGCCCTAGGGCCGGCCGGCCCTCCCCCTTGTTCCTTTATATACAGGGGCAGGGGGCACCCTAGAACACACAAGCAACATTGTTTTAGCCGTGTGCGGTGCCCCCCTCCACAGAAACACACCTCGGTCATATCGCTGCAGTGCTTAGGCGAAACCCTGCGCCAGTAACTTCATCATCTCCGTCACCACGCCGTCGTGCTGACGAAACTCTCCCGTGAAGCTCAACTGGATCAAGAGCTCGTGGGATGTCATCGATATAAACGTGTGCTGAACACGGAGGTGCCGTACATTCGGTGCTTGAATCGATTGGATCGCGAAGACGTTCGACTACATCAACCGCGTCACTAGACACTTCCGCTTTCGGTCTATGAGGGTACGTAGACACACTCTCCCCTCCCGTTGCTATGCTTCTAGTAGATAGATCTTGCCTGATCGTAGGAACTTTTTGAAATACCGCATTCCCCAACAGCCACCGCGAGCCGTAGTGTTGCAGCGTGCCTCTGCCGAGTTTCACTGCTGGTGTTCCGAGCCCCTATGCCGGGAGATGCGCGTCACTCACTCTCGTCCACTAGCCTTCATCCTGTGTGTACTATCGCGAGCTTCACGCCTACCAGCAGGAGTTGCCGCACTGCTCCTAGTCATCCCTACCAAGCCCTGCTGACAACTGCACCCCGAGCGCCCACGCGCCTTGGCTTGGTTGGCTAATTAAGAGCATCATGTGCTGCCAACATGAGCCGTAGTGTTCCGGACGTGCATCGACTGCGCCGGATGCACGACCTGATCCACCTAGGCCAGCTAGAGATGTTGTGAGCGTTCCTCTGCCGAGTGTCACAGTTTTAGTTGGGCTCAAGCTGGGCTTAAAAGGCGAGTTCGAGTGCCCTGGCGTATAGTGCCTAACGTTGATAAATTATTCTCTTTGACGGACAAGAAGAAAAGTCAATAGTTTTTTCCTCGCTTATGGGTGTCATTGGTGGGTAACTTTCATCAACTCTAGACATACTTTTAATCTCAGCCGTCGATTTTTATACTTGAAACAAAATCAACGGATATAAAACGATGACGGATGGAGAACTATGAAAGTCTCCATCCTTTATTATTAGGCACTAACGTTGATAAATTATTCTCTTTGACGGACAAGAAGAAAAACCAGTAGTTTTTTCCTTACTTATGGGTGGCATTGGTGGGTAATTTTCATTAACTCTAGACATACTTTTAATCTCAGCCGTCGGTTTTTATACTTAAAACAAAATCAATGGATATAAAACAGTGACGGATGGAGAACTATGAAAGTCTCCATCCTTTATTATTAGGTATAGATACCACTTCATCACCTACTTTAGAAAAAATTCTCCATTGCTCTCTCTCTCTCTCGTGTTCTTGCTCTCAAAGCTGCGGATTTCGATCTCTTTGCTCGAAGCTCCATTTCCGAAACTGTTTCGGGGGATCGTTGCTTCGTATGTGACTCCTCCATTTGTCCAATTAGTTTTTGTTTTAGTGGTTTATATTTTGAATAATTAGCTACTTTTGGTGCTGCTGTAGATGAGCTTGCCTGTTGAATTCTTAGAGTTCTAAGTAGTTTGAATTCTTGCCATCAATTTTGAGAGTTTTATTGATAAATGTTTGTCGCACAAAAAATTTCATAAAATTGTACGTGAACATGATGAGCCTCTTTGGAAGGCGTTCTTCGAGGAGCAGATCTCGGGAGCATCTTCTAGTGACAGCTCCGCTCGTCGTTCCTATGTTGAACCAAGTGAAAGTTCCATACGAGATGCCGCCACTAAAACATGCTTATGGCCTTGTGATGATTATATGGTTCGCGTGGGTATTAAGGAGGAATTTGAGCAATTGGTTCACAATGCTTGTCTCGGTCCCTACAATTCAAATAAGTGTGATCAACACCTCATTCTACTAAATCATTTGTTCAAGGATTTAAATTTCATCCCCATGAGTCTAGGGTGTCTTTCAAACTTTATGAAAATCCTTTTACCATATCACTAGAGAGTTTTGCCCGCCATTGAAAAATTCCATTCTGGGGTTCGTTTGACGAACCACCAAGGGTTGAGTACCAATCATTTCTAACTAGTCTCTGCTACGATGAAACGAGGGGGTGACACAAGGTAGAATAAAAAGCATTCATTTTCCTGCAATTCAGTACTTTGCCTTATTTAATGGGAAATGTATTCTAGGCAAACAAGATTGTAGTACACTCTGTGCCCCAGACTTGAGCCTTCTACACTCTGCCCTCACCAATGATGAGAGTTATGATCTTGGGGCGATTGTTGCACGCAGGTTACAACACAACGCTAATAGTGGTTGGTTCTATGGCGGAATCTATGCCATGCGTTTAGCAAGAGAGTTGGTGTCGGGGGAAACTGTCCACCACGAGCACCTATGGGACCGGAGCCCCTTGTTCGTGCGGTAAGGGAGCGGAGGGAGCACAAAGAGCAGATCGTGGTGAGCACGCGGGCAGTTTACCCAGGTTCGGGCCGCGATGGACGCGTAAAACCCTACTCCTGCTTAGATTGTATTGAGTTGGAGAGCTCGGGAGCTTGAAGAACTAGCTACACCGAGCAAATGAGCGATCTAGGTTCCGAACCCTTTCTACGTTGTGCATGGGCCTCCTTTTATAGTTCAAAGGGGTCACCGACAGGTGTCAACGTAGGAGAAAGGGGTAAAAAGGTAACTTTGGTGGTAGTTGTAACAGTGCGGGAACAGTGGATGAACAGTGGTCATCACCTACTTTGACAGTGGGGGACAAGGGCATTAAATGCCCGTCACCGTCGACCCCAAAAGCGCCCGCCCTTGCGTCTCCGTTTGCCACGGCGATGGCTTCGTCACCGTGGAGTGCCACCGTGTCCCCCAGGCTGCACAGCCATCCGCCACGCGTCCCTGAAATGGCCCCAGGGCGACGCGTGGTTCGATGAGCTGGAGCGCGGGGCACACAGCGTAACTATCCCCGGCAAGCACCTTGCCGGGGTCTTGACCTTGCCGGGCCCAGAAGCTTGCCGGGCTCTGAAGCTTGTCGCTCCCCGGGCCTTGCCGGGGCATGTCTTCTGAAGTGTAATCTTCTGGTCTTCCTGGCAAGCTCCTCTTGCCAGGGTCTTGTGCTAGTGAGGTAATCTTGAGCCTGGGACGGCCTTCCCGGCAAGCTCCACTTGCCGGGGCCTCGATCTTCTGTCTTGTATACTTTGTTTTTGAATGGTTTTATATGGAGCAGAAAAGGTCTCCGACAAGCACGTGGTAGGCCCTGCCGCGGGAAGCTGCTACTGCCCGTGCACAAGTTGGGGTACTGAGGTACCCCTACCTTAGTACACCGACAGGAGCCCCCGGGCCTGGGCCACACACGGTGCCGAGCGCTGTTGGGCCAGGCCCAAAACAGTGCACGGGCACGCGCGGCCCATGGCACGCCGAATCCACTTCCGCATCCGCCGCGTCCCTCCGTAACGGCACGCGTCGATTGCGGCGTCGTGGGAGGGAACGTGGCCACGTTCTTTAATGGGGAAATGCGGAGCGTCCCCCACTTCCCCCTTAAAAGCAGAGGAAGCAGGGGCCGTTACCTTACTTCGCCTTCATTGCTTCTTCTTCCATCTCCAGAAATTCCCCTTTGCGCTCCGCCTCTACACCTCCTCCGCCATCTTCCGCATCCGCGGCGCCGCCGGACTCCTCGCTCCCCTCCTCTTGCCGCCTCCGCCATGGCCCCGAAGACCGAGAAGGCGAAGGCGGAGAAGGCCAAGAAGGAGAAATCCGAGCAGGCGGCAAGGCTTGCTCTTCTGCGGAAGAGGAACGTCGTCTTCGCGCCGAGGCTCAGCGCGCGGGAGCTCTGGAACAAGTACTACTTGTTCTGGGACAAGGAGACCAAGGCGCATCCTCGGACCAGAGTCTATCCCGCTGCCGCCAAGGACAATTACCTCGGCGGGTATTTCTTCTTCGCTGCTTTCTTCCACTGCGGCCTTTGTCCCCCCTTTTCTGAATTTTTCTGCGACATAATGAACACCTACAACCTCCACCTTCTAGACTTCACCCCCAACGCCATCCTCACGATGGCGGTTTTCGCACATCTGTGCAAGAACTATATTGGGATCTATCCAAATGTAGCGCTGTTTAGGCATTTCTTTACGCCTAGAGTAGAGGCCGGCGCTCCCCTCTCCGGAGGAATCTCTTGGGTCTTCCGCTTGAACAAGAAAGAGTCCTACCTGCCGGGGGAACTCCGCGGCAAGTGGGAGGAGTGGCGCGCGGACTGGTGCTGGGTAGTTGAGGACGAGCCGCAACCTTTCACTACGCCGCGCACAACAGCCATCGTGCGCGGCAGGGACTGGAGTGAGCTGGACTCTGACGACATCAAGCTCAACGTCGCCCTCGTTAGAATTCTTCGTCTCCGGGTAGCTAGGTTGTCCGTCGGAGAGGTAGGAGCAGACTTCCTCCGCCGCCGCATCTCCCCCCTACAGGATAGGAAGAGGCCAGCATGGGAGTACGGCAACGCGGCGGACATAATGAGACTGCGCCCAGGGCTAAACTTCAACTTCACGTCGCTGGAGCTGAAGGGGATGGTCCGGGAACTTTTTAAGCACGACACGGCCCACCCTGAGTGGTTCAGAGCTCCCCGGGGAGTGGTGCCCCTCTGCAACAGCACGGCTCGGGATCCCCTGCGCGCAATGATGCCCGCATGCGACTCGCATGGCGTGGACCGCACATGGATACCGCCCAAGCCAGATGCCATCATGAGCTTCTTCGACAACCTGGTGGAGGTGCCGAAGAACAAGGATGAGATCAAGGGGCTCACCCGGGACACCACCGACCGGGAGATTGCTTATATAGCTTCTCGGGTAGAAGAGGCCGCCGCAGCCGCAGTGGCAGGAGAGTTTGGCTTCACATTGGAAGAGGCAGAGGCTGCGGAAGCATCCTGCCAAGCAGAGGAGGCGGAGATCCGCAGGCTGCTGAAGCTTCCGCCCGACGAGCTCGCCGGGGTCCCTTCTTTGAGACACGCCGGGATCCCCGGAGTTGTGACCGAGGCCGCGGCAAGGGGCGAGGTTGTCGGAGGAAACAGAGGCACCGGAAAGAGCGGTGGCGCCGGAGGGAGCGGAGGCGCCAGAGGGAGCACGGCTGCAGGGCAGGGCGCTGGGCCCAGCGAGCCGGCCGAGGAGGAGGAGGAGGAGGAGGACGCCGGGGCCGGCGAGGACTCCGATGGGTCTCTAGGGCTCTACAACGACGACGTCTCCTCGTCATCGGAGACCTCCCCGCCTCGGGCAAGTCCCAGGCGGTCTCCGCTGAAGCGCCTCCGCAAGGCGACGACGGCGACGAGGGCGCAGGCGCCCCGACAACAACCAGCTCGCCGGGCGGCGCGAGCTACCCGGGGGAGCCAAGCTGCGACGGGAGCGCCCGGCGCACCAACCACGGCGGGGGCGACCCGCACACAAGCCACGGCGGAGGCGCCCCGCACGTCAGCGCCAAGTGAAGGGGCGTCTTCACAGAGCGGAGCGGCTGCTCCATCCGCTCCCCGGGCCTCGGCGTCCACAGGGGCGGGGTCTTCGCAGCCCCCAGCCCTGGGGACCGCTAAGCGCCCGAGGGAGCCTTCTCCTCCAGCTCCTCGCGCGGACGCGCCTCAGGTGGCGTTCGACTTCTCCGCCCTGAGCGATGACGACGGCGACGAGGAACAGGAGTAAGAACTTGAAGTTTTTGCATCTTCTTTAGCTTTGCCTTGATTCTTTCTTCGATGATTCTGATTCTTGCTTCTTGCTTTGATTTCAGGACCCTAGCCCAGCGAGCGGCGAAGAAGGCCAAGGTTCCCGTCGTCGAGGTCGAGGACGACTCGCCCGTCGCAGCGACAGGGGATACACCAGCGACGAGCTTGCCGGACCCGAGCGCTGCTCAGAGGAGCAGCCCCCAGCGCAGCCCCCAGCGTAAGTCTGGGCTTGATCTTTCCACTTGTCGGGCGCGCTCGAGGACCTTGTTTATACTAACATCTTGTTGTTCTTGTTTTGTCTTGATTGTCTCGTGCAGAGGTGGAGCCGCAGCCACAGGAGCACCCGGAGATCACTCCCGAGGAGCCGCAGGCCCAGCCGTTCCCGCCAAGGACGAACTCTCCGGCGAGGGAGAGCACTCCGCCAAGGGCGGGTACTCCGCCAAGGGCGAGTACCCCGCCAAGGGCGAGTAGCCCGCCGAGGGTGGCCACCCCGCCAAGGGAGAGCTCCCCGGCGAGGGAGCCTGCCGTCGACGAAGTCCGCCAAGGTAGGCCTTGTAACTCCGTCTTCTCGGACTTGTATTTTTTGGATATTTGCTTGAACTTTTTCCTTTCTTTTTCTTCTTCTTCTATCAGATCCTCCTCCCCCGGAGCGGATGGAGACGGAGGTCGTCGCCGAGGAGGAGGGCGCGCAGGGCGACGGCGGCAACGCCCCTGTCGTTGAGGACACGGCGGGAGCCGCCGAGCCTGCTACGGAGGAGACTGCTCCGACCGCAGACGCAGCGGCCGGGGAGGGGGACGGCGGCCATACTGCCAGCCCGGAGGCGGCAGGAGCGTCGAGCGCTGCGCCGGCCGCCGACCCCTCCACCGAGAAGGAGCAGTCTGCCTACTACCTTGAGGCCCCCAACGGCGTCTTCATCCAAGTGTCGTGGGGGTCCTCGTCGCGAGCCCCCGCGGAGGGAGAGGCCTTTGATGGAGAAGTCCTCGCCTCCGCGGGGCTGAAGATCGTCGAGGCGCCTGGCGGGAGTGACGGGCCCGAGGAGGAGAAGTTTCTTCATCGGCTCCTGGCCCTTTACCGGGCCAGGCAGGCGAAACTTGAATCTCGGGAGGCCCTCACCGCCAAGGCCGCAGCTGACATGGAGAAGCGCGCGGCGGAGCTCCGCGCCGCCAACCAGGCTGCCCTCCGTGACGTGGCGGAGGAGCGCGAGAGGCTCGCCGGGGAGTACCAGGAGTGGCTCTTGGAGAAGGCCGAGGCCGAGGAGCAGCAGCGACTCGCCGGAGAAGAGCTGTCCAGGCGAGAAGGAGAGCTCACCCAACGGAAGGTCAACCTCGACTCCCACGAGGAAGACCTTGCCGCCCGGGAGCAGGCCCTTGGCGGAGAGCTGAAGGAGGCGAAGGCCGCCGCGGCCGCGGCGGGGACCGCCAAGAAGGAGCTCGAGGCCAAGGTTGCGCAGCTGGAGGAGTTCCTGAGGGCGAGCACGGAGAGGGTCACCGCGCTCAACTTAGAGCGCGAGAAGGACGCCCATACTAACTCTGAACTCCAGGTGCGCCTTTCCAAGCAAGGCGACGAGCTGAAGGCCGCCAAGGACTCGATCGCAGATCTGGAGCTGAAGGTTTCCACGCTGAAGGACTCTCTCGACGCCGTCCGGGACCGCGAAACCAAGCTGAAGGAAGAGCTCCGCAAGGAGCGAGGCTTGGTGGAGAGCGCCACCACAGCGGCCAACAACTTCCGCCAAACCGTCGAGGTATGGACCGAAGACTTGGTGGCCTCTGCAGCTAGCATCGACAAGGAGCTGATGGCGCTGAGGGTTGAGCATCTCATATACTCTCCGGATCCAAACCTCCCCCACAGCGCCAAGCTCAGTCTCTTCTTCAGAGGGATCGGGCCGGCTCTTGCAAATCTTCAGAAGAAGCTCCCCGCGCAACTGGCCGAGGAGTCACGCCAGCTCTGCGCGGGAACTCTGGAGCGCGTCTTGACGAAGATAGTGTACCGCAATCCGGGCATAAACCTCGCCAACGTTCTCCGTAGCTTGCCGGCCGACGCGGATATGGAGGCACTGAAGGCGCAGGTCGCTCACATTATCGCCAAGGTGAACAAGATCTCCAGGATTGAAGGCAACCGCGTGGATTAGGCCCCCTTTTCTTTATCTCTTTTGTTGCTGCATAGTGTGTCATGAACTTATTAGTCCTTGCGACAAGTTATCCCTTGTAAGATATTATCTTATTTTGAGCAATCGACGCAGCGTTATCTCCCTTGCTTTGGTCCTTTACTTTGTACGTTCTTAACCCTACGCTTCTAGGGGACTTGCCGGCAAGGGGCCCTTGCCACAAGCGCTGAGTGCTGGACTCTGAGCAGCCTGCTGGCTAAGGTCTTACCGGCAAGCAACCTTGCCGCAGCTAGTCGCAACGCACTTAGCTTGCTGAGCGAACTCGCAAACGAAACAAGGGCGCGACACTTGTCGCAGCTCACTCGAGTCGTTGAGCGTACTCGAAAACAAGATAAGGGTGCGGCTAGCCACGGGTAGGTTCCTCCGCGCACAGGTTTTCCATACAAAGTGTGGTTGTTCAAGGAAGATAACGAAAATTTAAAAATTTGAATTGCTCAGATTCTGGTAACTTAGCTTTCATATGTTTGCTTGCTTCCCGGTAAGGCTTCTCTTTCTTGAACAGCACTCTGTCCATCTTCCATCTCCTTCCCCCCCGGCAAACTTGTGCACGAGGAACGTTCCTTCTGCTTAAGAGGAAAAAAGAAAGAAGAGGGAAACAAGTATATGGCCTTTCGGCGTGCTAATGCATACCGGATACGTGTGTTGCACAAGATGCCAAATAATGTATGCAAATAGCGAAGAAAAGCATGGGAAGGCAAATGGCGCAAAACACAAAAGCTTTACTAATGCACGGGATCTGCGCCCGGCTTTGTACAAAGGGTTACATGCAACAGCGGCAAAGCTTGTACAAAAGGTGGTTGCCGGAGCGGATCGCGGCAACCGCGCCTCATGGGTGAAACTTGCGAAGATGCTCTATGTTCCAGGAGTTGCTCACTGGTAAGCCTTCTTCGGTCTCAAGGCAGACAGCGCCGGGCCTTGTGACTTGTCTCACCCGATAAGGGCCTTCCCACTTCCGCGTCAACTTGTTGGAATTCTTGGCGGACTGAACACGCCGAAGAACAAGGTCGCCTTCCTCGAGACTCCTGGCCTTAACCTTGCGGCTATGGTAGCGGCGCAAGGCTTGCTGGTATCGAGCAGCTCATACAGCAGCCTGGAGACGTTCCTCCTCGAGGAGCAATGCATCATCTTGTCGCAGTTGCTCTTGCTCGAGCTCATCATAAGCGAGCACTCGAGGAGATCCGTATACGAGTTCCGTGGGGAGAACTGCCTCTGCCCCATAGACTAGGGCAAAGGGTGTCTGTCCGGTGGCTCGACTTGGTGTCGTTCTGATTGACCAAAGAGCCGCCGGTAACTCCTCTATCCAGTTTCTTCCGCACTTGCGCAGCCTGTCAAAGGTCCTTGTCTTGAGTCCGCGCAGCACTTCAGCATTGGCCCTCTCCGCTTGACCGTTGCTCCTCGGGTGAGCAACAGAAGCAAAACATACCTTGGCGCCAAGGTCTTGGACGTAATGCATGAAGGTGCGACTAGTAAATTGTGTACCGTTGTCGGTGATGATCCTGTTAGGGATTCCGAAACGGCAAACAATCGACCTGAAGAACCTGACC
Organism: Secale cereale; assembly: GCA_902687465.1. Classification (NCBI taxonomy): domain Eukaryota; kingdom Viridiplantae; phylum Streptophyta; class Magnoliopsida; order Poales; family Poaceae; genus Secale; species Secale cereale. Next base: position 829,503,989 of record LR738714.1, on the reverse strand, counting down.
GCTGACTGTGTTGTCACCTTTCTCACTGGTTCCACTTCTGGCCACTTTGTGAACTTGTCGATTGCAACGTACAAGTACTCAAAGCCCCCGACAGCTCGGGGGAAGGGGCCGAGGATATCGAGCCCCCAGACCAAGAAGGGCCAGGACAAAGGAATCGTCTGGACGGCTTGAGCTGGCTGATGAATTTGCTTTGCATGGAACTGGCACGCTTCACACTTGGTTACTAGTGCAGTCGCATCTTGGAGGGCTTCTTGCCAAAAGAACCCTTGCCGGAAAGCTTTCCCGGCAAGTGCCCTTGCGCCAATGTGGTGGCCACATATGCCTCCGTGTATCTCTGCCAACAGCTTCTGTCCATCTTCTCTGGAAATGCACTTCAACCTGACACCATTGAGTCTTCTTCTGTACAGCTCGTTATCCACGAACTGGTACATACTTGACTGCCTTGTTATCTTCTCTATCTCTGATGGGTCGTCGGGAAGTTCTCCAGTTTGTAGAAAACGGACGATTTGCTGCGCCCACGCCGGAGCCCGAGGCTCAACGGCAAGGACTAAAGGCTCGAGGGCCGCTGCGGGAACCCCAGCTTCTACGGCAAGAACCTCTAGTTCCGCCGGAGCTGATGGTCCCCCGGCAAGCTCGCCGGGGCGAGGCTTGTCGGGAACGCTTGCTTCAACTGTACAGATCCGAGGATCTGCAGGAGCAAACTGTTCCTCAGCGTTCTGATCGTTGATCTTGGGGACCTTGGCGGCGACCTTGGGTAGATCCGCCGGCAAGTAGTCGCCGGAGACCAACTTTCTCTTCTTGGACTGCCCAATTGATGGTGTGACGGATGGCTGAGTTAGCTTGAGCAAGAAGGTCCCTGGTTCCACAGGTAACTTCATCGCAGCACACTTTGAAAGGCCATCTGCAATTTCATTCTGAGCTCTCGGGACGTGCTCCATCTGCAGACCTTCAAAGTGCTCTTCAAGCTTCCTCACTTCATCTACATAAGCTTCCATCAAAGGGCTCTGGTAACTCTTGTTGACTTGTCGGACCACCAACTGAGAATCTCCCCGGACAATCAGCTTCCTGATCCCAAGTTCGGCCGCAATCCTGAGGCCGGCAAGCAAGCTTTCATACTCAGCAGTATTGTTTGTCGCTTGCTCCCTGGGAAAGTGCATCTGGATAACATACTTGAGGTGTTCTCCGGCGGGCGCGATGAGTACCACGCCGGCACCGGCGCCTTGCAGCGAGAAGGCACCATCGAAGTACATTACCCATTCACTTGTCGCTTCTTGTACGGGTACACTTGTTTCTGGAACTTCCTCATCGGGCGTTGGGGTCCATTCAGCTATGAATTCTGCCAAGGCTCGGCTCTGAATGGTTGAAGTACTTTCAAACTTGAGACCAAAGCTTGACAGCTCCAGTGCCCACTCGACGATCCTGCCAGTTGCTTCCGGATTGTGCAATATCCTCTTCAACGAAAAGCGAGTGGCCACTGTTATCTCGTGTGCTTGGAAGTAATGGCGCAGCTTTCTCGAGGCCATGAGGAGGCCGAAAAGCAGCTTCTGCACCCCGGAGTATCTTGATCTAGCCCCCTCCAAGAGGGAACTCACAAAATACACCGGGCGCTGCACCATCTTTCTTCGCACTTCTCCTTGTTCCTGCGCAGAGTTATCCTTGTCGGGGCGAGAGCTTGTCGGAGCAGCCCCCTGCTTGTCGCTGGATTCGCTTGCTGGTGGTGTAGACTCCTCGTCGGCCTCCCTCTCCGCTACTAACGCAGCACTAACCACCTGGTTGGTTGCCGCTAGGTACAGCAGCAACTTTTCCTGTGGCCTAGGTGCGACAAGTATTGGAGTGGAGGATAGGTACCGTTTCAAGTCTTGCAGCGCTGCCTCCGCTTCCGGAGTCCACTTCATGGGACCTGCCTTCTTCAAAATCTTGAAGAAAGGCAGGGCGCGTTCTGCAGACTTCGAAATGAACCTACTGAGGGCAGCCACACAACCTGCAAGTCTCCTGACATCCTTGACGCGCTTCGGGGCCTCAATCTGCTCGATGGCTTTTATCTTGTCGGGGTTGGCTTCAATCCCCCTCTATGACACAAAGAACCCGAGAAGCTTGCCGGAGGGGACTCCAAGACGCACTTCTCGGGGTTCAACTTAAGTTGGATCTTGCGCAGGTTCTCAAATGTCTCTTCCAAATCATGGATCAGTGTATCTTTGCTCTTGCTCTTGACCACGATATCATCCATGTAAGCTTCTACATTTCTGTGGATCTGTGGCTCAAAAGCAGTGTATACCACCCTTGCAAAGGTTGAGCCTGCATTCTTCAGTCCAAATGGCATGCGAATAAAGCAATATGTGCCACACGGAGTGATAAATGCAGTCTTCTCTTCATCTTCCTTGGCCATGAAAATCTGATGGTAGCCTGAATATGCATCAAGAAAAGAGAGTAGCTCACATCCGGCAGTGGAGTCAACAATCTGGTCAATGCGCGGCAAGGGAAATGGATCCTTGGGACATGCTTTATTGACATCAGTGAAGTCGATACACAGCCTCCACTTCCCGTTGGCCTTACGCACGACGACTGGGTTTGCTAACCACGTCGGATGGATCACGCCTCTAACTAGGCCCGCTGCTTCTAGCTTCTTGATCTCTTCGGCAATGAATTCTTGGCGCTCCACGGCTTGCTTTCTGACCTTTTGCTTGACGGGCCGCGCATAAGGACAAACAGCAAGCTTGTGCTCAATTACCTTCCTGGGAACACCGGGGATGTCAGATGGTTGCCAGGCAAACACATCGACATTCGCCCGCAGGAAGGCAACGAGCGCACTTTCCTATTTGCTGTCAAGTGTGGCACTGATGGTGAAGGTACCACCAGTGCCGTCCTCCTTGGCGGACACCTTCTTGGTTGCCGGAGGAGCAGCCATCCCCTTCTTGCACTTGCCGGTGGAGCTCGATGGAACGTCCTCGACGGCAGCGCAGCACTCCGAGGAGGTGCGGTTGCCGGAGTGGGTCCCAGAGCACTTGCCGGACTTGGTCTTGGTCTTCTTCCCCCCGGGAGCTTCAGCGGCAAGTGTATCCTTCTCTGCTGCGGCTGCTGCATCCCGGTAGATCTTGTCGGCGCAGATAAGCGCATCTTTCTTGTCGCCATGGACAGTGATGACGCTTATCGGCCCCGGCATCTTGAGTACGTTGTATGCGAAGTGGGAAGCTGCCATGAACTTGGCGAGGGCGGGACGGCCGAGTATCCCATTATATGGTAATGGGATATCGGCGACGTCGAATGTGATGCGCTCAGTTCTGAAGTTGAGCTCCCCGCCAAAGGTCACCGGCAAAGTTATCTTCCCCTTGGGCTTGCTCCTCCCCGGGTTTATTCCTTGGAACGAACCGGTCTCTTCGAGCTCGCCATCTGGGATTTGGAGTTTCTTGATCACAGCAGAGGAGATGAAGTTCAGCCCGGCCCTGCCGTCAACCAACATTTTGGTGACCTTGAGGTTGCGGATGGTTGGTGAGGCCAACATCGGCAAGCACCCGACCGCAGTGGTGCGGTCAGGGTGATCCTCAAGATCAAAAATGATGGGCGTGCTGGACCATTTGAGGAGCCTGCGCGACTCCACGGGCGGCTCTGCTGCATTTACTTCCCGCACCCACTGCTTGAGTTGGCGATGGGAAGTATGCAGAGAGACGCCACCGTCGACGCACAGGACTTCCGTGGCCTTCTGGAACTCCTTCTCGCTGTCATCACCTTCCTCCATGTCGTCGTCGTCGTCTTCTTCATCCTTGTCGCGGCCCCGGGGAGGTCGGTCACCTTGCCGCTGCTTGGCCTTGCCGCGGCGTCCTCCCCGGCCATTGAATGGCCGCTTCTTGCTTGGCTCCCCTCCGCCATCTTGGGCCTTCTCCTTGTCGCGCCTCTCGTACTCAGCTTTCTGCTGCTCGACGAGATACTCGACGCGTTTGCAGTTGGAGAGGTCGTGGCCCTTGGTGCGGTGGATCTTGCAGTATTGCTTGTCGGAGCCGTCCTGCTTGTCGGCTGCCGCTACAGGGGCAGGCTCCTTGCCAGAGCCGCCAGCCTGTGTTTGCTTGGCGGGAGCCTCCTTGCCGGACTTCTCGACGGCAAGCACTTCCTTCTTGTTCTTTCTTCTATTGTTCCGCCACCGGCTCTTCTTTGCCGGGGCGGCATCCTCGCTGTCGCTTCCCCCTGCGCCAGCATCCTCTCCGGGGAGTTTCCTCCCCTCTTCGGCGCGCGCGCACTTATCAGCTAGAGCATAGAGCTCGCTGACATCCCGTATCTTGGTCATGGCCATCTCCTCACGCATGCGGCGGTTACGCACGTTCTGGTGGAATGCACTAATAACCGCAGCAGGGTGGACGTCGGGGATGTTGTGCTGCACGCGGCTGAAATGCTGGATGTACTTGCGCAGGGGTTCTCCTTCCTTCTGGGCCAGAATGTGGAGATCACTCTCCTGGCCGTGGGGTTTGTGGCCGCCCGTGAAGGCGCCAACAAACTGGTGGCAAAGATCTGCCCAAGAAGTAATGGAGCCTTCCGGCAAGTGCATAAGCCAAGAACGAACGTTCGGCTTAAGCACCAGCGGGAAGTAGTTCGCCAGTATCTTCTCGTCGCGCCCCCCGGCAGCTTGCACCGCGATGGTGTAGATGCTGAGGAATTCCGAGGGGTGCGTCTTGCCGTCGTACTTCTCCGGTACGTCGGGCTTGAAGTTCTTCATGCTGGGCCACTGGACGCGCAGCAGCTCACGGGTAAACGCAGGGCAACCTGCCGCGTACGGCAAGTCGCCTGGTTCACCGGGCGCGTGCGTGTCGACAGCGTTCCCAGCTCGCTGATCTGATTGTCGCCGAGCTTCTCGGCGGCGCTCGATCATCGTCCGAGCGTCTTCTTGTCGCCGATCGTCAAGGACCTGGCGCTGGTCCCGACGAGCCCGGGGATCCGACGACGCCGTGGAGTCGTCGTCGACGTTGATCCGGTGGGGAGGCGTCTTCTGCTTCCGCGGCGGGAGTGCACGGTGGTTGTGTAGGGGAACGTTGCATGGGAAACAAAAAATTTCCTACCGTTCACCAAGATCAATCTAGTAGATGCAACTACGAGGGGGGAGTGTGATCTACGTACCCTTGTAGATCGCTAAGCGGAAGCGTTATGAACGCGGATGATGGAGTCGTACTCGTCGCGATTCAGATCGCCGAAGACCTAGCACCGAAGCAACGGTGCCTCCGCGTTCTTCACACGTACGGCTCGGGGACGTCTCCTCCTTCTTGATCCAGCAAGGGGTGGAGGAGAGGTTGATGGAGAACCGGCAGCACGACGGCGTGGTGGTGATGGTGGAGAAGAACTCCAGCAGGGCTTCGCCTAAGCACCGCGGGAGAAGAAGATGTAACGGGAGAGGGAGGGCAGCACCGAGGCACAAACTGTGTTGGCTGCCCTCCCTTTGCCCCACTATATATAGGGGGGGTGGAGAGGTGAGGGCGCCCTAGGGTTTCCCCCTAGGGGCCGGCGGCCAGGGCAAGGGGAGGGGGCGGCGGCCAGGGCAGGGGGGGCGGCCAGGCCCTAGGGTTTCCCCCCCTAGGTGCCTTGCCCCCCAAGGCCAAGGGGTGCGGCCAGCCCTAGGGGGTCCCACCCCCTTAGCCGCATGAGGAGAGGGCCCAGGGGGGGCGCACAGCCCCCTGAGGGCTGTGGTGTTCCCCCTTGTGGCCCACTAGGCCCAGAACCACTTCCGGACCCCCGAAAACCTTTCCGGTACTCCGCCGATTTCCCGATGCTCCCCGGAACACTTCCGGTACTCCAAAACCTTTCATCCTATATATCAATCTTCGTCTCCGGACCATTCCGGAGACCCTCGTCATGTCCGGGATCTCATCCGGGACTCCGAACAACCTTCGGTAACCATACACTTTTCTCACTAACAACCCTAGCGTCACCGAACGTTAAGTGTGTAGACCCTGCGGGTTCGGAAACCATGTAGACATGACCGAGACACTCCCAGGTCAATAACCAATAGCGGGATCTGGATACCCATATTGGTTCCTACATGTTTCTCGATGATCTCATCGGATGAACCACGATGTCAAGGATTCAGGCAATCCCGTATACAGTTCCCTTTGTCTCGTCGGTATGTTACTTGCCCGAGATTCGATCGTCGGTATCTCTATACCTAGTTCAATCTCGTTACCGGCAAGTCTCTTTACTCGTTACCGTAATACATAATCCCGTGACCAACTACTTAGTCACTTTTGAGCTCATTGAGATGACGTATTACCGAGTGGGCCCGGAGATACCTCTCCGTCACATGGAGTGACAAATCCCAGTCTTGATCCATGTCAACTCAACAGACACCCTCGGAGATACCTGTAGAGCACCTTTATAGTCACCCAGTTACGTTGTGACGTTTGGTACACACAAAGCACTCCTACGGTGTCAGTGAGTTACATGATCTCATGGTCATAGGAACTTATACTTGACATGCAGAAAAACTATAGCGATAACTGTCACGATCAAAAGCTATGTTAACGTTTGGGTCTCGTCCATCACATCATTCTCCTAATGATGTGATCCCGTTATCAAATGACAACTCATGTCTATGACCTGGAAACCGCGGTCATCTTTGATCAACGAGCTAGTCCTGTAGAGGCTCACTAGGGACACAAAGTCTGTCTATTCATCCACACGTGTATTTGAGTTTCCAATCAATACATTTATAGCATGGATAATAAACGATTATCATGAACAAGGAAATATAATAATAACTCTTTTATTATTGCCTCTAGGGCATATTTCCAACAGTCTCCCACTTGCACTAGAGTCAATAATCTAGCATTACAAGGTAATGAATCTAACACCCATAGAGTCTTGGTGTTGATCGTGCTTAGCCCGTGGAAGAGGCTTAGTCAACGGATCTGCAACATTCAAATCCGTGTGTACTTTGCAAATGTTTATGTCCTCCTCCTTGACCGAATCGCGGATGGAATTGAAGCGTCGCTTTATGTGTCTGGTCCTCTTGTGAAACCTTGGTTCCTTGGCTAGAGCAATGGCACCAGTGTTGTCACAGAACAGAGTCATTGGGTTCAGTGCACTAGGCACAACTCCAAGATCTATCATGAACTCCTTCATCCAGACACCTTCCTTTGCCGCCTCCGAGGCAGCTATATACTCCGCTTCACATGTAGAATCAGCTACCACGCTCTGCTTGGAACTGCACCAGCTTACCGCTCCCCCGTTGAGAATATATACGTATCCGGTTTGAGACTTAGAGTCATCCGGATCAGTGTCAAAGCTTGCATCGACGTAACCCTTTACGACGAGCTCTTGATCACCTCCATAAACGAGAAACATCTCCTTAGTCCTTTTCAGGTACTTTAGGATATTCTTGACCGCTGTCCAGTGATCCAAACCAGGATTACTTTGAAACCTTCCGGCCATACTTATGGCAAGGCTGACATCTGGTCTTGTGCACAGCATTGCATACATGATAGAGCCTATGGCTGAAGCATAGGGGACGACACTCATCTTTTCTCTATCTTCCGCAGTCACTGGGCATTGAGTTTTACTCAACTTCGTACCTTGCAATACCGGCAAGAACCCCTTCTTGGATTGATCCATTTTGAACTTCTTCAAAACTTTATCAAGGTATGTACTTTGTGAAAGTCCTATCAAGCGTCTTGATCTATCTCTATAGATCTTGATGCCCAATATGAAAGCAGCTTCACCGAGATCCTTCATCGAAAAACTCTTATTCAAATACCCCTTTACGCTATCCAAAAATTCTATATTGTTTCCAATCAGCAATATGTCATCCACATATAATATTAGAAACGCTATAGAGCTCCCACTCACTTTCTTGTAAATACAAGCTTCTCCGTAAACTTGTACAAACCCAAACGCTTTGATCACCTCATCAAAGTGAAGATTCCAACTCCGAGATGCTTGCACCAGCCCATAAATGGAACGCTGGAGCTTGCATACTTTGTCAGCATTCTCTGGATCGACAAAACCTTCCGGTTGCATCATATACAACTCTTCCTTAAGAAAACCGTTAAGAAATGCTGTTTTGACATCCATCTGCCAAATTTCATAATCGAAATATGCAGCTATTGCTAACATGATTCGGACGGATTTAAGCATCGCTACGGGTGAGAAAGTCTCATCGTAGTCAATCCCTTGAACTTGTGAAAAACCCTTTGCCACAAGTCGAGCTTTATACACGGTGACATTACCGTCAGCGTCCGTCTTCCTCTTAAAAATCCATTTATTCTGAATGGCCTTCCGCCCTTCAGGTAATACTTCCAAAGTCCATACTTTGTTTTCATACATGGATCCCATCTCGGATTTCATGGCCTCTAACCATTTGTCGGAATCCGGGCCCACCATCGCTTCTCCATAGCTCGTAGGTTCACCGTTGTCTAACAACATGACCTCCAAGACAGGGTTACCATACCACTCAGGTGCAGTGCGTACCCTTGTCGACCTACGAGGTTCGGTAGTAACTTGATCAGAAGCTTCTTGATCATCATCATTGGCTTCCTCTTCAACCTCTGTAGGCTCCACAAAAACATCTTTCTGTGCTGCGCTACTCTCTGGTTGAAGCAGAGGTTCAATAACCTCATCAAATTCTACCTTCCTCCCACTCAATTCTTTCGAGAGAAACTCTTTCTCGAGAAAGGACCCGTTCTTAGCGACAAACACTTTGCCCTCGGATCTGAGATAGAAGGTGTACCCAACTGTTTCTTTTGGGTATCCTATGAAGACACATTTGTCCGCTTTGGGTTCGAGCTTTTCTGGCTGAAGCCTTTTGACATAAGCATCGCAACCCCAAACCTTGAGAAAAGACAACTTAGGTTTCTTACCAAACCACAGTTCATACGGTGTTGTCTCAACGGACTTAGATGGAGCCCTATTTAAAGTGAATGCAGCTGTCTCTAACGCATATCCCCAAAACGATAGTGGCAAATCGGCAAGAGACATCATAGAACGCACCATATCTAATAGGGTTCGATTACGACGTTCGGACACACCATTACGCTGTGGTGTTCCAGGTGGCGTCAACTGTGAAACAATTCCACATTTTCTTAAGTGATCACCAAACTCATAATTCAGATATTCTCCCCCTCGATCAGATCGTAGGAACTTGATCTTCTTGTTACGATGATTTTCTACTTCACTCTGAAATTGCTTGAACTTTTCAAAAGTTTCAGACTTATGCTTCATTAAGTAAATATACCCATATCTACTTAAGTCGTCAGTGAAGGTGAGAAAATAACGATATCCACCGCGCGCCGTTACACTCATCGGACCGCACACATCAGTATGTATGATTTCCAATAAGTCACTTGCCTGTTCCATTGTCCCTGAAAACGGGGTCCTTGTCATCTTGCCCATGAGGCACGGCTCGCACGTGTCAAGTGATTCAAAATCAAGAGACTCCAAAAGTCCATCAGCATGGAGCTTCCTCATGCGTTTTACGCCGATATGACCCAGACGGCAGTGCCACAAGAAAGTGGTATTATCATTATCTACTCTACATCTTTTGGCATCAATGTTATGAACATGTGTATCATCACTATCGAGATTCAATAAGAATAAACCCCTAACTTCGGGTGCATGACCATAAAAGATATTACTCATATAAATAGAACAACCATTATTCTCTGACTTAAATGAGTAACCGTCTCGCAATAAACAAGATCCAGATATAATGTTCATGCTTAACGCAGGCACTAAATAACAATTATTCAGGTTCATAACTAATCCCGATGGTAATCGAAGAGCGAGCGTGCCGACGGCGATCACATCAACCTTGGAACCATTTCCCACGCGTATCGTCACTTCGTCCTTCGCCAGCCTCCGTTTATTCCGCAGTTCCTGTTTAGAGTTGCAAATGTGAGCAACCGAACCGGTATCAAATACCCAGGCACTACAACGAGAGTTGGTAAGGTACACATCAATAACATGTATATCACATATACCTTTGTTGTTGTTGGCCCCCTTCTTGTCCGCCAGATACTTGGGGCAGTTCCGCTTCCAGTGGCCATTCCCCTTGCAATAGAAACACTCAGTCTCTGGCTTGGGCCCAGCCTTGGGTTTCTTCACTGGATTAGCAACTGCTTTGCCACCCTTCTTAGAGTTACCCTTCTTGCCCTTGCCATTCTTCTTGAAACTGGTGGTCTTATTGACCATCAACACTTGATACTCCTTCTGGATGTCTGCCTCAGCGACTTTCAGCATCGAAAACAGCTCGGCGATGGTCTTGTTCATCCCTTGCATGTTATACTGCTGCACGAAGCTCTTGTAGCTTGGAGGGAGTGACTAGAGAATTCTGTCAATGATAGCCTCATCCGGGAACACAAGTCCCAGATCAGCTATGCGGGTATAGTACCCAGACATCTTCAGCAAGTGCTCACTGACAGACGAATTCTCCTCCATCTTGCAAGCGAAGAATTTATCGGTGGTCTCATACCTCTCGATCTTAGCATTCTTCTCAAAGATGAACTTCAACTCCGTGTACATCTCATATGCACCATGACGTTCAAAACGCCTTTGAAGTCCTCCTTCCAAGCCGTACAACATGGCACACTGTACTATCGAATAGTCATCCGAACGCGTCTGCCAGACGTTCATATCGTCCGCAGAGGCTCCTGGAGCGGGGGGTTGACCTAGCGGTGCATTTAGGACATAAACCTTTTGGGCAGCTGTGAGGATGATCCTCAGATTGCGGAGCCAGTCCACAAAGTTGCTCCCGTCATCTTTCAGTTTAGCTTTCTCTAGGAACGCATTAAAATTCAGGGGAGCTACTGCGCGAGCCATCTACAACCAAAATTTGCAAAGACATTTTAGACTATTGTTCATGATAAGTGAGTTATTACCTAATCAAATTAATTATAACTCCCACTCAAATTGACATCCCTCCGGTCATTCGAGCGTGACATGATCCAAATTCACCAACCCAAGTCCGATCATCACGTGAGATGAGGTGGTGTCAATGGTGAACATCAACATGTTGATCATATCTACTATATGACTCATGCTCGACCTTTCGGTCCTCCGTGTTCCGAGGCCATGTCTGTACATGCTAGGCTCGTCAAGTCTAACCCGAGTGTTCTGCATGTGCAAAACTGGCTTGCACCCGTTGTATGCGAACGTAGAGTCTATCACACCCGATCATCACGTGGTGCTTCGAAACGACGAACCTTCGCAACGGCGAATTTTATCTTGAAATTTTAGTGAAGGATCATCTTATAATGCTACCGTCGTCCTAAGCAAAATAAGATGCATAAAAGGATTAACATCACATGCAAATCATAAGTGACATGATATGGCCATCAACTCGTGCTTTTGATCTCCATCTCCAAAGCACCGGCATGATCTCCATCGTCACCGGCGCCACACCATGATCTCCATCATCATGATCTCCATCATCGTGTCGCCATCGGGGTTGTCGGCGCCCACCATGCTCTTACTACTATTGCTACCGTTTAGCGATAAAGTAAAGCATTACAAAGCGCTTGAAGATTGACACGCAGGTCATACAAAAATTAAAGACAACCCTATGGCTCCTGCCGGTTGCCGTATGCATCGACATGCAAGTCGATATTAACTATTACAACATGATCATCTCATACATCAAATATAATTCATCATGTCATTGGCCATATCATATCACATGCATACCCTGCAAAAACAAGTTAGACGTCCTCTAATTTGTTGTTGCATGTTTTACGTGGCTGCTATGGGTATCTAGCAAGAACGTTTCTTACCTACGCAAAAACCACAACGGTGATATTCAAGTTGCTATTTAACCTTCTACAAGGACCGCCTTGTTCTATTCCGATTCAACTAAGATAGGAGAGACAGACACCCGCCAGCCATCTTATGCAACAAAAGTCACATGTCTGTCGATGGAACCGGTCTCATGTACGTGGACATGTAAAGTTGGTCCGGGCCGCTTCATCCTATAATACCGCTGAATCAAGAAAGACTAAGGAGGGCAGCAATTTAAACATCAACGCCACAAACCCTTTTGTGTTCTAGTCGAGAAAGCATCTACGCAAGATCCTAGCTCATGATGCCACTGTAGGGGAACGTTGCATGGGAAACAAAAATTTTCCTACCGTTCACCAAGATCAATCTAGTAGATGCAACTACGAGGGGGGAGTGTGATCTACGTACCCTTGTAGATCGCTAAGCGGAAGCGTTATGAACGCGGATGATGGAGTCGTACTCGTCGCGATTCAGATCGCCGAAGACCTAGCACCGAAGCAACGGTGCCTCCGCGTTCTTCACACGTACGGCTCGGGGACGTCTCCTCCTTCTTGATCCAGCAAGGGGTGGAGGAGAGGTTGATGGAGAACCGGCAGCACGACGGCGTGGTGGTGATGGTGGAGAAGAACTCCAGCAGGGCTTCGCCTAAGCACCGCGGGAGAAGAAGATGTAACGGGAGAGGGAGGGCAGCACCGAGGCACAAACTGTGTTGGCTGCCCTCCCTTTGCCCCACTATATATAGGGGGGGTGGAGACGTGAGGGCGCCCTAGGGTTTCCCCCTAGGGGCCGGCGGCCAGGGCAAGGGGAGGGGGCGGCGGCCAGGGCAGGGGGGGCGGCCAGGCCCTAGGGTTTCCCCCCCTAGGTGCCTTGCCCCCCAAGGCCAAGGGGTGCGGCCAGCCCTAGGGGGTCCCACCCCCTTAGCCGCATGAGGAGAGGGCCCAGGGGGGGCGCACAGCCCCCTGAGGGCTGTGGTGTTCCCCCTTGTGGCCCACTAGGCCCAGAACCACTTCCGGACCCCCAAAAACCTTTCCGGTACTCCGCCGATTTCCCGATGCTCCCCGGAACACTTCCGGTACTCCGAAACCTTTCATCCTATATATCAATCTTCGTCTCCGGACCATTCCGGAGACCCTCGTCATGTCCGGGATCTCATCCGGGACTCCGAACAACCTTCGGTAACCATACACTTTTCTCACTAACAACCCTAGCGTCACCGAACGTTAAGTGTGTAGACCCTGCGGGTTCGGAAACCATGTAGACATGACCGAGACACTCCCAGGTCAATAACCAATAGCGGGATCTGGATACCCATATTGGTTCCTACATGTTTCTCGATGATCTCATCGGATGAACCACGATGTCAAGGATTCAGGCAATCCCGTATACAGTTCCCTTTGTCTCGTCGGTATGTTACTTGCCCGAGATTCGATCGTCGGTATCTCTATACCTAGTTCAATCTCGTTACCGGCAAGTCTCTTTACTCGTTACCGTAATACATAATCCCGTGACCAACTACTTAATCACTTTTGAGCTCATTGAGATGACGTATTACCGAGTGGGCCCGGAGATACCTCTCCGTCACACGGAGTGACAAATCCCAGTCTTGATCCATGTCAACTCAACAGACACCCTCGGAGATACCTGTAGAGCACCTTTATAGTCACCCAGTTACGTTGTGACGTTTGGTACACACAAAGCACTCCTACGGTGTCAGTGAGTTACATGATCTCATGGTCATAGGAACTTATACTTGACATGCAGAAAAACTATAGCGATAACTGACACGATCAAAAGCTATGTTAACGTTTGGGTCTCGTCCATCACATCATTCTCCTAATGATGTGATCCCGTTATCAAATGACAACTCATGTCTATGACCTGGAAACCGCGGTCATCTTTGATCAACGAGCTAGTCCTGTAGAGGCTCACTAGGGACACAAAATCTGTCTATTTATCCACACGTGTATCTGAGTTTCCAATCAATACAGTTATAGCATGGATAATAAACGATTATCATGAACAAGGAAATATAATAATAACTCTTTTATTATTGCCTCTAGGGCATATTTCCAACAGGTTGCACCCCCGGCGGTCTTGTCGCCGTCGGCCTTCGTCTTCTCGACTTGCTGTGGCCGCGAGGTCGCCGGCTGCTGCGGCGTGTCGTTGTTGGCGAAGGCGATCAGGCTCTGGATGGTCGCCCTCCAGTCTTCGGCCTTGTCTGCCGCTGGAGGGAAGTCGAGGAGCAGTTGCGCTCTTGCGAGCGCTTCTGCTGGAGAGGAGGGGAGCGGGGGCGAGCGGCGCGAGGAACGGGATATGCTCGGACTCCTAACATGGTTAGAAGGAGCAGGGTCCCGCCCCGGCGACCGCGCCTTGCTCGTGCCTGGACGGTGGCCCGGAGCATCCCGCGAACCTCCAGTTTGCCCTTGGCCCAGCAAGCGGATGCCACCTCCTGTGCCATGGCGCTGCTGGGTTGTTGTTTGCTGAGATGGACGTGGCGCATCTACGGAGACCGAGGCCTTGGAGTTGGTCCGGTCGTCCGCCTTGTCCTTGGATTTAGCGGTGCCGTGAGTTTCCTCACCGGCGACCACTCTTCCGCCGGCGTCTCCTCCACCCACCGTTGGTTCCGGTGGTGGAACAGACGCAGACGGGCCCGCGACCTCCGAAGCCTTCTTCTTCGGGGCCATGCTGTTGTTGCTGATGAAGATGATGCGGCTGGAGAGGTTGATGAAGAATGCGCCCGCGTGAACGCCGGATCAGGTTCGCACAACCTCGACGCCCCCTACCTGGTGCGCCAAAGATGTCGGGGGAAACTGTCCACCACGAGCACCTATGGGACCGGAGCCCCTTGTTCGTGCGGTAAGGGAGCGGAGGGAGCACAAAGAGCAGATCGTGGTGAGCACGCGGGCAGTTTACCCAGGTTCGGGCCGCGATGGACGCGTAAAACCCTACTCCTGCTTAGATTGTATTGAGTTGGAGAGCTCGGGAGCTTGAAGAACTAGCTACACCGAGCAAATGAGCGATCTAGGTTCCGAACCCTTTCTACGTTGCGCATGGTCCTCCTTTTATAGTTCAAAGGGGTCACCGACAAGTGTCAACGTAGGAGAAAGGGGTAAAAAGGTAACTTTGGTGGTAGTTGTAACAGTGCGGGAACAGTGGATGAACAGTGGATGAACAGTGGTCATCACCTACTTTGACAGTGGGGGACAAGGGCATTAAATGCCCGTCACCGTCGACCCCAAAAGCGCCCGCCCTTGCGTCTCCGTTTGCCACGGCGATGGCTTCGTCACCGTGGAGTGCCACCGTGTCCCCCAGGCTGCACAGCCATCCGCCACGCGTCCCTGAAATGGCCCCAGGGCGACGCGTGGTTCGATGAGCTGGAGCGCGGGGCACACAGCGTAACTATCCCCGGCAAGCACCTTGCCGGGGTCTTGACCTTGCTGGGCCCGGAAGCTTGCCGGGCTCTGAAGCTTGTCGCTCCCCGGGCCTTGCCAGGGCATGTCTTCTGAAGTGTAATCTTCTGGTCTTACTGGCAAGCTCCTCTTGCCAGGGTCTTGTGCTAGTGAGGTAATCTTGAGCCTGGGACGGCCTTCCCGGCAAGCTCCACTTGCCGGGGCCTCGATCTTCTGTCTTGTATACTTTGTTTTTGAATGGTTTTATATGGAGCAGAAAAGGTCTCCGGCAAGCACGTGGTAGGCCCTGCCGCGGGAAGCTGCTACTGCCTGTGCACAAGTTGGGGTACTGAGGTACCCCTACCTTAGTACACCGACAGTTGGGTGTTTCACCTTTACCCTTTGACCCTATCCTACCCACGCAGTATTTAGACTTTGATGCTATGAAACCTCATAAGTTCCTCAAAGGAGACATTCATAATTTCACTTATAAATTGTTATTTCACAAACCGACTGTTGTGTACACATATTTGCCTGCGCCCGCTCTATTTGATTATCACAGCAAGGGAAGATATTTCGTTCTTGAGAGCGAGGCCTGAGCCCAATGTTGCGGACGAGGCGGCACCGCAAGCTGAGGCATCCGCACCGAGAGCCTCCATGAGCTACCACGCCGACCACTATCCAGGCTACTGACTGCATACCAAGTTAGGCCAAAAGCCTAAGCTTGGGGGAGTACGTGTTTCTCACCGACTTTACATTCATGATCACACATCTCAATCGTCGGTATTCACACTTTTTAATTGTATTATCCATTCTTAATTTATTTTCTTGCTTTCTTCTTGTGTGTTTGAAAAAACGTAGAAAAACAAAAAAATTGTCTAGTTGTAGTTAGTTTACTTTCTATGCTTGCCTAGTTGTAGTATTAAGAAGAAAACCCAAAAAGATTTCCTTGTTCTTCTTTTGCTTGTAGGGAGTCTTTCCGTGTAAATAGTTTTTCTCGTTTTTGTTTTCCTCTTTCGTTTGCTTGTTCTAGAAAACCAAAAACTCTAAAAATATTTCAGTATGTTTCTCTTAAATTTCTTTCTTTTTATTACTGGGTCGTACTAAGGAGAAGACCACAATGAAAATGTTGAGTGGCTCTCTTTTGCATAATTGTTGATCTAATGAAGAGGCCATTTTACCTTGTCTTCTCCTGTTGAATAAAATGTTTGCAGATTCCAGCTTAGTCCACAGCATTCTTGCACCATTATTATTATTTCACATGATTCGGTCGTGCAAGTGAAAGGCAATAATGACAATATTATATGAACTTGCCATGGCAGAGAGAAACTGGTATGAACTCGACTTGTTCTGTTTTTGTAAATAGGTTTAATCTAGTATCCATGATTCAGCCCATTATGATTAAACATGTTTGCAATGACAATTAGAGATTATAGTTTCACATGCCATGCATAACTAGCTAAGAGTTAATAATGATTTATCTTGGATATCAACATTGCGTTAAAATGATCGTGATGTAGTATGATGATATTGTATCCTCCTCTGAATGTTCGAGTGGCTTGACTTGGCACATGATTATGCATGTACTTGAATCAAAACCAACATAGCCTCTATGATATTTATGTTCATGGTGTTCATATCCAAGTCATGTAGGTGTCCAATGTTTATTATGCATGATGCATGTTCATGACCATTGTTGCTCTCTAGCTGGCCGCTTCCCAGCCTATTTGCTAGCCTTCACCTCTACTAAGCGGGATTTCTCCGTGTGCCTCAAATTCAAAAACTCAAGTTATTCCAGATGAGTGCACCATACCTACCTATATGTTGTATTACCCTACCTCCTAAGTAAATTTCATCTGCCACCTCTAAAAACTTCAAATAAATGTCCTTTTTGTGTGCCTGGATCGCTCATGGAATGACGGGAGGTGGTCGGTATCTTCCATGCTAAGTGGGTTATTCTCAGGTCGAGTGTTTATTCACTCGCCATCGCACGAGAAAAGGGCCGTAATAGGGATTCCCAGTCCCAAATTGCAAAAAAGAAAAAGCTTATAAATAAAGAAACAAAAACTCCCAATGGAGTCCAAACCTTTACTTTTCAACTTGGGAACCGCCGCTAGCGTATTTAGCATGGGAGATATTGATAACTGATAGTCGTGAAGTAAATGAGAAGGGTGCATTTCTCAAAATATCATTTACCTCTGTTTTAAAAACTTGAGCTCTGGCACCTTTGCAAATTATACTACTTCCCTCTACGAAGGAACTATCTATTTACTTTTATGTTGGGTTATCACTTTCTCTAATAAGCGCCAGATCTTTTATGTTGGGTTATCACCTTCTCTAATAAGCGCCAGATCTGAGAGCACTGTTGTCATGCCTATGAATTGTGTGTAAGGAATGTTGGGGGTTATCATGACTGGATCTTTTCTAGCATGAATTACAATTTTTAGTCGCTGCTCGGACTTTGGAGGTGCTCTGCATTTATGTTTTGTGGTCTCAGAAAGGGCTAGCGAGATACCATTATTTTCATATTATATGATGGTTATTTTGATAACGTGTTGCTGTTTGAGATATCTTATTATTGCTCGTTAGCTGATTATGTCATTGATATGATTCATTACAATTTTGAGGAGTTATTGTCAACATGGTTGGTTATAATGTCGGCTGAAAACATGGGTGTTGTTTAAGCTTATTTATGCAAACAAGAGTAAAAGAGTTCGTAAAAGTTTTTCTTTCTCACTTTCAGTTTATCAACTGAATTGCTTGAGGACAAGAAAAGGTTCAAGCTTGGGGGAGTTGATACGTCTCCATCGTATCTAATTTTCCTAACGCTTTTCCTCTTGTTTCGGACTCTAAATTGCATGATTTGAATGAAACTAACCCCGGACAGACGCTGTTTTCAACAGAACTACCATGGTGTTGTTTTTGTGCAGAACTAAAAGTTCTTGGAATGGAACAAAACTTTGCGACGATTTTTTATATAATAAAAGATAAATACTGGAGCCAAGAACCACCAGAGGGAGGCACCTGGGTGGGCACAACCCACCAGGGCACCCCCCCTCCTGGCGCGCCCAGGTGGGTTGTCTCCACCTGATGGCCCCGCAGACGTCATCCTTGATACTATATTCACATTTTCCGAGGAAAAAAATCAGGGAGAAAGAATTATCGCAATCTACGAGATGTAGAAGCTGCCACCTCCTGTTCTTCCTCAGCAGGCCAGATCTGGAGTCTGTTTGGGGCTCCGGAGAGGGGATCTTCGTCCTTCGTCATCACCAACCCTTCTCCATTGCCAATTCCATGATGCTCCCCATCGGGAGTGAGTAATTCCTTCGTAGGCTCGCTGGTCGGTGAGGATTTGGATGAGATTCATCATGTAATCTAGTTAGTTTTCTTAGGGTCGATCCCTAGTATCCATTGTGTTCTGAGATTGATGTTGCTATGACTTTGCCATGCTTAATGCTTGTCACTTTGGGCCCGGGTGCCATGATTTCAGATCTGAACCGTTTATGATATGATAATTATATTCATGTTTTAGATCTGATCTTGCAAGTTATAGTCATCTACTACGTGTTAGGACCCGTCAACCCCGTGGTGACAATAATCGGAACCACTCCCGATGATGACCGTAGTTTGAGGAGTTCATGTATTTACCGTGTGTTAATCCTCTATTCCGGTTCTCTATTAAAAGGAGGCCTTAATATCTCTTACTTTCCAATATGGAGCCCGCTGCCATGGGAGGGTAGGACAAAAGATGTCATGCAAGTTCTTTACATAAGCACATATGACTATTTACGGAATACATGCCTACATTATATTTATGAACTGAAGCTAGTGCTGTATCGCCCTAGGATATGACTGTCACATGATGAATATCATCCAACAAATTACCGATCCAATGCCTACGAATTTATCCCATAATGATCTTGTTATGTTATTACTACTATCGTTACTGTTGCACTTGTTACAAAACTACTGCTATCATTGTTACCGTTACTATTGTTGCTTCCACTACTATCAAAACTATCATATTGCCTTGCTACTCATTACTTGCTGCAGATAATTAATCTCCAGGTGTGGTACAATTGATAACTCAGCTCCTAATTGATACGTCCATTTTGCATCATGCTTTTATATTGATGTTTATTGCATTATGGGCTTTTATTTCACATTATGTCACAAAACTTATGCCTTTTCTCTCTTATTTTACAAGGTTTACATGAAGATGGAGAATGCCGGCAGCTGGAATTCTAGGCTGGAAAAGGAGCAAATATTGGAGACATATTCTGCACAACTGAGAAAGGCCTGAAACTCCACGAAAGTCAGTTTTGGAATATATAAAAAATATCGGGCGAAGAAAGCACCAGACGGGGGCCACCCACCGTCCACGAGGGTGGGGGCACGCCTTACCCCTTGGGCGCGCCCCTGTCTCATGGGCCACCTGGCAGCCCCCTGATGCCCATCTTCTGGTATAAGGTGTCGTCTGCCGTGGAAAAAATCATAAGGAGGTTTTCGGGACGACGCGCCACCGTCTTGAGGTGGAATCTTGGTGGAACCAATCTAGGGCTCCGGCGGAGCTGTTCTACCGGGGAATCTTCCCTCCCGGAGGGGCAAATCGTCACCATCGTCATCACCATCGCTCCTCCCATTGGGAGGGGTCCATCTCCATCAACATCTTCACCATCACCATCTCCTCTCAAACCCTAGTTCATCTCTTGTATAAAATCTTTGTATCATAACCTCAGATTGGTACATGTGGGTTGCTAGTAGTGTTCATTACTCCTTGTAGTTGATGCTAGTTGGTTTATCCGGTGGAAGATCATATGTTCAGATCCATTATGCATATTAATATCCCCCTGATTATGAACATGAATATGATTTGTGAGTAGTTACGCTTGTTCCTAAGGACATGGGAGAAGTCTTGCTATAAGTAGTCATGTGAATTTGGTATTCATTCGATATTTTGATGAGATGTATGTTGTCTTTCCTCTAGTGGTGTTATGTGAACGTCGACTACATGACACTTCACCATTGTTTGGGCCTAGAAGAAGGCATTGGGAAGTAATAAGTAGATGATGGGTTGCTAGAGTGACAGAAGCTTAAACCCTAGTTTATGTGTTGCTTCGTAAGGGGCTGATTTTGATCCATATGTTTCATGCTATGGTTAGGTTTACCTTAATACTTCTTTTGTAGTTGCAGATGCTTGCAATAGAGGTTAGTCATAAGTGGGATGCTTGTCAAAGTAACGAACGCAAATCATATGAGCATGATGAAAACTAGATTGACGATAATTCCCATGTGTCCTCGGGAGCGCTTTCCTGTATATAAGAGTTTGTCCAGCCTTGTCCTTTGCTACAAAAAGGATTGGGCCATATTGATGCACCTTATTTACTTTTACGACTTGTTACTCGTTACAAATTACCTTATCACAAAACTATCTGTTACTGATAATATCAGTGTTTGCAGAGAATACCTTACTGAAAACTGCCTATTATTTCCTTCTGCTCCTCATTGGGTTTGACACTCTTACTTATCGAAAGGACTACGATAGATCCCCTACACTTGTGGGTCATCAAGACTCTTTTCTGGCGCCATTGCTGGGGAGTGAAGCGCCTTTGGTAAGTGGAATTTGGTAAGGAAAATTTTATATAGTGTGCTGAACTTTACTATCACTTGTTACTATGGAACATAATCCAATGAGGGGCTTGTTCAGGGTATATTCACCCCGACCAGTAGAGCAAAGAGTTCTTCCTCAACCTACTGAACCTACTGAAAATGTTTACTTTGAAATTCCTTCGGGTATGATAGAGAAACTGATAGCTAATCCCTTTACAAGAGATGGAACATTGCATCCCGATTTGCACCTAATCTATGTGTATGAAGTTTGTGGATTATTTAAGCTTGCAGGTATGCCCGAGGATGTTATCAAGAAGAAGTTCTTCCCTTTATCTTTGGAGGGAAAGGCATTGACATGGTTTAGGCTATGCGATGATATTGGATCCTGGAACTACAACCGATTGAAATTGGAATTTCATCAGAAGTTCTATCCTACGCATCAGGTTCATCGTGATCGTAATTATATATATAATTTTTGGCCTCGCAAAGGAGAAAGTATCTCTAAAGCTTGTGGGAGGCTTAAGTCAATGTTATATTCCTGCCCCAATCATGAGGTCTCAAGATAAATTATTATTCAAAATTTCTATGCTCGGCTTTCTCTCGATAATCGCTCCATGCTCGACACTTATTGCACCGATTCTTTTATAATGAAGACTATTGAATTCAAATAGGATTTATTGGAAAGAATTAAACGCAACTCTGAAGATTGGGATCTCGACGAAGATAAGGAGTCAGGTATAACACTTAAGTTTGATTGTGTTAAATCTTTTATGGATACCAATGTTTTCCGTGAATTTAGCACTAAATATGGACTTGACTCTGAGATAGTAGCTTCTTTATGTGAATCATTTGCTACTCATGTTGACCTCCCTAAGGATAAGTGGTTTAAATATCATCCTCCGATTGAAGTAAAATTAGTTGAACTTGTTAGAGGTGAAGAAAAGACTATCACTTATAATGTTGATCCTATTGTTCCTACTGCTTATATTGAGAAACCACCCTTCCCTGCTAGAATAAAGGATCATGCTAAAGCTTCAGCTGTGGTTCGTAAGAGTAATACTAGAACACCTACACCCTCTGAGCAAATTAAAGTTAAACCTAGTGTTGCTATGGTTAAGGATCTCTTGGTCGATGATATTTATGGGCATGTTATTTACTTCCGTGATGAAGCTGCTAGAATTGCTAGACCCGATACTAAAAATAAACATAGATCTGTTGTACGCATGCCTGTTATTTCTGTTAAAATAGGAGATCATTGCTCTCATGGTTTATGTGACATGGGTGCTAGTGCGAGTGCAATACCTCATTCCTTATACTAAGAAATTATGCATGATATTGCACCTGCTGAGCTAGAAGGTATTGATGTTACAATTAAGCTTGCTAATAGAGATACTACTTCACCAGTTGGGATTGTTAGAGATGTTGAAGTCTTGTGTGGGAAAGTCAAATACCCTACTGATTTTCTTATTCTTGGTTCCCCACAAGATGACTTTTTCCCTATTATATTTGGTAGACCCTTTTTGAATATTGTTAATGCTAAGATAGACTGCAAAAAGGATGTTCTTACTATTTGTTTAGGGGATATGTCTCATGATTTTAACTTTGCTAAATTTCGTAGACAACCCCATGATAAAGAATTGCCTAGTAAGGATGAAATTATTGGTCTTGCTTCTATTGTCGTGCCTCCTAACGACCCTTTAGAACAATATCTACTAGACCATGAAAATGATATGTTTTTCAATGAGAGAAGGGAAATAGATGAAATATTATTTAAACAGGGACATTTATATAAACACAACTTGCCTGTTGAAATTCTAGGGGATCCTCCTCCACCCAAGGGTGATCCCGTGTTTGAACTCAAACATTACTTGATACTCTGAAGTATGCTTATCTTGATGAAAAGAAGATATATCATGTTATCATTGGTGCTAACCTTTCAGAGCAGGAAGAAAAGAAATTATTTAAAACTCTGAAGAAGCACTGTTCTGCCATTGGATATAGTCTTGATGATCTTAAGGGCATTAGCCCCACTCCGCGCCAGCATAAAATAAAATTGGAGAAAGGCGCTAAACTGGTTGTTGATCATCAACGACGGTTAAATCCTAGGATGAAATAAGTGGTAAGGAAAGAAATACTAAATCTCCTAGAGGCAGGTATAGTTTATCCAGTTGCTGATAGTCAGTGGGTAAGTCATATCCATTGTGTCCCTAAGAAGGGAGGTATTACTGTTGTTCCTAATGATATAGATGGATTGATCCCACAAAGAATTTTTACAATCTATAGGATGGTAATTGATTTCAGCAAATTAAATAAAGCTACTAAAAAGGATCATTACCCTTTACCTTTTGTTGATCAAATGCTAGAAAGATTATCCAAACATACTCATTTTTGCTTTCTAGATGGCTATTTTGGTTTCTCTCAAATACCTGTGTCAAAAGAGGACCAAGAAAAGTCCACTTTTACTTGCCCTTTCGGTACCTTTGCTTATAGATGTATGCCTTTTGGCTTATGTAATGCACCTGCTACCTTTCAAAGATGCATGATGGCTATATTCTCTAAGTTCTGTGAAAATATTGTTGAGGTTTTCATGGATGATTTTTCCGTTTATGGAACTTCTTTTGATGATTGGTTAGGCAACCTTGATTGAGTTTTACAGAGATGTGAAGAAACTAATCTTGTCTTGAATTGGGAGAAGTGCCACTTTATGGTTAATGAAGGTATTGTCTTGGGCATAAAATTTCTGAAAGAGGTATTGAAGTTGATAAAGCTAAAGTAGATGCTATTGAAAAGATGTCGTGTCCCAAGGACATCAAAGGTATAAGAAGTTTCCTTGGTCATGTCGGGTTTTATAGGAGGTTCATAAAGGACTTCTCGAAAATCTCTAGGCCTCTGACTAACCTCTTAAAAAAAGATGTTCCTTTTGTCCTTGATGATGATTGTGTAGAAGCATTTGAAATACTTAAGAAAGCATTGATTTATGCACCTTGTCCAGCCTCCTGACTGGAATTTACCTTTTGAAATTATGGGCGATGCTAGTGATTATGATGTAGGTGTTGTTCTAGGACAAAGAGTTGATAAGAAATTAAATGTTATCCAATGTGCTAGTAAAACTCTAGACAGTGTCCAGAGAAATTATGCTACTACTGGAAAAGAATTTTTAGCAGTTGTATTTGCTCGTGATAAGTTCAGGCCTTATATTGTTGATTCTAAAGTAACTGTTCACACTAATCATGCTGCTATTAAATATCTTATGGAAAAGAAAGATGCTAAACCTAGACTTATTAGATGGGTTCTCTTGCTACAAGAATTTGATTTGTATATTACTGATAGAAAGGGAGCTGAGAACCCCGTTGCAGACAACTTGTCTAGGTTAGAGAACGTTCTTGATGACCCACTACCCATTGATGATAGCTTTCCTGATGAACAATTAGCTATCATAAATGCTTCTCGTAATGCTCCTTGGTATGCTAATTATGCTAATTACATTGTCGCTAAATTTATACCACCTAGTTTCACATACCAGCAAAAGAAAAAGTTTTTCTATAATTTAAGACATTACTTCTGGGATGACCCACACCTTTATAAAGAAGGAGTAGATGGTAATATTAGACGTTGTGTACCTGAGCATGAACAGGAACAGATCCTATGCAAGTGTCACTCCGAGGCTTATGGAGGACACCATGCTGGAGATAGAACTGCACATAAGGTACTGCAATCTGGTTTTTATTGGCCTACTCTCTTCAAGGATACCCATAAGTTCATCATATCTTGTGATGAATTTCAAAGAATTGGTAATATTAGTAGACGTCAAGAAATGCCTATGAGCTATTCACTTGTTATTGAACCATTTGATGTCTGGGGCTTTGAATATATGGGATCGTTTCCTTCCTCTGATGGTTATACACATATTTTAATTGCTATTGATTATGTTACTAAGTGGGTAGAAGCTATTCCAACTAGTAGTGCTGATCACAACACCTCTATTAAGATGATTAGAGTAGTTATTTTTTCCAATGTTTGGAGTCCCTAGATACTTAATGACCGATGGTAGTTCACATTTTATTCATGGTGCTTTCTGCAAAATGCTTGCTAAGTATGATGTTAATCATGGAGTTGCATCCCCATACCACCCCCAGTCTAGTGGTCAAGTAGAACTAAGTAACAGAGAGCTGAAATTAATTTTGCAAAAGACTGTTAATAGATCTAAAAAGAATTGGTCCAAGAAACTTGATGATGCATTATGGGCCTATAGAACTGCATATAAAAATCCTATGGGCATGTCTCCGTATAAACTGGTTTATGGAAAAGCATGTCACAATTACCTCTCAAACTACAACATAAGGCATATTGGGCCATTAAAGAGATCAATTATGATTTCAAACTTGCCGGTGAAAAGAGGTTATTTGACATTAGCTCACTTGATGAATGGAGAACCCAGGCCTATGAAAATGCCAAACTGTTTAAAGAAAAAGTTAAAAGATGGCATGACAAAAGGATACAAAAGCGTGAGTTTAATGTAGGTGATTATGTTCTGCTATACAACTCTCGTTTAAGATTTTTTGCCGGAAAACTTCTCTCTAAATGGAAAGGTCCTTACATTATCGAGGAGGTCTATCGCTCCGGTGCCATAAAAATCAATAACTTTGAAGGCACAAATCTGGAGTGGTGAACGGCCAAAGAATCAAACATTATATCTCAGGTAATCCCATAAATGTTGAAACCAATGTTATTGAAACCGTAACCCCGGAGGAATACATAAGGGACACTTTCCAGAACGATTCAGACTCCAAAAAGGAAGAGGTGTGTGGTACGGTAAGTAAACCGACTCCAGAACAGTTCTAATGGCAATTTTTCTCCGTTTTGGAATATTTAAGAAAATAGGGAAATAAGTAGTCTCAAAGGGACACGAGGCACCCACGAGGGTCGAGGGTGCGCCCTACCCCCCTAGGTGCGCCCCCTTCCTCGTGGGCACCTCGTGTGCCCTCCGGACTCCGTTTTCTTGCACGATGCTTCTTTTGGGCGGTAATAATTCATTATATAATCTCCCAAAGGTTTTGACCACCGTACCACGACAAAATCCTCTGTTTTTGTTTTGAGTTGTTTCTGCCGCAGATTAGAGCAATATGTCGTCCCAGGATTCGAAGGGAGAATGCTATGTGGTTGATTACCTTGCAGAACCTAAGGTCTAGGGGGGCTTGGAGCATTGTGGTTGGACCAAGGAGGAAGAAGAAGACTATGATCCTAGGGGAAAGGAGGAGACGAGCTCAGATGAATACGAAGTGGTGTTCCAGGTAGCGTGAGTTGCGACACTATTCCACATTGTTTCAAATGAAGACCAAACTCGTAACTCAAATATTCGCCTCCGCGATCAGATCGTAGAAACTTTATTTTCTTGGTACGATGATTCTCTACTTCACTCTGAAATTCTTTGAACTTTTCAAATGTTTCAGACTTGTATTTCATCAAGTAGATATACCCATATCTGCTCAAGACATCTATGAAGGTCAGAAAATAACGATACCCGCTGCGAGCCTCAACACTCATTGGACCTCATACATTAGTATGTATGATTTCCAATAAATCAGTTGCTCGCTCCATTGTTCCAGAGAATGGAGTTTTAGTCATCTTGCCCATGAGGTATGGTTCACAAACACCAAGTGATTCGAAAAGTCCATCATCATGGACGTTCTTCTTGTGCTTTACACCAATATGACCTAAACGGCACTACCACAAATAAGTTGCACTATCATGATCAAGTTTGCATCTTTTGGCTTCAATATTATGAATATGTGTATAACTTCGATCGAGATTCAACAAAAATAGACCACTCATTAAGGGTGCATGACCATAAAAGATATTACTCATTATTCTCTGATTTAAATGAAAAACTGTGTCGCAACAAACAAGATCCAGATATAATGTTCATGCTCAACGCTGGCACCAAATAACAATTATTTGGGTCTAAAACTAACCCCGAAGGTAGATGTAGAGGTAGCATGCCGACGATGATCACATCGACTTTGGAACCATTTCCCATGCGCATCATCACCTTGTCCTTAACTAATCTTTGTTTAATCCGTAGCCCCTGTTTCGAGTTACAAATATTAGCAACCGAACCAGTAACAAATACATAGGTGCTACTATGAGCAGTAGTAAGGTGCACATCAATAACATGTATATCAAATATACCTATGTTCACTTTGCCATCCTTCTTATCCGCCAAATACTTGGGGCAGTTCTGCTTCTAGTGACCAGTCCCTTTGCAGTAGAAGCACTCAGTTTCAGGCTTGTCTCCACACTTGGGTTTCTTCGCGGGAGTAGGAAATGGATTGCTATTCTTCTTGAAGTTCCCCTTCCTTCCCTTGCCCTTTTTCTTGAAACTAGTGGTCTTATTAACCATCAACACTTGATGCTCCTTTTTGATTTCTACCTCCGCAGCTTTGAGCCTAGCGAAGAGTTCGGGAATTGTCCTCTGCATCCCTTGCATATTATATTTCATCACGAAGCCTTTACAGCTTTGTGGCAGTGATTGAAGAACTCTATCAATAACACTATCTTCATCAACTTTGACTCCAAGTTGAGTCATGTGATTGTAGTACCCAGACATCATCTTTCAACTTGGCTTTCTCTAGGAACGCATTAAAATTCAAGGGAATGGTAGCACGGGCCTTTGATCTACAACAACATAGATATGCAAAAACTATCAGGACTAAGTTCATGATAAATTAAAGTTCAATTAATCATATTAATAAAGAACTCCCACTTAGATAGACATCTCTGTAGTCATCCAAATCAACTAAACTATGTCTGATCATCACGTGAGATGGAGTAGTTTTCAATGGTGAACATCTTATGTTGATCATATCTACTATATGATTCACGCTTGACCTTTCGGTCTCCAGTGTTCCTAGGCCATATCTGTACATGTTAGGCTTGTCAACTTTAACCCGAGTATTCTACATGTGCAAAACTGTCTTACACCCGTTGTATGTGAACGTAGAACTTATCACACCCGATCATCACGTGGTGTCTCAGCACAACGAACTGTCGCAACGGTACATACTTAGGGAGAACACTTGTACCTTGAAATTTTGTAAGGGATCATCTTATAATGCTACCGCCGTACTAAGCAAAATAAGAAGCATAATAAGATAAACATCACATGCAATCAAAATATGTGACATGATACGGCCATCATCATCTTGTGATTTTGATCTCCATTTCCAAAGCATCGTCATGATCTCCATCCTCACCGGCTTGACAACATGATCTTCATCGTAGCGTCATGGTCGTCTCGCCAACTATGGCTACTACTACTATCGCTAACTCATAGTCATAAAGTAAATCAATTACATGGCTTTCGCAATTCATACAATAAAGAGACAACCATAATGCTCCTGTCGGTTGCCGAAAATTTACAAAACATGATCATCTCATATAATAACGTATAACTCATCACGTCTTGACCATATCAAATCACAACATGCCCTACAAAAACAAGTTAAATGTCCTCTACTTTGTTGTTGCAAGTTTTACGTGGCTACTACGGGCTTAGCAAGAACCGTTCTTACCTACGCATCAAAACCACAACGATTTTTCGTCAAGTGTGATGTTTTAACCTTCAACAAGGACCGGGCGCAGTCACTCTCGATTCAACTAAAGTTGGAGAAACTGACACCTGCCAGCCGCACATCGGTAGAACCAGTTTCATGAACGCGATCATGTAATGTCGGTTCGGGCCACTTCATCCAACAATACCGCCGAATCAAAGTATGACATGCTCGTAAGCAGTATGACTATTATCGCCCACAACTCTTTGTGTTCTATGATGACACACAAGTGTAGGGGATCTATCGTAGTCCTTTCGGTAAGTAAGAGTGCCGAACCCAATGAGGAGCAGAAGGAAATGATAGGCAGTTTTCGGTAAGGTATTTTCTGCAAGCACTGAAATGATCGGTAATAGATAGTTTTGTGATAAGGTAATTGGTAGCAAGTGACAAAAGGTAAAAGTAAATAAGGTGCAGAAAGGTGGCCCAATACTTTTTATAGCAAAAGACAAGCCTGGAAAAACTCTTATATGGAGGAAAGCGCTCCCGAGGACACATGGGAATATCATCAAATTAGTTTTCATCATGATCATCTGATTCACGTTCGGTACTTTGATAATTTGGTATGTGGGTGGATCGGTGCTTGGGTGCTGTCCTTACTTGGACAAGCCTCCCACTTATGATTAACCTCTAATGCAAGCATCTGCAACTACAAAAGAAGTATTAAGGTAAACCTAACCATAGCATAAAACATATGGATCCAAATCAGCCCCTTACGATGCAACACATAAACTAGGGTTTAAGCTTCTGTCACTCTAGCAACCCATCATCTACTTATTACTTCCCAATGCCTTCATCTAGGTCCAAATAATGGTGAAGTGTCATGTAGTCGATGTTCACATGACACCACTAGAGGAGAGACAACAAACATCTCATCAAAATATCGAACGAATACCAAATTCACATGACTACTTATAGCAAGACTTCTCCCATGTCCTCGGGAACAAAAGTAACTACTCACAAGACATAATATTGTTCATGATCGGTGGGATATTAATATGCATAATGGATCTGAACATATGATCTTCCACCAAGTAAACCAACTAGCATCAACTACAAGGAGTAATCAACACTACTAGCAACCCACAGGTACCAATCTGAGGTTTGGCTACAAAGATTGGATACAAGAGATGAACTAGGGTTTTGAGAGGAGATGGTGCTGGTGAAGATGTTGATGAAGATAACCCTCCCCGAGATGGGAGCGTTGTTCGTGATGACGGCAGTGATGATTTCCCCCTCCCGAAGGGAAGTATCACCGGCAGAACAGCTCTGCCGGAGCCCTAGATTGGTTTCCGCCAAGGTTCTGCCTCGAGACGGCGGCGTCTGGTCCCGATAGCCTCCTTCTGATTTTTTCCAGGTCGAAACACCTCATATAGGAGAAGATGGGCATCGGGCGGCCCACGAGGGAGGGGGCGCGCCCAAGCAAGGGGGGCGCCCCCCGCACCCTCGTGGACATGTGGTGGCCCCCTGGTGATCCTCTTTCGCCAGATATTTTTTATATTTTCTGAAACGGTGTCCTGTGGAGTATCGGAGCTTTTTGAGTTGTGTAGAATAGGTTTCCAGAGTTTGCTTCTTTGCCCAGAATTCCAGCTGCCAGCATTCTCCCTCTTCATGTAAACCTTGTAAAATAAGAGAGAAAAGGCATAAGTATAGTGACATAACGTGTAATAACAGTCCATAACGCAATAATTCTCAACATAAAAGCATGATGTAAAATGGATGTATCAACTCCCCCAAGCATAGACCTCGCTTGTTCTCAAGCGAAAGCCGATAGCGAAAAATATGTCCACATGTTTAGAGATAGAGGTGTGATGGCTTCTCGCCCCTCGTTGGTTACCCCAAGTGGAAGGTTTGAGATGTAGCGTAGCGGTAGTTTTCCCTTGGCAAATATACCAAGGGTCGAATCCCGTGAGACTCCGAGGGTCGACAAGTAGGTGTCAACTGCTAACGGCGCCAGATACTTAGCGGTTGACAGGACCTGCACACAGATACAAATAACTTTGCTCCCAACGAGTACAGAGAGGTTGTCAATCCCTCCGGCCTTGTCGTTTACAAAGGATCAAACGCAAGAGATAATAGTGATAGGTATGACTGCAACTAGTAAATAAGAACAGGAAGTAAATAGCGGGTGTGATCAGTGATGGTAATATGGACCGGTGTCCCATGATGTTCACTAGTGATGTCTCTCTCCCAAAAGACGATAAAACATCTAAGCGAGGTAAACGAATTACAGCTGGGCAATTGACAGGATTATGTGCGCAAACCAATGCTAACTATGCTGCAAAGAAAGGTAGAGGCTCAAAAGCATGGGCGGTACGCCAAGGCAAGTAGACCGAAATCCATCTGCATCTACTTCTAATCATCCACCTTGAGATATCTATCCAGAACATCTCGTTGGTATTAAGTTGCGAGTCCCACCCATAGTGTAAACTCAAAGCAACAGACAACTGCATTAAAAGAACTTTGCGTAAAGTAAACAATCCTTGCACCCGCAAGTACAAGCACCGTTGTTTTCCCCCTTGTGGCAACAGCCATCCCCTAGACTCATGTTTCTGTCACTCAAGCTAGTCATCGAGGGGCATGAACCCACAATCAAGCATAACGTTCCCTCTTGGAGTTACTACCTACTACTCGGCCAAGGCAATAAACAGCAACGGAGAACATGCAAGAATTACTTTAGAACATAAATATAAAAGAGGTGAATCAAATATATTACTCACACACAATCTGAACATAATCTCATAATCCATCGGATCCCAGCAAACTCAGCATAGCAACAGCATAAAGATTACATATGTGCCTCGATCATGTAGGGCAGCTCACGAGGTCTAATCGGTGAGGAACAAAGAGGGGAGGAGAACATCACATAGCTACTGGTCATGGACCCATGGTCCAAGGGGGACTACTCACAACTCATCCGGGAGGCGTCCATGACGGTGGAGAAGCTCCCGGTGGTGGTTCTCCCCTCCGGCAGGGTGCCGGGAAGAGTTCTCCTGGTGCTCCCGATCTTGGGAGCGCGGCGGCGGCGGAACAGAGATGAGATCGCGAAAAAGGGTTCCGTCCTCGAGGGTTTCGGGACGCGGTGTAAATATATGCCAAAGGGGGTCACCAAAGGAGGTAAGGGGGGCCCAGGCGCCCCCCCGGCACGGCCAGGAGGGGGGCCGCCCCCTCAGGGCGCCTGGTGCCCCTCTGGCCCCCCTGTGGCCCTACTTCTGCCGCATGGAAGCTTCGGGAACGCTGATTTTTTTATATTTTTCCCGGAATTTTTCAGGCAATTTAAGTAATGGGAAAACCTGAAATACAAAAATAGCAGAAAACAGAAACTGGCACTGGGGTGCACTGAGTTAATAGGTTAGTCCATATATGATCAAAAGTGTATGGAAGTGCATAAATATCATAGCAATATCACACAAAAGAGGCATGGAGCAAGCAGAAATTATAGATACGTTTGGGACGTATCAAGGTGTCGATAAAAATAAAATACAGACATGAGGGCATCATGATCATTCTTATAACAGCAACACATATCTATATTGTCATATGATTCTTATGCTAACGTAACAATTCATTCACAATGTCAAGTATGAATCAGAAACTTCATTGAAAACCAACAAACTGTGATCTCGGTCATTGAAGCAATTGCAATTTATCATAACATCGGAAAGAGTCAACATAAGAGCTTTTCAGCAAGCCTCCATACTCAACTATCATATAGTCTTTCACAATTGCTCGCACTCACGCAATACTTATGGTTATGGAGTTTTAATCGGACACAGAGAAAGATAGGGGCTTATGGTATTGCCTCCCAACCTTTTACCTCAAGGGTAATGTCAACAGTAATAGACCATGGTAACTTACATCCAATTGGGTATATATGTCAGGATCTTTCCAACACAGTGTGCTTGCCAAAGGATAAAATGTAAAAAGGAAAGGTGATTTTCACCTTGACTCTTATAAGGCAAGAATAATACATAGGCCCTTCGCAGAGGGATGCAGAGGTTGTCATGTGCTTTTATGGTTGGATGCACAAAGTCTTGGCGCAAAAGAACGTCACTTTATATTGCCACTTGTGATAGGGACATTTATTATGCAGTCCGTCGCTTTTATTACTTCCATATCACAAGATCGTATAAAGCTTATTTCCTCCACACTAATAAATCATACATATTTTAGCGAGTTTGCAACATGACAACTTACTTGAAGGATCTTACTCAATCCATAGGTAGGTATGGTGGACTCTCATGGCAAAACTGGTTTTAATTAAGGATGTATGGAAGCACAAGTAGTATCTCTAGTTGGTGCGAGGAGTTTTGGATAGCATGAGGGGGAAAGGCAAGCTCAACATGTTGGATGATCCATGAAAATATACTTTATTTTAGATATAAGAAAACATAACCCATTATGTTGTCTTCCTTGTCCAACATCAACTCTTTAGCATGTCATATTTTAATGAGTGCTCACAATCATAAAAGATGTCCAAGATAGTATATTTGTATGTGAAACCTCTCTTTCTTTATTATTTCCTATTAATTGCAACGATGACCAAAACTATGTTTGTCAGCCCTCAACAACTTTTATTCATCATACTCTTTATATGTGAAGTCATTACTTCTCATAAGATCAATATGATCTATTTGATACTTTTTATATTTTCTTTTATTCTATCATGACCAAAGTGAGGAAATCAAGCCCTTGACTCGACACTAATCTTTATTATATAGCTCACGGACTCGATTACAAAGGGTAAAGATCAATAAGTAAAAGCTCACAACCAGATCATGCTAACTTTATTCTACTAGATCAAGATACTACCAAAAGGATCGAACTAAGAAAAACAGTAAAGATAGGAGTGTGATGGTGATATGATACCGGGGCAACTCCCCCAAGCTTGGCAGTTGCCAAGGGGAGTGCCCATACCCATATGATTATGTCCCCTTCTTCAGAGGTGGTGATGATGGAGTTGTTGATTATGTAGGCTTGTCGTCCATCTTCCAAGGCATGGGCTCACCATCGTAGATGGATGATCGAGTCTCCGGGATGCTCAAATCTGCAGCCAAACTCATCTTCTTGAATCTATATTCATACTCGCAGTTTTGGTTTTGCAGGTCATAGATCTGGGCTTGGAGGTGTTCTATTTTCTCTTGATGATTGGAGATGGCTTCCCCGAAGATCCTTGAGTCCAGCTTGAGGTTGTTGGCGAGCTCCATGATCATCATGTGGTTGGCGTTGAGTCCTCGTTCCACCATACCTTGGCACTTGAAAACTTGCTGCTCCATTGCTTCGAGTCTTGTCTCCACGCTTCCGGTCCTCCTCGGCCCCTCAACATCGCGGATGTGCAGCACCCCTTCATGCAACTCCATGGTTTGATGATGATGTAGCACCTCCGCGAGGTAGGGGTTGATGACCTTTTCGAAGAACTTGTCCTTGGGGGTGTTGGAAGACGTCATGATGATCCAAATTTGTCAGAAACAACAGCTCGAAACGAAAACAGAGGATTTTTGTGTGATACAGAGGTCAAAACCTTCGGGGGAATATATGATGAATTTTTACCGACCAAAAGGAGTAACATACAAGAAATCGGAGTCCGGGAGGCACACGAGGTGCCCACGAGGCAGGGGGCGCGCCCTCCACCCTCGTGGGCGCCCCGTGTCTCTTTCGGATTGCCACTTACTTTTCTTATTTTCTAAATATTCCAAAACGGTGAAAAATTGCCATTAGAACTGTTTTGGAGTCGGTTTACTTACCGTACCACATACTTCTTCCTTTTAGGGGTCTGAATCGTTCTGGAAAGTGTCCCTTATGTATTCCTCCGGGTTTACAGTTTCAATAACATTGGTTTCAACATTTATCGGATTAGCTGAGATATAATGTTTGATTCTTTGACCGTTCACCACCTTCGGATTTGTGCCTTCAAAGTTGTTGATTTTTATGGCACAAGAACGGTAGATCTCCTCGATAACGTAAGGACCTTCCCATTTAGAGAGAAGTTTTCCTGCAAAAAATCTTAATCGAGAATTGTATAGCAAGACATAGTCACCTACGTTAAACTCACGCTTTTGTATCCTTTTGTCATGCCATCTTTTAACTTTTTCTTTAAACAGCTTGGCATTCTCATAGGCCTGGGTTCTCCATTCATCAAGAGAGCTAATGTAAAATAACCTCTTCTCACCGGCAAGTTTGAAATCATAATTGAGCTCTTTAATAGCCCAATATGCCATATGTTCTAGATCAAGAGGTAAGTGACAAGCTTTTCCATATATAAACCATTTTATATGGAGACATACCCATAGGATTTTTATATGCAGTTCTATAGGCCCACAACTGAGACCCGCAGCCACGCCGCCGGGTTGTCCTTGCCAGCACGGCCTGCTTCAGATGCCGTCGTCGAGCTGTTGTGACTCGCCGCAGCAGTCCCGCTTTGCTGCTCCAACTCACCAACATCGGTCTATCGGCCTCGCCTCACCTTCAAGTTAAACCGGCGCGTCTCCGCGGCCTCAAGGAACCACCACCATAGCCTCCTCTGTTATGACCCGCCGTGGCCACGGCGTGAGCCGCCTTGTTGCTGGGGCTCCATCCGATCGAGCCGCCTGCCGCTCCAAGTTGCTGCGATGGCCTCGACCCGCTCTCCGTTGCCATGGGTTTGAGTCGCCCCGCCGCCGTGGTTTTCACCGCTACTGACGGGTGTTGTTGCGTTCGCGCAGGCTGCTCCTGCCTCGTCGGTTGCTCGCTGCTTTCCTCCGACTGCCTAGCCGCCCGATTCCTACTGAAAGGGATAAAGGGGACTGGTTTGAAGAAAAGTCGAAGTCGTCAGCAACTATGTAGAAAAATTATTCACGGACTCTATATATACGGACCATCGGTGGTCCGAACAAATCAGGTGATATCCATCTGAGTCTA
Organism: Secale cereale; assembly: GCA_902687465.1. Taxonomy (NCBI): domain Eukaryota; kingdom Viridiplantae; phylum Streptophyta; class Magnoliopsida; order Poales; family Poaceae; genus Secale; species Secale cereale. The sequence continues at coordinate 829,468,747 of LR738714.1, read as the reverse complement.
TTTTATTAACACATATTGTTTCCATCAGAGAACAATTACTCTGGCCTATAATATTTTTTATGCAGGATGACTGTTAAAAGGAAAAGGGATGGTGTTATACCGCGGATGCATGTTCGGCCTCGCGCCACGGACGACTCGCCCGTCCGCCCTCACGGCCGGTTCATATGTCCGCGCCAGCTTACAACGCGGAGGACAACTCGCTCGTCCGCATCGGCTTACAACGCCGTGGCCAGTTCATCTGTCTGCCCCCGCGGCCGACTCGGCCGTGATTGATTTCAACTTCACCGTGGTGATCATCAACTTCACGGTGGATAATTTCTGGCCTAAGATATCATGTGAAATCCATCCAGTATATGTTCATATTATATATCACTTTCTTTAAAAAGCAATTACTGCGGCTTGCAAAGTTATCTAATGCAGGACCCTAAACCGCCATATTGGTGCAAGTTTAAAGGCCAACTCACCCGTCTGCGTCGGTTTACAATGCCGCAGATAATTCGCCCGTCCGCCCCCACAGACGGTTCACCAGACTGCACCGGCTAACAATGCCGTGGCCGACTCATTTATCTATATCGCCTCTAATGTTGCGGTCGTCTTTACTGTCCGACTCTCGCGGCCTGGTCTACATCAACATACTGGGCCGCACCTGTCTGCATGAGCTGTTTATTGAGTATGAGCAAGTTACAGCTTGGGTAGCCCGGTTTTCTTTCAACAAAATGGAGGCAAATTATCATATACTATCAACCGTCGTCTGCACTGGGTGGCTCAATGGGCAGGCGCACAAGTCGCCGCCACTACAGTTTGGTTAACTTCAAATCACCAGTTGGAAGGAACCATTGGCCGAATTGCTGACATGGCTCGTACGGGATCATTTATAACCCGCCGCAGTCACCTCAACCTTCTGTGGATTCACATCGCGCTATCAACACCAGTGATACACACCTTATGCTATGGTCAAATATGGAGAGTCTCAAGCCAACTCCTCGAGTAATCTCAAGACTTGACGGCTACGATGACATGACTCAGCAAATCTTGCCGGTTTCAGCAAATTTAATAACCTAGGACGACGGAGGGAAAGATAACCCAGTCCCGGAGGCAACTGCTATATTGATGAAAATTCAAAGGACATAAGTCTTACTGAAGCTCTCAAATATTCGGTTCATAACCCGGTTCAAGGGAAATCTGTCTCCTACAAAGCTCTGAAGCTCTCAAATCTGGTTTAAGAATCTCTGGTTTAAAAAGAATTACTCTCTCGCAAGTTCGAGCTTAAAGGCCGTCAAAAAAATCCCGGCTGAAAATGAAGATTCCGGTTTGAAATCCGGTTCAAGGGAAAGATGTCTCCCACAAAGCTTTGAAGCTCTCAATATCCGGTTTAACATCCGGTTCAAGAAGAATAATCTCTCGCAAGTTCGAGTTCTCAGAAAAAATTAAAGGGACCAAAGAGAGTTTGTTGCATAGCACAACTCAAACATAGGTACCCGGCGAGCACAGCTCAGAAATATGTCACTTGGGGGTTTCTATTTATAAAGCAGAGTTCTAACTACCCTATTGATCCGATTATCAAGCCAATATCATCATAAGAGCACAGCTCTGGTTACTTCGGTAATCCGGCTATCAAACCAACATGATGGTAAGGGGCAAAAGAGAGTTTGATGCATAGCACAACTCAAACATAGGCACCCGACGAGCACAGCTCACAATGTTACTTGGCGGCTCCTGTCGCACAGCGGCAACGAGTTTTTAAGACCCTTGTAATAGGCTATCAATCCACGTCTTGGAAGCCTGGTGTATACACCTAAAACCCCGGGTTAACCTGCCTACATCAAGTAAGTCACTCCACCCAGGTAAACCTGGTATGACCTGCCGAACGATTGACAAGTCAATCTTATAACAGACCCTGAACTTGTCAACGTTAAAACGACAATTGGTTAAGGATTGAGGACCATCTTAACAGGCTTTGTGAAATGGTTTAACTCAGTGGCTTGGCATCCCATGAAAAGCCTCAAATTTGGAGCCTGGCAGCTCGTAAAAAGCCTCGACTACAAGTTTTTATTTGTTTTGTTTGCCATGTTTTTACTTCTTAATGAGATTGTTGATATTCATCCGATATCTGACGATTCGGCCTAGTGGTTTACTACAAGTCACCACCCTCAAGTAAACCGGTGTTCATTAACCCGGCTTGGCTTTCAACTACAAGTTGTCAGTACATGATCAGTTATAATGACAGGTGTTTATTAACCCGGCCTGGATTTTGACTATAAGTCACCAGTATGAGATAAGATAATGACCGGTGTTTATTAACCCGGTCTGGCTTTTGACTATAAGTTGCCAGTATGAGATAAGATAATGACCGGTGTTTATTAACCCGGCCTGGCTTTCGACTATAAGTCGTCAGTATGAGATAAGATAATGACCAATGTTTATTAACCCGGCCTGGTTTTGTTTACAAACCGGCAATCTATGATAATCACCAATGTTCAAATTTTGGGTTATCACCCTTACTACACTAGCTTGGTAAAACCAACAGTGTGATCAAATATCACTGGAACCGGTTTTCAAGCCGGGTTATATTATTCAAATCTTTAAATAGCCAACATGGCTGGATTTTTATTATGGTTACCAATAACCACTATTATGATTAAGGTTTTCAAAGCCGCTTTAGCGCAATGGCTATCATATTATCAATGGAAATGATTTATTCTATAATTGAAGGAATAGTCCCAGGTCGCTGCAGGCTTATGACCCGGCACTTGGGGGCTACATTATTCAAATTGGGATTACAACAATTATGCAAGTGTCATGTCACTGCCAGCATGCACCATGACACTTGGGGGCTAATGCAAAGTCATTTTTTGCTCACCTTATTGAACACCCGACTCATTACATTATAGTGAGCCGACCCTTGGGGGCTGCCAGTTGCTCCTGTCAACAATTCAAGGTACACAAGTATTAATCCATTATGTTAAAGGGTCCACTGCTCAGTTGGTAAAGCAGAAAGCTCTTAACCTTGTGGACGTGAGTTCAAGCCCCATGATGGGGGTTACATCATATGATGTTCTTTTCAAAGAAGTATATGTAAAGTCCCGGCTCAATATTATCTTACCGAGTCGGCCCTTGGGGGCTACACGTTGTTGTTCAAGTCTACATGATCATATTTATAAAGTCCCTGCTCATTATTGCATAATGACCCGGCCCTTGGGGGCTACACTGGTTGAAGTTTTTATAAGCATAAGGCAATTATAAGTCCCAGGCTGCTGCAAGCATGACAACCCGGCACTTGGGGGCTACATATGTGGAATATTCAGTTTTTACTAGTGACTGAGATGAACAATCTGGATTTCTTCAAGGTAGCAACATTTATATTGAAATAAGTCTTAAGCTATCACTATGTTCTCCTCTTAAGACTTGGGGGCTACAGGTAATATGCATATAAAGGAGGAACATCTTCAAATTCTCAGTTTTGGGCAAATCAGGAAGATTAATTGTTTGACCCGGCGTTGGCAACAATCATAACCCGGCGTCCATAAACAGTCATGACCCGGGATCATCAGTTTTTATAACCAGGCAATTTTTGCAATGATAAACCGGCAAGTTCTACATTCTTAAATCGGCTGAAGAACAGATGAGTATTTCAAAGACCAATATTTTTGATTAAGCATTGGGAGTTGAGTCAAAGGAGTTATTCTTCACAATATTTCTCTGTGACAAGCCAATGTCAGCAAATTGATTATAAAGCTGGCCTATTGACCCGAATTTTTTAGAAGAAGGAAATGACAAGGACTTCAGGATGATGAGGATTAGTTTAACATGGATAAATCCAAATTAAACTGGGGGCAAATGTCAGGGATATACCCCGCGGTATGACCCGTCTGACAGGTAAGACAGATGATAAACTAGATGATAAACTAGATGGTAAACCGGCTCACAGATAAGTCAGATGATAAGTGAGATGATAACCCGGTAGACAATCATAAACCAGCAGACAATCATAGACCGGCAGACAATCATAAACCGGCAGAGCATCATAAACCAGCAGACACTGATAACTTGGTGGCCAGGGGTTATGAAGCCAGAGACGTTATGAAGCCCAAGACATTGAGAAGCCCGTGAAGAGAAGTCATGATAGTTAAGTCTTAAGTCCGAGTTGGACTCTACATGTAACCCGCCCCTTCAACTTATATAAGGAGGGGCAGGGCTCCCCAAGGAGGGGACAAGTAAGAAAGAAACAATCGATAGGGCTAGACATAACTGGGAGAGCCGGTTTACGGTGACTCCCTCATGATCGTAATGAGACCTAGCCTCAAACAGCATGTAGGGTTGTTACGGGATGATGTTTCCCGGGGCCCGAAGCTGTTTAAATCTTTGTCTAGCTTGTTACGTCTCTCGATTCCGCTCAACCCCTCTCAAGCTACCACATAGATGCGTTGGCCTCACGACTAAGTCCTCACACTAGGACATCTGGCCTGACAATTCCACGACACATAGGATGGGGGAGATAGGGGGCACACTATGCAAATGCAACTGAAGAAGGTGACAATGGGAAACGGAAGTTGTCCTTTTGGACTCAGTAGAATTTACTTGTAGTTTATAGCATTTGGTTCGATCTCATTATTAGTTATATATTTTAACTACAACATTCGTATGTATCTTAATTTCAGTTATGGTATCTCATTATGTATCTTATTTACTAGTACTTGAAATAAACCTAAAAATAATTATGGGAAACAAATGGCGGTCGTGTCTACTACCACCACAAAGCTGCTGACGACATCACATATCTGAGTATAAACACGTCGTAGGGAATCTACTAGTGCGGCCTTCCGCCAGCCCATATGACAGAAAGACAAAAATACTTTTGAGCACACGTGTTCCTTGCGCACCTTCTTTCACAACAAGCCAATGCAGCAGGTTGCTTCTGCCAAAGGCTACGGCGGGAAGTACTATCCGCCACTGACTATGGCGGGAGGGGACCTGTGTCACTTGGTTGCGCTTCCGTCAGTGGCATTTTTGCCAATCGCGTCGATAGTGGTGTTGTTTTGTAAATTCCATTATGTAGAGGGGCATTATTATATGAGTTTCCACACAACACACTCTTTCTTGTCGGTGGCCTTGAGTGCCTTCCTAAACCCTACAGTTTATGTACTTCTCCACCACAACTCGTTGCTGCCGCAACAAACCCAGTTTCATGTAGGCGACCCGAGTGGCTTCGTAAACGTTGCAGGCCTCGACCTCATGTCCACCTCCATGGTTGTCCTAAACCGGCATTGACGACTATAGTGCAAACGAAGGGCTTGCCCTAGGAAGCTTGTGTACCGGTGGCTATGTTGGTTTGCGAGCGGCGCAACCGCAACTTTGGCCATTGACAACATGCACTTCTTTAGTGGTGACAATATATAACAGATTTTGTCATCCTGTTTTGGATTCCAAAACTGATGCCTTATATTTTTTGCTTTCTATTTTATAGACAATATATCTGGTCTTGACACTTAACTCCCTTTCCCAGTAAAATTCGGCTTGTTTGGAGAGGCTGAATGGCTTGACTTCCCTTCTAAATAAAAAAGTTCTAACCATTAGTTTTACCAATACACAACCCCACCAATAAAATGGAAGATGCATGTAAATCCAAAGATATTGCCCACCCCTTTCTGCAATGTTTGAAGGCATCTAGGATTTCGCTGGACCTCATACTTCATCATACTACTACGTGGGCACATTTCTCGAGGGAAAGACCACGGGATAGACAAGGATGAGAGCTAGTTTGAGGGAGTTGACGATGCCACTTTGAAAGATGATCTGGTGGAGACCATCCCAGAGGCCGTCGTGCCACTAGTGAGATAGGACGCCGGTGCTCCTGGTGCTGGTGGCGCATCTGATATGGCCCTAATGTAACCTCCATCGATGACCAGATCTCAACTCCGATGGAGTGACGAAACCCTAGAATTCCGGTCTCGGGTTCTAGCCATGCTTCCAGTACCAAGTGGGATGCAATATGCATGCAGTAGACAAGTGGACTAGCACTACTCTTTAGGAAGTGCATTGTTCCGCCAACATTCCCCTTTTGGTTCCTTTTGCATTTTCTACATTTTCTTGGCTTAGGACGCGTTGTCCAATATGTCGCTGAGAGGCATCGACCAAAGGGGGCAATAGAGGTGGTGATGAGGGCAAGGTCGACTATAGTGACAAGCGGCGGCGATGAGATCACACATGGCGGTAGATAGTTAATGAGCGACAAGTGACGGCGATGAAATCACACATGGCGCTGTGGATGGTGGCAAATTGACAACTACTGAGGTTGCGCCGGCCCCAAATGGGACACAACTGGTATTTTGGCAAAAAGAAATAGTACAGAGGGCAATAGACACCACAAGTTTAACATAATACTCACAGGTTGAGTGCATAGAAACCAATCCAGATTTAACTGAGCTCCTACATATAAAGAGTTACAATACAACATGCCCAAGATCAGTTCAGTCCAAGCAACCAAACAAAGTCTTGAGATTAGGTAATTTATTGTTCCTGATGGGAAAAGGATGATGTTTGTTGAAGAGCATTGGAATCAGCCAATGTATGGGTGGGAATCATGTCAACAGAGAAATATGGCTGCCATGCATTAACCCTGCAAAGGAGACATATTGAAACCATTACTGGAGACGTGAAATTGTAGAGTTTTATAAGTGTAATGATTGTTGTCACTGGAAAATGAAATACAATACATGCTGACAATATTAACAAATACCACAGTACATGCTAAACAGAATCTCACCTGAACTAAATAACTTGCGCAAAATTGGATTGCCAACAAAAATCAGTTGATACCACTTCACCTATATATAACCTAAAAATTTGAATACAGACGTAAAAGATAATGACACGGTTAACAGAAAAATGCGAAAGGGCAAATAAGGTAAGGAAGCCCACGCAAAAAATATAGATGTTTTCCTTGTCGCCAACTCTAGTACCCAACTTATATTTCTAAAAAAATGAGGGTGTTGGCACACAAATTCGGATGAAATATAGCATGTTAAATTATCAAATAACTCGGATATATGCACAACTAAACTATAATTGGGATGTCAATACCACATTTCAACCACGCTAAACATGAAAAGCAATGAAGGATTAGGTTTCGAGAAAGCTTACAACAATTCATATTTATATTTATATTTCATATATATAGGAGCATGATAATCGTGCATGCTGAATAAATACTCACCAGAGCTCTCATAAACATGGCATTCCCTGGAGGATAGGCCCTGAAGATGTCATATATTTTAGCGCTTCCACTATTATTAGACGTGGCTTGCTATGACGCACTATCATTTTTTTAAGCACCTGCGCACATTTGAGTATTAATTCGAATAAATCAAACTCAAGTTCCTGTCCTTCGAAGCCCTTGATTTCCACTTCTTCGAGAGCAATCAAGGAGAAAGTTTGAGATCTCCAGTTTGTGGGTTCACATAGGCAGTGTGGCGGGCATTTTCCTTTCAGCTAAAACCAAAGCAACCATTAAATGTAAACTACTGCACATAGTGTATAATTTAGATATAATATGAAAGGGGAGAACTAGTTATGTACCCGCGATCTCTCTAGGACGATCTTAAGCTGATGTATACCTCCAGAAATATGAATAATCCCGAGGAGATGAAACACTAATGCTCCAAAAACATGTCCGGCTTTTAGGGGACATAGCTCAAAAAATGAGAAATCAGCAACCATGTGCTTCTCTATCTTCTTGGCAAAGTTGTCTTAATATGAAATAAATCGGCTCTGTAAAAACATTGACAGGATATATATCATTTGTACAATTCAATATAGTCAACTATCTATCTACCCCAGAGTTCATGTTCTCCTCCACCAAAACTTGCCGCTCCCGCGACAAACCCAATTTCTTCTATGCGACGTGAGTGGCTTCCTAAACGTTGGAGGCCACCTCATGTCCACCTCCATGGCCCTGCTTAAACGGTGTTGACAACTATGGTGCAAATGACATGCTTGCCCTAGGAAGCTTTTCTATTGGTGGCATGCGGGTTTGCGAGCGGCGCAACTGTAACTTTGGCCATTGACAACACACACTTCTTTGGCGGCCGCCATTTTGTATTGAATTCCAAAACTGACGCCTCACGATTTATGTTTTCTATTTTATAGACAATCTATCCGGTCTAGACACTTGAGTCATTTTGCCCAGTAAATTATGCTTGTTTGGAGAGGCTGAAAGGCTTGAATTTCCTTCTCAACGAAAAAAGTTCTAACCATTAGATTTACCAAGACAAAACCTCAACAATAAACTGAAGATGCATGTACCTCCAAAGATACTGCCCACCCCTTTCTGCAATGTCTGAAGGCTTCTAGGATATTCCTGGACATGAGACTTTACCCTACTACATGGGGCGCATATCTCGAGGACGGAGACCATGGGAGAGACAAGGCCGAGCGGCAGTTTAAGGGAGTCAAAGATGCCACCGTGAAAGATGATTTGATGGATACCGAACAAGAGGCCGACGTGCCACTAGCGGGATAGGATGTCGGTGCACTCGGTGGTGGTGGAGCACCCGATGAAAGAAAGAACAAGGAGTAGCAAGTCTTTAGGGAGGGCATTGAGGCAGTCCGCTTCATCGCCTGCTCTATGCGGCTCTTGGGTGGAACTCCGGCGAGGCCCTAATCTAACCTATATCAACCGCCAGATCTGAACTCTCATGGAGTGACAAAACCCTAGAATTTCATATTTGGGTTCTAGCTATGCTTCTAGTACCAGGTGGGATGCAATATAGATGCAGTAGACTAGTGGAGCAACACTACTCTTTAGCAAGTGCGGGGTTTCGCCAACATTCCCCTTTTGTTCCTTTTGTATTTTGCAAGACATGGGCTGTGTACACATAAGTTGCTTGATTTTCTCAATGGGAAGAACCTAGGAAGCTCGTGCTCATTGTCTCGGCTTAGGGTGCGCTGTCTAATGTGTCGCCGAGAGGCATCGACGGAAGGGGGTAACAAAGGTGGCAACGAGGGCAAGGTCGACCAAAGCAACAAGCGGCGGTGATGAGATCACACATGGCGGTAGATGTTTAATGAGCGGCAGGTGGTGATGATGAGATCACACATGGTGGTAGATGGATCTGTGGATGGTGGCAAATATGACAATACTAGAGGTCGCATTAGTAAGAAAACACTTATAGGTGTAGATAATTACTGGCGCCAGGTGCCAACCCCAAACGGGACGCCGCTGCTATTTTGGCAAAATAAAATGGAACAAAGGGAAATTGAAACTATAGGTTTAACATAACAATCACAGGTTGAGTGCAAAGAAACCAATCAAGATTTAAATGAACTCCCAATAAAGAGCTACAATACACTGACAATACAACATGGACACGATCAGTTCAGTCCAAGCAACGAAACAAAGTCTTGAGACAAGGTAATTTATTATTCCGAATGAGAAAAGGATGATGTTTGGCGATGAGCATTGGAATCCGCAGATGGAAGGGCGGGAATCATGTCAACAGAGAAATATGCCTGCCATGCATTAACCCTGCAAAGGAGACAGATTGAAACCTAGCTCCAGTAAGTATGACTACGTGCAATTGTAGAGTTTTTATAAGTCTAATGATTGTTGTCACTGGAAAATAAAATACAATACGTGCTGGCAACAGGAACAAATACCACAATACATGCTAAACAGAATCTCACTGGAACTAAATAACTTGCGCACTGTTGAATCGCCAATAAAAATCAGTTGATACCACTTCAGCTATATATAGCCTATAAATTTGAATACAAACGTAAAATAGAACGGCACGGTCAACAGAAGAATACAAAAGGGAAAATAAGGTAAGGAAGCCCACGCAAAAAATGTTGATTTTTCTTCTTGTCGCCAACTCTAGTACCGAGCTTATATTTCTATAAAAATGAGGGTGTGGGCACACAAATTCGGATGAAATATAGCATGTTAAAGTAGCAAAAACCTGGGATACATGCACAACTAAACTCTAATTAGGATGTCAATACCATATTTCAACCACCCTAAACATGAAAAGCAATAAAAGATTAGGTTTCAAGAAAGCTTACAATAATTAAGATTTATATTTCTATTTCATATATATAGGAGCATGCTAATCATGAATGCCGAATAAATACTCACCATAGCTCTCATAAACATAGCATTCCACTGAAGGATAGGCCCTGAAGATGTCATATATTTTAGTGCTTCCACTATTATTAGATGAGGCCTGCTGTGACATTTGCAGTATCATTTTTTGAAGCACCGGCGCAGATTTGAGTATTAATTCGAGTAAATCAAACTCATGTTCCTGTCCTTCGAAGCCATTGATTTCCACTTCTTGGAGAGCAGTCAAGGAGATAGTTTGAGATCTCCAGTTTGTGGGTTCACATAGGCAGTGTGGCGGGCATTTTCCTTTCAGCTACAAAAAAAAAAACATTAAATGTAAACTACTACACAGAGTGTATAATTTAGATATAATATGAAAGGGGAGAACTAGTTACGTACCCGCGATCTCTCTAGGACGATCTTAAGCCGCTGTATACCTCTAGAAATACGAATAATCCCGAGGAGATGAAACACTAGTGCTCCAAAAACATGTCCGGCTTTTAGGAGACGTAGCTCCAAAAAAGAGAAATCAGCAACCATGTGCTTCTCTACCTCCTGGGCAAAGTTGTCTTCATCGGAAATAAACCAGCTCTGAAAAAACATTGACAGGATCGATATATATCATTTGTACAATTCAGTGTAGTCAACTATCCGTCTATCTATTACTGTGTGTACTAAAAGACAGTACTACAACAGAAAAAAGAGTGATTTGCTAGAAATTATCACAAAAATGCAAAATTTTAGGTCGTCACTAGCTAGGTAAAATTTCGTATGTAAACATACTTGTCTTTTTGAGTCTGCAGGGCTTGCTATTTTCGATAAATTGAGTGAAGTAAATTGAGAATGAGTGGAGTGTGGATACATACATGGGACGCATGAATGTGAAGTGAAGGAGGCTGTCCCTGTGTTTCTCCTGTGTGTATCCACAACCTGTGGAGTCTCCAAGGCCCAAACTGGACAACGCTCCCGGCGTCGAAATACCACCACTCCCACGACACCTTCTCCAGCATTGGCGCCGAGACGGAGATGCTGCCGACCACCTTGTAAGAGCCTACAGACACCGTCAATCGCTTGAGCAGAGGGGCGACGATGTCGACCGCATCTGTGTGTAGTATGCTGGTTTCAAGGAAAAGTTCCTGCAGCGATGGCAAGTGGAGTGACATCAAGCCATTCTGGACAAGTCCGTAGCCATCGTTGACAAACTTCAAGCTGAGCAGGCGGAGGTGCGGGCATCGCGGGAGCAAGCTGTGGAGGCCACCCAGGCCGTAGGAGATGGACAGCGTCCGGAGTGCGGTGAACTCGCCGTCGGGGCAGTAGAAGAGAAGCCTTTCCAGCATCAGGGATTTGGTCCGCCGGAAGCACGGCAGCCGCACGAGGTTCGGTCCGCCTTCAGATCCTGCGCTCCACGGGAAGCTGAGGACGATCTCCTCCGGCTCCAGCCGCACGGCAGCGCGGAGCAGCCTGCTGGCCGTGGCACCGACGGCGACGGGCCAGGGATGCCTGCTAGCGCTCGGGACGCGGACTTCCAGGAGGGAGACCGCGGCCGGGGGGCCACGGACCCGGCCGAGCGCCGCTGCAATCGACGGCGTGAGGTTGTGGAAGACGATCTGGCGGAGATGCGTCCAGAGATCACGCCACCGGCGGGAGAGGACGCTGGTGCGCGCGGCCGTGGAAGCGCATCCCATGAGCGCGAGGATGAGGAAGAGGAGCTCCTCCGGGAGGAAGCTGATGCGATCCGGTTCGCCGTCGCCGCTTGGGCCACACAGCTGCGGCTGCGCAAAACGCAGGCGACGCCCGGGCCTCACCTCCATCGGAGCAGCACCACCAATCTGCGCGGACGAACGGACGGGACGACGCCCGGATCTCGGCTCCATGGATGGAAGGCAGGTTCGACAAGCAAAACCAAAGCCCACAGTTTTCCCCCCTTTTGGAAATGAAACCCCGGTGTGTGTGGGTCCCCACCCAGCTTTTCAGCCGACCATATTTATTCTATAAACTTTTTTCTTTTCAGCCCAACATTTCCCAAATAATCTCGAATTTCAATATAACATTTTCAGGAGCAAAACATTGCCATCGGAGGTTTCAGGTACATTGAAGGCTAGCTAACCCTCTTCATTCAAACCAACAGAGAAACGAGTCGACTCCCGCGCAAACGTTCGCGCAGTGGGACAAAAATGCCTTCGCAGAAGTGTAACCAGGCGACATGTATCTCTTGGTGTAGGAAGCCACTTCCCTCCGTAGATCGGGGTTGAATGCAGTGGCCCATGGGTCACAAGCGGGGCCGGGTCGGAGCGCGCGAGTAGATGTGTCTTTCCACCATGAGAATTGGCGGAAGTACCATATCACCTGGGAGGGAGGAACCGAATCCAGGGCTTGGCATGGAGGCGGCCCGATCCATCCTCCACGAGCAGATCTCCCTCCCCACCCCCCACAGATGCACACATTGTCTTCCCCGTCAAATGGCCCAGAGCACGTCATCGGCGAGGCGGTGGTGGTAGACGGCCGTCCGGCAACCTTACTGACAAGCACCCCCTTTCCCTCATGTGATCAGCCTCTCTCTTTTATTCTCTACGCAAAACCCACTTGGATTAATACCACTTAATTTGGATTAGTTACATGCAACACTTAATTTGTTTGAAAATCCACATTTTCTCACCAGTGTTTTCATTGCTAAAACATCTAGTTGTAAATCCATTTACATGCAACTTAACTTTTGATAAGGCAATTTGTAATTTAGTCCATAAAAACACCTTAACAACTTTTGGCATTATGTGCTTTAGTTCATACTTCACCTTATTGCCAAAGGGTTTAGGATTTCTCCTAACCATATTTGTCGTTGTCGACGACGACAAATGCCAAAGGGTTTAGGCTTTCCCTAACCATATTTGTCTTCGTTGATGATGACAAATGATAAAGGGTTTTGGATTTAACCTAACCATATTTGTCATCATGGATGAGGACCAATGCCGAAAGGTTTAGGCTTTACCCTAACAATATTTGTCATCATTGACGACAAAAAAGCCAAAGGGTTTTGGATTTACCCAGACCATATGCAAAATGCATAATTAATAATTCATTATTCAAGCAAGATCAGCATGCCAAATGCATCATTCATCAACACGCAAGATCATCATGCCAAATGCATCAGTCATCAATCATGACAAATGCATCATTCATCAATAGTCTAGGTCATCATCAATTAATTCGTTCATCCATCCATCCAACAGGAGTACACATGACTTAACAGTTCAACACTAAAAGTTCAATAGGTTCAACACTCACAGGTCACAACTCAACAGACATGACTTAACCATTTAATCTATATCGATATCTATATGTCTCTACCTATATCGATATATCTATATCTATTTCTATATCTATATCTATATCTGTATCTATATCTATATCTATGTATCTATATCTATATCTATATCTATATCTATATCTATATCTATATCTATATGTATATCTACATTTATACTTAACATTAAAAGGAGGAACCTTTCTTAGTTCTTCATCCGTCACTCTTTTATATCCTTAATTTAATGTTAACCATATGAATTGACGGTAGAGATTTAATGTATGTAGTGCCTTTCTCCGAGTTGATGAAAATTACACCCAATGCCACCTATAAGCGAGAAAAAAAGTGTCCATTAAATCCTCTATACATTGATCGGCCCATGAAATCCTTTGCACGGACTGGTTGACATTTGTGTACGTCAATTGTAGCTGTACTACAGAAGAACACGGATACGAGATTCTGTACAAATTAGTTATTTGCTTAGCCAGCCTGGCTTCATACGTATCTCATAAAACCTAACCGCAGGCGAAGATTCGGCATGAAAGAATGACAAAGACTTGCGAGGAGGAGGACATGGAAACTACAGGAAAAAGAAATGAAGTCTAGTATGAAACATACTCAGCAATGAGCATTTTAACAACTGCGAAGTATAAGCCGAGTGTTACACTCGGTATAGTGTACTTCACATCCGGGACCTTATTGGTGGGTCCGGGTATAACAGAGCAGTAGTCTTCATACTTGTATGACAGATCGAAATCCTACCCATGCGCCTCACTCATACACCACAGGAGGATCTCCATCGCACTGACCTGAGTATCACCACCATACATGGCCCTGATCCGGTCTTGCTCGTACTGCAAGGTATACAAGAGCTCACCCTTCGACTGAAAATCAAGGTGTCATAGCTTTCATACCAGCAAGTGATCTCCTTCATCTTGGCCCACAGATCAGCGTCGCCAAACACTAAAGCCTCAGAGAGCCCGTTCCATCCCCTACTGCCGTCCATCTGTTAAGAAAATATCACTAGTAGAAAACGGGTCATTTGTCCCGGTTCGAGAGGCCCATTAGTCCCGGTTCTGGAACCGGGACTAAAGTGTCGGGACTAAAGCCCAAAACCTTTAGTCCCGGTTCGTCTATGAACCGGGACAGTAAGGAGCTCCACATGGTCACTGCGGGGGGCCGAGGCAGGAGGATCTTTAGTCCCGGTTGGTAACACCGACCGGGACCAAAAGGCGCTTAGTATTTTTTTTTGAAGGGGGGTTAGGGGTTTTGGAGGGTTAATTTAAGGGTTTTGTATTGTGTTATAGCTAGCTAATAGAGTATTTCCATCATATAATTTTATGACCATGATTAGTTATTATATATACAAATGAATTAATAAGATATCATTATTAATTATACACATCAAAAAACACATATAGTACATGTAATTAACACTAAAAATGGAGAGTTGTATACGTATACAAATATTTGAACAATGTTATTTATGCATACATATTTACATTTTTATTAGTATAACAAAGAATTACAATACTATCTAGCTATTGATTATTGATCCAAAATATTACCAATCGATTCTATCTAGCTATTATTGCTAAAAAAGGCATGGCATATAATTAATCGACATAAAAACAGGGTGGGTCTATTCTGCTAACACCCTTAAGACTCTTATTCTGCACACAAAATCCTTATTCCGCACACACACCCTAAACCACAGCCCCCAATCCACGAAACAAAAAAAGCAGGTTAACCCCGGCCGAAGCCCACCCGCCCACCCCCACTCCCCATCTCCTCGTGCCCACCCACCCACCCGCCTTCTTCGTCTCCCTCCCTCCCGACCACCGCACCACCTGCGCCGCCGGGCCACCACCTCCAAGCGCGCCGCCCACAACAACCTCTTCCCACCACAACCACCTCCCGGCGGTGGATCCGGGCCGGCAACCGCCCCCAACACACCTCCTGCTGCGAATCCGGGCCGGCAACCAACCGCCTCTTACCAAAGCACCCCGACACCCCGCTACCACTGCCCCCGCACCTACCGGCGCCGCCGAGTCTCCCATGCCGCACAAACCCACCCCCACACGACACCTTGATATGTCTCCAACATATCTACTTTTCCTAACACTTTTCCTCTTGTTTCAGACTCTAATTTGCATGATTAGAATGAAACTAACCCCGGACTAGCGTTGTTTTTAGCAGAACTGCCATGGTGTTGTTTTTGTGCAGAAATAAAAGTTCTCGGAATGGAACGAAACTTTGCGAGGATTTTTTATATAATAAAATAAAAATACTGGAGCCAAGAACCACCGGAGGGGGGCACCTGGATGGGCACAACCAACAAGGGCGCCCCCCCCCCTCCTGGCGTGCCCAGGTGGGTTGTCCCCACCTGGTGGCCCCGTAGACGTCAACCCTGATACTATATATTCACATTTGCCGAGAAAAAAATCAGAGAGAAAGAATTATTGTGATCTACGAGACGGAGCAACCGCCACCTCCTGTTCTTCCTAGGGAGGCCAGATCTGGAGTCCGTTTGGGGCTCCGGAGAGGGCGATCCTTGTCCTTCGTCATCACCAACCCTTCTCCATTGCCAATTCCATGATGCTCCTCACCGGGAGTGAGTAATTCCTTTGTAGGCTCGCTGGTCGTTGAGGAGTTGGATGAGATTCATCATGTAATCTAGTTAGTTTTGTTAGGGCTGATCCCTAGTATCCATTATGTTCTGAGATTGATGTTGCTATGACTTTTCCATGCTTAATGCTTGTCACTTTGGGCCTGGGTGCCATGATTTTAGATCTGAACTATTTATGATATTATCATTATATTCATGTTTTAGATCCGATCTTGCAAGTTATAGTCACCTACTATGTGTTATGACCCGGCAACCCCGGAGTGACCATAACCTGAACCACTCCCAATGATGACCGTAGTTTGAGGAGTTCATGTACTCACCGTGTGCTAATGCTTCGTTCCGATTCTCTATTAAAAGGAGGCCTTAATATCCCTTATTTTCCAATATGGACCCCGCTGCCACGGGAGGGTAGGACAAAAGATGTCATGCAAGTTCTTTACATAAGCACGTATGACTATTTACGGAATACACGCCTAAATTATATTTATGAACTGGAGCTAGTGCTGTATCGCCCTAGGTTATGACTGTCACATGATGAATATCATCCAACAAATTACCGATCCAATGCCTACGAATTTATCCTATATTGGTCTTGTTAAGTTACTACTGCTATCGTTATGGTTGCACTTGTTACAAAACTACTGCTATCACTGTTACCGTTACTATTGCTGCTTCCACTACTATCAAAACTATCATGTTGCCTTGCTACTGATTACTTGTTGCAGATAAGTAATTTCTAGGTGTGGTTGAATTGACAACTCAGTTGCTAATACTTACAAATATTCTTTGGCTCCCCTTGTGTCGAATCTATAAATTTGGGTTGAATACTCTACCCTCAAAAACTGTTGCGATCACCTATACTTGTGGGTAATCAAGACCTTTTTCTGGGGCCATTGCCGGGGAGCATAGCTATATTTGTTGAGTAACTTGGGATTATTATCAATTTATCACTATGAAGAATCTGAAGGATGCTAATACTAAGATTTGTCCCTCTAAGATGAGGGGAGGTAAGGAACTGCCATCCAGTTCTACTTTAGATTCACCCTCTTTTATAAGTAAACTTGCAACACCACAACATGCTATTACTCCTGATATGTCGCAAGTTATTGATGATGCTACTTCTTCTATGAATGATATGTATGATGATGCTAGTACCTTGCATGATGATGATGTGCCACTTGGTGACTTTCTTGATGAACAAATTACTAGAGTAAGACTACATGATATTGTTGAATCTGATGATGAGCTTGAAACCGAAAATTTTGAAACACCTGCTAGAACTAGCCTTCTTAGATATGAACTGCCTAAGGTACCTAAAGGTTATGTTATGAGTGAGGAAACCACTAGAGATATTCTTGCTTGTAATGATAGAGATGATGTAGAAAAATTATTATGCAAGTATAAAGAAAAGTCTCTGGATGCTAGAATGAAATATGATCATATTGCTACCTGACCTATCTTTATTGATGATAAGGATTATGAATTCTCTATCGACCCAGAGTTAATCACTTTGGTTGAATCTGATCCTTTCCATGTTTATGAAACTGAAAACTGTTGTGCACATCTCACTAAGCTAAATGACATAGTCACCCTTTTTATGTTGGGGAATGTAGTATTTCAAAAAAAAATCCTACGATCACGCAAGATCTATCTAGGAGAAGCATAGCAATGAGCAGGGAGAGAGTGTCCACGTACCCTCGTAGACCGAAAGCAGAATCGTTTAGTAACGCGGTTGATGTAGTCGAACGTCTTCGCGATCCAACCGATCAAGTACCTAACGCACGACACCTCCACGGTCTGCACACGTTCAGCTCGGTGACGTCCCTTGTACTCTTGATCCAGCTGAGGCCGAGGGAGAGATTTGTCAGGACGACGGTGTGGTGATGGTGATGATGAAGTTACCAACGAAGGGCTTTGCCTGAGCACTACGACCATATGACCGAGGTGGAAAAATGTGGAGGGGGCACCACACACAGCTAGAGATCAACTTGTGCGTCTATGGGGTGCCCCCTTCCCCCATATAAAGGAGGGGAGGAGGAGGCCGGCCGGCCACAAAGGGCGCGCTGAGGGGGGAAGAATCCTACTCCTAGTAGGAGTAGGTTTCCCCCTTTCCTAGTCCAAGTAGGAGAAGGCGGAGGAGGAGGAGGAGAGAAGGAAGGAGGGGGCGCCGCCCCCTTCCCTTGTCCAATTCGGATTGGGGCAAGGGGGTGCGCGCCACCTCCTGGCCAGCCCTCTCTCATCTCCACTAAGGCCCATGAGGCCCAATAGCATCTCGGGGGGTTCCGGTAACCTCCGGTACTCCGTAATTTATCCGATACAACCCGAACCATTCCAGTGTCTGGATATAACCTTCCAATATATGAATCTTTATGTATCGACCATTTCGAGACTCCTCGTCATGTCCGTGATCTCATCCGGGACTCCGAACAACCTTCGGTACATAAAATCACATAAACTCATAATACCAATCGTCATCGAACGTTAAGCATGCGGACCCTACGGGTTCGAGAACTATGTAGACATGACTGAGACACATCTCCGGTCAATAACCAATAGCGGAACCTGGATGCTCGTATTGGTTCCCACATATTCTACGAAGATCTCTATCGGTCAAACCGCATAACAACATACGTTGTTCCCTTTGTCATCGGTATGTTACTTGCCCGAGATTCGATCGTCGGTATCTTAATACCTAGTTCAATCTCATTAGCGGCAAGTCTCTTTACTCGTTCTGTAATACATCATCTCGTGACTAACTCATTAGTCATTTGCTTGCAAGGCTTATTATGATGTGTATTATCGAGAGGGCACAGAGATACCTCTTCGACACTCGGAGTGACAAATCCTAATCTTGATCTATGCCAACACCACAAACACTTTCGGAAACACCTATAGAGCATCTTTATAATATCCCAGTTACGTTGTGACGTTTGATAGTACACAAGGTGTTCTTCCGGTATTCGGGAGTTGCATAATCTCATAGTTAGAGGAACATGTATAAGTCATGAAGAAAGCAATAGCAATAAAACTAAACGATCATTGTGCTCAGATAACGGATGGGTCTTGTCCATCACATCATTTTGCTAATGATGTTATCCCGTTGATCAAATGACAACACATGTCTATGGTTAGGAAATACAACCATGTTTGATCAACGAGCTAGTCTAGTAGAGGCATACTAGGGACACTTTGTTTTGTCTATGTATTCACACATGTATCAAGTTTCAGGTTAATACAATTCTAGCATGAATAAAATAAATTTATCATGATATATAAGGAAATATAAATAACAACTTTATTATTGCCTCTAGGGCACTTTTCCTTCAGTCTCCCACTTGCACTAGAGTCAATAATCTAGATTACATAGTAATGGTACTAACCAACATGGAGTCTTGGTGCTAATCATGTTTTGCTCGTGGAAGAGGCTTAGTCAAAGGGTTTGCGACATTCAGATTCGTATGTATTTTGAAAATCTCTATGTCTCCCTCCTTGACTTGATCGCGGATGGAGTTCAAGCGTCTCTTGATGTGCTTGGTTCTCTTGTGAAACCTGGATTCCTTCACCAAGGCTATTTCTCCAGTTTTGTCACAAAAGGTTTTCATTGGACCTGATGAAATAGGTATTACACCTAGATCGGATATTAACTCCTTCATCCAGACTCCTTCATTTGTTGCTTCCGAAGCAGCTATGTACTCCGCTTCACACATAGATCCTGCCACGACGCTCTGCTTGGAATTGCACCAACTGACAGCTCCACCATTCAACAAAAATATGTATCCGGTTTGTGACTTAGAGTCGTCTGGATCAGTGTCAAAGCTTGGATTGACGTAACCATTTACGATGAGCTCTTTGTCACCTCCATAAACGGGAAACATATCCTTCGTCATTTTCAGGTACTTCAGGCTGTTCTTGACCGCTGTACAGTGATCCACTCTTGGGCTACTTTGGTACCTCCCTGCCAGACTTATAGCAAGGCACACATCTGGTCTGGTACACAGCATTGCATACATGCTAGAACCTATGGCTGAAGCATAGGGAATGACCTTCATTTGCTCTCTATCTTCTGAAGCGGTCAGGCATTGAGTCTTACTCAACTTCACACCTCGTAACGCAAGCAAGAACCCTTTCTTTGATTGATCCATTTTAAACTTCTTCAAAACTTTATCAAGGTATGTGCTTTGTGAAAGTCCAATTAAGCGTCTTGATCTATCTCTATAGATCATGATGCCCAATATATAAGCAGCTTCACCGAGGTCTTTCATTGCAAAATTCTTATTCAAGTATCATTTTATGCTATCCAGAAATTCTATATCATTTCCAATCAACAATATGTCATCCACATGTAATATCAGAAATGCTACAGAGCTCCCACTCACTTTCTTGTAAATACATGCTTCTCCAAAAGTCTGTATGAAACCATATGCTTTGATCATCTCATCAAAGCGTATATTCCAACTCCGAGATGCTTGCACCAGTCCATAGATGGATCGTTGGAGCTTGCACACTTTGTTAGCACCTTTAGGATCGACAAAACCTTCTAGTTGCATCATATACAACTCTTCTTTGAGATATCCAATAAGGAATGTAGTTTTGACATCCATTTGCCAGATTTCATAATCTTAAAATGCGGCAATTGCTAACATGATTCGGACAGACTTAAGCATCGCTATGGGTGAGAAAGTCTCATCGTACTCAACTCCTTGAACATGTCGAAAACCATTCGCAACAAGTCGAGCTTTGTAGATAGTAACATTACAATTGGCGTCGGTCTTCCTCTTAAAAATCCATTTATTTTCAATTGCTTGCCGATCATCGGGCAAGTCAACCCTTTGTTCTCATACATGGATCCCATCTCAGATTTCATGGCCTCAAGCCATTTTGCGGAATCTGGCCTCATCATTACTTCCTCATACTTTGTAGGTTCATCATGGTCTAGTAACATGACTTCCAGAACAGGGTTACCATACCACTCTGTTGCGGAACGTACTCTGGTTGACCTACGAGGTTCAGTAGTAACTTGATCTGAAGTTTCATGATCATCATCATTAGCTTCCTCACTAATTGGTGTTGGAATCACTGGAACTAATTTCTGAAATGAACTACTTTCCAATTCGGGAGAAGGTACAAATACCTCAGCAAGTTCTACTTTCCTCCCACTCACTTCTTTCGAGAGAAACTCCTTCTCTAGAAAGGATCCATTCTTAGCAACAAATATCTTGCCTTCGGATTTGTGATAGAAGGTGTACCCAACAGTCTCCTTTGGGTATCCTGTGAAGACATATTTCTCCAACTTCCTCTCGAGCTTATCAGGTTGAAGCTTTTTCACATAAGCATCACAGACCCAAACTTTAAGAAACGACAGCTTGGGTTTCTTGCCAAACCACAATTCATAAGGTGTCGTCTCGACGAATTTGGATGGTGCCCTATTTAACGTGAATGCAGCTGTCTCTAAAGCATAACCCCAAAACAATAGTGGTAAATCGGTAAGAGACGTCATAGATCGCACCATATCTTATAAAGTACCGTTACGACATTCGGACACACGATTACGATGTGGTGTTCCAGGTGGCGTCAGTTGCGTAACGATTCCACATTGTTTCAAATGAAGACCAAACTCGTAACTGAAATATTCGCCTCCGCGATCAGATCGTAGAAACTGTATTTTCTTGTTACGATGATTCTCCACTTCACTCTGAAATTCTTTGAACTTTTCAAATGTTTTAGACTTGTGTTCATCAAGTAGATATACCCATATCTGCTCAAGTCATGTGTGAAGGTCAGAAAATAATGATACCAGCCGCGAGCTTCAACACTCATTAGACCGCATACATCTGTATGTATGATTTCCAATAAGTCAGTTGCTCGCTCCATTGTTCCAGAGAATGGAGTTTTAGTCATCTTGCCCATGAGGGATGGTTCGCAAGCACAAGTGTTTCATAATCAAGTGATTCCAAAAGTACATCAGCATGGCGTGTCTTCTTGCGCTTTACACCAATATGACCTAAACGGCAGTGCCACAAATAAGTTGCACTATCATTATCAACTTTGCATATTTTGGCTTCAATATTATGAATATGTGTATCACTATGATCGAGACACAACAAAAAGAGACCACTCATTAACGGTGCATGACCATGAAAGATATTACTCATATAAATAGAACAACCATTATTCTCCGATTTAAATGAATAACCGTCTCGCAACGAACAAGATCCAGATATAATGTTCATGCTCAACGCTGGCACCAAATAACAATTATTTAGGTCTAAAACTAATCCCTAAGGTAGATGTAGAGGTAGAGTGCCGACGGCGATCGCATCAACTTTGGAACCATTTCCCACGAGCATCGTCACCTCGTCCTTAGCTAATCTTCGTTTAATCAGTAGCCCCTGTTTCAAGTTACAAATATTAGCAACCGAACTAGTATCAAATACCCAGGTGCTACTACGAGCATTAGTAAGGTACACATCAATAACATGTATATCAAATATACCTTTGTTCACTTTGCCATCCTTCTTATCCGCCAAATACTTGGGGCAGATCCGTTTCCAGTGACCAGTCACTTTGTAGTAGAAGCACTCAGTTTCAGGCTTGGCTCCACACTTGGGTTTCTACGCGGGAGTTGCAACTGGATTGCTATTCTTCTTGAAGGTGCCCTTCTTTCCCTTGCCCTTTTTCTTGAAACTAGTGGTCTTGTTAACCATATACACTTGATGCTCCTTTTTTATTTCTACCTCCACAGCTTTGAGCATAGCGAAGAGCTCGGGAATTGTCTTCTGCATCCCTTGCATATTATTGTTCATCATGAAGCCTTTATAGCTTGGTGGCAGTGATTGAAGAACTCTATCAATAACACTATCTTCATCAACTTTGACTCCAAGTTGAGTCATGTGATTGTAGTACCCTAGACATTCTGAGTAAGTTTCCACTGATAGAACCGTTCTCCTCCATTTTGTAGCTATAGAACTTATTGGAGACTTCATATCTCTCAACTCGGGCATTTGCTTCAAATATTAACTTCAATTCTTGGAACATCTCATATGCTCCATGACGTTCAAAACGTCTTTGAAGACCCGATTCTAAGCCGTAAAGCATGGCACACTGAACTATCGAGTAGTCATCAGCTTTGCTCTGCCAGACGTTCATAACGTCCGGTGTTGCATCTGCAGCGGGCTTTTCACCTAGCGGGGCTTCCAGTACATAATTCTTCTGTGCGGCAATGAGGATAATCCTGAAGTTATGGACCCAGTCCGTGTAGTTGCTACCATCATCTTTCAACTTAGCTTTCTCTAGGAACGCATTAAAATTCAAGGGAACGGTAGCACGGGCCATTAATCTACAACAACATAGATATGCAAAAACTATCAGGACTAAGTTCATGATAAATTAAATTTCAATTAATCAAATTACTATTGAACTCCCACTTAGTTAGACATCTCTCTAGTCATCCAAATGATCACGTGATCCAAATCAACTAAACCATGTGCGATCATCACGTGAGATGGAGTCGTTTTCAATGGTGAATATCTTATGTTGATCATATCTACTATACGATTCACGCTCGACCTTTCGGTCTCCAGTGTTCCGAGGCCATGTCTGTACATGCTAGGCTCGTCTACTTTAACCCAAGTATTATGCATGTGCAAAACTGTCTTACACTCGTTGTATGTGAATGTAGAGCTTATCACACCCGATCATCACGTGGTGTCTCAGCACGACGAACTGTTGCAACGGTGCATACTCAAGGAGAACACTTGTACCTTGAAATTTTGTAAGGGATCATCTTATAATTCTACCGCCGTACTAAGCAAAATAAGAAGCATAATAAGATAAACATCACATGCAATCAAAATATGTGACATGATACGGCCATCATTATCTTGTGCTTTTGATCTCCATCTCCAAAGCATCGTCATGATCTCCATCCTCACCGGCATGACACCATGATCTTCATCGTAGCGTCATGGTCATCTCGCCAACTATTGCAATTACTACTATCGCTAACTCACATTGATAAAGTAAAGCAATTACATGGCTTTCGCAATTCATACAATAAAAATACAACCATAAGGCTCCTGCCGGTTGCCGATAATTTACAAAACATGATCATCTCATACAATAACGTATAACTCATCACGTCTTGACCATATCACATCACAACATGCCCTGCAAAAACAAGTTAGACATCCTCTACTTTGTTGTTGCAAGTTTTACGTGGCTGCTACGGTCTTAGCATGAACCGTTCTTACCTACGCATCAAAACCACAACGATTTTTCGTCAAGTGTGTTGTTTTAACCTTTAACAAGGACCGAGCGTAGTCACACTCGATTCAACTAAAGTTGGAGAAACTGACACCCACCAGCCACCTATGTGCAAAGCACGTCGGTAGAACCAGTCTCATGAACGCGGTCATGTAATGTCGGTCCGGGCCGCTTCATCCAAAAATGCCGCCGAATCAAAGTATGACATGCTGGTAAGTAGTATGACTATTATCGCCCACAACTCTTTGTGTTCTACTCGTGCATATCATCTACGCATAGACCTGGCTCTGATACCACTGTTGGGGACCGTAGTATTTCAAAAAAAAATCTTACGATCACGCAAGATCTATCTAGGAGAAGCATAGAAATGAGCGGGGAGAGTGTGTCCACGTACCCTCATAGAACAAAAGCGGAAGCGTTTAGTAACGCGGTTTATGTAGTCGAACGTCTTCGTGATCCAACCGATCAAGTACCGAACGCACGGCACCTCCGCGATCTGCACACGTTTAGCTCGGTGACGTCCCTCGTAGTCTTGATCCAGATGAGGCCGAGGGAGAGTTTCGTCAGCACGACAGCGTGGTGACGGTGATGATGAAGTTACCAACGCAGGGCTTCGCCTAAGCACTATGACAATATGACTAAGGTGGAAAACTGTGGAGGGGGCACCGCACACGGCTAAAGATCAACTTGTGTGCCTATGGGGTGCCCCCTTCCCCCATATATAAAGGAGGGGAGGAGGAGGCTGGCCGGCTACAAGGGGCGCGCCGAGGGGGGGGAATCCTACTCCTAGTAGGAGTAGGTTTCCCCCTTTCCTAGTCCAAGTAGGAGAAGGGGGAAGGAGGAGGAGGAGAGAAGGAAGCAGGGAGGCGCCACCCCCTCCCCTTGTCCAATTCGGATTGGGGCAAGGGGGGGAGAGCCACCTCCTGGCCAGCCCTCTCTCATCTCCACTAAGATCCATGAGGCCCAATAGCTTCCCGGGGGGTCCGATAACCCCCGATACGACCCGAACCATTCCAGTGTTCGAATATAACCTTCCAATATATGAATCTTTATGTATCAACCATTTCGAGACTCCTCGTCATATCCGTGATCTCATCTGGGACTCCGAACAACATTCGGTCACCAACATACATAACTCATTCAATACTATATCGTCAACGAAACGTTAAGCGTGCGGACCCTACGGGTTCGAGAACTATGTAGACATGACCGAGACATATCTTCGGTCAATAACCAATAGCGGAACCTGGATGCTCATATTGGTTCCCACATATTCTACGAAGATTGTTATCGGTCAAACCGCATAACAACATATGTTGTTCCCTTTGTCATCGGTATGTTACTTGCCCGAGATTCGGTCGTCGGCATCTTAATACCTAGTTCAATCTCGTTACTGGAAAGTCTCTTTACTCGTTCCGTAATACGTCATCTCGTGCCTAACTCATTAGTCATTTGCTTGCAAGGCTTATTATGATGTGTATTACTGAGAGGGCCCAGAGATACCTCTCCGACACTTGGAGTGACAAATCCTAATCTTGATCTATGCCAACACCACAAACACTTTTGAAAACACGTGTAGAGCATCTTTATAATCACCCAGTTACGTTGTGACGTTAGATAGCACACAAGGTGTTCTTCTGGTATTCGGGAGTTGCATAATCTCATAGTCAGAGGAACATGTATAAGTCATGAAGAAAGCAATCGCAATAAAACTAAATGATCATTGTGCTGAACTAACGGATGGGTCTTGTCCATCACATCATTCTACTAATGATGTGATCCCGTTGATCAAATGACAACACATGTCTATGGTTAGGAAACGCAACCATCTTTGATCAACGAGCTAGTCTAGTAGAGGCATACTAGGGACCATCTTAACAGGCTTTGTGAAATGGTTTAACTCAGTGGCTTGGCATCCCATGAAAAGCCTCAAATTTGGAGCCTGGCAGCTCGTAAAAAGCCTCAACTACAAGTTTTTATTTGTTTTGTTTGCCATGTTTTTACTTCTTAATGAGATTGTTGATATTCATCCGATATCTGACGATTCGGCCTAGTGGTTTACTACAAGTCACCACCCTCAAGTAAACCGGTGTTCATTAACCCGGCTTGGCTATCAACTACAAGTTGTCAGTACATGATCAATTATAATGACAGGTGTTTATTAACCCGGCTTGGATTTTGACTATAAGTCACCAGTATGAGATAAGATAATGACCGGTGTTTATTAACCCGGTCTGGCTTTTGACTATAAGTTGCCAGTATGAGATAAGATAATGACCGGTGTTTATTAACCCGGCCTGGCTTTCGACTATAAGTCGCCAGTATGAGATAAGATAATGACCAATGTTTATTAACCCGGCCTGGTTTTGTTTACAAACCGGCAATCTATGATAATCACCAATATTCAAATTTTGGGTTATCACCCTTACTACACTAGCTTGGTAAAACCAACAGTGTGATCAAATATCACTGGAACCGGTTTTCAAGCCGGGTTATATTATTCAAATCTTTAAATAGCCAACATGGCTGGATTTTTATTATGGTTACCAATAACCACTATTATGATTAAGGTTTTCAAAGCCGCTTTAGCGCAATGGCTATCATATTATCAATGGAAATGATTTATTCTATAATTGAAGGAATAGTCCCAGGTCGCTGCAGGCTTACGACCCGGCACTTGGGGGCTACATTATTCAAATTGGGATTACAACAATTATGCAAGTGTCATGTCACTGCTAGCATGCACCATGACACTTGGGGGCTAATGCAAAGTCATTTTTTCCTCACCTTATTGAACACCCGACTCATTACATTATAGTGAGCCGACCCTTGGGGGCTGCCAGTTGCTCCTGTCAACAATTCAAGGTACACAAGTATTAATCCATTATGTTAAAGGGTCCACTGCTCAGTTGGTAAAGCAGAAAGCTCTTAACCTTGTGGACGTGAGTTCAAGCCCCATGATGGGGGTTACATCATATGATGTTCTTTTCAAAGAAGTATATGTAAAGTCCCGGCTCAATATTATCTTACTGAGTCGGCCCTTGGGGGCTACACGTTGTTGTTCAAGTCTACATGATCATATTTATAAAGTCCCTGCTCATTATTGCATAATGACCCGGCCCTTGGGGGCTACACTGGTTGAAGTTTTTATAAGCATAAGGCAATTATAAGTCCCAGGCTGCTGCAAGCATGACAACCCGGCACTTGGGGGCTACATATGTGGAATATTCAGTTTTTACTAGTGACTGCGATGAACAATCTGGATTTCTTCAAGGTAGCAACATTTATATTGAAATAAGTCTTAAGCTATCACTATGTTCTCCTCTTAAGACTTGGGGGCTATATGTAATATGCATATAAAGGAGGAACATCTTCAAATTCTCAGTTTTGGGCAAATCAGGAAGATTAATTGTTTGACCCGGCGTTGGCAACAATCATAACCCGGCGTCCATAAACAGTCATGACCCGGGATCATCAGTTTTTATAACCCGGCAATTTTTGCAATGATAAACCAGCAAGTTCTACATTCTTAAATCGGCTGAAGAACAGATGAGTATTTCAAAGACCAATATTTTTGATTAAGCATTGGGAGTTGAGTCAAAGGAGTTATTCTTCACAATATTTCTCTGTGACAAGCCAATGTCAGCAAATTGATTATAAAGTTGGCCTATTGACCCGGATTTTTTAGAAGAAGGAAATGACAAGGACTTCAGGATGATGAGGATCAGTTTAACATGGATAAATCCAAATTAAACTGGGGGCTAATGTCAGGGATATACCCCGCGGTATGACCCGGCTGACAGTTAAGACAGATGATAAACTAGATGATAAACTAGATGGTAAACCGGCTCACAGATAAGTCAGATGATAAGTGAGATGATAACCCGGTAGACAATCATAAACCAGCAGACAATCATAGACCGGCAGACAATCATAAACCGGCAGAGCATCATAAACCAGCAGACACTGATAACTTGGTGGCCAGGGGTTATGAAGCCTGAGACGTTATGAAGCCCAGGACATTGAGAAGCCCGTGAAGAGAAGTCATGATAGTTAAGTCTTAAGTCCGAGTTGGACTCTACATGTAACCCGCCCCTTCAACTTATATAAGGAGGGGCAGGGCTCCCCAAGGAGGGGACAAGTAAGAAAGAAACAATCGATAGGGCTAGACATAACTGGGAGAGCCGGTTTACGGTGACTCCCTCGTGATCGTAATGAGACCTAGCCTCAAACAGCATGTAGGGTTGTTACCGGATGATGTTTCCCAGGGCCCGAATCTGTTTAAATCTTTGTCTAGCTTGTTGCGTCTCTCGATTCCGCTCAACCCCTCTCAAGCTACCACATAGATGCGTTGGCCTCACGACTAAGTCCTCACACTAGGACATCTGGCCTGACAATTCCACGACACATAGGATGGGGGAGATAGGGGGCACACTATGCAAATGCAACTGAAGAAGGTGACAATGGGAAACGGAAGTTGTCCTTTTGGACTCAGTAGAATTTACTTGTAGTTTATAGCATTTGGTTCGATCTCATTATTAGTTATATATTTTAACTACAACATTCGTATGTATCTTAATTTCAGTTATGGTATCTCATTATGTATCTTATTTACTAGTACTTGAAATAAACCTGAAAATAATTATGGGAAACAAATGGCGGTCGTGTCTACTACCACCACAAACCTGCTGACGACATCACATATCTGAGTATAAACACGTCGTAGGGAATCTACTAGTGCGGCCTTCCGCCAGCCCATATGACAGAAAGACAAAAATACTTTTGAGCACACGTGTTCCTTGCGCACCTTCTTTCACAACAAGCCAATGCAGCAGGTTGCTTCTGCCAAAGGCTACGGCGGGAAGTACTATCCGCCACTGACTATGGCGGGAGGGGACCTGTGTCACTTGGTTGCGCTTCCGTCAGTGGCATTTTTGCCAATCGCGTCGATAGTGGTGTTGTTTTGTAAATTCCATTATGTAGAGGGGCATTATTATATGAGTTTCCACACAACACACTCTTTCTTGTCGGTGGCCTTGAGTGCCTTCCTAAACCCTACAGTTTATGTACTTCTCCACCACAACTCGTTGCTGCCGCAACAAACCCAGTTACATGTAGGCGACCCGAGTGGCTTCGTAAACGTTGCAGGCCTCGACCTCATGTCCACCTCCATGGTTGTCCTAAACCGGCATTGACGACTATAGTGCAAACGAAGGGCTTGCCCTAGGAAGCATGTCTACCGGTGGCTATGTTGGTTTGCGAGCGGCGCAACCGCAACTTTGGCCATTGACAACATGCACTTCTTCAGTGGTGACAATATATAACAGATTTTGTCATCCTGTTTTGGATTCCAAAACTGATGCCTTATAATTTTTGCTTTCTATTTTATAGACAATATATCTGGTCTTGACACTTAACTCCTTTTCCCAGTAAAATTCTGCTTGTTTGGAGGGGTTGAATGGCTTGACTTCCCTTCTAAATAAAAAAGTTCTAACCATTAGTTTTACCAATACACAACCTCACCAATAAAATGGAAGATGCATGTAAATCCAAAGATATTGCCCACCCCTTTCTGCAATGTTTGAAGGCTTCTAGGATTTCGCTGGACCTCATACTTCATCATACTACTACGTGGGCACATTTCTCGAGGGGAAGACCACGGGATAGACAAGGATGAGAGCTAGTTTGAGGGAGTTGACGATGCCACTTTGAAAGATGATCTGGTGGAGACCATCCCAGAGGCCGTCGTGCCACTAGTGAGATAGGACGCCGGTGCTCCTGGTGCTGGTGGCGCATCTGATATGGCCCTAATGTAACCTCCATCGATGACCAGATCTCAACTCCGATGGAGTGACGAAACCCTAGAATTCCGGTCTCGGGTTCTAGCCATGCTTCCAGTACCAAGTGGGATGCAATATGCATGCAGTAGACAAGTGGACTAGCACTACTCTTTAGGAAGTGCATTGTTCCGCCAACATTCCCCTTTTGGTTCCTTTTGCATTTTCTACATTTTCTTGGCTTAGGACGCGTTGTCCAATATGTCGCTGAGAGGCATCGACCAAAGGGGGCAATAGAGGTGGTGATGAGGGCAAGGTCGACTATAGTGACAAGCGGCAGCGATGAGATCACACATGGCGGTAGATAGTTAATGAGCGACAAGTGACGGCGATGAAATCACACATGGCGCTGTGGATGGTGGCAAATTGACAACTACTGAGGTTGTGCCGGCCCCAAATGGGACACCACTGGTATTTTGGCAAAAAGAAATAGTACAGAGGGCAATAGACACCACAAGTTTAACATAATACTCACAGGTTGAGTGCATAGAAACCAATCTAGATTTAACTGAGCTCCTACATATAAAGAGTTACAATACAACATGCCCAAGATCAGTTCAGTCCAAGCAACCAAACAAAGTCTTGAGATTAGGTAATTTATTGTTCCTGATGGGAAAAGGATGATGTTTGTTGAAGAGCATAGGAATCAGCCAATGTATGGGTGGGAATCATGTCAACAGAGAAATATGGCTGCCATGCATTAACCCTGCAAAGGAGACATATTGAAACCTGGCTCCAGTAATTATGGCAACGTGAAATTGTAGAGTTTTATAAGTGTAATGATTGTTGTCACTGGAAAATGAAATACAATACATGCTGACAATATTAACAAATACCACAGTACATGCTAAACAGAATCTCACTGGAACTAAATAACTTGCGCAAAATTGGATTGCCAACAAAAATCAGTTGATACCACTTCACCTATATATAGCCTAAAAATTTGAATACAGACGTAAAAGATAACGACACGGTTAACAGAAAAATGCGAAAGGGCAAATAAGGTAAGGAAGCCCACGCAAAAAATATAGATGTTTTCCTTGTCGCCAACTCTAGTACCCAACTTATATTTCTAAAAAAATGAGGGTGTTGGCACACAAATTCGGATGAAATATAGCATGTTAAATTAGCAAATAACTCGGATTTATGCACAACTAAACTATAATTGGGATGTCAATACCACATTTCAACCACGCTAAACATGAAAAGCAATGAAGGATTAGGTTTCGAGAAAGCTTACAACAATTAATATTTATATTTATATTTCATATATATAGGAGCATGATAATCGTGCATGCTGAATAAATACTCACCAGAGCTCTCATAAACATGGCATTCCCTGGAGGATAGGCCCTGAAGATGTCATATATTTTAGCGCTTCCACTATTATTAGACGTGGCTTGCTATGACGCACTATCATTTTTTTAAGCACCGGCGCACATTTGAGTATTAATTCGAATAAATCAAACTCATGTTCCTGTCCTTCGAAGCCCTTGATTTCCACTTCTTTGAGAGCAGTCAAGGAGAAAGTTTGAGATCTCCAGTTTGTGGGTTCACATAGGCAGTGTGGCGGGCATTTTCCTTTCAGCTAAAACCAAAGCAACCATTAAATGTAAACTACTGCACATAGTGTATAATTTAGATATAATATGAAAGGGGAGAACTAGTTATGTACCCGCGATCTCTCTAGGACGATCTTAAGCTGATGTATACCTCTAGAAATATGAATAATCCCGAGGAGATGAAACACTAATGCTCCAAAGACATGTCCGGCTTTTAGGGGACATAGCTCAAAAAATGAGAAATCAACAACCATGTGCTTCTCTATCTTCTTGGCAAAGTTGTCTTAATATGAAATAAATCGGCTCTGTAAAAACATTGACAGGATATATATCATTTGTACAATTCAATGTAGTCAACTATCTATCTACCCCAGAGTTCATGTTCTCCTCCACCAAAACTTGCCGCTCCCGCGACAAACCCAATTTCTTCTATGCGACGTGAGTGGCTTCCTAAACGTTGGAGGGCACCTCATGTCCACCTCCATGGCCCTGCTTAAACGGTGTTGACAACTATGGTGCAAATGACATGCTTGCCCTAGGAAGCCTTTCTATTGGTGGCATGCGGGTTTGCGAGCGGCGCAACTGTAACTTTGGCCATTGACAACACACACTTCTTTGGCGGCCGCCATTTTGTATTGAATTCCAAAACTGACGCCTCACGATTTATGTTTTCTATTTTATAGACAATCTATCCGGTCTAGACACTTGAGTCATTTTGCCCAGTAAATTATGCTTGTTTGGAGAGGCTGAAAGGCTTGAATTTCCTTCTCAACGAAAAAAGTTCTAACCATTAGATTTACCAAGACAAAACCTCAACAATAAACTGAAGATGCATGTACCTCCAAAGATACTGCCCACCCCTTTCTGCAATGTCTGAAGGCTTCTAGGATATTCCTGGACATGAGACTTTACCCTACTACATGGGGCGCATATCTCGAGGACGGAGACCATGGGAGAGACAAGGCCGAGCGGCAGTTTAAGGGAGTCAAAGATGCCAC
>LR738714.1:829404876-829419152 GCA_902687465.1 Secale cereale | reverse complement strand
CCCCCCCCCCTCCTGGCGTGCCCAGGTGGGTTGTCCCCACCTGGTGGCCCCGTAGACGTCAACCCTGATACTATATATTCACATTTGCCGAGAAAAAAATCAGAGAGAAAGAATTATTGTGATCTACGAGACGGAGCAACCGCCACCTCCTGTTCTTCCTAGGGAGGCCAGATCTGGAGTCCGTTTGGGGCTCCGGAGAGGGCGATCCTTGTCCTTCGTCATCACCAACCCTTCTCCATTGCCAATTCCATGATGCTCCTCACCGGGAGTGAGTAATTCCTTTGTAGGCTCGCTGGTCGTTGAGGAGTTGGATGAGATTCATCATGTAATCTAGTTAGTTTTGTTAGGGCTGATCCCTAGTATCCATTATGTTCTGAGATTGATGTTGCTATGACTTTTCCATGCTTAATGCTTGTCACTTTGGGCCTGGGTGCCATGATTTTAGATCTGAACTATTTATGATATTATCATTATATTCATGTTTTAGATCTGATCTTGCAAGTTATAGTCACCTACTATGTGTTATGACCCGGCAACCCCGGAGTGACCATAACCTGAACCACTCCCAATGATGACCGTAGTTTGAGGAGTTCATGTACTCACCGTGTGCTAATGCTTCGTTCCGATTCTCTATTAAAAGGAGGCCTTAATATCCCTTATTTTCCAATATGGACCCCGCTGCCACGGGAGGGTAGGACAAAAGATGTCATGCAAGTTCTTTACATAAGCACGTATGACTATTTACGGAATACACGCCTAAATTATATTTATGAACTGGAGCTAGTGCTGTATCGCCCTAGGTTATGACTGTCACATGATGAATATCATCCAACAAATTACCGATCCAATGCCTACGAATTTATCCTATATTGGTCTTGTTAAGTTACTACTGCTATCGTTATGGTTGCACTTGTTACAAAACTACTGCTATCACTGTTACCGTTACTATTGCTGCTTCCACTACTATCAAAACTATCATGTTGCCTTGCTACTGATTACTTGTTGCAGATAAGTAATTTCTAGGTGTGGTTGAATTGACAACTCAGTTGCTAATACTTACAAATATTCTTTGGCTCCCCTTGTGTTGAATCTATAAATTTGGGTTGAATACTCTACCCTCAAAAACTGTTGCGATCACCTATACTTGTGGGTTATCAAGACCTTTTTCTGGGGCCATTGCCGGGGAGCATAGCTATATTTGTTGAGTAACTTGGGATTATTATCAATTTATCACTATGAAGAATCTGAAGGATGCTAATACTAAGATTTGTCCCTCTAAAACGAGGGGAGGTAAGGAACTGCCATCCAGTTCTACTTTAGATTCACCCTCTTTTATAAGTAAACTTGCAACACCACAACATGCTATTACTCCTGATATGTCGCAAGTTATTGATGATGCTACTTCTTCTATGAATGATATGTATGATGATGCTAGTACCTTGCATGATGATGATGTGCCACTTGGTGACTTTCTTGATGAACAAATTACTAGAGTAAGACTACATGATATTGTTGAATCTGATGATGAGCTTGAAACTGAAAATTTTGAAACACCTGCTAGAACTAGCCTTCTTAGATATGAACTGCCTAAGGTACCTAAAGGTTATGTTATGAGTGAGGAAACCACTAGAG
The DNA here is from genome assembly GCA_902687465.1 of Secale cereale. Classification (NCBI taxonomy): domain Eukaryota; kingdom Viridiplantae; phylum Streptophyta; class Magnoliopsida; order Poales; family Poaceae; genus Secale; species Secale cereale. The sequence goes on along the minus strand of LR738714.1, from coordinate 829,417,520 downwards.
ATATTCTTGCTTGTAATGATAGAGATGATGTAGAAAAATTATTATGCAAGTATAAAGAAAAGTCTCTGGATGCTAGAATGAAATATGATCCTATTGCTACCTGACCTATCTTTATTGATGATAAGGATTATGAATTCTCTATCGACCCAGAGTTAATCACTTTGGTTGAATCTGATCCTTTCCATGGTTATGAAACTGAAAACTGTTGTGCACATCTCACTAAGCTAAATGACATAGTCACCCTTTTTATGTTGGGGAATGTAGTATTTCAAAAAAAATCCTACGATCACGCAAGATCTATCTAGGAGAAGCATAGCAATGAGCAGGGAGAGAGTGTCCACGTACCCTCGTAGACCGAAAGCAGAATCGTTTAGTAACGCGGTTGATGTAGTCGAACGTCTTCGCGATCCAACCGATCAAGTACCTAACGCACGACACCTCCACGGTCTGCACACGTTCAGCTCGGTGACGTCCCTTGTACTCTTGATCCAGCTGAGGCCGAGGGAGAGTTTTGTCAGGACGACGGTGTGGTGATGGTGATGATGAATTTACCAACGAAGGGCTTTGCCTGAGCACTACGACCATATGACCGAGGTGGAAAAATGTGGAGGGGGCACCACACACAGCTAGAGATCAACTTGTGCGTCTATGGGGTGCCCCCTTCCCCCATATAAAGGAGGGGAGGAGGAGGCCGGCCGGCCACAACGGGCGCGCTAAGGGGGGAAGAATCCTACTCCTAGTAGGAGTAGGTTTCCCCCTTTCCTAGTCCAAGTAGGAGAAGGGGGAGGAGGAGGAGGAGAGAAGGAAGGAGGGGGCGCCGCCCCCTTCCCTTGTCCAATTCGGATTGGGGCAAGGGGGTGCGCGCCACCTCCTGGCCAGCCCTCTCTCATCTCCACTAAGGCCCATGAGGCCCAATAGCATCTTGGGGGGTTCCGGTAACCCCCGGTACTCCGTAATTTATCCGATACAACCCGAACCATTCCAGTGTCTGGATATAACCTTCCAATATATGAATCTTTATGTATCGACCATTTCGAGACTCCTCGTCATGTCCGTGATCTCATCCGGGACTCCGAACAACCTTCGGTACATAAAATCACATAAACTCATAATACCAATCGTCATCGAACGTTAAGCATGCGGACCCTACGGGTTCGAGAACTATGTAGACATGACTGAGACACATCTCCGGTCAATAACCAATAGCGGAACCTGGATGCTCGTATTGGTTCCCACATATTCTACGAAGATCTCTATCGGTCAAACCGCATAACAACATACGTTGTTCCCTTTGTCATCGGTATGTTACTTGCCCGAGATTCGATCGTCGGTATCTTAATACCTAGTTCAATCTCATTAGCGGCAAGTCTCTTTACTCGTTCTGTAATACATCATCTCGTGACTAACTCATTAGTCATTTGCTTGCAAGGCTTATTATGATGTGTATTATCGAGAGGGCACAGAGATACCTCTTCGACACTCGGAGTGACAAATCCTAATCTTGATCTATGCCAACACCACAAACACTTTCGGAAACACCTATAGAGCATCTTTATAATCACCCAGTTACGTTGTGACGTTTGATAGTACACAAGGTGTTCTTCCGGTATTCGGGAGTTGCATAATCTCATAGTTAGAGGAACATGTATAAGTCATGAAGAAAGCAATAGCAATAAAACTAAACGATCATTGTGCTCAGATAACGGATGGGTCTTGTCCATCACATCATTTTGCTAATGATGTTATCCCGTTGATCAAATGACAACACATGTCTATGGTTAGGAAATACAACCATGTTTGATCAACGAGCTAGTCTAGTAGAGGCATACTAGGGACACTTTGTTTTGTCTATGTATTCACACATGTATCAAGTTTCAGGTTAATACAATTCTAGCATGAATAAAATAAATTTATCATGATATATAAGGAAATATAAATAACAACTTTATTATTGCCTCTAGGGCACTTTTCCTTCAGTCTCCCACTTGCACTAGAGTCAATAATCTAGATTACATAGTAATGGTACTAACCAACATGGAGTCTTGGTGCTAATCATGTTTTGCTCGTGGAAGAGGCTTAGTCAAAGGGTTTGCGACATTCAGATTCGTATGTATTTTGAAAATCTCTATGTCTCCCTCCTTGACTTGATCGCGGATGGAGTTGAAGCGTCTCTTGATGTGCTTGGTTCTCTTGTGAAACCTGGATTCCTTCACCAAGGCTATTTCTCCAGTTTTGTCACAAAAGGTTTTCATTGGACCTGATGAAATAGGTATTACACCTAGATCGGATATTAACTCCTTCATCCAGACTCCTTCATTTGTTGCTTCCGAAGCAGCTATGTACTCCGCTTCACACATAGATCCTGCCACGACGCTCTGCTTGGAATTGCACCAACTGACAGCTCCACCATTCAACAAAAATATGTATCCGGTTTGTGACTTAGAGTCGTCTGGATCAGTGTCAAAGCTTGGATTGACGTAACCATTTACGATGAGCTCTTTGTCACCTCCATAAACGGGAAACATATCCTTCGTCATTTTCAGGTACTTCAGGCTGTTCTTGACCGCTGTACAGTGATCCACTCTTGGGCTACTTTGGTACCTCCCTGCCAGACTTATAGCAAGGCACACATCTGGTCTGGTACACAGCATTGCATACATGCTAGAACCTATGGCTGAAGCATAGGGAATGACCTTCATTTGCTCTCTATCTTCTGAAGCGGTCGGGCATTGAGTCTTACTCAACTTCACACCTCGTAACGCAAGCAAGAACCCTTTCTTTGATTGATCCATTTTAAACTTCTTCAAAACTTTATCAAGGTATGTGCTTTGTGAAAGTCCAATTAAGCGTCTTGATCTATCTCTATAGATCATGATGCCCAATATATAAGCAGCTTCACCGAGGTCTTTCATTGCAAAATTCTTATTCAAGTATCATTTTATGCTATCCAGAAATTCTATATCATTTCCAATCAACAATATGTCATCCACATGTAATATCAGAAATGCTACAGAGCTCCCACTCACTTTCTTGTAAATACATGCTTCTCCAAAAGTCTGTATGAAACCATATGCTTTGATCATCTCATCAAAGCGTATATTCCAACTCCGAGATGCTTGCACCAGTCCATAGATGGATCGCTGGAGCTTGCACACTTTGTTAGCACCTTTAGGATCGACAAAACCTTCTAGTTGCATCATATACAACTCTTCTTTGAGATATCCAATAAGGAATGTAGTTTTGACATCCATTTGCCAGATTTCATAATCTTAAAATGCGGCAATTGCTAACATGATTCGGACAGACTTAAGCATCGCTATGGGTGAGAAAGTCTCATCGTACTCAACTCCTTGAACATGTCGAAAACCATTCGCAACAAGTCGAGCTTTGTAGATAGTAACATTACAATTGGCGTCGGTCTTCCTCTTAAAAATCCATTTATTTTCAATTGCTTGCCGATCATCGGGCAAGTCCACCCTTTGTTCTCATACATGGATCCCATCTCAGATTTCATGGCCTCAAGCCATTTTGCGGAATCTGGCCTCATCATTACTTCCTCATACTTTGTAGGTTCATCATGGTCTAGTAACATGACTTCCAGAACAGGGTTACCATACCACTCTGTTGCGGAACGTACTCTGGTTGACCTACGAGGTTCAGTAGTAACTTGATCTGAAGTTTCATGATCATCATCATTAGCTTCCTCACTAATTGGTGTTGGAATCACTGGAACTAATTTCTGAAATGAACTACTTTCCAATTCGGGAGAAGGTACAAATACCTCAGCAAGTTCTACTTTCCTCCCACTCACTTCTTTCGAGAGAAACTCCTTCTCTAGAAAGGATCCATTCTTAGCAACAAATATCTTGCCTTCGGATTTGTGATAGAAGGTGTACCCAACAGTCTCCTTTGGGTATCCTGTGAAGACATATTTCTCCGACTTCCTCTCGAGCTTATCAGGTTGAAGCTTTTTCACATAAGCATCACAGACCCAAACTTTAAGAAACGACAGCTTGGGTTTCTTGCCAAACCACAATTCATAAGGTGTCGTCTCGACGAATTTGGATGGTGCCCTATTTAACGTGAATGCAGCTGTCTCTAAAGCATAACCCCAAAACAATAGTGGTAAATCGGTAAGAGACGTCATAGATCGCACCATATCTTATAAAGTACCGTTACGACATTCGGACACACGATTACGATGTGGTGTTCCAGGTGGCGTCAGTTGCGTAACGATTCCACATTGTTTCAAATGAAGACCAAACTCGTAACTGAAATATTTGCCTCCGCGATCAGATCGTAGAAACTGTATTTTCTTGTTACGATGATTCTCCACTTCACTCTGAAATTCTTTGAACTTTTCAAATGTTTTAGACTTGTGTTCATCAAGTAGATATACCCATATCTGCTCAAGTCATGTGTGAAGGTCAGAAAATAATGATACCAGCCGCGAGCTTCAACACTCATTAGACCGCATACATCTGTATGTATGATTTCCAATAAGTCAGTTGCTCGCTCCATTGTTCCAGAGAATGGAGTTTTAGTCATCTTGCCCATGAGGGATGGTTCGCAAGCACAAGTGTTTCATAATCAAGTGATTCCAAAAGTACATCAGCATGGCGTGTCTTCTTGCGCTTTACACCAATATGACCTAAATGGCAGTGCCACAAATAAGTTGCACTATCATTATCAACTTTGCATATTTTGGCTTCAATATTATGAATATGTGTATCACTATGATCGAGACTCAACAAAAAGAGACCACTCATTAAGGGTGCATGACCATGAAAGATATTACTCATATAAATAGAACAACCATTATTCTCCGATTTAAATGAATAACCGTCTCGCAACAAACAAGATCCAGATATAATGTTCATGCTCAACGCTGGCACCAAATAACAATTATTTAGGTCTAAAACTAATCCCTAAGGTAGATGTAGAGGTAGCGTGCCGACGGCGATCACATCAACTTTGGAACCATTTCCCACGAGCATCGTCACCTCGTCCTTAGCTAATCTTCGTTTAATCAGTAGCCCCTGTTTCAAGTTACAAATATTAGCAACCGAACTAGTATCAAATACCCAGGTGCTACTACGAGCATTAGTAAGGTACACATCAATAACATGTATATCAAATATACCTTTGTTCACTTTGCCATCCTTCTTATCCGCCAAATACTTGGGGCAGATCCGTTTCCAGTGACCAGTCACTCTGTAGTAGAAGCACTCAGTTTCAGGCTTGGCTCCACACTTGGGTTTCTACGCGGGAGTTGCAACTGGATTGCTATTCTTCTTGAAGGTGCCCTTCTTTCCCTTGCCCTTTTTCTTGAAACTAGTGGTCTTGTTAACCATATACACTTGATGCTCCTTTTTTATTTCTACCTCCACAGCTTTGAGCATAGCGAAGAGCTCGGGAATTGTCTTCTGCATCCCTTGCATATTATTGTTCATCATGAAGCCTTTATAGCTTGGTGGCAGTGATTGAGGAACTCTATCAATAACACTATCTTCATCAACTTTGACTCCAAGTTGAGTCATGTGATTGTAGTACCCTAGACATTCTGAGTAAGTTTCCACTGATAGAACCGTTCTCCTCCATTTTGTAGCTATAGAACTTATTGGAGACTTCATATCTCTCAACTTGGGCATTTGCTTCAAATATTAACTTCAATTCTTGGAACATCTCATATGCTCCATGACGTTCAAAACGTCTTTGAAGACCCGATTCTAAGCCGTAAAGCATGGCACACTGAACTATCGAGTAGTCATCAGCTTTGCTCTGCCAGACGTTCATAACGTCCGGTGTTGCATCTGCAGCGGGCTTTTCACCTAGCGGGGCTTCCAGTACATAATTCTTCTGTGCGGCAATGAGGATAATCCTGAAGTTATGGACCCAGTCCGTGTAGTAGCTACCATCATCTTTCAACTTAGCTTTCTCTAGGAACGCATTAAAATTCAAGGGAACGGTAGCACGGGCCATTAATCTACAACAACATAGATATGCAAAAACTATCAGGACTAAGTTCATGATAAATTAAATTTCAATTAATCAAATTACTATTGAACTCCCACTTAGATAGACATCTCTCTAGTCATCCAAATGATCACGTGATCCAAATCAACTAAACCATGTGCGATCATCACGTGAGATGGAGTCGTTTTCAATGGTGAATATCTTATGTTGATCATATCTACTATACGATTCACGCTCGACCTTTCGGTCTCCAGTGTTCCGAGGCCATGTCTGTACATGCTAGGCTCGTCTACTTTAACCCGAGTATTATGCATGTGCAAAACTGTCTTACACTCGTTGTATGTGAATGTAGAGCTTATCACACCCGATCATCACGTGGTGTCTCAGCACGACGAACTGTTGCAACGGTGCATACTCAAGGAGAACACTTGTACCTTGAAATTTTGTAAGGGATCATCTTATAATTCTACCGCCGTACTAAGCAAAATAAGAAGCATAATAAGATAAACATCACATGCAATCAAAATATGTGACATGATACGGCCATCATTATCTTGTGCTTTTGATCTCCATCTCCAAAGCATCGTCATGATCTCCATCCTCACCGGCATGACACCATGATCTTCATCGTAGCGTCGTGGTCATCTCGCCAACTATTGCAATTACTACTATCGCTAACTCACAGTGATAAAGTAAAGCAATTACATGGCTTTCGCAATTCATACAATAAAAATACAACCATAAAGCTCCTGCCGGTTGCCGATAATTTACAAAACATGATCATCTCATACGATAACGTATAACTCATCACGTCTTGACCATATCACATCACAACATGCCCTGCAAAAACAAGTTAGACATCCTCTACTTTGTTGTTGCAAGTTTTACGTGGCTGCTACGGTCTTAGCATGAACCGTTCTTACCTACGCGTCAAAACCACAATGATTTTTCGTCAAGTGTGTTGTTTTAACCTTTAACAAGGACCGGGCGTAGTCACACTCGATTCAACTAAAGTTGGAGAAACTGACACCCACCAGCCACCTATGTGCAAAGCACGTCGGTAGAACCAGTCTCATGAACGCGGTCATGTAATGTCGGTCCGGGCCGCTTCATCCAAAAATGCCGCCGAATCAAAGTATGACATGCTGGTAAGTAGTATGACTATTATCGCCCACAACTCTTTGTGTTCTACTCGTGCATATCATCTACGCATAGACCTGGCTCTGATACCACTGTTGGGGACCGTAGTATTTCAAAAAAAAATCTTACGATCACGCAAGATCTATCTAGGAGAAGCATAGAAATGAGCGGGGAGAGTGTGTCCACGTACCCTCATAGAACAAAAGCGGAAGCGTTTAGTAACGCGGTTTATGTAGTCGAACGTCTTCGTGATCCAACCGATCAAGTACCGAACGCACGGCACCTCCGCGATCTGCACACGTTTAGCTCGGTGACGTCCCTCGTAGTCTTGATCCAGATGAGGCCGAGGGAGAGTTTCGTCAGCACGACAGCGTGGTGACGGTGATGATGAAGTTACCAACGCAGGGCTTCGCCTAAGCACTATGACAATATGACTAAGGTGGAAAACTGTGGAGGGGGCACCGCACACGGCTAAAGATCAACTTGTGTGCCTATGGGGTGCCCCCTTCCCCCATATATAAAGGAGGGGAGGAGGAGGCTGGCCGGCTACAAGGGGCGCGCCGAGGGGGGGAATCCTACTCCTAGTAGGAGTAGGTTTCCCCCTTTCCTAGTCCAAGTAGGAGAAGGGGGAAGGAGGAGGAGGAGAGAAGGAAGCAGGGAGGCGCCACCCCCTCCCCTTGTCCAATTCGGATTGGGGCAAGGGGGGGAGAGCCACCTCCTGGCCAGCCCTCTCTCATCTCCACTAAGATCCATGAGGCCCAATAGCTTCCCGGGGGGTCCGATAACCCCCGATACGACCCGAACCATTCCAGTGTTCGAATATAACCTTCCAATATATGAATCTTTATGTATCAACCATTTCGAGACTCCTCGTCATATCCGTGATCTCATCTGGGACTCCGAACAACATTCGGTCACCAACATACATAACTCATTCAATACTATATCGTCAACGAAACGTTAAGCGTGCGGACCCTACGGGTTCGAGAACTATGTAGACATGACCGAGACATATCTTCGGTCAATAACCAATAGCGGAACCTGGATGCTCATATTGGTTCCCACATATTCTACGAAGATTGTTATCGGTCAAACCGCATAACAACATATGTTGTTCCCTTTGTCATCGGTATGTTACTTGCCCGAGATTCGGTCGTCGGCATCTTAATACCTAGTTCAATCTCGTTACTGGAAAGTCTCTTTACTCGTTCCGTAATACGTCATCTCGTGCCTAACTCATTAGTCATTTGCTTGCAAGGCTTATTATGATGTGTATTACTGAGAGGGCCCAGAGATACCTCTCCGACACTTGGAGTGACAAAGCCTAATCTTGATCTATGCCAACACCACAAACACTTTTGAAAACACGTGTAGAGCATCTTTATAATCACCCAGTTACGTTGTGACGTTAGATAGCACACAAGGTGTTCTTCTGGTATTCGGGAGTTGCATAATCTCATAGTCAGAGGAACATGTATAAGTCATGAAGAAAGCAATCGCAATAAAACTAAATGATCATTGTGCTGAACTAACGGATGGGTCTTGTCCATCACATCATTCTACTAATGATGTGATCCCGTTGATCAAATGACAACACATGTCTATGGTTAGGAAACGCAACCATCTTTGATCAACGAGCTAGTCTAGTAGAGGCATACTAGGGACCATCTTAACAGGCTTTGTGAAATGGTTTACCTCAGTGGCTTGGCATCCCATGAAAAGCCTCAAATTTGGAGCCTGGCAGCTCGTAAAAAGCCTCGACTACAAGTTTTTATTTGTTTTGTTTGCCATGTTTTTACTTCTTAATGAGATTGTTGATATTCATCCGATATCTGACGATTCGGCCTAGTGGTTTACTACAAGTCACCACCCTCAAGTAAACCGGTGTTCATTAACCCGGCTTGGCTTTCAACTACAAGTTGTCAGTACATGATCAATTATAATGACAGGTGTTTATTAACCCGGCCTGGATTTTGACTATAAGTCACCAGTATGAGATAAGATAATGACCGGTGTTTATTAACCCGGTCTGGCTTTTGACTATAAGTTGCCAGTATGAGATAAGATAATGACCGGTGTTTATTAACCCGGCCTGGCTTTCGACTATAAGTCGCCAGTATGAGATAAGATAATGACCAATGTTTATTAACCCGGCCTGGTTTTGTTTACAAACCGGCAATCTATGATAATCACCAATATTCAAATTTTGGGTTATCACCCTTACTACACTAGCTTGGTAAAACCAACAGTGTGATCAAATATCACTGGAACCGGTTTTCAAGCCGGGTTATATTATTCAAATCTTTAAATAGCCAACATGGCTGGATTTTTATTATGGTTACCAATAACCACTATTATGATTAAGGTTTTCAAAGCCGCTTTAGCGCAATGGCTATCATATTATCAATGGAAATGATTTATTCTATAATTGAAGGAATAGTCCCAGGTCGCTGCAGGCTTACGACCCGGCACTTGGGGGCTACATTATTCAAATTGGGATTACAACAATTATGCAAGTGTCATGTCACTGCTAGCATGCACCATGACACTTGGGGGCTAATGCAAAGTCATTTTTTGCTCACCTTATTGAACACCCGACTCATTACATTATAGTGAGCCGACCCTTGGGGGCTGCCAGTTGCTCCTGTCAACAATTCAAGGTACACAAGTATTAATCCATTATTTTAAAGGGTCCACTGCTCAGTTGGTAAAGCAGAAAGCTCTTAACCTTGTGGACGTGAGTTCAAGCCCCATGATGGGGGTTACATCATATGATGTTCTTTTCAAAGAAGTATATGTAAAGTCCCGGCTCAATATTATCTTACTGAGTCGGCCCTTGGGGGCTACACGTTGTTGTTCAAGTCTACATGATCATATTTATAAAGTCCCTGCTCATTATTGCATAATGACCCGGCCCTTGGGGGCTACACTGGTTGAAGTTTTTATAAGCATAAGGCAATTATAAGTCCCAGGCTGCTGCAAGCATGACAACCCGGCACTTGGGGGCTACATATGTGGAATATTCAGTTTTTACTAGTGACTGCGATGAACAATCTGGATTTCTTCAAGGTAGCAACATTTATATTGAAATAAGTCTTAAGCTATCACTATGTTCTCCTCTTAAGACTTGGGGGCTATATGTAATATGCATATAAAGGAGGAACATCTTCAAATTCTCAGTTTTGGGCAAATCAGGAAGATTAATTGTTTGACCCGGCGTTGGCAACAATCATAACCCGGCGTCCATAAACAGTCATGACCCGGGATCATCAGTTTTTATAACCCGGCAATTTTTGCAATGATAAACCGGCGAGTTCTACATTCTTAAATCGGCTGAAGAACAGATGAGTATTTCAAAGACCAATATTTTTGATTAAGCATTGGGAGTTGAGTCAAAGGAGTTATTCTTCACAATATTTCTCTGTGACAAGCCAATGTCAGCAAATTGATTATAAAGTTGGCCTATTGACCCGGATTTTTTAGAAGAAGGAAATGACAAGGACTTCAGGATGATGAGGATCAGTTTAACATGGATAAATCCAAATTAAACTGGGGGCTAATGTCAGGGATATACCCCGCGGTATGACCCGGCTGACAGTTAAGACAGATGATAAACTAGATGATAAACTAGATGGTAAACCGGCTCACAGATAAGTCAGATGATAAGTGAGATGATAACCCGGTAGACAATCATAAACCAGCAGACAATCATAGACCGGCAGACAATCATAAACCGGCAGAGCATCATAAACCAGCAGACACTGATAACTTGGTGGCCAGGGGTTATGAAGCCTGAGACGTTATGAAGCCCAGGACATTGAGAAGCCCGTGAAGAGAAGTCATGATAGTTAAGTCTTAAGTCCGAGTTGGACTCTACATGTAACCCGCCCCTTCAACTTATATAAGGAGGGGCAGGGCTCCCCAAGGAGGGGACAAGTAAGAAAGAAACAATCGATAGGGCTAGACATAACTGGGAGAGCCGGTTTACGGTGACTCCCTCGTGATCGTAATGAGACCTAGCCTCAAACAGCATGTAGGGTTGTTACCGGATGATGTTTCCCGGGGCCCGAATCTGTTTAAATCTTTGTCTAGCTTGTTGCGTCTCTCGATTCCGCTCAACCCCTCTCAAGCTACCACATAGATGCGTTGGCCTCACGACTAAGTCCTCACACTAGGACATCTGGCCTGACAATTCCACGACACATAGGATGGGGGAGATAGGGGGCACACTATGCAAATGCAACTGAAGAAGGTGACAATGGGAAACGGAAGTTGTCCTTTTGGACTCAGTAGAATTTACTTGTAGTTTATAGCATTTGGTTCGATCTCATTATTAGTTATATATTTTAACTACAACATTCGTATGTATCTTAATTTCAGTTATGGTATCTCATTATGTATCTTATTTACTAGTACTTGAAATAAACCTGAAAATAATTATGGGAAACAAATGGCGGTCGTGTCTACTACCACCACAAACCTGCTGACGACATCACATATCTGAGTATAAACACGTCGTAGGGAATCTACTAGTGTGGCCTTCCGCCAGCCCATATGACAGAAAGACAAAAATACTTTTGAGCACACGTGTTCCTTGCGCACCTTCTTTCACAACAAGCCAATGCAGCAGGTTGCTTCTGCCAAAGGCTACGGCGAGAAGTACTATCCGCCACTGACTATGGCGGGAGGGGACCTGTGTCACTTGGTTGCGCTTCCGTCAGTGGCATTTTTGCCAATCGCGTCGATAGTGGTGTTGTTTTGTAAATTCCATTATGTAGAGGGGCATTATTATATGAGTTTCCACACAACACACTCTTTCTTGTCGGTGGCCTTGAGTGCCTTCCTAAACCCTACAGTTTATGTACTTCTCCACCACAACTCGTTGCTGCCGCAACAAACCCAGTTACATGTAGGCGACCCGAGTGGCTTCGTAAACGTTGCAGGCCTCGACCTCATGTCCACCTCCATGGTTGTCCTAAACCGGCATTGACGACTATAGTGCAAACGAAGGGCTTGCCCTAGGAAGCATGTCTACCGGTGGCTATGTTGGTTTGCGAGCGGCGCAACCGCAACTTTGGCCATTGACAACATGCACTTCTTCAGTGGTGACAATATATAACAGATTTTGTCATCCTGTTTTGGATTCCAAAACTGATGCCTTATAATTTTTGCTTTCTATTTTATAGACAATATATCTGGTCTTGACACTTAACTCCTTTTCCCAGTAAAATTCTGCTTGTTTGGAGGGGTTGAATGGCTTGACTTCCCTTCTAAATAAAAAAGTTCTAACCATTAGTTTTACCAATACACAACCTCACCAATAAAATGGAAGATGCATGTAAATCCAAAGATATTGCCCACCCCTTTCTGCAATGTTTGAAGGCTTCTAGGATTTCGCTGGACCTCATACTTCATCATACTACTACGTGGGCACATTTCTCGAGGGGAAGACCACGGGATAGACAAGGATGAGAGCTAGTTTGAGGGAGTTGACGATGCCACTTTGAAAGATGATCTGGTGGAGACCA
>LR738714.1:829338251-829393261 GCA_902687465.1 Secale cereale | reverse complement strand
TATATCTATATCTATATCTATATCTATATCTATATCTATATCTATATCTACATTTATACTTAACATTAAAAGGAGGAACCTTTCTTAGTTCTTCATCCGTCACTCTTTTATATCCGTTAATTTAATGTTAACCATATGAATTGACGGTAGAGATTTAATGTATGTAGTGCCTTTCTCCGAGTTGATGAAAATTACACCCAATGCCACCTATAAGCGAGAAAAAAAGTGTCCATTAAATCCTCTATACATTGATCGGCCCATGAAATCCTTTGCACGGACTGGTTGACATTTGTGTACGTCAATTGTAGCTGTACTACAGAAGAACACGGATACGAGATTCTGTACAAATTAGTTATTTGCTTAGCCAGCCTGGCTTCATACGTATCTCATAAAACCTAACCGCAGGCGAAGATTCGGCGAGAAAGAATGACAAAGACTTGCGAGGAGGAGGACATGGAAACTACAGGAAAAAGAAATGAAGTCCAGTATGAAACATACTTAGCAATGAGCATTTTAACAACTGCGAAGTATAAGCCGAGTGTTACACTCGGTATAGTGTACTTCACATCCGGGACCTTATTGGTGGGTCCGGGTATAACAGAGCAGTAGTCTTCATATTTTTATGACAGATCGAAATCCTACCCATGCGCCTCGCTCATACACCACAGGAGGATCTCCATCGCACTGACCTGAGTATCACCACCATACATGGCCCTGATCCGGTCTTGCTCGTACTGCAAGGTATACAAGAGCTCACCCTTCGACTGAAAATCAAGGTGTCGTAGCTTTCATACCAGCAAGTGATCTCCTTCATCTTGGCCCACAGATCAGCGTCGCCAAACACTAAAGCCTCAGAGAGCCCGTTCCATCCCCTACTGTCGTCCATCTGTTAAGAAAATATCACTAGTAGAAAACGGGTCATTTGTCCCGGTTCGAGAGGCCCATTAGTCCCGGTTCTGGAACCGGGACTAAAGTGTCGGGACTAAAGCCCAAAACCTTTAGTCCCGGTTCGTCTATGAACCGGGACAGTAAGGAGCTCCACATGGTCACTGCGGGGGGCCGAGGCAGGAGGATCTTTAGTCCCGGTTGGTAACACCGACCGGGACCAAAAGGCGCTGAGTATTTTTTTTTTTGAAGGGGGGTTAGGGGTTTTGGAGGGTTAATTTAAGGGTTTTGTATTGTGTTATAGCTAGCTAATAGAGTATTTCCATCATATAATTTTATGACCATGATTAGTTATTATATATACAAATGAATTAATAAGATATCATTATTAATTATACACATCAAAAAACACATATAGTACATGTAATTAACACTAAAAATGGAGAGTTGTATACGTATACAAATATTTGAACAATGTTATTTATGCATACATATTTACATTTTTATTAGTATAACAAAGAATTACAATACTATCTAGCTATTGATTATTGATCCAAAATATTACCAATTGATTGTATCTAGCTACTATTGCTAAAAAAGGCATGGCATATAATTAATCGACATAAAAACAGGGTGGGTCTATTCTGCTAACACCCTTAAGACTCTTATTCCGCACACACACCCTAAACGACAGCCCCCAATCCACGAAACAAAAAAAGCAGGTCAACCCCGGCCGAAGCCCACCCGCCCACCCCCACTCCCCATCTCCTCGTGCCCACCCACCCACCCGCCTTCTTCGTCTCCCTCCCTCCCGACCACCACACCACCTGTGCCGCCGGGCCACCACCTCCAAGCGCGCCGCCCACCACAACCCCTTCCCACCACAACCACCTCCCGGCGGTGGATCCGGGCCGGCAACCGCCCCCAACACACCTCCCGCTGCGAATCCGGGCCGGCAACCAACCGCCTCTTACCAAAGCACCCCGACACCCCGCTACCACTGCCCCCGCACCTACCGGCGCCGCCGAGTCTCCCATGCCGCACAAACCCACCCCCACACGACACCTTGATATGTCTCCAACATATCTACTTTTCCTAACACTTTTCCTCTTGTTTCAGACTCTAATTTGCATGATTTGAATGAAACTAACCCCGGACTAGCGTTGTTTTTAGCAGAACTGCCATGGTGTTGTTTTTGTGCAGAAATAAAAGTTCTCGGAATGGAACGGAACTTTGCGAGGATTTTTTATATAATAAAATAAAAATACTGGAGCCAAGAACCACCGGAGGGGGGCACCTGGATGGGCACAACCAACAAGGGCGCCCCCCCCCCCTCCTGGCGTGCCCAGGTGGGTTGTCCCCACCTGGTGGCCCCGTAGACGTCAACCCTGATACTATATATTCACATTTGCCGAGAAAAAAATCAGAGAGAAAGAATTATTGTGATCTACGAGACGGAGCAACCGCCACCTCCTGTTCTTCCTAGGGAGGCCAGATCTGGAGTCCGTTTGGGGCTCCGGAGAGGGCGATCCTTGTCCTTCGGCATCACCAACCCTTCTCCATTGCCAATTCCATGATGCTCCTCATCGGGAGTGAGTAATTCCTTTGTAGGCTCGCTGGTCGTTGAGGAGTTGGATGAGATTCATCATGTAATCTAGTTAGTTTTGTTAGGGCTGATCCCTAGTATCCATTATGTTCTGAGATTGATGTTGCTATGACTTTTCCATGCTTAATGCTTGTCACTTTGGGCCTGGGTGCCATGATTTTAGATCTGAACTATTTATGATATTATCATTATATTCATGTTTTAGATCCGATCTTGCAAGTTATAGTCACCTACTATGTGTTTTGACCCGGCAACCCCGGAGTGACCATAACCTGAACCACTCCCAATGATGACCGTAGTTTGAGGAGTTCATGTACTCACCGTGTGCTAATGCTTCGTTCCGATTCTCTATTAAAAGGAGGCCTTAATATCCCTTATTTTCCAATATGGACCCCGCTGCCACGGGAGGGTAGGACAAAAGATGTCATGCAAGTTCTTTACATAAGCACGTATGACTATTTACGGAATACACGCCTAAATTATATTTATGAACTGGAGCTAGTGCTGTATCGCCCTAGGTTATGACTGTCACATGATGAATATCATCCAACAAATTACCGATCCAATGCCTACGAATTTATCCTATATTGGTCTTGTTAAGTTACTACTGCTATCGTTATGGTTGCACTTGTTACAAAACTACTGCTATCACTGTTACCGTTACTATTGCTGCTTCCACTACTATCAAAACTATCATGTTGCCTTGCTACTGATTACTTGTTGCAGATAAGTAATTTCTAGGTGTGGTTGAATTGACAACTCAGTTGCTAATACTTACAAATATTCTTTGGCTCCCCTTGTGTCGAATCTATAAATTTGGGTTGAATACTCTACCCTCAAAAACTGTTGCGATCACCTATACTTGTGGGTTATCAAGACCTTTTTCTGGGGCCATTGCCGGGGAGCATAGCTATATTTGTTGAGTAACTTGGGATTATTATCAATTTATCACTATGAAGAATCTGAAGGATGCTAATACTAAGATTTGTCCCTCTAAGACGTGGGGAGGTAAGGAACTGCCATCCAGTTCTACTTTAGATTCACCCTCTTTTATAAGTAAACTTGCAACACCACAACATGCTATTACTCCTGATATGTCGCAAGTTATTGATGATGCTACTTCTTCTATGAATGATATGTATGATGATGCTAGTACCTTGCATGATGATGATGTGCCACTTGGTGACTTTCTTGATGAACAAATTACTAGAGTAAGACTACATGATATTGTTGAATCTGATGATGAGCTTGAAACTGAAAATTTTGAAACACCTGCTAGAACTAGCCTTCTTAGATATGAACTGCCTAAGGTACCTAAAGGTTATGTTATGAGTGAAGAAACCACTAGAGATATTCTTACTTGTAATGATAGAGATGATGTAGAAAAATTATTATGCAAGTATAAAGAAAAGTCTCTGGATGCTAGAATGAAATATGATCCTATTGCTACCTGACTTATCTTTATTGATGATAAGGATTATGAATTCTCTATCGACCCAGAGTTAATCACTTTGGTTGAATCTGATCCTTTCCATGGTTATGAAACTGAAAACTGTTGTGCACATCTCACTAAGCTAAATGACATAGTCACCCTTTTTATGTTGGGGAATGTAGTATTTCAAAAAAAATCCTACGATCACGCAAGATCTATCTAGGAGAAGCATAGCAATGAGCAGGGAGAGAGTGTCCACGTACCCTCGTAGACCGAAAGCAGAATCGTTTAGTAACGCGGTTGATGTAGTCGAACGTCTTCGCGATCCAACCGATCAAGTACCTAACGCACGACACATCCACGATCTGCACACGTTCAGCTCGGTGACGTCCCTTGTACTCTTGATCCAGCTGAGGCCGAGGGAGAGTTTTGTCAGGACGACGGTGTGGTGATGGTGATGATGAAGTTACCAACGAAGGGCTTTGCCTGAGCACTACGACCATATGACCGAGGTGGAAAAATGTGGAGGGGGCACCACACACAGCTAGAGATCAACTTGTGCGTCTATGGGGTGCCCCCTTCTCCCATATAAAGGAGGGGAGGAGGAGGCCGGCCGGCCACAACGGGCGCGCTAAGGGGGGAAGAATCCTACTCCTAGTAGGAGTAGGTTTCCCCCTTTCCTAGTCCAAGTGGGAGAAGGGGGAGGAGGAGGAGGAGAGAAGGAAGGAGGGGGCGCCGTCCCCTTCCCTTGTCCAATTCGGATTGGGGCAAGGGGGTGCGCGCCACCTCCTGGCCAGCCCTCTCTCATCTCCACTAAGGCCCATGAGGCCCAATAGCATCTCGGGGGGTTCCGGTAACCCCCGGTACTCCGTAATTTATCCGATACAACCCGAACCATTCCAGTGTCTGGATATAACCTTCCAATATATGAATCTTTATGTATCGACCATTTCGAGACTCCTCGTCATGTCCGTGATCTCATCCGGGACTCCGAACAACCTTCGGTACATAAAATCACATAAACTCATAATACCAATCGTCATCGAACGTTAAGCATGCGGACCCTACGGGTTCGAGAACTATGTAGACATGACTGAGACACATCTCCGGTCAATAACCAATAGCGGAAACTGGATGCTCGTATTGGTTCCCACATATTCTACGAAGATCTCTATCGATCAAACCGCATAACAACATACGTTGTTCCCTTTGTCATCGGTATGTTACTTGCCCGAGATTCGATCGTAGGTATCTTAATACCTAGTTCAATCTCATTAGCGGCAAGTCTCTTTACTCGTTCTGTAATACATCATCTCGTGACTAACTCATTAGTCATTTGCTTGCAAGGCTTATTATGATGTGTATTATCGAGAGGGCACAGAGATACCTCTTCGACACTCGGAGTGACAAATCCTAATCTTGATCTATGCCAACACCACAAACACTTTCGGAAACACCTATAGAGCATCTTTATAATCACCCAGTTACGTTGTGACGTTTGATAGTACACAAGGTGTTCTTCCGGTATTCGGGAGTTGCATAATCTCATAGTTAGAGGAACATGTATAAGTCATGAAGAAAGCAATAGCAATAAAACTAAACGATCATTGTGCTTAGATAACGGATGGGTCTTGTCCATCACATCATTTTGCTAATGATGTTATCCCGTTGATCAAATGACAACACATGTCTATGGCTAGGAAATACAACCATGTTTGATCAACGAGCTAGTCTAGTAGAGGCATACTAGGGACACTTTGTTTTGTCTATGTATTCACACATGTATCAAGTTTCCGGTTAATACAATTCTAGCATGAATAAAATAAATTTATCATGATATATAAGGAAATATAAATAACAACTTTATTATTGCCTCTAGGGCACTTTTCCTTCAGTCTCCCACTTGCACTAGAGTCAATAATCTAGATTACATAGTAATGGTACTAACCAACATGGAGTCTTGGTGCTAATCATGTTTTGCTCGTGGAAGAGGCTTAGTCAAAGGGTTTGCGACATTCAGATTCGTATGTATTTTGAAAATCTCTATGTCTCCCTCCTTGACTTGATCACGGATGGAGTTGAAGCGTCTCTTGATGTGCTTGGTTCTCTTGTGAAACCTGGATTCCTTCACCAAGGCTATTTCTCCAGTTTTGTCACAAAAGGTTTTCATTGGACCTGATGAAATAGGTATTACACCTAGATCGGATATTAACTCCTTCATCCAGACTCCTTCATTTGTTGCTTCCGAAGCAGCTATGTACTCCGCTTCACACATAGATCCTGCCACGACGCTCTGCTTGGAATTGCACCAACTGACAGCTCCACCATTCAACAAAAATATGTATCCGGTTTGTGACTTAGAGTCGTCTGGATCAGTGTCAAAGCTTGGATTGACGTAACCATTTACGATGAGCTCTTTGTCACCTCCATAAACGGGAAACATATCCTTCGTCATTTTCAGGTACTTCAGGCTGTTCTTGACCGCTGTACAGTGATCCACTCTTGGGCTACTTTGGTACCTCCCTGCCAGACTTATAGCAAGGCACACATCTGGTCTGGTACACAGCATTGCATACATGCTAGAACCTATGGCTGAAGCATAGGGAATGACCTTCATTTGCTCTCTATCTTCTGAAGCGGTCGGGCATTGAGTCTTACTCAACTTCACACCTCGTAACGCAAGCAAGAACCCTTTCTTTGATTGATCCATTTTAAACTTCTTCAAAACTTTATCAAGGTATGTGCTTTGTGAAAGTCCAATTAAGCGTCTTGATCTATCTCTATAGATCATGATGCCCAATATATAAGCAGCTTCACCGAGGTCTTTCATTGCAAAATTCTTATTCAAGTATCATTTTATGCTATCCAGAAATTCTATATCATTTCCAATCAACAATATGTCATCCACATGTAATATCAGAAATGCTACAGAGCTCCCACTCACTTTCTTGTAAATACATGCTTCTCCAAAAGTCTGTATGAAACCATATGCTTTGATCATCTCATCAAAGCGTATATTCCAACTCCGAGATGCTTGCACCAGTCCATAGATGGATCGCTGGAGCTTGCACACTTTCTTAGCACCTTTAGGATCGACAAAACCTTCTAGTTGCATCATATACAACTCTTCTTTCAGATATCCAATAAGGAATGTAGTTTTGACATCCATTTGCCAGATTTCATAATCTTAAAATGCGGCAATTGCTAACATGATTCGGACAGACTTAAGCATCGCTATGGGTGAGAAAGTCTCATCGTACTCAACTCCTTGAACATGTCGAAAACCATTCGCAACAAGTCGAGCTTTGTAGATAGTAACATTACAATTGGCGTCGGTCTTCCTCTTAAAAATCCATTTATTTTCAATTGCTTGCCGATCATCGGGCAAGTCAACCCTTTGTTCTCATACATGGATCCCATCTCAGATTTCATGGCCTCAAGCCATTTTGCGGAATCTGGCCTCATCATTACTTCCTCATACTTTGTAGGTTCATCATGGTCTAGTAACATGACTTCCAGAACAGGGTTACCATACCACTCTGTTGCGGAACGTACTCTGGTTGACCTACGAGGTTCAGTAGTAACTTGATCTGAAGTTTCATGATCATCATCATTAGCTTCCTCACTAATTGGTGTTGGAATCACTGGAACTAATTTCTGAAATGAACTACTTTCCAATTCGGGAGAAGGTACAAATACCTCAGCAAGTTCTACTTTCCTCCCACTCACTTCTTTCGAGAGAAACTCCTTCTCTAGAAAGGATCCATTCTTAGCAACAAATATCTTGCCTTCGGATTTGTGATAGAAGGTGTACCCAACAGTCTCCTTTGGGTATCCTATGAAGACATATTTCTCCGACTTCCTCTCGAGCTTATCAGGTTGAAGCTTTTTCACATAAGCATCACAGACCCAAACTTTAAGAAACGACAGCTTGGGTTTCTTGCCAAAACACAATTCATAAGGTGTCGTCTCGACGAATTTGGATGGTGCCCTATTTAATGTGAATGCAGCTGTCTCTAAAGCATAACCCCAAAACAATAGTGGTAAATCGGTAAGAGACGTCATAGATCGCACCATATCTTATAAAGTACCGTTATGACATTCGGACACACGATTACGATGTGGTGTTCCAGGTGGCGTCAGTTGCGTAACGATTCCACATTGTTTCAAATGAAGACCAAACTCGTCACTCAAATATTCGGCTCCGCGATCAGATCGTAGAAACTATATTTTCTTGTTACGATGATTCTCCACTTCACTCTGAAATTCTTTGAACTTTTCAAATGTTTTAGACTTGTGTTCATCAAGTAGATATACCCATATCTGCTCAAGTCATGTGTGAAGGTCAGAAAATAATGATACCAGCCGCGAGCTTCAACACTCATTGGACCGCATACATCTGTATGTATGATTTCCAATAAGTCAGTTGCTCGCTCCATTGTTCCAGAGAATGGAGTTTTAGTCATCTTGCCCATGAGGGATGGTTCGCAAGCACAAGTGTTTCATAATCAAGTGATTCCAAAAGTACATCAGCATGGCGTGTCTTCTTGCGCTTTACACCAATATGACCTAAACGGCAGTGCCACAAATAAGTTGCACTATCATTATCAACTTTGCATATTTTGGCTTCAATATTATGAATATGTGTATCACTATGATCGAGACTCAACAAAAAGAGACCACTCATTAAGGGTGCATGACCATGAAAGATATTACTCATATAAATAGAACAACCATTATTCTCCGATTTAAATGAATAACCGTCTCGCAACAAACAAGATCCAGATATAATGTTCATGCTCAACGCTGGCACCAAATAACAATTATTTAGGTCTAAAACTAATCCCTAAGGTAGATGTAGAGGTAGCGTGCCGACGGCGATCACATCAACTTTGGAACCATTTCCCACGAGCATCGTCACCTCGTCCTTAGCTAATCTTCGTTTAATCAGTAGCCCCTGTTTCAAGTTACAAATATTAGCAACCGAACTAGTATCAAATACCCAGGTGCTACTACGAGCATTAGTAAGGTACACATCAATAACATGTATATCAAATATACCTTTGTTCACTTTGCCATCCTTCTTATCCGCCAAATACTTGGGGCAGATCCGTTTCCAGTGACCAGTCACTTTGTAGTAGAAGCACTCAGTTTCAGGCTTGGCTCCACACTTGGGTTTCTACGCGGGAGTTGCAACTGGATTGCTATTCTTCTTGAAGGTGCCCTTCTTTCCCTTGCCCTTTTTCTTGAAACTAGTGGTCTTGTTAACCATATACACTTGATGCTCCTTTTTTATTTCTACCTCCACAGCTTTGAGCATAGCGAAGAGCTCGGGAATTGTCTTCTGCATCCCTTGCATATTATTGTTCATCATGAAGCCTTTATAGCTTGGTGGCAGTGATTGAAGAACTCTATCAATAACACTATCTTCATCAACTTTGACTCCAAGTTGAGTCATGTGATTGTAGTACCCTAGACATTCTGAGTAAGTTTCCACTGATAGAACCGTTCTCCTCCATTTTGTAGCTATAGAACTTATTGGAGACTTCATATCTCTCAACTCGGGCATTTGCTTCAAATATTAACTTCAATTCTTGGAACATCTCATATGCTCCATGACGTTCAAAACGTCTTTGAAGACCCGATTCTAAGCCGTAAAGCATGGCACACTGAACTATCGAGTAGTCATCAGCTTTGCTCTGCCAGACGTTCATAACGTCCGGTGTTGCATCTGCAGCGGGCTTTTCACCTAGCGGGGCTTCCAGTACATAATTCTTCTGTGCGGCAATGAGGATAATCCTGAAGTTATGGACCCAGTCCGTGTAGTTGCTACCATCATCTTTCAACTTAGCTTTCTCTAGGAACGCATTAAAATTCAAGGGAACGGTAGCACGGGCCATTAATCTACAACAACATAGATATGCAAAAACTATCAGGACTAAGTTCATGATAAATTAAATTTCAATTAATCAAATTACTATTGAACTCCCACTTAGATAGACATCTCTCTAGTCATCCAAATGATCACGTGATCCAAATCAACTAAACCATGTGCGATCATCACGTGAGATGGAGTCGTTTTCAATGGTGAATATCTTATGTTGATCATATCTACTATACGATTCACGCTCGACCTTTCGGTCTCCAGTGTTCCGAGGCCATGTCTGTACATGCTAGGCTCGTCTACTTTAACCCGAGTATTATGCATGTGCAAAACTGTCTTACACTCGTTGTATGTGAATGTAGAGCTTATCACACCCGATCATCACGTGGTGTCTCAGCACGACGAACTGTTGCAACGGTGCATACTCAAGGAGAACACTTGTACCTTGAAATTTTGTAAGGGATCATCTTATAATTCTACCGCCGTACTAAGCAAAATAAGAAGCATAATAAGATAAACATCACATGCAATCAAAATATGTGACATGATACGGCCATCATTATCTTGTGCTTTTGATCTCCATCTCCAAAGCATCGTCATGATCTCCATCCTCACCGGCATGACACCATGATCTTCATCGTAGCGTCGTGGTCATCTCGCCAACTATTGCAATTACTACTATCGCTAACTCACAGTGATAAAGTAAAGCAATTACATGGCTTTCGCAATTCATACAATAAAAATACAACCATAAAGCTCCTGCCGGTTGCCGATAATTTACAAAACATGATCATCTCATACAATAACGTATAACTCATCACGTCTTGACCATATCACATCACAACATGCCCTGCAAAAACAAGTTAGACATCCTCTACTTTGTTGTTGCAAGTTTTACGTGGCTGCTACGGTCTTAGCATGAACCGTTCTTACCTACGCGTCAAAACCACAACGATTTTTCGTCAAGTGTGTTGTTTTAACCTTTAACAAGGACCGGGCGTAGTCACACTCGATTCAACTAAAGTTGGAGAAACTGACACCCACCAGCCACCTATGTGCAAAGCACGTCGGTAGAACCAGTCTCATGAACGCGGTCATGTAATGTCCGTCCGGGCCGCTTCATCCAAAAATGCCGCCGAATCAAAGTATGACATGCTGGTAAGTAGTATGACTATTATCGCCCACAACTCTTTGTGTTCTACTCGTGCATATCATCTACGCATAGACCTGGCTCTGATACCACTGTTGGGGACCGTAGTATTTCAAAAAAAAATCTTACGATCACGCAAGATCTATCTAGGAGAAGCATAGAAATGAGCGAGGAGAGTGTGTCCACGTACCCTCATAGAACAAAAGCGGAAGCGTTTAGTAACGCGGTTTATGTAGTCGAACGTCTTCGTGATCCAACCGATCAAGTACCGAACGCACGGCACCTCCGCGATCTGCACACGTTTAGCTCGGTGACGTCCCTCGTAGTCTTGATCCAGATGAGGCCGAGGGAGAGTTTCGTCAGCACGACAGCGTGGTGACGGTGATGATGAAGTTACCAACGCAGGGCTTCGCCTAAGCACTACGACAATATGACTAAGGTGGAAAACTGTGGAGGGGGCACCGCACACGGCTAAAGATCAACTTGTGTGCCTATGGGGTGCCCCCTTCCCCCATATATAAAGGAGGGGAGGAGGAGGCCGGCCGGCTACAAGGGGCGCGCCGAGGGGGGGGAATCCTACTCCTAGTAGGAGTAGGTTTCCCACTTTCCTAGTCCAAGTAGGAGAAGGGGGAAGGAGGAGGAGGAGAGAAGGAAGCAGGGAGGCGCCACCCCCTCCCCTTGTCCAATTCGGATTGGGGCAAGGGGGGGCGAGCCACCTCCTGGCCAGCCCTCTCTCATCTCCACTAAGATCCATGAGGCCCAATAGCTTCCCGGCGGGTCCGATAACCCCCGATACGACCCGAACCATTCCAGTGTTCGAATATAACCTTCCAATATATGAATCTTTATGTCTCAACCATTTCGATACTCCTCGTCATATCCGTGATCTCATCTGGGACTCCGAACAACATTCGGTCACCAACATACATAACTCATTCAATACTATATCGTCAACGAAACGTTAAGCGTGCGGACCCTACGGGTTCGAGAACTATGTAGACATGACCGAGACATATCTTCGGTCAATAACCAATAGCGGAACCTGGATGCTCATATTGGTTCCCAGATATTCTACGAAGATTGTTATCGGTCAAACCGCATAACAACATATGTTGTTCCCTTTGTCATCGGTATGTTACTTGCCCGAGATTCGGTCGTCGGCATCTTAATACCTAGTTCAATCTCGTTACCGGAAAGTCTCTTTACTCGTTCCGTAATACGTCATCTCGTGCCTAACTCATTAGTCATTTGCTTGCAAGGCTTATTATGATGTGTATTACTGAGAGGGCCCAGAGATACCTCTCCGACACTTGGAGTGACAAAGCCTAATCTTGATCTATGCCAACACCACAAACACTTTTGAAAACACATGTAGAGCATCTTTATAATCACCCAGTTACGTTGTGACGTTAGATAGCACACAAGGTGTTCTTCTGGTATTCGGGAGTTGCATAATCTCATAGTCAGAGGAACATGTATAAGTCATGAAGAAAGCAATCGCAATAAAACTAAATGATCATTGTGTTGAACTAACGGATGGGTCTTGTCCATCACATCATTCTACTAATGATGTGATCCCGTTGATCAAATGACAACACATGTCTATGGTTAGGAAACGCAACCATCTTTGATCAACGAGCTAGTCTAGTAGAGGCATACTAGGGACACTCTGTTTAGTCTATGTATTCACATATGTATCAAGTTTCCGGTTAATACAATTCTAGCATGAATAAAAGATATTTATCATGATATATAAGGAAATATAAATAACAACTATATTATTGCCTCTAGGGCATATTTCCTTCATTTTACTCATGATGAGAAAACCTGTTACTACTATATTCTCAAATTATTTCCGTTTTCATTAAAGGGTGATGCTAAAACTTGGTATAATACTCTTACTCCTGGTTCCGTGCGTAGTCCCTAGGATATGGTTTATTACTTCTCTGAAAAATATTTTCATGCTCATAAGAAACAAGCTGCCTTACAGGAAATATTTAACTTTGTGCAAATTAAAGAAGAAAGTCTCCCACAAGCTTGGGGGTGGCTTTGCCAGTTACTTAATGCTTTGCCTGATCATCCTCTCAAGAAAAATGAAATTCTCGATATCTTCTATAATGTACTAACTGATGGTTCTAGGGACTTCCTAGGTAGTTGTGTTGGTTGTGTTTTCAGGGAACAAACTATTGGACAAACTAAAGAACTATTGAATAACATATTGAAGAGTTATGATGATTGGACTCTTCCTGAATCACCGCCTAAGCCTACTCCAAAGAACAGGGGTATATTATATCTCAGTCCTGAAGATATGCAAGAGGCAAAGAAATCCATGAAGGAAAAAGGTATTAAAGCTGAGGATGTTAAAAAATTACCTCCTATTGAAGAAATACATGGGCTAAATACACCAGCACTGCCTAAGGTGGTAGAGGTAAATTCTATAATGAAATTCAATGACAATGATAATCCTCACAATATGCACCCTAATCAATGCCTTCATGAGTTTGAAAACTACATTAGGAAACAAGATCACTTCAATGCAAATGTTATGAAACAATTGAAATATAATTCTGATATGATTGGTCGCTTGAGTGACTTGTTATTTAGAATTTCAAATGACGTTAGAGGTGTAGGAAAACATGCTTCTATGGTACAAACCCAGCTAGAACAGGTTGCTAAATCTCAAAGAGAAGTACTTGATGAAATGAATAGCAACATACATGACTTTACTGTTAGAGTTGCAACTAGAGGAGGGAAAATGACTCAGGAAGCACTTTATCCCGAGGTACACCAAAAAAGAATTGAACAGGATTCACAAAGAAACAACACCACTACACATAGTCCCTCTAAAAATAAAAATAAAAATAAAACCGATAGGACTTTGCATGCTACTAGTGAACCTGAAATAGAAAAACCTCCTGACAATGATAATGATGTTTCTATCTCTGATGCTGAAACTCAATCTGGTAATGAACATCCACCTCGTGATAATAAAAAAGATAATGCTGAGGTTCATGAAGATACTCAACCAAACAATGAAAGGGAAACAGATAATGATGTTGAGATAGAACCACCAGTTGATCTTGATAACCCACAACCTAAGAATAAAAGATATGATAAACAAGAATTTGTTGCTAGGAAACACAGTAAAGAAAGAGAACCGTGGGTTCAAAAATCTATGCCTTTTCCACCCAAGTCAACTAAAAGAAAGATGATGAAGAATTTGAACGCTTTATGAAATGATGAGGCCAGTCTTTTTGTGTACTCGGTTGACTGATATCTTGAAAATGCCTCCTTTCGCAAAGTACATGAAAGACATCATCACAAATAAGAGAAAAATACAAGAAGCTTAAATCTCCACCATGCTTGCTAATTATACTTTTAAGGATGGAGTACCTAAAAAGCTTGGAGACCCAGGAATACCAACTATACCTTGCTCCATCAAAAGGAATAATGTGAAAACTGCTTTATGTGATTTAGGAGCTGGTGTTAGTGTTATGCCTTTCTCCTTATATAAAAGACTTGATTTGAATAAACTCACACCTAGTGAAATATCTTTGCAAATGGCTGATAAATCAACTGCTATTCATATCGGTATCTATGAGGATGTGCCCATTGTTGTTGCTAATGTTACTATTTTGACTGACTTTGTTATACTTGAGATGCCCAAGGACGACAACATGTGGATTATCCTTGGTAGACCTTTCTTGAATACTGCGGGGGTTGTTATTGATTGCAATAAAAGCAAGGTCACTTTTCATATCAATGGTAATGAGCATACGGTGCACTTTCTGAAGAAACAATTCCAAGTGAATGGTATTCATGTTATTGAAAAATCTCCGACAATCACTATTGGAAGTTTTCAAATACCTCTACCTACTGTTAAAAAGAAGTATGAAATGTTTATTGTTGGAGACTTTCATATCCCCGTTGAGGTAACTTAGTGATTTACAAAAGTTCTTATGTTTCATGCTAATTGAAAGTGGTTGTTAATAAGACTTGATCAACCTTATTAATGAATCATTTTTGAGCGGTATAAAGTTAATGAATTTAGTAAGCACTACTTTCTGTCCCTACAGGTTGTTTTTTGTTTTTATTAGCTAAATAAAATAAAATTCCATCTTTTATATGTTTTCTGAATTTCCCGTGCAATAAAAAATGGCCCAAAAATAAAAGTTCTCAGAATGCCCTAAAAATTTAACACGATTTTTTTCCGATTATTTAAGAATTTTAGTGCAAATAATAACAGAGGGGGGTGCACCAGGTGGGCACAACCCGCCTGGGCGTGCCAGGACCCCCAGGTGCGCCCTGGTGGGTTGTGGTCCCCATGTGGGCACTCTCCCTTACCTCTTTACTAGAAAAAATGCTCGTGCGTTGCAACGGGAGTTAAAAAGGAGCACACGCCAGTGCTGGTCGAGCACGCCGCCGTGCTTTGGCTCTTCAAATTGTCGTGCTTGCTCGCGCCACTGTAGTTCTAGCCTCGTGGTCTAATGTTGCCACCCACTACGTTGCTGGCTACCGCTGGTTTGCCAAGCCCCAGCCGGCCGATGTGCATCGCCCACTCTCGTCTGCCGACCTTACCCATCTGTGCGCCGACGCAAGCTTCACGCCTATCAGCAGGAGTCACCACATCACTCCTAGTCGTCACCACCATGGTCCGTTGCCGCTGCCAAACATGTGCTTGGCTTGGCATGGCGCGAGCATCGCGTACTATCACCATCGCGTCGCACGAGCCACGCCCGCTGGCCATTGCCGGGTCCAGACCTGCACCATCATGCCATCATGCCACTGAAGGAAATATGCCCTAGAGGCAATAATAAAGTTATAATTTATTTCCTTATGTCATGATAAATGTTTATTATTCATGCTAGAATTGTATTAACCGGAAACTTAGTACATGTGTGAATACATAGACAAACAAAGTGTCACTAGTATGCCTCTACTTGACTAGCTCGTTGATCAAAGATGGTTATGTTTCCTAGCCATAGACATGAGTTGTCATTTGATCAATGGGATCACATCATTAGGAGAATGATGTGATGGACAAGACCCATCCGTTAGCTTAGCAACTTGATCATTTAGTTTTAATGATATTGCTTTCTTCATGACTTATACATGTTCCTATGACTATGAGATTATGCAACTCCCGAATACCGGAGGAACACCTTGTGTGCTATCAAACATCACAACGTAACTGGGTGATTATAAAGATGCTCTACAGGTGTCTCCGAAGGTGTTTGTGGTGTTGGCATCGATCGAGAATAGGATTTGTCACTTCGAGTGTCGGAGAGGTATCTATGGGCCCTCTCGGTAATACACATCATAATAGGCCTTGCAAGCAAACGACTAATGAGTTAGTCATGAGATGATGTATTACGGAACGAGTAAAGAAAGTTGCCGGTAACGAGATGGAACTAGGTATGATGATACCGACGATCGAATCGAATCTCGGGCAAGTAACATATCGATGACAAATGGAACAACGTGTGTTGTTATGCGGTTTGACCGATAAAGATATGCGTAGAATATGTAGGAGCCAATATGAGCATCTAAATTCCGCTATTGGTTATTGACCGGAGATGAGTCTCGGTCATGTCCACATAGTTCTCGAACCCGTAGGGTCCGCACGCTTAACGTTTGATGACGATCGGTATTATGAGTTTATGAGTTTTGATGTACCGAAGGTAGTTCGGAGTCCCGGATGAGATCACGGACATGACGAGGAGTCTCGGAATGTCCGAGACATAAAGATTGATATATTGTACGGCTACAGTCGGAAACCGGAAGAGTTCCGGGTGATTTCAGAGAAAACCGGAGTGCGGGAGGGGTTACCGGAACCCCCAGGGGGGTATTGGGTCATAGTGGGCCATGAGGGAAAGTGAGAGGCAGCCCATATGGCTTGGCTACGCCCCCTCCCCAGAATCCTAGTTGGACTAGGAGTGGGGGGAGGCGCCACTCTCCTTCCTTCTTCTCTTCTTCCTTCCTTTCCCACTCCTAGTAGGAGTAGGAAAGAGGGATCCTACTCCTACTAGGAGTAGGATTGCTCCTCTCCTTGGCGCGCCCTAGGGCCGGCCGGCCCTCCCTCTTGCTCCTTTATATACAGGGGCAGGGGCACCCTAGAACACACAAGCAACATTGTTTTAGCCGTGTGCGGTGCCCCCCTCCACAGAAACACACCTCGGTCATATCGCTGAAGTGCTTAGACGAAACCCTGCGCTAGTAACTTCATCATCTCCGTCACCACGCCGTCGTGCTGACGAAACTCTCCCGTGAAGCTCAACTGGATCAAGAGCTCGTGGGATGTCATCGAGATAAACATGTGCTGAACACGGAGGTGCCGTACGTTCGGTGCTTGAATCGGTTGGATCGCGAAGACGTTCGACTACATCAACCGCGTCACTAGACGCTTCCGTTTTCAGTCTATGAGGGTACGTAGACACAGTCTCCCCTCTCGTTGCTATCTATACCTATACTAATTTGAGACCCCCAAGAAATTCCTACATTAATTAGAAATTAGGAGCCGTTAATCTCGTGTGGGACCAAATTATGACGGTGTTGATTTAACCGCTAGATATTCCCACCTTAGCAAAACAAAAAAACTTCTATTTTGTGGGAGAAACAATAACCATCCAGATCTAATATCCGTATGCAGAGTCCAGGAAAAAAACTATGAACCATATAATTTGTGGAAAACCGTTAGCAATCCGATCTCAACCCCCTAAAAGCAATCTAACTCAAAGAAAAAAAATGATCTGATCGATCGCAACTCCATTGGGCATCGATATCCTCTTCCTCACGGGCATCTCCTCTCCCTTGCCCATCCGTCACCTTCCTCCTCTCTTTCCTACTCAAGAATCTACAAAAGTTTTCTTCCATCTGGTGGCACTGATTGTGATCCAGCAGCAAATCACATCTGGTTGCACTGATTTCCATCGTACAGAGGCTACTTCGGTAGTCATCATGGGTGGTGCCGGCGTGAGCAGTCTGGTCCCAGACGAGATTAAAATTATCAATCTTTCCATGCTCCCAGACCTCTCTCCATGTCTCCGTGTTACGCCGCCATCGATTTCTATCTATACCTATACTAATTTGAGACTCCCAAGAAATTCCTACATAAATTAGAAATTAGGAGCCGTTAATCTCGTGTGGGACCAAATTATGACGGTGTTGATTTATCCGCTAGATATTCCCACCTTAGCAAAACAAAAAACATCTATTTTGTGGGAGAAACAATAACCATCCAGATCTAATATCCGTGTGCAGAGTCCAGGAAAAAAACTATGAACCATATAATTTGTGGAAAACCGTTAGCAATCTGATCTCAACCCTCTAAAAGCAATCTAACTCAAAGAAAAAAACGATCTGATCGATCGCAACTCCATTGGGCATCGATCTCCTCTTCCGCACGGGCATCTCCTCTTCCTTGCCCATCCATCACCTTCCTCCTCTCTTTCCTACTCAAGAATCTACAAAAGTTTTCTTCCATCTGGTGGCACTGATTGTGATCCAGCGGCAAATCACACCTGGTGGCACTGATTTCCATCGTACCGAGGCTACTTCGGTAGTCATCATGGCTGGTGCCGGCGTGAGCAGTCTGGTCCCAGACGAGATTAAAAATTATCGATCTTTCCATGCTCCCAGACCTCTCTCCATGTCTCCATGTTACACCGCCATCGATTTCTATCAAAATTTGTCCTTGGCGCTAGCTTCTAACACCACGGGCAGCACATCTTCCTCCGTCCCTTTTCCTTTGCACCCTTTAATGAGATCTGGGTAGGGTTTCCAGATGCAAAGATTGGTACGTGCACGTTCAGTTAAGCGAGTATGTATGTGGCATCTCGCCAAGCGAGCTTCTGAATGATCGCCCCGGGAAGAAACCAGGCGAGCTTGCTTCGTCACCGTTCACTAGCCGATGCTGCGGGACAGCACGAGCACGGTTATATTGCCATAATTTGTGTCGCTCATGTGCGTTTGTTAGCAGCTGAAAGAAATCGGTGTGTGCTACATGTATGTTCTACGTATGTACGTAGTAGCCCATCGAGCTGGCCTGATTCGATCAACCTATTTGAGAATCAGGTTGGTATGTGTCCGTGTTTTTTTCCTTTACTATGTTGTCCAAATCTGATGACGATCTACTCAGCATTTATTAACCAGCAGTGCGCAAATACCTACAAGAGCTAAGACTTATTTATTGGGACATACAAGATGGCAGCCAGCACATCCGCTATCCGGGCGCTGGATTAATGCATGGAGAAACTATAGCAATAGCTACATCGTTTTGTCTAGCCATGGTATCATTCCTGTCTATTGGTGAACTTCACTCATGACAGGTACCCATTCACAATATATGTATT
Organism: Secale cereale; assembly: GCA_902687465.1. NCBI lineage: Eukaryota > Viridiplantae > Streptophyta > Magnoliopsida > Poales > Poaceae > Secale > Secale cereale. Next base: position 829,373,953 of record LR738714.1, on the reverse strand, counting down.
TTGTATTATCTATGTAGTTTATAACACATATTATATTCCATTACGGATGGTGTGTTGGATTGCTATATTATTAATATGGTAACACTATCCATTAGACATTTCTCTTTGTTAGTAATTTCTTCTCAAGATAATCGGTATAGTTCATTGCTTGACTAAAGCCTTTACATGCATTAACTGATTAAAAGTGGAATATGACTTGAGTTAAAAGTTTAATTTATTATTCAGATGATGTATTTTTGTAGCTGGGCACTTGCTACATTTGCGTATATAGAGTACATGCTAAATTGTGCATGCTATCTTGCAGTTAAAAATATATGAAAATGATTCATGCAGCCATCATCTGTAGCGTTGGCCATGTACTCCGCTCTGAAACAGGATCATTGATACTCAGGTAAGAAACATAATCTTTCCATGTGTTGATTTAACCCGGAGAAGTTAAGATCACAAATACTTTTAGTGATGATCGATGGAATGCAACTACCTGAGTATTGGCCGTCCATACCTTATTAGAGCCTTATAAGGTTTCGATTTGACATGAAATCAATATTTTTTTCTACATGGTACTGTCATTGCTAGCATCATTGATCTCGAGCAGCATCCTCCACAATAGTGAGTTCAAATCTGAAGTTGGCCAGAAGAATAGATCTCCATCAGTACCCTCTGGGGCACATTGTCATGCTAGCCACCGCACTCTCAGCATCCTCTCCCTCATGACATCTGGTTTGGCCGTAGGAACAAAAAGGTATTCCATCAATCGGTTCAGATAGAAAACCTCTTTGTTTTGTTCAGTCAACTTCATTTTCGGTATTGTAATGTTGGGCTCTAGACTGAAGTCACCTCTGACGATTTGTTTGTGTTAGACAATAGTTTAGATGCAAATTATAAGTTCCCTAAAAGAAGTGTTATTGTGCACGCGCGCCACTCCACTTTGTATTTTGAACTTATGACATGTGTTACAGAAGTAGTACTGCATAGATATAGTACATGCCAGATTGTTCATGTTATCTTCCAATTAAAAGGATGCGAAAATGTTGAAAAATACAAAATTGCCATACACCGACAACTTTATAATGGGTACTAACGGAGTATAGTCTAAATTTAAGTAATTGCTTCTCCTTGGTTGAAAGACTCACCAAGAACATGCATTACTACAAATCAAATTTGAGAGAATAGAACAATCTTATGTGACTTCATAGGTAGTGAGTGTGCACATGGAAAGTGGAAACGATAATATAATTCAGCATTCAATCACGTGGGAATAACTGAAATAATATTATATATGTCATTCAATGGCTGATTGATAGTAAACTGAACACTAAAAATGATGTGTAAGCCGGTGCAGGAGACACACAAAAGAGTTATAATAGTGAATAGTTAATAATTGCTATTCTGATTTTTGTGTGTGAGCTCCTTGGTATGCACAGCTGTGTGGTTGTGCTGAACTTGTAGTAGAGTACTTCGGGAGTATTTCATTATAAAATGTACGTTTTCGTGATTCTGCTTTTGCGTTGTGGTATGTCCTTTTGCATGGTATAATAAACATACTTTTTTCCTTCGGCTCAATTATGGCTCTTATATATTTACAATTTTGAGGCTCTTATATATTCCACATGTTCTCAGGTATTAAGACACATCATAATTTAATGATTAGGGTTATATGAGCAATGAAGGTTATCCTTAGGAGATTACAACTGCTTGTGCTCATGTAAGCTTACTCAAAATATAGAGCCTATTTTATCGGTAACATTCTAAAAAAGTGGAAGAGGAAATATATAGGATTATTTGTCATGAGATCTTTCATGTTATTGGAGCGAAACTATGTTTGTTCACATCATAAATTTAAATTCTGCTAAACTTCTTATTCTAAATTTCATTCTTACAAATATTGCATGCAAAAAAAATTACTCCCTCTGACCCAAAATAAGTATAGCGGTTTTGAACTAAGCGTACTTCAACCTTACTTCAATACTGCGGCACTTATTATGGATCATGTATTGCGATTTTCAACTAAGGTTAGTTGAACCATAGTTCAAAACTGGGGCACTTATTAGGGATAGGAGGGGTAATAGAGATACAAATCATATGCATCTCTCTAAAATATGTCAGCCCATGCGGATGCACGGGTTGGCGACTAGTTCTTCTAGTAGATAGATCTTGCCTGATCGTAGGAACTTTTTGAAATACTACATTCCCCAACAGCCACCGCGAGCCGTAGTGTTGCAGCGTGCCTTGGCCGCCCACTATGTTGTCGGCTGCTGCTGGTGTGCCGAGCCCCTATGCCGGGAGACGCGCGTCACTCACTCTCGTCCACTAGCCTTCATCCTGTGTGCACTATCGCGAGCTTCACGCCTACTAGCAGGAGTTGCCGCACTGCTCCTAGTCATCCCTACCAAGCCCTGCTGACAACTGCACCCCGAGCTTCCACGCGCCTTGGCTCGGTTGGCTAATTAAGAGCATCATGTGCTACCAACATGAGACGTAGTGTTCCGGACGTGCATCGACTGCGCCGGATGCACGACCTGATCCACCTAGGCCAGCTAGAGATGTTGTGAGCGTCCCTCTGCCGAGTGTCATAGTTTTAGTTGGGCTCAAGCTGGGCTTAAAAGGTGAGTTTGAGTGCCCTAACGTATAGTGCCTAACGTTGATAAATTATTCTCTTTGACGGACAAGAAGAAAAGTCAATAGTTTTTTCCTCGCTTATGGGTGTCATTGGTGGGTAACTTTCATCAACTCTAGACATACTTTTAATCTCAGCCGTCGATTTTTATACTTGAAACAAAATCAACTGATATAAAACGATGACGGATGGAGAACTATGAAAGTCTCCGTCCTTTATTATTAGGCACTAACATTGATAAATTATTCTCTTTGACGGACAAGAAGAAAAACCAGTAGTTTTTTGCTTACTTATAGGTGGCATTGGTGGGTAATTTTCATTAACTCTAGACATACTTTTAATCTCAGCCGTCGGTTTTTATACTTAAAACAAAATCAATGGATATAAAACGGTGACGGATGGAGAACTATGAAAGTCTCCATCCTTTATTATTAGGTATAGATACCACTTCATCACCTACTTTAGAAAAAATTCTCCATTGCTCTCTCTCTCTCTCTCGTGTTCTTGCTCTCAAACCTACGGATTTCGATCTCTTTGCTCGATGCTCCATTTTCGAAACTGTTTCGGGGGATCGTTGCTTGGTATGTGACTCCTCCATTTGTCCAATTAGTTTTTGTTTTAGTGGTTTATATTTTGAATAATTAGCTACTTTTGGTGCTGCTGTAGATGAGCTTGCCTGTTGAATTCTTAGAGTTCTAAGTAGTTTGAATTCTTGCTATGGCTTCTATGTATCCCTATGAGTAGTTGCCATCAATTTTGTAGAGTTTTATTGATAAATGTTTGTCGCACAAAAAATTTCATAAAATTGTACGTGAACATGATGAGCCTCTTTGGAAGGCGTTCTTCGAGGAGCAGATCTCGGGAGCATCTTCTAGTGACAGCTCCGCTCGTCGTTCCTATGTTGAACCAAGTGAAAGTTCCATACGAGATGCCGCCACTAAAACATGCTTATGGCCTTGTGATGATTATATGGTTCGCATGGGTATTAAGGAGGAATTTGAGCAATTGGTTCACAATGCTGGTCTCGGTCCCTACATTTCAGATAAGTGTGATCAACACCTCATTCTACTAAATCATTTGTTCAAGGATTTAAATTTCATCCCCATGAGTCTAGGGTGTCTTTCAAACTTTATGAAAATCCTTTTACCATATCACTAGAGAGTTTTGCCCGCCATTGCAAAATTCCATTTTGGGGTTCGTTTGACGAACCACCAAGGGTTGAGTACCAATCATTTCTAACTAGTCTCTGCTACGGTGAAACGAGGGGTTGACACAAGGCAGAATAAAAAGCATTCATTTTCCTGCAATTCAGTACTTTGCCTTATTTAATGGGAAATGTATTGTAGGCAAACAAGATTGTAGTACACTCTGTGCCCCAGACTTGAGCCTTATACACGCTGCCCTCACCAATGATGAGAGTTATAATCTTGGGGCGATTGTTGCACGCAGGTTACAACACAACACTAATAGTGGTTGGTTCTATGGCGGAATCTATGCCACGCGTTTAGCAAGAGAGTTGGGTGTTTCACCTTTACCCTTTGACCCTATCATACCCACGGAGTATTTAGACTTTGATGCTATGAAAACTCATAAGTTCCTCAAAGGAGACATTCATAATTTCACTTATAAATTGTTATTTAAGAAACCGACTGTTGTGTACACATATTTGCCTGCGCCCGCTCTATTTGATTATCACAGCAAGGGAAGATATTTCGTTCTTGAGAGCGAGGCCTGAGCCCACAAGGTTGCGGACAAGGCGGCACCACAAGCTGAGGCATCCGCACCGAGAGCCTCCATGAGCTACCACGCCGACCACTATCCAGGCTACTGACTGCATACCAAGTTAGGCCAAAAGCCTAAGCTTGGGGGAGTACGTGTTTCTCACCGACTTTACATTCATGATCACACATCTCAATCGTCGGTATTCACACTTTTTAATTGTATTATCCATGCTTAATTTATTTTCTTGCTTTCTTCTTGTGTGTTTGAAAAAACGTAGAAAAACAAAAAAAAATGTCTAGTTGTAGTTAGTTTACTTTCTATGCTTGCCTAGTTGTAATATTAAGAAGAAAACCCAAAAAGATTTCCTTGTTCTTCTTTTGCTTGTAGGGAGTCTTCCCGTGTAAATTGTTTTTCTCGTTTTTGTTTTCCTCTTTCGTTTGCTTGTTCTAGAAAACCAAAAACTCTAAAAATATTTCAGTATGTTTCTCTTAAATTTCTTTCTTTTTATTTCTGGGTCGTACTAAGGAGAAGACCACAATGAAAATATTGAGTGGCTCTCTTTTGCATAATTGTTAATCTAATGAAGAGGCCATTTTACCTTGTCTTCTCCTGTTGAATAAAATGTTTGCAGATTCCAGCTTAGTCCACAGCACTCTTGCACCATTATTATTATTTCACATCATTCGATCGTGCAAGTGAAAGGCAATAATGACAATATTATATGAACTTGCCATGGCAGAGAGAAACTGGTATGAACTCGACTTGTTCTGTTTTTGTAAATAGGTTTAATCTAGTATCCATGATTCAGCCCATTATGATTAAACATGTTTGCAATGACAATTAGAGATTATAGTTTCACATGCCATGCATAAGTAGCTAAGAGTTAATAATGATTTATCTTGGATATCAACATTGCGTTAAAATGATCGTGATGTAGTATGATGATATGGTATCCTCCTCTGAATGTTCGAGTGGCTTGACTTGGCACATGTTTATGCATGTAGTTGAATCAAAACCAACATAGCCTCTATGATATTTATGTTCATGGTGTTCATATCCTACTCATGCAGGTGTCCAATGTTTATTATGCATGATGCATGTTCATGACCATTGTTGCTCTCTAGCTGGCCGCTTCCCAGCCTATTTGCTAGCCTTCACCTGTACTAAGCGGGATTTCTCCTTGTGCCTCAAATTAAAAAACTCAATTTATTCCAGATGAGTGCACCATACCTACCTATATGTGGTATTACCCTACCGTCCTAAGTAAATTTCATCTGCCACCTCTAAAAACTTCAAATAAATATCCTTTTTGTGTGCCTGGATCGCTCATGGAATGACTGGAGGTGGTCGGTATCTTCCATGCTAAGTGGGTTATTCTTAGGTCGAGTGTTTATTCACTCGCCATCGCACGAGAAAAGGGCCATAATAGGGATTCCCAGTCCCAAATTGCAAAAAAGAAAAAGCTTATAAATAAAGAAACAAAAACTCCCAATGGAGTCCAAACCTTTACTTTTCAACTTGGGAACCGCCACTAGCGTGTTTAGCATGGGAGATATTGATAACTGATAGTCGTGAAGTAAATGAGAAGGGTGCATTTCTCAAAATATCATTTACCTCTGTTTTAAAAACTTGAGCTCTGGCACCTTTGCAAATTACTACTTCCCTCTACGAAGGAACTATCTATTTACTTTTATGTTGGGTTATCACCTTCTCTAATAAGCGCCAGATCTGAGAGCACTGTTATCATGCCTATGAATTGTGTGTAATGAATGTTGGGGGTTATCATGACTGGATCTTTTCTAGCATGAATTACAATGTTTAGTCGCTGCTCGGACTTTGGAGGTGCTCTGCATTTATATTTTGTGGTCTCAGAAAGGGTTAGCGAGATACCATTATTGTCATATTATATGATGGTTATTTTGATAACGTGTTGCTGTTTGAGATATCTTATTATTGCTCGTTAGCTGATTATGTCATTGATATGAATCATTATAATTTTGAGGAGTTATTGTCAACATGGTTGGTTATAATGTCGGCTGAAAACATGGGTGTTGTTTAAGCTTATTTATGCAAACAAGAGTAAAAGAGTTCGTAAAAGTTTTTCTTTCTCACTTTCAGTTTATCAACTGAATTGCTTGAGGACAAGAAAAGGTTTAAGCTTGGGGGAGTTGATACGTCTCCATCGTATCTAATTGTCCTAACGCTTTTCCTCTTGTTTCGGACTCTAAATTGCATGATTTGAATGAAACTAACCCCGGACAGACGTTGTTTTCAGCAGAACTATCATGGTGTTGTTTTTGTGCAGAACTAAAAGTTCTCGGAATGGAACAAAACTTTGCGACGATTTTTTATATAATAAAAGAAAAATACTGGAGCCAAGAACCACCAGAGGGAGGCACCTGGGTGGGCACAACCCACCAGGGCACCCCCCCTACTGGCGCGCCCAGGTGGGTTGTCCCCACCTGATGGCCCCGCAGACGTCAACCCTGATACTATATTCACATTTTCCGAGAAAAAAATCAGGGAGAAAGAATTATCGTGATCTACGAGATGTAGAAGCTGCCACCTCCTATTCTTCCTCAGCAGGCCAGATCTGGAGTCCGTTTGGGGCTCCGGAGAGGGGGATCTTTGTCCTTCATCATCACCAACCCTTCTCCATTGCCAATTCCATGATGCTCCCCATTGGGAGTGAGTAATTCCTTCGTAGGCTCGCTGGTCGGTGAGGATTTGGATGAGATTCATCATGTAATCTAGTTAGTTTTCTTAGGGTCGATCCCTAGTATCCATTGTGTCATGAGATTGATGTTGCTATGACTTTGCCATGCTTAATGCTTGACACTTTGGGCCCGGGTGCCATGATTTCAGATCTGAACCGTTTATGATATGATAATTATATTCATGTTTTAGATCTGATCTTGCAAGTTATAGTCATCTACTACGTGTTATGACCCGTCAACCCCGGAGTGACAATAATCAGAACCACTCCTGATGATGACCGTAGTTTGAGGAGTTCATGTATTTACCATGTGTTAATGCTCTGTTCCAGTTCTCTATTAAAAGGAGGCCTTAATATCCCTTAGTTTCCAATATGGACCCCGCTGCCATGGGAGGGTAGGACAAAATATGTCATGCAAGTTCTTTACATAAGCACATATGACTATTTACGGAATACATGCCTACATTATATTTATAAACTGAAGCTAGTGCCGTATCGCCCTAGGTTATGACTGTCACATGATGAATATCATCCAACAAATTACCGATCCAATGCCTACGAATTTATCCTATATTGATCTTGTTAGGTTATTACTGATATCGTTACTGTTGCACTTGTTACAAAACTACTGCTATCATTGTTACCATTACTATTCTTGCTGCCACTACTATCAAAACTATCATATTGCCTTGCTACTGATTACTTGCTGCAGATAATTAATCTCCAGGTGTGGTACAATTGATAACTCAGCTCCTAATTGATACGCCCATTTTGCATCATGATTTTATATTGATGTTTATTGCATTATGGGCTGTTATTTCACATTATGTCATAAAACTTATGCCTTTTCTCTCTTATTTTACAAGGTTTACATGAAGATGGAGAATGCCGGCAGCTGGAATTCTAGGCCGGAAAAGGAGCAAATATTGGAGACATATTATGCACAACTGAGAAAGGCCTGAAACTCCACGAAAGTCAGTTTTGGAATATATAAAAAATATCGGGCGAAGAAAGCACCAGACGGGGGCCACCCGCCGTCCACGAGGGTGGGGCACGCCTTACCCCTTGGGCGCGCCCCCTGTCTCATGGGCCACCTGGCAGCCCCCCGATGCCCATCTTCTGGTATAAGGTGTCGTCTGCCCTGGAAAAAATCATAAGGAGGTTTTCGGGACGACGCGCCACCGTCTCGAGGCGGAATCTTGGTGGAACCAATCTAGGGCTCCGGCGGAGCTGTTCTACCGGGGAAACTTCTCTCCCGGAGGGGGAAATCGTCATCATCGTCATCACCATCGATTCTCCCATCGGGAGGGGGTCCATCCCCATCAACATCTTCACCATCACCATCTCCTCTCAAACCCTAGTTCATCTCTTGTATCAAATCTTTGTATCAAAACCTCAGATTGGTACATGTGGGTTGCTAGTAGTGTTGATTACTCCCTGTAGTTGATGCTAATTGGTTTATCCGGTGGAAGATCATATGTTCAGATCCATTATGCATATTAATATCCCCCTGATTATGAACATGAATATGATTTGTGAGTAGTTACGCTTGTTCCTGGGGACATGGGAGAAGTCTTGCTATAAGTAGTCATGTGAATTTGGTATTCGTTCGATATTTTGATGAGATGTATGTTGTCTTTCCTCTAGTGGTGTTATGTGAACGTCGACTACATGACACTTCACCATTGTTTGGGCCTAGAGGAAGGCATTGGGAAGTAATAAGTAGATGATGGGTTGCTAGAGTGACAGAAGCTTAAACCCTAGTTTATGTGTTGCTTCGTAAGGGGTTGATTTTGATCCATATGTTTCATGCTATGGTTAGGTTTACCTTAATACTTCTTTTGTAGTTGCGGATGCTTGCAATAGAGGTTAATCATAAGTGGGATGCTTGTCCAAGTAAGGGCAGCACCCAAGCACCGGTCCACCCACATACCAAATTATCAAAGTAACGAACGCAAATCATATGAGCATGATGAAAACTAGCTTGACGATAATTCCCATGTGTCCTTGGGAGCGCTTTCCTTTATATAAGAGTTTGTCCAGGCTTGTCCTTTGCTACAAAAAGGATTGGGCCATATTGCTGCACCTTATTTACTTTTACGACTTGTTACTCGTTACAAATTACCTTATCACAAAACTATATGTTACTGATAATATCAGTGTTTGCAGAGAATACCTTACTGAAAACTGCCTATTATTTCCTTCTGCTCCTCGTTGGGTTTGACACTCTTACTTATCGAAAGGACTACGATAGATCCCCTACACTTGCGGGTCATCAAGACTCTTTTCTGGCGCCATTTCCGGGGAGTGAAGCGCCTTTGGTAAGTGAAATTTGGTAAGGAAAATTTTATATAGTGTGCTGAAATTTACTATCACTTGTTACTATGGAACATAATCCATTGAGGGGCTTGTTCAGGGTATATTCACCCCGACCAGTAGAGCAAAGAGTTGCTCCTCAACCTACTGAACCTACTGAAAATGTTTACTTTGAAATTCCTTCGGGTATGATAGAGAAACTGATAGCTAATCCCTTTACAGGAGATGGAACATTGCATCCCGATTTGCACCTAATCTATGTGTATGAAGTTTGTGGATTATTTAAGCTTGCATGTATGCCCGAGGTTGTTATCAAGAAGAAGTTCTTCCCTTTATCTTTGAAGGGAAAGGCATTGACATGGTTTAGGCTATGCGATGATATTGGATCCTGGAACTACAACCGATTGAAATTGGAATTTCATCAGAATTTCTATCCTACGCATCAGGTTCATCGTGATCGTAATTATATATATAATTTTTGGCCTCGCAAAGGAGAAAGTATCTCTAAAGCTTGGGGAGGCTTAAGTCAATGTTATATTCATGCCCCAATCATGAGGTCTCAAGAGAAATTATTATTTCAAAATTTCTATGCTCGGCTTTCTCTCGATAATCGCTCCATGCTCGACACTTATTGCACCGATTCTTTTATAATGAAGACTATTGAATTCAAATAGGATTTATTGGAAAGAATTAAACGCAACTCTGAAGATTGGGATCTCGACGAAGATAAGGAGTCAAGTATAACACTTAAGTTTGATTGTGTTAAATCTTTTATGGATACCAATGTTTTCCGTGAATTTAGCACTAAATATGGACTTGACTCTGAGATAGTAGCTTCTTTATGTGAATCATTTGCTACTCATGTTGATCTCCCTAAGGATAAGTGGTTTAAATATCATCCTCCGATTGAAGTAAAAGTAGTTGAACTTGTTAGAGGTGAAGAAAAGACTATCACTTATAATGTTGATCCTATTGTTCCTACTGCTTATATTGAGAAACCACCCTTCCCTGCTAGAATAAAGGATCATGCTAAAGCTTCAGCTATGGTTCGTAAGAGTAATACTAGAACACCTACACCCTCTGAGCAAATTAAAGTTGAACCTAGTGTTGCTATGGTTAAGGATCTCTTGGTCGATAATATTTATGGGCATGTTATTTACTTCCGTGATGAGCTGCTAGAATTGCTAGACCCGATACTAAAAATAAACATAGACCTGTTGTAGGCATGCCTGTTATTTCTGTTAAAATAGGAGATCGTTGCTCTCATGGTTTATGTGACATGGGTGCTAGTGCGAGTGCAATACCTCATTCCTTATACGAAGAAATTATGAACGATATTGCACCTGTTGAGCTAGAAGGTATTGATGTTACAATTAAGCTTGCTAATAGAGATACTATTTCACCAGTTGGGATTGTTAGAGATGTTGAAGTCTTGTGTGGGAAAGTCAAATACCCTACTGATTTTCTTATTCTTGGTTCCCCACAAGATGACTTTTTCCCTATTATATTTGGTAGACCCTTTTTGAATACTTTTAATGCTAAGATAGACTGCAAAAAGGATGTTCTTACTTGGTTTAGGGGATATGTCTCATGATTTTAACTTTGCTAAATTTCGTAGACAACCCCATGATGAAGAATTGCCTAGTAAGGATGAAATTATTGGTCTTGCTTCTATTGTCGTGCCTCCTAACACCCTTTAGAACAATATCTACTAGACCATGAAAATGATATGTTTTTGAATGAGAGAAGGGAAATAGATGAAATATTATTTAAACAGGGACATTTATATAAACACAACTTGCCTGTTGAAATTCTAGGGGATCCTCCTCCACCCAAGGGTGATCCCTTGTTTGAACTCAAACATTACTTGATACTCTGAAGTATGCTTATCTTGATGAAAAGAAGATATATCATGTTATCATTAGTGCTAACCTTTCAGAGCAGGAAGAAGAGAAATTATTTAAAACTCTGAAGAAGCACTGTTCTGCCATTGGATATACTCTTGATGATCTTAAGGGCATTAGCCCCACTCTGCGCCAGCATAAAATAAAATTGGAGAAAGACGCTAAACTGGTTGTTGATCATCAACGACGGTTAAATCCTAGGATGAAAGAAGTGGTAAGGAAAGAAATACTAAATCTCCTAGAGGCAGGTATAGTTTATCCAGTTGCTGATAGTCAGTGGGTAAGTCATGTCCATTGTGTCCCTAAGAAGGGAGGTATTACTGTTGTTCCTAATGATAAAGATGGATTGATCCCACAAAGAATTTTTACAATCTATAGGATGGTAATTGATTTCCGCAAATTAAATAAAGCTACTAAAAAGGATCATTACCCTTTACCTTTTGTTGATCAAATGCTAGAAATATTATCCAAACATACACATTTTTGCTTTCTAGATGGCTATTCTGGTTTCTCTCAAATACCTGTGTCAAAAGAGGACCAAGAAAAGACCACTTTTACTTGCCCTTTCGGTACCTTTGCTTATAGATGTATGCCTTTTGGCTTATGTAATGCACCTGCTACCTTTCAAAGATGCATGATGGCTATATTCTCTAATTTCTGTGAAAAGATTGTTGATGTTTTCATGGATGATTTTTCCGTTTATGGAACTTCTTTTGATGATTGCTTAGGCAACCTTGATCGAGTTTTACAGAGATGTGAAGAAACTAATCTTGTCTTGAATTGGGAGAAGTGCCACTTTATGGTTAATGAAGGTATTGTCTTGGGCATAAAATTTCTGAAAGAGGTATTGAAGTTGATAAACCTAAAGTAGATGCTATTGAAAAGATGTCGTGTCCCAAGGACATCAAAGGTATAAGAAGTTTCCTTCGTCATGTCGGGTTTTATAGGAGGTTCATTAAGGACTTCTCGAAAATCTCTCGGCCTCTGACTGACCTCTTACAAAAATATGTTCCTTTTGTCTTTGATGATGATTGTGTAGAAGCATTTGAAATACTTAAGAAAGCATTGATTTCTGCACCTTGTCTAGCCTCCTGACTGGAATTTACCTTTTGAAATTATGGGCGATGCTAGTGATTATGATGTAGGTGTTGTTCTAGGACAAAGAGTTGATAAGAAATTAAATGTTATCCAATGTGCTAGTAAAACTCTAGACATTGTCCAGAGAAATTATGCTACTACTGAAAAAGAATTTTTAGCAGTTGTATTTGCTCGTGATAAGTTCAGGCCTTATATTGTTGATTCTAAAGTAACTGTTCACACTAATCATGCTGCTATTAAATATCTTATGGAAAAGAAAGATGCTAAACCTAGACTTATTAGATGGGTTCTCTTGCTACAAGAATTTGATTTGCATATTACTGATAGAAAGGGAGCTGAGAACCCCGTTGCAGACAACTTGTCTAGGTTAGAGAACGTTCTTGATGACCCACTACCCATTGATGATAGCTTTCCTGATGAACAATTAGCTGTCATAAATGCTTCTCGTGATGCTCCTTGGTATCCTAATTATGCTAATTACATTGTTGCTAAATTTATACCACCTAGTTTCACATACCAGCAAAAGAAAAAGTTTTTCTATAATTTAAGACATTACTTCTGGGATGACCCACACCTTTATAAAGAAGGAGTAGATGTTATTATTAGACGTTGTGTACCTGAGCATGAACAGGAACAGATCCTATGCAAGTGTCACTCCGAGGCTTATGGAGGACACCATGCTGGAGATAGAACTGCACATAAGGTACTGCAATCTGGTTTTTATTGGCCTACTCTCTTCAAGGATGCCCATAAGTTCGTCCTGTCTTGTGATGAATGTCAAAGAACTGGTAATATTAGTAGACGTCAAGAAATGCCTATGAGCTATTCACTTGTTATTGAACCATTTGATGTCTGGGGCTTTGAATATATGGGATCGTTTCCTTCCTCTGATGGTTATACACATATTTTAATTGCTATTGATTATGTTACTAAGTGGGTAGAAGCTATTCCAACTAGTAGTGCTCATCACATCACCTCTATTAAGATGCTTAGAGAAGTTATTTTTTCCAATGTTTGGAGTCCCTAGATACTTAATGACCGATGGTAGTTCACATTTTATTCATGGTGATTTCCGCAAAATGCTTGCTAAGTATGATGTTAATCATGGAGTTGTATCCCCATACCACCCCCAGTCTAGTGGTCAAGTAGAACTAAGTAACAGAGAGCTGAAATTAATTTTGCAAAAGACTGTTAATAGATCTAGAAAGAATTGGTCCAAGAAACTTGATGATGCATTATGGGCCTATAGAACTGCATGTAAAAATCCTATGGGCATGTCTCCGTATAAACTGGTTTATGGAAAAGCATGTCACAATTACCTCTCAAACTACAACATGGCATATTGGGCCATTAAAGAGTTCAATTATGATTTCAAACTTGCCGGTGAAAAGAGGTTATTTGACATTAGCTCACTTGATGAATGGAGAACCCAGGCCTATGAACAAGTTACAAAACCTAACAACCACATGCACTTTTGCAACAGAGATATACATGGCAATATGAACTCTAACATGCATGCTTTAGCAACCAACATGTAGAGCATCTCATGATGAACATTTTGACATATCATTTGCTTCATTTGGATAAACATGCACCAAGCTATCACATCTCAAACATGGCATGGAAATAACAAGTAGCAGCAGTTTATATCATGTAGCACCCTTGCCACGAAGATTAAGACATCTAGATGGACTCAAACAAGCATGACACAATGGAACAAAACATAGTACACATCACCACGATCATTTTGACATATCATATGCACAAATCGGACATACACCCAAAAAGTTATTGCCATCCCAAGAAGCCATCAGACAACTAAATGCAAAAAGGACTTAGAAAAAAAAACAAGGGTCGACCTCAGATCTGGTCAACGCGGTCAACGCGGGTTGGGGGTGGAGCAGGTCACGGGCGCAGGCGCGGACCCGGGAACCCGCTAGGGTTCGGGGCAGCCCGATCTGGATCGGCTTGGAGCTCGAGCGCGGCGGGATCGGCGACCGGAGCGGCCGGCGGCGAGGCGGCACGGGTGGCCGGCGGCGTGCAGTAGGCGGGGCGGCGGGGCACACAGCAGCCGGAGGCGGCCACGGGGCCGGGCGGCGGCGTCGAGGACCGCCGGCGGGAGGCGTCCGGCCCGGCGAGCGACGGCGGCGGCGCGTCCCAGGTGCAGGGCGCGTCGGGCGGGCGGCGGCGGAGGGAGAACCCGCGGGGGCCGGGAGCGGTGGCGGAGTGCCACGTGTCGGGCGCGGAGAGGCCGAGGGCGGCGGCGGACACGTCCAGCCAGGGACGGACACGTCCGGCGCTGCGGGAGGAGGAAGAATTAGGGTTTTTTAGACGAAAATGGCATGGGGGGCGTTTTTATAGGCACAAGGAGCTAGGAGACTCCAAATGGGGAGCGGTTTTCGGCCACGCGGTCACAATTCGACAACCGAGATGATGGGAAGGGTTGTGCTGGGTTGGTGGGCTGTTGTGGAGGGGGTCTTGGGCCTCAAAGAAGAGATTCTTTTAGCCCACTAGGTTAACCGTTGGAGTACCGAACGAACTCCAAACGCGACGAAACTTGATAGGCGGCCTACACGTACCAAAACAACAATACACGACAAGTCTCGCGTCGTTCCGAAAACGTTACACGGCCACACACGAAAGAAGGACTCGGGGATGCCACGGGCACGTGTGAGAGCGTCGGAACTCAAAACGGACAACGGGAAGAGATGAGTGGGACCAGATACAAGTGACAACACAAATGCAATTCAATGCACATGACAACATGACATGGATGAAATGCACACACGCACACGACAAAACGACGAAACCCGAAAAGACGAAGAACCCGGAATGGAACTGATGAAGCCAAAGTTTATATATTGCCATATAGGGAAAGTGTTACATCTGGGGCATTACATGTATGATCTATTAGTGTGGAGAAAATAAACTTTATACGATCTTGTGATATGGAAGCAATAAAAGCGACGGACTGCATAATAAAGGTCCATATCACAAGTGGCAATATAAAGTGACATTCTTTTGCGCTAACATTTTGTACATCCAACCATGAAAGCACATGACAACCTCTGCTTCCCTCTGCGAAGGGCCTATCTATTGTTCTTGCCTTATACTTTATACAAGAGTCAGGGTGATCTTTACCTTTCCCTTTTTTACATTTTATCATTTGGCAAGCACATTGTGTTGGAAAGATCCTGACATATATACCCAGTTGGATGTAAGCTATCATGAACTATTATTGTTGACATTACCCTTGAGGTAAAAGGTTGGGAGGCAACACTATAAGCCCCTATCTTTCTCTGTGTCCGATTAAAACTCCATACCCATAAGTATTGCATGAGTGTTAGCAATTGTGAAAGACTAAATGATAGTTGAGTATGTGGACTTGCTGAAAAGCTCTTATATTGACTCTTTCCAATATTATGATAAATTGTAATTGCTTCAATGACTGAGATCATTGTTTGTTAGTTTTCAATGAAGTTTCTGATTCATACTTGACATTGTGAATGGATTGTTACTTTAGCATAAGAAATCATATGACAATAAATATGTTGTTGTTATAAGAATGATCATGATGCCCTCATGTCCGTATTTTATTTTATTGACACCTCTATCTCTAAACATGTGGACATATTTTTCGATATCGGCTTCCGCTTGAGGACAAGCGAGGTCGAAGCTTGGGGGGAGTTGATACGTCCATTTTGCATCATGCTTTTACATTGATGTTTATTGCATTATGGGCTGTTATTTCACATTATGTCATAATACTTATGCCTTTTCTCTCTTATTTTACAAGGTTTACATGAAGATGGAGAATGCCGGCAGCTGGAATTCTAGGCTGGAAAAGGAGCAAATATTGGAGACATATTCTGCACAACTGAGAAAGGCCTGAAACTCCACGAAAGTCAGTTTTGGAATATATAAAAAATATCGAGCAAAGAAAGCACCAGAGGGGGGCCACCCACCGTCCATGAGGGTGCGGGGCGCGCCCTACCCCTGGGCGCGCCCCCCTGTCTCGTGGGCCACCTGGCAGCCCTCCGATGCGCATCTTCCGGTATAAGGTGTCTTTTGCCCTGGAAAAAATCATAAGGAGGTTTTCAGGACGAAGCACCGCCGTCTTGAGGCGGAACCTTGGCGGAACCAATCTAGGGCTCCGGCGGAGCTGTTCTGCCGGGGAAACTTCCCTCCAGGAGGGGCAAATCGTCAACATCGTCATCGCCATCGATCCTCTCATCGGGAGGGGGTCCATCTCCATCAACATCTTCACCAGCACCATCTCCTCTCAAACCCTAGTTCATCTCTTGTATCAAATCTTTGTATCAAAACCTCACATTGGTGCCTCTGGGTTGCTAGTAGTGTTGATTACTCCTTGTAGTTGATGCTAGTTGGTTTATCCGATGGAAGATCATAGGTTCAGATCCATTATGCATATTAATATCCCTCTGATTATGAACAAGAATATGATTTGTGAGTAGTTACATTTGTTCCTGAGGACATGGAAGAATTCTTGCTATAAGTACTCATGTGAATTTGGTATTCACTCGATATTTTGATGAGATGTATGTTGTCTTTCCTGTAGTGGTGTTATGTGAACGTAGACTACATGACACTTCACCATTGTTTGGGCCTAGAGGAAGGCATTGGGAAGTAATAAGTAGATGATGGGTTGCCAGAGTGACAGAAGCTTAAACCCTAGTTTATGCGTTGCTTCGTAGGGGGTTGATTTGGATCCATATTTTTCATGCTATGGTTAGGTTTACCTTAATACTTCTTTTGTAGTTGTTGATGCTTTCAATAGAGGTTAATCATAAGTGGGATGCTTGTCCAAGTAAGGGCAGCACCTAAGCACCGGTCCACCCACATACCAAATTATCAAAGTAACGAACGTGAATCATATGAGCGTGATGAAAACTAGTTTGACGATAATTCCCATGTGTCCTCGAGAGCGCTTTCCTTTATATAAGAGTTTTTCCAGGATTGTCCTTTGCTACAAAAAGGATTAGGCCATATTGATGCACCTTATTTACTTTTACCACTTGTTACTCGTTACGAATTACCTTATCACAAAACTATCTGTTACCGATAATATCAGTGCTTGCAGAGAATACCTTACTGAAAATTGCCTATCATTTCCTTCTGCTCCTCGTTGGGTTCGACACTCTTACTTATCGAAAGGACTACGATAGATCCCCTACACTTGTGTGTCATCACTAATACTTACAAATATTCTTTGGCTCCCCTTGTGTCGAATCTATAAATTTGGGTTGAATACTCTATCCTCGAAAACTGTTGTGATCCCCTATACTTGTGGGTTATCATGCCACGCCTCGACTCCCTCCACCCCGACCTCCTGTATCGCCATCCTGATCCCGCACCGGCCATCCTAGCTCCTGCCGCGAGCGGCCACACCGGCGCAGGATTCGGCCGGCGCAGGGCCCCAACGAGGCCAACAACAGTGGATCCGGCCGACGCGGGCCCCCAGCGAGGCCGACAGCAGTGGATCTGGCCGCCACGGAAGATGTTGCCGCCGGTCTCCACTGACTCATGCGGTTCGTTTGTGCCCGGCATGTAGTGCTCCACTTGGGGTTCGCCCGTGCGATCGTTGTAGCTCGGTTGGGGATTACATACAACTCGATTGTGGCCCGTTACAGCTCAGTTTGTGGGTGGACCTCACTGACCAGGGCCCTCCCTCGATCCAGCAAAGATCCTACGCCTGCGACGACATGGATGACTGTGCCTCCTCGCGTCGGATGCAGCTGCTGTTCAGACAGATCTGCCGCCCTGTGTGCTGCCCGGACGACTTCAGCCTCCATGTCGTGACCCGCGCCGACCAAAGACACCCCAGCCCCTGTGCAGTTCGCTCGGTGCGCCTGTGCAGCGCGGAGTTCGCCTGCAGTACGGCTGTGGGGCACGACGTAGCTCATGTATTCATTCAGCCAGCGGCGCTTGCAGTTTGCTCCGAGCTTGGGCGTCTCGTTTTTTATGCAGCCTATGTTCCTCCTCTCTGGTGCTTGCAGTACAACCCACGATGCGCCCGAGGACCTCGGGTGGTGTGATTTACTGCTTTTGGTCACCACTCGACTGCTCTGCAATTGGACACAGCTCGGTTCACTTTTTTGTTTTCAGAAGAAATTTTTCAATGCATTTTCCTATTATTGATGCTTGCGATTCGGGTGTTTTAGTCCTCAGCGAGCAACTTGTAGTGCGTTGATGTAGCTCATTCCCCCACCTAACTAGCATCTCCAGTCCTCAGGAGCATACTCTTTTTCGGGTTTTATGCATGCCCGCATTGCAACAAACTTATATTGATCCTTTACCTTCATGGAAAATTTGTAGTAGATTTCTAAGGATCGGTAGCATGCTTTTTCTGAGTGCTACATGGCAACAAACTGATTTTTCTCTCAACTCACCATGGCAACATCATTTGCTATGACAAATCATCATCAATTTGACATGACAATTTTACATATATTGAATAGCTACCATCTTTTGATTTCGTAAATAATTTCCATGGAATTTATGTTTCATTTTTTTAAGTTCATGATTGAATATGAGTTGTTGCCGTGGCAACATTCTGTATTATGTGCCATGACATAACTCTACAAGTAATTAGAGTTGATAGAATCGCTATGAGAAGTTGCCATGGCAAAATGTTGGGACGTTGCCGTGGCATATTTCTGGAGTATTTTTCTCACACTTTTCGCAAATGTATGAAACAAAGTCTACACTCATGGCAACATAAATTTTAATATGCCACACTTTTCACGGTCTATCTTAATATGTTGACATGGAACATGGCTAATTTTCTTACTTATATTGAAATTTTTATTACACAATCCATGACCATATAAAAAAACTAACATGGCAATTTTAATATGCTTTTTGGCCATGGAAATTTGAACTTAATAACAAATTTACATTTTAATATCATGGAAAAATTGTTTGTAGCTTGGCAAATTTTACTTTATTGCCAATGGAAAATTTACCTACATTGCGATTCAGGTATTTATATTAACTTTGCCATGTCAAATTTACCTTTATTGTTTTTGCATGGCAAAAAATGACCCCTAATTTCCATGGCAATTTTATTTTTAAATACATGGCAAATTTACTTAAACATACGTGGCAATTTTTACTTGATCGCTCATGTCAAAATATACTTTTTTTTGCCATGGCAAATTTACTTTACGGACTAAGGCAAATTTACTTTATGAACCATGCCAAAATTCCTATATATTTGCCATGGCAAAAAATTGCCCCTATTTTTCCATAGAAATTTTACTTTTAGATACATGGCAAATTTATGTTAACGTACATGACAATTTTTACATTGATCGCTCATGGCAGTTTATTTCCATGGCAAAAGTACTCCACTTTTGTCATGGCAAAAAATAATCCATTTCTTGCCATGGCAATTTTCACTCCATTTTTTCCATGGCAAATATAACTCCACTTTTTACCATGACAAAAATATGTTCATTTTCACAAGGCAAATTTTAGGTTAAGTTGCCATGGCAATTTTTAGTTGAAGTCGTCATGGCAAATTTATTGTAAAGAGCATGTCAATTTTATTTCAAATATTATGGCAAATTTTAATTTATAGAACATGGCAAATTTTACTTTGTAGCATCTTAAATATACTTGTGTAACCATGGAATTTTTAGTTTGTTTCCATGGCAATTTTTACTCCATTTTATGCGATGGCAAACTTCTTTAATTATACTGTTCAAAAACATATAAACTTCTCATGGCAAACTTTGCCATGTTTTTGACTTTGCCATGGCAACTTACCATGTTCAAAAACATGGCAACCTTTTGTAGATGTTCAAAAATATGAAAATTTTGCATGGCATTTTAAAATGTTCAAAAATATGCCAAACTTTAATATGTGGAAAAACATGCTACCTTCTAATTAAGTTTGTTCAAAAACATGACAAGCTTATTTTAATTAACATATTCAAAAACATGCAAACTTGCCATGGCAACTAAAGATGTTCAAAAAAACATGGGCATGTTTGTAGATGTTTTAAAACATAGAAAAATTTCCATGGCAACTAAAATCAGTATTGCTTATAGATGCATTTTTTGCCAAGGTTCGTTGTGCCTTTTTGCCATGTCCATCTGGAGAATGTTTGTCATGGACATTACAAATTAGTTTGAGAACACGACAAGTTTGTTCTTTCAATATTTTTTTGCCATGGGGATTACATGTAGAATATCATTACAACTTAAGATGTTTTCTCCATTTTCCGAAAATTTCTATGTGTCTAGAGAGAAAAAAAATTCACGATATCACTTCATGAAAACTTTTATGTTTTTTATGTTCAGAATCAATAACCCCGAACGACCCATATTTTTGCTTCTCATCTGCCACCCCCTCGCTATCGTCATACGAATCTTAATGTCTGCGCTTGCCATGTCATCACTAGGGAGTCATTCGGGACGAAGCCAAAAGCCAGCAAACCACTCCCTCGCTCTCCTCCCTTCCCCTTCTCTTATCCACACCCACACCACACAACATGAGCATAATAATTTCTTATCTCAAATTAGTCTAAGTGAAGCATGAGAGAATTTCTTCAAAAATACCAAAGCACACCATGCTCAAAAAGATAATAAGTGAAGCACTAGAGCAATTCCATAGCTCTCGAAAAATTTAAGTGAAGTATAAGAGCAAGCATAGCATAATTTGGCTCTCTCAAATAGGTGTGTACAGCAAGGATACTTATTAAAAGATAAAAATAAAAACAAGCAAAGACTCATATCATACAAGACGCTCCAACCAAAACTCATAATATGTGACGAATAAAAATATAGTCTCAAGTAAAATACCGATGGTCACTAGAAGAAAGAGGGCATGCCACTCGGGGCATCCCCAAGCTTAGTTGCTTGATACTTCTTTAATATTATCTTGGGGTGCCTCGGGCATCCCCAAGCTTAGTCTTTTTCTACTCCTTATTCCTTCATCCATTGTGATCTCACCCAAAACTTGAAAACTTCAATCACACAAAACTTACCAAAACCTCGTGAGATCCATTAGTATAACAAAACTAATCTTTACTCTAAGTATTGTAGCAAACCAATTCATATTTTGTAATTGTATTATATCTACTGTATTCTAACTTTTCTATGGTAAAAACTCTTCAAAAGAAACCATAGATCAATCAAAACAAGCACATAACTCAACAAAAACAGAATCTGTCAAAAACAGAATAGTCTGTAAAAATGTGATTTTTGACCATGCTTTGTAGCTCTGAAAATTCTGAAAAATTAGGACAATGTGGGAAATTTGTATATTTATAACTTAAAAAGAATTCAAGAGTTTATCACACTGCAGTAATCTTCAGAATTCTAACTCTTGACGCGAAAGTTTCTGAATTTCAACGCAATCAAATCAACTATCAACCAAATCATCCCAAAGGCACAAACATTTATTTAAACCAAAAAAACACATCAAATCAGAGGTATTATTGGGAATTTATTGAAAACAGCAAGAAAACCAAAAAGCAAAAAAGATACAAATTGGGTTGCCTCCCAACGAGCACTATCGTTTTACGCCCTTAGCTAGGCATAATACCAAGATCTTAAGTGTTATCATCCTTGTTTTCCAACTCCTCAATCATACATTTCTTCAAAGATTTGGCATACATTTCCTCAACAAAGATACTTCTAGGGACAAGATCAAGGAATTTTCTTTTGTAAAGGGGACTTTTTATTACTTCAATAAATTGGGATGAATACTAATCATTTTAAGATCCCCTTTGTTGTTATAGAAGTAGCCCCCTTGTTTTTGCGACTTTTTATGGGTGTTCTTTTCGTTAGTATTAACAGAAGAAAAGGCGGTGCTCAAGTTACTAAAAATTTCTTCCAATTTATCAATCCGAGAAGGACTTTCTTCAATTCTTTCATTGACTACGGGTTCCTTCTATTTTAACAATTTAAAAACATCACCCGCTTTCAACCCAAATTTATTAGCAAGATTATGCATCTTTTTATCCAAATTTTCAATATGTTCTTTAGTGAGCATTCCCTTCTTAATAGCATCTAATCTTTGCATAACATGCTCAAGAGTAAAAATTGTTCCATTGATAATAATAGAAGGGGAACCCACTAAACTTCACATAGCATTCAAAGCATCAAGAGGAGGACAACTTCATAAATTTCCTCGAGTAATGGTATCAAGGACAAATCTAAACCAAGTGGTGATTCCCACGTAAAAATTTCGAAGAAGAACAATAGTGGATTGCTTATGAATAGATCTGTTATTAGCATTGCAAATCCTATACCAAGCATGTTTTAGACTTTCTCCTCATCTTTGCTTAAAATTAAGAACTTCGTTCTCGGGGGTGCAAATGATGGGGGGAGAACAAGCCATGATGACGAGAAAGTAAGAACACAAATAGATCCGGCAAGAAAACGGTGAACGAGAAAAAGGGGAAATAAAAATGACAAATTTTTGTGAAGTGGGGGAGATGAAAATGAGAGGCAAATGGCAAATATTTTAAATTGCAAGGACATGAGATTTGTGATTAGGAACCTGATGGATGTTGATGATGTCTGTCTGGCAACGGCGCCAGTAATTCCTTTGACGTGCACTTGAGATGCGTCGGTATTTCCCCAAAGAGGAAGGGATGATGCAGCACAGCGACGGTAAGTATTTCCCTCAGTTATGAAAATAGGTTATCAAACTAGTAGGAGAACCACGCAACACTATGTAAACGATACTTGCACACAAAGAACAAATACTTGTAACCCGATGTGTTAAAGGGGTTGTCGATCCCTTTCGGGTAACAGTGCCAGAAATTGACGAGTTGACGGGATAAAATTGTAGTAGATTGACATATGCAAATAAAAGCAAATAAAATGCAGCAATGTATTTTTGTATTTTTTATAATATAGATCTGGAAATAATAGTATCAAATAAAGGAAAAAAGGCAAATGGCAATATAGATCTGAAAGTATATGATTGGAAAATATACCCGAGGGTCGTAGATTTCACTAGTGGCTTCTCTCAAGAAAATAGCATGCGGTGGGTAGACAAATTACTGTTGGGCAATTGATAGAAAAGCAAATAATTATGACGATATCCAAGACAATGATCATGTATATAGATATCATGTCCAAGATTAGTAGACCGACTCCTGCCTGCATCTACTACTATTACTTCACACATCGACCTCTATCTAGTATGCATCTAGTGTATTAAGTTCATCGAAAAATGGAGTAATGCAATAAGAACGATGACATGATGTAGACAAGATCTATTCATGTAGGAATAGACCCCATCTTTTTATCCTTAATAGCAACGATACATGCGTGCCTTGCTACCTCTTCTGTCACTGGGAAAAGACATCACAAGATCGAACCCAAGACAAAGCACCTCTTCCGATTACAAGATAAATAGATCAAGTTGGCCAAACAAAATCCAAATATCGGGGAAGAAATACAAGGCTATAATAATCAAGAATGGATATTAAATCAAGGCAAATCTGATCATAAACTCACAATTCATCGGATCCCAACAAACACAACGCAAAAAGTCATTACATCAAATAGATCTCCAAGAGACCATTGTATTGAGATACAAAGAGAGAAGAAGCCATCTAGCTACTGCCTACGGACCCGTAGGTCTGTGGTAAACTACTCACGCATCATCGGAGAGGCACCAATGAGGATGATGAACCCATCCGTGATTGTGTTCCCCTCCGGCGGAGTGCCCGAAAAGGGCTTTAGATTGGATCTCGTGGTTCTGGAACTTGCGGTGGCCGAAATAAAATGTTGTCGACTCCTCCAGGGTTTCTAGAATATTGGAGTATTTATATAGAGAGGAGGCGGTGCAGGAGGCCACCGAGGTGGGCACAACCCACCTGGGCGCGCCCTGGTGGGTTTTGCCCCCCTCGAGGCACCCCCCCCCCCCAGGTGCTTCTCTGGCCCACTGCATGTCTTCTGGTCCAAAAAAATCCATAAAAAGTTTCGCTGCATTTGGACTCCGTTTGGTATTGATTTTCTGTGATGTAAAAAACAAGCAAAAACAGTAACTGGCACTAGGCACTATATCAATAGGTTAGTCCCAAAAAATGATATAAAATAGTTATAAAATGATTGTAAAACATCCATGAATGATAATATAACAGCATAGAACAATCAAAAATTATAGATACGTTGGAGACATATCAACGCCCTCCGTGTAGGGCGGCGGCCGGCGGATGCTTGAGCGGGAGAGCGGTGGTGCTCGGCAAAGGAGGAGGTGACGGCCAAGGCTCTTCTTCTTCATGCACCAGATCCCCCAAGGCTCTTCTTCACACCATCTTGTCATCTGGGCGGCGAACATGGGGCCAACACCACGCCCTTGACCCAATGTCGACTTCCCACGCCCTTTATAGCATATGCCTTTTCAGGTTTTATTCATGACCGCATGGCAACAAACTTATACTGATTCTTTTCCTTCAAAATTGTAGTAGATTTCTAAGGATGTACAGCATGCTTTTTCTGAGTGCTACATGGCAAAAAAACTGATTTTTCTCTCAACTAACCATGGCAACATCATTTGCTATGACAAATCGTCATCAATTTGACATGACAATTTTACATATATTGAATAGCTACCATCTATGGGTAATTTACTTTATGACCATGGCATATTTCCTTTTTATTTGCCATGGCAAAAAATGAACCCTAATTTGCCATGGAAATTTTGCTTTTAAATACATGGCAAATTTACTTTAACGTACATGATACTTTTTACATTGATCGCTCGTGGAAGTTTATTTCCATGGCAAAAGTACTCCACTTTTGTCATGGCAAAAATTAATCCATTTCTTTCCATGGCAATTTTCACTCCATTTTTGCCATGGCAAACTTAACTCCACTTTTTGCCATGAAAAATATATGTTTATTTTCACATGGCAAATTTTAGGTTAAGTTTCCATGGCAATTTTTAGTTTAAGTCGTGATGACAAATTTATTGTAAAGAGCGTGGCAATTTTAATTCCAATATTGTGGCAAATTTAAATTTATAGAACATGGCAAATTTAACTTTGTAGCATCTTAAATATACTTGTGAAACCATGGCATTTTTTTGTTCGTTTCCATGGCAAAAATTAAACCATTTTTGTCATGGAAAATTTTATTCCATTTTATGCCATGGCAAGCTTCTTTAATTAACTTGTTCAAAAACATGTAAACTTTCCATGGCAAAGTTATAGTTGTTCAAAAACATGGCAACATTTTGTAGATGTTTGAAAATATGACAAATTTTCCATGGCATTTTAAAAAGTTCAAAAACATGGCAAACTTTAATATGTGCAAAAACATGCTAACTTATTTTAATTAAGTTTGTTCAAAAACATGACAAACTTCTTTTAATTAACATGTTCACAAACATGCAAACTTTCCATGGCAACTAAAGATATTCACAAAAATGTGGCATTGTTTCTAGAAGTTTACAAACATAGCAAATTTGCCTTGGCAACTAAAATCAGTATTGTTTATAGATGTGTCTTATTCCATGGCAACTAAATGCTTTTTTTGCCATGGTTCGTTGTGTCTTTTTGCCATACCCAACTTGAGAATGTTTGTCATGGACATTACAAATTAGTTTGGGAACAGGACAAGTTTTTTCTTCCAAATTTTTTTTTTTTTGTCATGGGGATTACATGTAGAATATCATTACAACTTAAGATGTTTTCTCTTAGATAGAAATTTTTTCACCATATCACTTCATGGCAACTTTTGTGTTTTTTATTCTAAAACTTCGTAGTGATGGCAACTTTTTGTACTGTACAGTTTGCCAATTGCCATTATTTCTTTCTCTTTTGCGCTATTTTTTTAAACATAAACTTGAATGTGGCATTTTTTCACATAATGGCAAAATTCCATGACAATTTTAACGTGTAAAAGAACACTATTTATTAATCACATAAAACTGGGCTTTTTTTACTAACGGTAACTTAATATGGGCTTTATTTTTCGTTTTCCTTTCCACAGGAAAAAGGCATGTAGGGCCCGGTGGGTGGGGTCGTTCACGCTGGGGCGTTCTCCTCCCAAACGAATTGTACTCGTTCGATCGATGCCCCACCCGTTCCGAACGAAAACGTCTGATCTAGGGTGCTCCCAGACCGAACGGTCGCGCAATATCGGGGTCCTAAAATAAACTCAGATTCAACATTTGGGATCAATCAAAGCATTGCCGCTATTGCTTATTTAGATATTGAAGGATAACCCTCTTCGAACAAATCAAAGTAAAAAAGAGAGAGTAAAAGAACCCAAAAAATGCTTTTGGAGCCAGTTTTTGAAAACTTCAAAATTCCAAAAATTTCATATTTTTACAGTTCAAAAAATTCTGAAAAAAAATATAGACATATATGAAGGTATAACACACATGTGTGTCAATTTTCAGGACGAAATACGCCGAAACGAGGGTTGTGCAAAAAAGACAAATCTATAACCAAAAAATTAACCGAATTTTTTGGAACCAAAAAATATGAATTTCGAATTTTCCAAAAAAAAAAAACAACCTCCATGAAGGCCAAGCTCCAAAATGCTGTTCTCTAAAAGAACACCATATGCCAGAGCTAGGACGGCTCTCAAAAAAAAACAGATCAAGTCACCAATTTCTCAACAACAAAAATCATGTCACCAAAGCAACATCTCAAAGATTCGTGGCCAAATCCAGCTGGTGAAAGTGAAACAGACAAGGAATATAACCCATGGAGTTGGTGCTCAACATATTAGTGGTTTTTTTGCATACAGCTATAGAATGACCGCGGGTTAATGGTCTTTTAACACAAGTACATTGGTCCGGAGTTCAGACAGATACATCTTCTGCTCATAATAAGTTCAGGAAACGGAGACAGATTTACAATTCCAAAGATTTGAAATGGTTTCGTACCCACTGGCAAGTAGTATGAAACATATAACCAACATATTTACAATGAACTATCTGTTTGTCCCTACGTTTAATGCTTGGTTTCTCCTTGCCACTAGCAAATCTCCCTGTTTTTCTAGATGGGGCGCTTTTGGCATCCTTGTTTTGCCACTTCCTTTCTTGGCTTCAAACTATCATCATCTTCTCCATCTGCCTCTGCTACCTTGGCGTCACCAACCTCGCTCACTTGCCCAGGGTTGGCTACTACTGCGTTTCCGGACTGAGTTCCAGTCAGCTTCTGCAGCTGTGGCACATTGTGTGGTACTGTACATAGGTACAGTACAAACAAACAGAGCTTTGGATAAATTCGGGTTGGTACAAGGTATAGTAATGAAGTGGTATTGCTCAAATGCTCAGCCTGCCGCTAGCTGTAATGAATAAATTTTCTTCCCTGCAATAAGCAGAAATTTGACAAATCAAAGGAAGATGAAAAGCTGACAAATGGTTGCAAGATTAGAGAACATGACTTCATCGTATCAAATATCAGTCAAAGCAACATGTCAAGTCAAACATCAATTATCTCGAACAAAGACAGGGCCCAAATTCTGTTCAGGAAAAATATAACCACAATGCAACTTGAGGACAAATTCACCATCAACTTTACCAGCCTTGTTGCCCCAGCGGTGATGCAACAATCATTCCAGAGGAAAGCCGTCAGAATCAGCATCAACTTCGACAGCATATTTCGCAACCTAATGGTGTCTTGGGTCAAGGCTCAAGTCACAGGTATTCTGCAGAAGCTGTTACAGCCAAGCAACAGTGCAGCAAAACAAGTGCAGAAGCTGCAGTAGTTCTATCTATGGAGCAGAGCAGCTTTCTCTCCAAGGTGTGTTAGCTGCAATTGTTAGGGATGGAATCAGATAGGTTCAGGTGCATAAACAGCATTTCTACTACTCCCCCTGATCCATATTAGTTGTCGCTGATTTATACTCCCTCCGTCCCAAAATAAGTATCTCAACCTTAGTATACAACTTTGTACTAAAGTTAGTACAAAACTGAGATACTTATTTTGGGACGGGGGGAGTAATACTTTGTTGAATTCTTAGTTGGAGGCGAGTAATGAATAACATGATAAAATTCATAGTTCCTTCCACCCTTGTACAATCAGGCCTCTGTCAGTCAAGGGCATGTGTCCAACCGTCGATCCCAGGACCCGTACATTTCCAGGCCCATAAAAAATCGATGTTATCCTGCATTTTGATTCAAGCCTAACAATTTTTTTGTACTAATACAGTACATGGTAAAGCACCTCATCTGCAATCCAATTACCAATGCCTCATAGTAAACTCTACTCATGAATAAAAGCAAAGATGTTAAGTATGGTACAATAAGAAAAAACAAAAATTTACTCTGTATAGTATTGGAAACATAATTGTACACCACGGCTCCCAGTGTAAACAGCTTAGAGACATCAATGATAACTCCAAGCTGTAGAACTCCTTCCTAGCCATCTTCAGAAGGGACTAACTAGTGGGGAACTTAGACAATGATTGATGAGATAATTTGTTATACCAGAGAGTTGACTGTATTAATCCATTGATATCATGGGCCTTATTTGTACCTGCAACTCCTGAAACCCAAAGGTGCGAACTTGCAGTCAATGTTGCTTTGGTTACCTAACATATGTTTTAAAGTGATAACTTGATGGGAGAAAGGTCATCTCATTTGTTAGTACCAGTTGGTGGTGTGACAAGAAACTACTTCGAACTAAATTTATGATTCAAATCAATCAAATAACAGAAAGCAGCGCTGTACTTGTTATCACTCTTTACTGCCTAATTCAGTGTTTACTTGATAGTAACGTTGGCAGTTCAGAGTTCACACTTTAACCATAATTAAGTGTCGAAATATCATATCATCACCTATATATCTTGCACTAGATATTCATTTTCACCATATTCCCAGTAAAGAAACGATCTTAACATAGCGATATTTATACTGACAACACTCACCTCGAGGCCAACTTCTCAAAAGTGGGCAACAATTAATAACCTGTTAACTTGATGTTTAGTACGTCCACAACACATACTTAGATATGTCTTGAAGCGGGCATGCTTTAACAGCTCAGTTTCAATCAATGATACCCAGAACCAATGCCTTGACACCTGCATAGATGGAGCATTGTTTTGCCTTCATTTTTGAAAACTAACCAAATGATACCAAATTATGTAACTAACTTCAAAGACAGCTTCTTCTCAACTTTCCTCGTTCTATGCCTTCTTAGACATCATATTTGTAGTAGAATTTTCAACAAGTCTATGTACAACATCTACTTTGTCAAAAAATTGAAATAAAATCAACAGATAGTATAAGATATATGCAGTTCAACAAGTCTATGTACAACATCTACTTTGTCAAAAAATTGAAATAAAATCAACAGATAGTACTCCCTCCGTCCGGAAATACTTGTCATCAAAATGGACAAAAAAGAATGTATCTAGAACTAAAATACATCTAGATACATCCGCTTTTATTCATTTTGATGACAAGTATTTGCGGACGGAGGGAGTACAAGATATATGCAGTATAGATGTGGACAAGAAATCCTGTGTGTGCTGCTTAAGCGGTACATTGCAGGAAAACCAGAGACAGACACGCTGACTTGGCTGATCATCTTCAATAGAGTTAGACATTATAAGGTAGAGAATCTCTACCTTTCAGTTTCAAGAAAAGAGTCGGAAAGTAAGAACTGAAACAGTAGAGGAAACATAAAGATAAAAGGTCCCTAGAGAACACAAAATGATATCTTGTCTAACAGAACAAGTTCAGATAAGAGAGTTGGTTAGGTTAATTCCATTTATATTGGCATTTCTCAAACAAACAGTCACAATATGGTTCGATCTGAGGCTCTGAGGGCATGCTTTTTCAACCAAAGAGGGTTAGTCCTGGACTTATAACATCGACTTCCACTAAATCATGGGGTTCATACAAGTCCAAACACTAGATATTTTGATAATGTCAAGCCTTCTTCCATCCTCTAGTTCCTTGCACCGAAGCTAAGCTCTTTCAACACAAGTGGCCTACATTTAAAAGAGT
Organism: Secale cereale; assembly: GCA_902687465.1. Classification (NCBI taxonomy): domain Eukaryota; kingdom Viridiplantae; phylum Streptophyta; class Magnoliopsida; order Poales; family Poaceae; genus Secale; species Secale cereale. The sequence goes on along the minus strand of LR738714.1, from coordinate 829,343,621 downwards.
GGAAATTGTTTCTTCTTCAGCCTTCCAAAGTTATCAGTTGCTTGCTTATCTTTCTTCATATACTCTTACAAAGATCTGAATTGGTGGCAGTATGTTCACCTTCACCAAGATTAAGTTACTACAAAGAATATCACAGTTGACATCCATTATGCGGAGGACATACGGTTGAGTCCAGTTGAAATGAGAAGAGAGCGCTAACTTAAATTTAGCTAACTCAAAGGAGCTGCAGAGATGATTGTGTCACCCATCATCAGAAAGATAGTAATGTTCCTTCAGAGATAATTTTTTCAATAATGCCGTGCAATTAGGCACCTCTGAATCATTCATGACAGACTGCATGTGTTACTTTGTTCAGGAACTTGCAAGGAAGCTCTTAAACCATAGGCTTAACAGAATCACTAATTTAGAGTAACTGACTGGCATAGGTTGAGTGCATTAATTTAAGTAGTTGAATGGCATAGAAACAAATCAAGATTTAACTAAGAGCCGCAAGCACCCTATATATATAGCAACAATGCACAGGCAAAACAACACGCAGATGATCAGTTGAAATAACCCAGCTAAGTCTTGAGACCAGGATGGAGTTGGTCAGCATGAGAGAAGGATGATCTTGTCGATGCAAAAGTAAGGGTGAGAATCATGTCGAAGGGCAATTTTGGCTGCCATGTATTAACCCCTGCAGCGGAGGCAAATTGAAAAGCTCTGTTAAGCATCACAATGAGCAAATGTCAAGTGGTCACTGGCAAATAAAACGAATGTGCTGAGAGCAGAAAAAAATAGCAGTAACTTGTGCCAAACCTGAAGTTCCATGAAATTCGGATGAGACAGCTAATTTCAGGTAATCTAGAAACTGTTTTTTTTTTTGCTACTGAATACAGATGCAAACCAGAATGTTTCCATTGGCAAATAAAATGCAATACATGCTTCACCAAGATTACCTTAAGTTAATTACTCCCTCCGTTCACTTTTATAAATCGTTTCAGACAACTGAAATAGGCTGTCTGAAATGTCTTCAAGGCCTTGTAAAAGTGAACGGAGGTAGTATTAAAAAGTTATCACAGTTTACATCCATTATGTGGAGGACATACGGTTGATTCAATTGGTGTATATTTTGCCTTCTTAGTTTGCAGTAAGTTAGGAGCTATGATAGCACAAGCATTTAAACAACTGATGACATATAACAAAAAATAACTTGCTTTGCAACGCATGAGCATTTTGCCAGTAGTTAGCAAAGAGCAACTTTCCCCTAAGAAAATGAAGAGAATTACTTCCTAAATACCGTTGATAAATGAAATACACTGATCAGTGATCACTGCAGTTTCTAACATATGTATGGCATTTTCTGTTTCAGTCTGTTACCTTTTCACATTTCTCAGAGTCATTTCAGCCAAATGCTAAAAGAGAGATGGAAACAGATGCATATGTACTTCCACTGTAACTAAATATAAGAGGTACTCCCTCCGTCCGAAAATACTTGTCATCAAAATGGACAAAAGGGGATGTATCTAGAACTAAAATATATCTAGATACATCCCCTTTTATCCATTTTGATGAGATACATCCCCTTTTGTCCATTTTGATGACAAGTATTTCCGGACGGAGGGAGTAGTAGTATACTTCTACACTGGTTTGCTAGAAAAGGGGGCAATGTATGTACAAACTGTTAATATGGCAGACATTGCTTGGCTACTCAGTACTCACTAAAACTAGTTCCACATAACCAATATGATAACAGTGAGATGGCAAGCAGTTTAAAGAACATTGTAATAAGAGTGTTAACTAGTCTGAAGAACATTGTAAATAAAAATCGAACTAGTCTGAAGAACTTCATACACGAATATACATTTAAATCAATTTGGGAAAACAGTGCCAAAGTAGCAAACACTCACAACTGGATGGCACATGAAGTGAACACTGGTGTTAAAGAACAAAGAAAATCTGAGAAGGGTTCATTGTTTATTGCATGGCAAAGATACTTCAAACTGAGCAGTCAACTGGCAACAGCCAGGAACTACTTGAAGGTGACACAGTAACAGCTTTGGTATACATTGTATTAGAGATAAAAATGACATCTGAATAAAAACGAGTCATCTTGACCAAACTACCTCGGTCTCATCATTCACACGATTCTTCCCAGTCTTCCACTTCGACGTCAGGCTGCAGCTTGCTCACCGATTGCCCAGCACTTGGTTCTGCGCTGGATCCAGCGCCAACACGAGGAGCAGAACTGCTGGATCCTGTTTCAGTCCGAAGCGGAGGCTTATGTCTGTCGGTTGGCCCAGAGCTGGTTGCAGCATCAGACTCCAGAGCATTCCAGCGGTTTGAAGAACCCATGACCTGAGCCGGAGTATCACCACGTTTCCACACTGACCCTGAAGCATGACTGAGCACTGTCCAGTCTCCAGATGGGTCAGGCTCAGTGGAAGAGGCCTTCCATGCATTGGCACTGTTCTTTGCAGCCAACCCTCCATCTCTCTGTGCTCCAACCCACACATTGCTTGACACGGAAGCCTGAGTGATGCTGCTTGGGCAGAACATTGCAGCACCCTGGTAAGCAGACCCATAATCCAGCCGCCTCAGCGCTGTCGCTGCTCTAGCTGGATCACTGAAGACTGCAACGGCATTCTTGTCATTCAGCCAAACCAATTCACACTCCCCACCAAACCTTAAAACTAGAGAGCTAACATCAGCATCCCTTGGCAGGTCCAGCATTGCGACGACGAGCCTCGGATCCATGTCCACCATGGGATCAAAGTAAGGATGGGACGCCGAGACAGGGACACCAGGCTTAGAGCCCAGAACACGAGCAGGCACCTTAGACTTGGGTGTGACATGGACGGTAATAAAACGCTTGGGCTCCCAACCAACTGCCTGAACAGAAAGTTTCCACCTATCTGCAATGAGCCTGATAGCATCTCTCTTATCCTTCATCATGTGACAGAAGACATGGAACTTGATGTTGCTTGAAGAATTACCCTTTGTCTTCCCAAGGACAAGGAACTTGCACCTCTCCTCTATGGCCAGCACCCACTTTGGCTCACGCCTGAAAAGATCAGAAAGCAAATCCGACGCATTTGGGTTCTCACCAAAATGCAGTGCATCCAGATTGGGTGGGGTAATGTCAAAAGCTTCAGCAAGGACCCTTTTCCTCTCCATTTTTGCACACTCCTCATCACAACAAAGTTTCCTCTGCCCAAGAGGAACCCTCTTTCCATTTGATTCCACTGGTTGGAGAGGCATTGGCAGCTGCTGCATGACGGAGATATCAAATGCACTATCACCATTGTAGGCTCCACCAGCACTGCAGGGCACAGTTGCAGTGATACGGCCACAAGAACAGGTAATGGTCACACGGTGTTCACATCTCACATCTGGGCAAGGTGACGATGGGTGGCATGGTGCATTGCAAGTGTGCTTGCATTCCCTCCTTGGGACACCACATAACTGTCCACATGAAACTCTGCCCCCAGAGCTTGAACTAGCTTCTCCATTTGCAGGCGGCGGATCACATGGGGCAGGATGGCAAGTCCTGGCACAAGCATGCAGTCCACATTGACGGTTCTTTCCACAGGGCTGGTTGCATCTGATATCCTTTGAACCACAAGGGATGTTCCTCAACATCACATGCCCCCCAACACATTCTCTTGTGACTGGCACAACGCAAGGTGGGCAGTCCCCGAAATGGCATTGATGCGAAGCTGGATGCCCGCAAGGCTGAGGGACCATGCACTGGTGTGGGCATGATGGAGTTGGTGTGCCGCAAGGCTGTGGTGGCGGAATAGATGTCCTGCCACAGGCACAGGTGAGATCGTGGAATATGGTCTCACGGCAAGGGTCGCAGTGACCGCTGTGGCAGAGATGTTGGCATCCATGCTGTCCACACCGGAGCTTCTTGCCACATGGTATCTGGCAGAAATGGGGATCCATGCTGTCACCTTGATGCTGAGCAAATGGCTTCGACAGCGGGCAACAGCACTCGCTGCACCTGTGCCTCCCGCAGTTCTTCTTGCGGCCACAAGGCTTGTTGCAGCGGAACTCTTCCTTTGAGACCTTGTAGCACTCCACCATCTGGCCTGATGAGCCACAGCGGCACCTCTGCTCGACACGCACCAAGCAGGGTGGACACTCTCCTTCGTGGCACGTGACCTTGCACCTATGCACTCCACACGGCAATCTCTTGTCGCATACCTTGTCACAGGTGGGGATTGGGTCCAAGCAGCTAACCCTCTTCTCCTGCAGCCTTGTCTTGCCACAATGGCATGTGGTGACCTTCCCTGGCACAAGCTCGCACTCCCCGCACGGCCCTGGGTGGCAAACATCCTGGCAGGCATGATTGCCACATGCCAGATTGTGGCCGCAAACCTCACTGCAAGAGAACACCCCATCCCTGTCGGACAGCTTCCCTTTGAGCGCCATCTCGCCGCACAGCAATGTCTCTGTTTTCTTGCCACAGAAGCACTGTGCAGGGAAGTTAACCTGGCAGTCACCGCAAGGGCCGGTGTGGCAGACCTTGTCGCAACGGTGCCTCCGGCAGGGCAGCAGCTTCTCACACGGCTGCCCACACGTGACAGGCGTGCTCCGATCCGCGCAGCGACGCGTGATAGACTGCTTGCCGCAGGGACAGGGGCGCTCCGGAGCAAATGCCTTGCAGGGCGGGCACGGCCCAGGGTGGCACTGCAGGACGCAGACGTGTGGGCATCTGGTGGCGACATCATCGTCCTGGCCGCCCTTGGTGGCAGGATCCGGCTTGCCGAGGGGCTTGGAGCAGGGCTCGCCGCAGGAGTGCGGGGTGAGGAAGAGATCGTTGGGCGGGTCGCGGCGGCGGCGGCAGAAGCAGGTGTAGGCGATGTCGCGGGCGCGGACGTCCTGCACGGACTGGCAGCCGGGGCAGCGCCAGGCGTCGGAGGCCGGGGCGGAGGCGTCGGAGACGGAGGCCGGGGAGCGCGCCCACTTGCGGATGCAGGGGAGGTGGAAGATGGAGAAGCAGCTGCCGCAGGACCAGACGGGGGCGGAGCGGCGCACCATGTCGTAGCAGATCATGCACTCCACCGCCCCCCGCGCCAGCTTGTCCTGGATCTCCTGCACCAGCTGCGGCACCGCCCCGCCCCCCGCCGCCGGCGCGGCAGGCGCGGGCGCCCTCTCCTGTTGCCGCGGCGCGGAGGCGTTAACGGGCCCGGACGAGGGAGCCCTCTCCTGCCGCCGCCGCGCGGAGGCGTTGGCGGGCGCGGACGAGGGGGCCCTCTCCTGCGGAGGCGGGTTTGGGCCGTTGTTGTTGCGGTTCGGGCGGCGCTGGCGGCGGCGGGGCGCGCGGCCGTCCGAGGCAGGGCCGGGGTTGGGGTTGGGGAGGGGGAGGAGCGGGGCGGCGTTGTC
>LR738714.1:829312618-829328049 GCA_902687465.1 Secale cereale | reverse complement strand
ACCAGGGCTCCAGGCGCCCTGGCGGCGCCCCCCCGGGCCGCGCCGGGGGGGCGCCTGGGCCCCCCGAGGCTCCTCCGATGCCCCCCTTTGGCATATATTTAAAGCGTCTCCCGAAACCCTCGAAACAGGAACCCTTTTTCGCGATCCCATCTCTGTTCCGCCGCCGCCGCCGCTTCCAAGATCGGAAGCACCAGGAGAACCCTTCTCGGCACCCTGCCGGAGGGGAGGATCACCACCGGGAGCTTCTCCACCACCATGGACGCCTCCCGGATGAGTTGTGAGTAGTCTCCCTTGGACCATGAGTCCATGACCAGTAGCTATGTGATGTTCTCCTCCCGTTCTTGTGCTTCACTAATTAGTCCTCGTGAGCTGCCCTACATGATCGAGGCACATATGTAATCCTTATGCTGTTGCTATGATGAGTTTGCTGGGATCCGATGGATTATGAGATTATGTTCAGATTGTGTTTGAGTAATATATTTGATTCACCTCTTTTATGTTTATGTTCGTAAGTAATTCTTGCATGTTCTCCGTTGTTATTTATTGCTTTGGCCAAGTAGTAGGTAGTGACTCCAAGAGGGAACGTTATGCTCGATTGTGGGTTCATGCCCCTCGATGACTAGTTTGAGTGACAGAAACATGAGTCTAGGGGATGTGCTATTGCCACAAGGGGGAAAACAACGGTGCTTGTGCCCGCGGGTGCAAGGACTGTTTACTTTACGCAAAGTTCTTTTAATGCAGTTGTCTGTTGCTTTGAGTTTACACTATGGATGGGGCTCGCAACTTAATACCAGCGAGATGTTCTGGATAGATATCTCAAGGTGGATGATTAGTAGTAGATATTGATGGATTTCGGTCTACTTACTTTGGCGTACCGCCCATGCTTTGAAACTCTACCTTTCTTGCAATGTACTCCCTCCGTCCCATAATATAAGAACGGTTTTTACACTAGTGTAGTGTCAAAAACGTTCTTATATTGTGGGACAGAGGGAGTAGTCAGCATTGGTTTGCGCACATGGTCCTGTCAATTGCCCAGCTGTAATTCGTTTACCTCACATAGCTGTTTTATCGTCTTTTGGGAGAGAGACATCACTAGTGAACATCATGAGACTCCGGTCCATATTACCATCATTGATCACATCCGCTATTTACTTTTCCGCTATTTACTTACTATTGCAATTATACCTATCACTATTATCACTTGCGTTTGATCCTTTGTAAACTACAAGGCCGGAGGGATTGACAACCTCTCTGTACTCGTTGGGAGCAAAGTTATTTGTATCTGTGTGCAGGTCCACGTTGATTGCTAATATCCGGCGCCGTTAGCAGTTGACACCTTCTTGTTGAAACTGGGAGTCTCTGGGAAATCGATCATTGGTATTACCAAGGGAAAACTTCTGCTACACTGCATCTCAAACCTTCCACTTGGGGTAACCAACGAGGTGTGAGAAGCCACCTAGCAAAGCAATTTCTGGCGCCGTTGCCGGGGACTCCACTCTTCAGGATAGGGGAGTTGCACGCTATCTTTTACCTTTGCTTTTAGTCTTGTTAGTTTACCTTTCAGTTTTGCTTTAGTATCTTTTATCGAAAATCACAAAAATAGTTATCTTGCTTGCTTGCTACAATGGGTTCCACCGAGAACACCAAGTTGTGTGACTTCACTAGTCACAACAACGATGACTTTATCAGCACACCTATCACCACACCTGCCACTTCAGCACCTTCATATGAAATTAAACCTGCTTTACTGAATCTAGTCATGAAAGATCAATTCTCCGGTGCTGGAGATGATGCTGCTTTACACTTGAACAACTTTGTTGAACTTTGTGATATGCAAAAGTACCAAGAAATAGATGGTAATATTGTTAAGCTTAAGCTTTTTCCTTTCTCCTTGAGAGGAGGAGCTAAAATTTGGTTTCAGTCTTTGCCTAGAAATAGCATAGATTCATGGGACAAGTGCAAAGATGCTTTTATTGGAAAGTACTATCCACCTGCTAAAATTATCCAACTAAGAAGTAACATAATGAATTTTAAACAATTGGATAATGAACACGTTGCCCAAGCTTGGGAACGTATGAAATCTCTTATCAAGAACTGCCCTACTCACGGTTTGACTACTTGGATGGTTATCCAAACTTTTTATGCAGGCTTGAACTTTACCTCGCGGAACTTGTTAGATTCGGCCGCGGGAGGAACTTTTATGTCAACTACACTTGGTGCTGCCACAAAACTTCTCGATGAGATGATGACCAACTATTCCCAATGGCACACCGAACGCGCTCCAACAGGTAGGAAGGTAAACTCTGTCGAGGAGATTTCCTCCTTAAATGAAAAAGTTGACTTGATCGTGTCTCTACTTTCGAAGCAATCCTCTGTTGATCCTCGTGATGTTCCTTTAAATTCTTTGATTGCTCAAGAACAAGTAGATGTGAACTTTATCTCTAGAAACAATTTTAACAACAATGCTTATAGGAGTAATTTTGGTAGCAATCCTAGACCGTTCCCCTCTAATTCTTATGGGAACAACAATGTGTTGGGGAACGTTGCATGGGAAACAAAAATTTTCCTACCGTTCACCAAGATCAATCTAGTAGAAGCAACTACGAGAGGGGAGTGTGATCTACGTACCCTTGTAGATCGCTAAGCGGAAGCGTTATGAACGCGGATGATGGAGTCGTACTCGTCGCGATTCAGATCGCCGAAGACCTAGCACCGAAGCGACGGTGCCTCCGCGTTCTTCACACGTACGGCTCGGGGACGTCTCCTCCTTCTTGATCCAGCAAGGGGTGGAGGAGAGGTTGATGGAGAACCGGCAGCACGACGGCGTGGTGGTGATGGTGGAGAAGAACTCCAGCAGGGCTTCGCCTAAGCACTGCGGGAGAAGAAGATATGACGGGAGAGGGAGGGCAGCACCGAGGCACAAACTGTGTTGGCTGCCCTCCCTTTGCCCCACTATATATAGGGGGGGTGGAGAGGCTAGGGCGCCCTAGGGTTTCCCCCTAGGGGCCGGCGGCCAGGGCAAGGGGAGGGGGCGGCGGCCAGGGCAGGGGGAGGCGCCCAGGCCCTAGGGTTTCCCCCCTAGGTGCCTTGCCCCCCAAGCCCAAAGGGTGCGGCCAGCCCTAGGGGGTCCCACCCCCTTAGCCGCATGGGGAGAGGGCCCAGGGGGGGGCGCACAGCCCCCTGAGGGCTGTGGTGTTCCCCCTTGTGGCCCAATAGGCCCAGAACACCTTCCGGACCCCCCGAAAACCTTCCCGGTACTCCGCCGATTTCCCGATGCTCCCCGGAACACTTCCGGTACTCCGAAACCTTTCATCCTATATATCAATCTTCGTCTCCGGACCATTCCGGAGACCCTCGTCATGTCCGGGATCTCATCCGGGACTCCGAACAACCTTCGGTAACCATGCACTCTTCTCACTAACAACCCTAGCGTCACCGAACGTTAAGTGTGTAGACCCTGCGGGTTCGGAAACCATGTAGACATGACCGAGACACTCCCAGGTCAATAACCAATAGCGGGATCTGGATACCCATATTGGCTCCTACATGTTTCTCGATGATCTCATCGGATGAACCACGATGTCAAGGATTCAGGCAATCCCGTATACAGTTCCCTTTGTCTCGTCGGTATGTTACTTGCCCGAGATTCGATCGTCGGTATCTCTATACCTAGTTCAATCTCGTTACCGGCAAGTCTCTTTACTCGTTACCGTAATACATAATCCCGTGACCAACTACTTAGTCACTTTGAGCTCATTGAGATGACGTATTACCGAGTGGGCCCGGAGATACTTCTCCGTCATACGGAGTGACAAATCCCAGTCTCGATCCATGTCAACTCAACAGACACCTTCGGAGATACCTGTAGAGTACCTTTATAGTCACCCAGTTACGTTGTGACGTTTGGCACACACAAAGCACTCCTACGGTGTCAGTGAGTTACATGATCTCATGGTCATAGGAACTTATACTTGACATGCAGAAAACTATAGCGATAACTGACACGATCAAAAGCTATGTTTACGTTTGGGTCTCGTCCATCACATCATTCTCCTAATGATGTGATCCCGTTATCAAATGACAACTCATGTCTATGACCTGGAAACCGCGGTCATCTTTGATCAACGAGCTAGTCCTGTAGAGGCTCACTAGGGACACAAAGTCTGTCTATTCATCCACACGTGTATTTGAGTTTCCAATCAATACAGTTATAGCATGGATAATAAACGATTATCATGAACAAGGAAATATAATAATAACTCTTTTATTATTGCCTCTAGGGCATATTTCCAACAGTCTCCCACTTGCACTAGAGTCAATAATCTAGCATTACAAGGTAATGAATCTAACACCCATAGAATCTTGGTGTTGATCGTGCTTAGCCCGTGGAAGAGGCTTAGTCAACGGATCTGCAACATTCAAATCCGTGTGTACTTTGCAAATGTTTATGTCCTCCTCCTTGACCGAATCGCGGATGGAATTGAAGCGTCGCTTTATGTGTCTGGTCCTCTTGTGAAACCTTGGTTCCTTGGCTAGAGCAATGGCACCAGTGTTGTCACAGAACAGAGTCATTGGGTTCAGTGCACTAGGCACAACTCCAAGATCTGTCATGAACTTCTTCATCCAGACACCTTCCTTTGCCGCCTCCGAGGCAGCTATATACTCCGCTTCACATGTAGAATCAGCTACCACGCTCTGCTTGGAACTGCACCAGCTTACCGCTCCCCCGTTGAGAATATATACGTATCCGGTTTGAGACTTAGAGTCATCCGGATCAGTGTCAAAGCTTGCATCGACGTAACCCTTTACGACGAGCTCTTGATCACCTCCATAAACGAGAAACATATCCTTAGTCCTTTTCAGGTACTTTAGGATATTCTTGACCGCCGTCCAGTGATCCATACCAGGATTACTTTGAAACCTTCCGGCCATACTTATGGCAAGGCTGACATCTGGTCTTGTGCACAGCATTGCATACATGATAGAGCCTATGGCTGAAGCATAGGGGACGACACTCATCTTTTCTCTATCTTCCGCAGTCACTGGGCATTGAGTCTTACTCAACTTTGTACCTTGCAATACCGGTAAGAACCCCTTCTTGGATTGATCCATTTTGAACTTCTTCAAAACTTTATCAAGGTACGTGCTTTGTGAAAGTCCTATCAAGCGTCTTGATCTATCTCTATAGATCTTGATGCCCAATATGAAAGCAGCTTCACCGAGATCTTTCATCGAAAAACTCTTGTTCAAATACCCCTTCACGCTATCCAAAAATTCTATATTGTTTCCAATCAGCAATATGTCATCCACATATAATATTAGAAACGCTATAGAGCTCCCACTCACTTTCTTGTAAATACAAGCTTCATTGTAAACTTGTATAAACCCAAACGCTTTGATCACCTCATCAAAGCGAAGATTTCAACTCCGAGATGCTTGCACCAGCCCATAAATGGAACGCTGGAGCTTGCATACTTTGTCAGCATTCTCTGGATCGACAAAACCTTCTGGTTGCATCATATACAACTCTTCCTTAAGAAAACCGTTAAGGAACGCTGTTTTGACATCCATCTGCCAAATTTCATAATCAAAAAATGCAGCTATTGCTAACATGATTCGGACGGATTTAAGCATCGCTACGGGTGAGAAAGTCTCATCGTAGTCAATCCCTTGAACTTGTGAAAAACCCTTTGCCACAAGTCGAGCTTTATACACGGTGACATTACCGTCAGCGTCCGTCTTCCTCTTAAAAATCCATTTATTCTGAATGGCCTTCCGCCCTTCAGGTAATACTTCCAAAGTCCATACTTTGTTTTCATACATGGATCCTATCTCGGATTTCATGGCCTCTAACCATTTGTCGGAATCTGGGCCCACCATCGCTTCTCCATAGCTCGTAGGTTCACCGTTGTCTAACAACATGACCTCCAAGACAGGGTTATCATACCACTCAGGTGCAGTGCGTACCCTTGTCGACCTACGAGGTTCGGTAGTAACTTGATCGGAAGTTTCTTGATCATCATCATTGGCTTCCTCTTCAACCTCTGTAGGCTCCACAAAAACATCTTTCTGTGCTGCGCTACTTTCTGGTTGAAGCAGAGGTTCAATAACCTCATCAAGTTCTACCTTCCTCCCACTCAATTCTTTCGAGAGAAACTCTTTCTCGAGGAAGGACCCGTTCTTAGCGACAAACACTTTGCCCTCGGATCTGAGATAGAAGGTGTACCCAACCGTTTCTTTTGGGTATCCTATGAAGACACATTTGTCCGCTTTGGGTTCGAGCTTTTCTGGCTGAAGCCTTTTGACATAAGCATCGCAACCCCAAACCTTGAGAAAAGACAACTTAGGTTTCTTACCAAACCACAGTTCATACGGTGTTGTCTCAACGGACTTAGATGGAGCCCTATTTAAAGTGAATGCAGCTGTCTCTAACGCATATCCCCAAAACGATAGTGGCAAGTCGGCAAGAGACATCATAGAACGTACCATATCTAATAGGGTTCGATTACGACGTTCGGACACACCATTACGCTGTGGTGTTCCAGGTGGTGTCAACTGTGAAACAATTCCACATTTTCTTAAGTGATCACCAAACTCATAACTCAGATATTCTCCCCCTCGATCAGATCGTAGGAACTTGATCTTCTTGTTACGATGATTTTCAACTTCACTCTGAAATTTTCACTCTGAAATTGCTTGAACTTTTCAAAAGTTTCAGACTTATGCTTCATCAAGTAAATATACCCATATCTACTTAAGTCGTCAGTGAAGGTGAGAAAATAACGATATCCACCGCGCGCCGTTACACTCATCGGACCGCACACATCAGTATGTATGATTTCCAATAAGTCACTTGCCCGTTCCATTGTCCCTGAAAACGGGGTCCTTGTCATCTTGCCCATGAGGCACGGCTCGCACGTGTCAAGTGATTCAAAATCAAGAGACTCCAAAAGTCCATCAGCATGGAGCTTCCTCATGCGTTTCACGCCGATATGACCGAGACGGCAGTGCCACAAGAAAGTGGTATTATCATTATCTACTCTACATCTTTTGGCATCAATGTTATGAACATGTGTATCATCACTATCGAGATTCAATAAGAATAAACCCCTAACTTCGGTTGCATGACCATAAAAGATATTACTCATATAAATAGAACAACCATTATTCTCTGACTTAAATGAGTAACCGTCTCGCAATAAACAAGATCCAGATATAATGTTCATGCTTAACGCAGGCACTAAATAACAATTATTCAGGTTCATAACTAATCCCGATGGTAATCGAAGAGCGAGCGTGCCGACGGCGATCACATCAACCTTGGAACCATTTCCCACGCGCATCGTCACTTCGTCCTTCGCCAGCCTCCGTTTATTCCGCAGTTCCTGTTTAGAGTTGCAAATGTGAGCAACCGAACCGGTATCAAAGACCCAGGCACTACAACGAGAGTTGGTAAGGTACACATCAATAACATGTATATCATATATACCTTTGTTGTTGTTGGCCCCCTTCTTGTCCGCCAGATACTTGGGGCAGTTCCGCTTCCAGTGGCCATTCCCCTTGCAATAGAAACACTCAGTCTCTGGCTTGGGCCCAGCCTTGGGTTTCTTCACTGGATTAGCAACTGCTTTGCCACCCTTCTTAGAGTTACCCTTCTTGCCCTTGCCATTCTTCTTGAAACTGGTGGTCTTATTGACCATCAACACTTGATACTCCTTCTGGATGTCTGCCTCAGCGCCTTTCAGCATCGAAAACAGCTCGGCGATGGTTTTATTCATCCCTTGCATGTTGTACTGCTGGACGAAGCTCTTGTAGCTTGGAGGGAGTGACTGGAGAATTCTGTCAATGATAGCCTCATCCGGGAACACAAGTCCCAGATCAGCTATGCGGGTATAGTACCCAGACATCTTCAGTAAGTGCTCACTGACAGACGAATTCTCCTCCATCTTGCAAGCGAAGAATTTATCGGTGGTCTCATACCTCTCGATCTTAGCATTCTTCTCAAAGATGAATTTCAACTCCGTGTACATCTCATATGCACCATGACGTTCAAAACGCCTTTGGAGTCCTCCTTCCAAGCCGCACAACATGGCACATTGTACTATCGAATAGTCATCCGAACGCGTCTGCCAGACGTTCATATCGTCTGCAGAGGCTCCAGGAGCGGGGGGTTGACCTAGCGGTGCATTTAGGACATAAACCTTTTGGGCAGCTGTGAGGATGATCCTCAGATTGCGGAGCCAGTCCACAAAGTTGCTCCCATCATCTTTCAGTTTAGCTTTCTCTAGGAACGCATTAAAATTCAGGGGAACTCCTGCGCGAGCCATCTACAACATAAATTTGCAAAGACATTTTTAGACTATTGTTCATGATAAGTGAGTTATTACCTAATCATATTAATTATAACTCCCACTCAAATTGACATCCCTCCGGTCATTCGAGCGTGACATGATCCAAATTCACCAACCCAAGTCCGATCATCACGTGAGATGAGGTGGTGTCAATGGTGAACATCAACATGTTGATCATATCTACTATATGACTCATGCTCGACCTTTCGGTCCTCCGTGTTCCGAGGCCATGTCTGTACATGCTAGGCTCGTCAAGTCTAACCCGAGTGTTCTGCACGTGCAAAACTGGCTTGCACCCGTTGTATGCGAACGTAGAGTCTATCACACCCGATCATCACGTGGTGCTTCGAAACGACGAACCTTCGCAACGGCGCACACTCGGGGGGAACACAATTTTATCTTGAAATTTTAGTGAAGGATCACCTTATAATGCTACCGTCGTCCTAAGCAAAATAAGATGCATAAAAGGATTAAGATCACATGCAAATCATAAGTGACATGATATGGCCATCAACTCGTGCTTTTGATCTCCATCTCCAAAGCACCGGCATTATCTCCATCGTCACCGGCGCCACACCATGATCTCCATCATCATGATCTCCATCATCGTGTTGCCATCGGGGTTGTCGGCGCCCCACCATGCTCTTACTACTATTGCTACCGTTTAGCGATAAAGTAAAGCATTACAAAGCGCTTAATGATTGACACGCAGGTCATACAAAAATAAAGACAACCCTATGGCTCCTGCCGGTTGCCGTATGCATCGACATGCAAGTCGATGTTAACTATTACAACATGATCATCTCATACATCAAAATATATTTCATCATGTCATTGGCCATATCATATCACATACATACCCTGCAAAAACAAGTTAGACGTCCTCTAATTTGTTGTTGCATGTTTTACGTGGCTGCTATGGGTATCTAGCAAGAACGCTTCTTACCTACGCAAAACCACAACGGTGATATTCAAGTTGCTATTTAACCTTCTACAAGGACCGCCTTGTTCTATTCCGATTCAACTAAGATAGGAGAGACAAACACCCGCCAGCCATCTTATGCAACAAAAGTCACATGTCTGTCGATGGAACCGGTCTCATGTACGTGGACATGTAAAGTTGGTCCGGGCCGCTTCATCCTATAATACCGCTGAATCAAGAAAGACTAAGGAGGGCAGCAATTTAAACATCAACGCCACAAACTTCTTTGTGTTCTACTCGAGAAAGCATCTACGTAAGATCCTAGCTCTGATACCACTGTTGGGGAACGTTGCATGGGAAACAAAAATTTTCCTACCGTTCACCAAGATCAATCTAGTAGAAGCAACTACGAGAGGGGAGTGTGATCTACGTACCCTTGTAGATCGCTAAGCGGAAGCGTTATGAACGCGGATGATGGAGTCGTACTCGTCGCGATTCAGATCGCTGAAGACCTAGCACCGAAGCAACGGTGCCTCCGCGTTCTTCACACGTACGGCTCGGGGACGTCTCCTCCTTCTTGATCCAGCAAGGGGTGGAGGAGAGGTTGATGGAGAACCGGCAGCACGACGGCGTGGTGGTGATGGTGGAGAAGAACTCCAGCAGGGCTTCGCCTAAGCACTGCGGGAGAAGAAGATATGACGGGAGAGGGAGGGCAGCACCGAGGCACAAACTGTGTTGGCTGCCCTCCCTTTGCCCCACTATATATAGGGGGGGTGGAGAGGCTAGGGCGCCCTAGGGTTTCCCCCTAGGGGCCGGCGGCCAGGGCAAGGGGAGGGGGCGGCGGCCAGGGCAGGGGGAGGCGCCCAGGCCCTAGGGTTTCCCCCCTAGGTGCCTTGCCCCCCAAGCCCAAAGGGTGCGGCCAGCCCTAGGGGGTCCCACCCCCTTAGCCGCATGGGGAGAGGGCCCAGGGGGGGGGCGCACAGCCCCCTGAGGGCTGTGGTGTTCCCCCTTGTGGCCCAATAGGCCCAGAACACCTTCCGGACCCCCCGAAAACCTTCCCGGTACTCCGCCGATTTCCCGATGCTCCCCGGAACACTTCCGGTACTCCGAAACCTTTCATCCTATATATCAATCTTCGTATCCGGACCATTCCGGAGACCCTCGTCATGTCCGGGATCTCATCCGGGACTCCGAACAACCTTCGGTAACCATGCACTCTTCTCACTAACAACCCTAGCGTCACCGAACGTTAAGTGTGTAGACCCTGCGGGTTCGGAAACCATGTAGACATGACCGAGACACTCCCAGGTCAATAACCAATAGCGGGATCTGGATACCCATATTGGCTCCTACATGTTTCTCGATGATCTCATCGGATGAACCACGATGTCAAGGATTCAGGCAATCCCGTATACAGTTCCCTTTGTCTCGTCGGTATGTTACTTGCCCGAGATTCGATCGTCGGTATCTCTATACCTAGTTCAATCTCGTTACCGGCAAGTCTCTTTACTCGTTACCGTAATACATAATCCCGTGACCAACTACTTAGTCACTTTGAGCTCATTGAGATGACGTATTACCGAGTGGGCCCGGAGATACTTCTCCGTCATACGGAGTGACAAATCCCAGTCTCGATCCATGTCAACTCAACAGACACCTTCGGAGATACCTGTAGAGTACCTTTATAGTCACCCAGTTACGTTGTGACGTTTGGCACACACAAAGCACTCCTACGGTGTCAGTGAGTTACATGATCTCATGGTCATAGGAACTTATACTTGACATGCAGAAAACTATAGCGATAACTGACACGATCAAAAGCTATGTTTACGTTTGGGTCTCGTCCATCACATCATTCTCCTAATGATGTGATCCCGTTATCAAATGACAACTCATGTCTATGACCTGGAAACCGCGGTCATCTTTGATCAACGAGCTAGTCCTGTAGAGGCTCACTAGGGACACAAAGTCTGTCTATTCATCCACACGTGTATTTGAGTTTCCAATCAATACAGTTATAGCATGGATAATAAACGATTATCATGAACAAGGAAATATAATAATAACTCTTTTATTATTGCCTCTAGGGCATATTTCCAACACAATGCTTATCCTAGCACCAGGAACTCCACTACCGAACTAGAGATTATGCTTAAAGATTTCATCACTACCCAAAAAGCTTTTAATAATAGTGTAGAAGAAAAACTAAACAAACTAGGTGATCTCTCTTCAAAGGTAGACAATTTAGCCAATGAGGTAGAATTGCTTAAAATTAGAACTTCTCCTCTTGAGGAGAGGAAGGTCACTCCTATGAATGCTATTCAAGTGCAAATTAATGAAAATATTAGGATGATGGCTAAACTTAAAGAAAGATGGGCTAGAGAAAGGGAGGAAGAGGATAGAATTAAGAGCCTTCCTACCCACCACACTGTTGCTACTATCCAAGTTGTTGAGGATATCCAAACTCTTAGCACCCAATGTACTCCTGGTCCCGATGGACCTATTAATGGTGATGCTATGATTATAGAAACTACCAAACATGTGAACCTAAAGGACACCACTACCACTTTACTTGATGCTAGTGACCTTGATTTTGATAATTGCACTCTTACCGAAGTTATTGATTTTCTTCACAAGATGTCTAGAGACCCCCGCACTAGCACGATTAACCTTGCCTTCACAGAGCATATCACTAATGCTCTCATCAAAGCTAGGGAGGAGAAACTTAGAGTAGAAGCCTCCATACCTAGAAATCTAGAAGATGGTTGGGATCCTATGATAAAAATTAAATTGAATGACTTCTCTTGCTATGCATTATGTGATGTTGGAGCTAGTACCTCTGTTATGCCCAAAAGAATATATGAGATGCTTAAATTGAAACCTTTTGATTCTTGTTCTTTTGGTGTTCGTCTCGTTGATTCTTCCATAAAGAAACCTTTGGGGAGGATCGACGATGTTCTTATCGTTGTCAATGATAATTATGTTCCCGTTGATTTTACTATTATGGATATTGAAGGTGATCCTTCTTGTCCAATTATTTTGGGACGTCCCTTTTTACGCACCATTGGTGCTATCATTGACATGAAAGAGGGGAATATAAAATTTCAGTTTCCTCTCAAGAAAGGGATGGAACACTTCCCTCGAAAGAAGATCAAGTTACCTTTTGAGTCCGTTGTACGGGCTAGCTATTCTTTTACTCTTGATAAGACTTGATCTATATGCATTATGCCTAGCTTAAAGGCATAAAAGAAAGCGCTTTTGGGAGGCAGCCCACATGAATAAATTTATTTTGCATTTGTTGTGTCTTGATGTTGTTTACTACAGTAGCATCATCATTGTATCTTTGCTTTTCATATTTGTGCCAAGTATAGCCTCTGATTGCTAGAAAGTTCAAAAGTTGTGAGGTGCTGTCCAGGAAACAGATTCTGTCCTTGGATAGAAAAAATTCGTATAAAATCACCAGATCATCTTTTTGGTCTGAATTTTTTCGACAGCGTTCTCTATATAATTGTCTTTCGTGCATCTGTTCTGAGTCTTTTGATTTGAGTTGCAGAAGTGCCCCGAACAAATCAATTACTACCTGCTGTTCTGTTTTTCACAGATTCTGTCCTGTTTTGCCTTTCCTTCATTTTGCAAACCAAGAGCTTGCTTTTTCTTTGCAAAAACCTTTTGGCAATCTTGAGAAACAGTAGACCTTCAAGAATATCTTTATTTCCAGCAAGGTATAATTATTTTATTATGGGTACTAACCTCGCTAATCAGATTATGATGAGTTATGTATGAAGGGAGTTTTCAAGTGTGCGAGGGAAGATGATAAAAAGATTCAGGAGTGTCAAACGCTCAAGCTTGGGGATGCCCCCGTGCACCCCCAAGAAATATTCAAGGAGACTCAAGTGTCTAAGCTTGGGGATGCCCCCGTGCATCCCCTTCTCCATCAACATTATCAGTTCGTCTTTCGTTCCACTATAATTTAATCACTTCATGTGTTATGTGCTATGCTTGGAGCGTCTTGCTTTTAGTTTCCTTTTTAGTTTTACATAACGAGTCGGAACTCAGCGTTCTTTATGTGGGAGAGAAACACGCTCCACTTCTACCTAGAACATAACATAGAATTTTCATGTCTATCTTTGCTGTGTGTGTTCTTTGTCTTTTAATAGCTACTATCATGCTCTGCTCATGCTTATCTTTTTAAAGAGCTTGTGTTTAGTTGGTTGCTTGAACTCTCTTTAATTACCATGCTTATCTTATTAAGAGAGTTTGCTTCCGTTGCATTGGTTAATATGTCTATGATAAAGATGCTACGTGCATAATGGCGCTTCGTAGTTCAGGTTTTCTTATGGTTAGTCTCAAATAGCTGGGGGATTCCCAATGTGTTATTGGAGTACCAACATGATTTGTTTGCCAATGATGTGGTATGGTTTAGTAATATCTTCCCTCAAGAATTTATTTTGATTGACTTGGCATATGCTCACGCATATTTAAGACTGTGAAGAAAGTCTGTCAAGCCTTGATGATCTTTTATTTCTGAGTAGCGATATAA
This sequence comes from Secale cereale, assembly GCA_902687465.1. Lineage (NCBI taxonomy): Eukaryota > Viridiplantae > Streptophyta > Magnoliopsida > Poales > Poaceae > Secale > Secale cereale. The sequence continues at coordinate 829,314,236 of LR738714.1, read as the reverse complement.
CTTCCATGCCTGATTCAATGTTGCTTTGTCGCTCTGCATGATTATGACCGTCATTGCTCTCTTAGTTGGTCGCTCCCAGTCTTTTGCTAACCTCCACCTGTACTAAGCGGACTGACTGCTTGTGCATCCATATCCTTTTAAACCAGTTATGCCATATGAGTCCACCATACCTACCTATATGTGGTATTTCACCTCCACTCCAAGTAAATTTACATGTGCTACCTTTAAAACCTTCAATTTTTGCAATACATAGCTCATGGGAAAGTAGCTTAAAAACTATTGTGGTAAAGAATATGTTGCTTATGTATCTTATTTTCTTATAAGTTGCTTGCTGAGCGGTAACCATGTTTCTGGGGACGCCTTCAACTGTTACACTTTTGTTGAATATCATGTGAGTTGCTATGCATGTTCGTCTTGTCTAAAGTAAGGGTGATTTGCCATGGGTTGAATGGTTTGAGTATGCATATTGTTAGAGAAGAACATTGGGCCGCCAACCAAAGCCATGTATCATGGTGGAAGTTTTAGCTTGGACATTAATCCTCAATCTCTTATGAGAATATGCTTAAGCATTAAAGAGGGGTCCATTATCTATTTTCTATGTTGTCCCGGTATGGATGTCCTCAAGTTGAGATCAATCAAAAACGAGAAATCAAATGCGATCTATCTCCTTGGACCTTTGTACAGGTGACATAGAGGTACCCCTTTGTGACACTTGGTTGAAACATATGTAATGCAATGACAATCCATGGAAATCCGAGCTAATTAGGACAAGGTGCGAGCACTATTGGTATTCGATGCATGAGGCTTGCAACTTATAGGATGTCTTATGCATAACACTTATGAAGTACTACTACCGTTGACAAAATTGTTTCTATGTTTTCAAAATAAAAAGCTCTAGCACATGAGTAATCCCTGCTTCCCTCTGCGAAGGGCCATTCTTTTACTTTTATGTTGAGTCTACACCTTCTTTCTTCAAAGCACCAACTACTGAGAGCATGATTGTCATTCTGAGTGTAATGTGCATTGTCCCAAAGTAGCATTGTCTTTTGCATGATTGTGATATCGTTTATTCTGAAATCATTGTATCTAGTCATCACTTAAACCTTGAAGGTGCCCCTGCATTTATGCTTCATTAAAGGGGGCAAGCTAGATACCACTTTATCATATTTGCACATCATGTTCATTACAAATCTTTTTGATGTTTCAGTATCATATTGTAAAACTTTCAGTTCTTTGTGATTTTCTCATGAGGCAACTTAATTACTATAGATTCATTGTCTCAGTAAGCTTTTGTCATATGACTATGAAAAAGTCCTATATGGTTAATAGCATGTCACCACAGAAATTATTCTTGTTATCATTTACCTACTCGAGGACGAGCAGGAATTAAGCTTGGGGATGTTGATACGTCCAAAACGTATCTATAATTTCTGCTTGCTCCATGCCTCTTTTGGGTGATATTGCTATGATATTTATACACTTCCATACACTTTTGATCATATTTGGACTAACCTATTAACTCAGTGCACCCCAGTGCCAGTTTCTGTTTTCGGCTGTTTTTGTATTTCAGGTTTTCACGTTACGAGAACTGCCAGGAAAAATCCAGAAAAATTATATA
>LR738714.1:829295632-829312582 GCA_902687465.1 Secale cereale | reverse complement strand
GGGGGGGGGCGCCTGGGCCCCTCGAGGCTCCTCCGATGCCCCCTTTGGCATATATTTAAAGCGTCTCCCGAAACCCTCGAAACAGGAACCCTTTTTCGCGATCCCATCTCTGTTCCGCCACCGCCGCCGCTTCCAAGATCGGAAGCACCAGGAGAACCCTTCCCGGCACCCTGCCGGAGGGGAGGATCACCACCGGGAGCTTCTCCACCACCATGGACGCCTCCCGGATGAGTTGTGAGTAGTCTCCCTTGGACCATGAGTCCATGACCAGTAGCTATGTGATGTTCTCCTCCCGTTCTTGTGCTTCACTAATTAGTCCTCGTGAGCTGCCCTACATGATCGAGGCACATATGTAATCCTTATGCTGTTGCTATGATGAGTTTGGTGGGATCCGATGGATTATGAGATTATGTTCAGATTGTGTTTGAGTAATATATTTGATTCACCTCTTATATGTTTATGTTCGTAAGTAATTCTTGCATGTTCTCCGTTGTTATTTATTGCTTTGGCCAAGTAGTAGGTAGTGACTCCAAGAGGGAACGTTATGCTCGATTGTGGGTTCATGCCCCTCGATGACTAGTTTGAGTGACAGAAACATGAGTCTAGGGGATGTGCTGTTGCCACAAGGGGAAAACAACGGTGCTTGTGCCCGCGGGTGCAAGGACTGTTTACTTTACGCAATGTTCTTTTAATGCAGTTGTCTGTTGCTTTGAGTTTACACTGTGGGTGGGGCTCGCAACTTAATACCAGCGAGATGTTCTGGATAGATATCTCAAGGTGGATGATTAGTAGTAGATATTGATGGATTTCGGTCTACTTACTTTGGCGTACCGCCCATGCTTTGAACCTCTACCTTTCTTGCAATGTAGTCAGCATTGGTTTGCGCACATGGTCCTGTCAATTGCCCAGCTGTAATTCATTTACCTCACATAGCTGTTTTATCGTCTTTTGGGAGAGAGACATCACTAGTGAACATCATGAGACTCCGGTCCATATTACCATCATTGATCACATCCGCTATTTACTTTTCCGCTATTTACTTACTATTGCAATTATACCTATCACTATTATCACTTGCGTTTGATCCTTTGTAAACTACAAGGCCGGAGGGATTGACAACCTCTCTGTACTCGTTGGGAGCAAAGTTATTTGTATCTGTGTGCAGGTCCACGTTGATTGCTAATATCCAGCGCCGTTAGCAGTTGAAACCTTCTTGTTGAAACTGGGAGTCTCTGAGAAATCGATCCTTGGTATTACCAAGGGAAAACTTCTGCTACACTGCATCTCAAACCTTCCACTTGGGGTAACCAACGAGGGGTGAGAAGCCACCTAGCAGGCCGGAAACGCCCAGTTGCTGTTGGAGGGGCTGCCGCGGCGAAGCGCTGCTATTTTCCGGCGGGGAATGGTGATACGTCTCAAACGTATCTACTTTTCCAAACACTTTTGCTATTGTTTTGACCTCATTCTTGCATGATTTGAACTAAACTAACCCAGACTGACGCTGTTTTCAGCAGAGCTGCCTGTATGGTTTTATTGTGTGCAGGAAAACGGATTTTTAGGTATCTTAGAAAATTCCAAGAAAAATCACAGAAAATCCACGCACCCGAAGGGCCCTTGTGCCAGAAGATGGGCCAGAGGGGAGCCAGAGGGGCCCCAGGCGCCTTGGTGGCGCGGCCCCACCCCTGGCCGCGCCAAGAGGCCGCCTGGGCGGGCCCTTCCCCCTCTGGTGCCCTACTTTGACCCGTATTTATCCCCGTGACGAGAAAACCCCAGAAGAGGAGTCGTTTTCCCAGTTTCCGTTGCGGAGCCGCCGCCACCCTCTGTTCTTCTTCGGGAGGGCTAATCTGGAGGCTGATTTGGCCTCCGGAGAGGGGAGATCGTCGCCATCGTCATCATCATCACCACTCCATCCTCCCTCCATGGCTTCTCCTTCCATGTGTGAGTAATTCCCTGCTGTAGGCAAAGGGGATGGTAGGGATTGGATGAGTTAGATCATGTAATAGTTTATCAGATTGTTGGGGGCATGTTGCCTATCATCTACTATGGTGTTTATCATCTTTGCTTCAACTTGTTGCTCTTAATGCTTGTCACTTAGGGCCCGAGTGCCATGATTTCAGATCTGAACCATATGTGTTTGCATGAATATGTTTGTGTTCTTGATCCTATCTATGAGTTGTTTGCACCTATTACGGTCCGGAACCGGCGATCCCAAAGGTGACAGCTTGGGACAGCAAAGGGGATGGTCCATAGTTTGAGGATTACATGTATCCATTGAGTTTATTGCTTTGTTCCGGTGCTCTTTGACAGGAGTACCTTAATCTCCATAAGTTCCTTTTGGCCCCGTTCGTAGCGGGATGGTAGGACAAAAGATGTTGTGCAAGTTCTTATTGCAAGCACGTACAACTACCTGTGGGATACATGCCTAATGTTTGATATTTGCCTAGATGATCATTACTTTTCTGTGTGCCTTGCCCCAAGTTAGATTCATGATATATCTCATCCATGCAGCGCCCAACCATCCATCTCCCTAGCCTACAGTGTTTCAATCCTGCAGGTTATTAGTTGTTACTTTTGCTGTTTACTTTTACTGCCACCACCATCACTATCATATCACCGTTACCACTTATCTTTTGTTGCAAGCAAGTATATTTCAGGTGCGGTTGAATTGACAACTCAACTGTCAAAGCTTATAAATACTCTTTGGCTCCCCGTGTGTCGAATCTATAAATTGGGTTATTCTTACCCGCGAAGACTATCTCGATCCCTTACGGTTGATGGTTATCAAGTACCGTTTTCTGGCGCCGTTGTCGGGGACCATAGCAATATTTACAAGTCTACTTGAAGTATCCTACCTGCTGCACTTCATCCGCTATGGGTATGAAAGGAGACCCCAAGGTTCCGATCTTACTATCCACTACAAGAAGAGGTACTGTTCTGAACACTAGTGCTACACTTGATTCACCTTCTGTTATGAGTAAGTTTGCCTCACCACCACCACATGATGCTTCTACTGAATCTGTTACTATGTCCGATACTTTTGATGATGCTTCTACTACTCTTGATGATATTAGTTCACTTAGTTATGCTCTTGAGAAACAGATCGCTGCTGCTGCAAAAAAATCTGGAATTGAAATTCGTGTTATTCGCTACCCTATTGGTGGAACTTATGATTATCCTGATTAGAGTAAACTCAAGGAGAGACTCCTTGATGATGATTACATTATGCTTCATGATGATTTATGCAGGGAACTGAGAGAGTTTGCCGGCTCTGGCCCTGAAGCTATTAAGAAGCTGCTTGAAAAACACTCCTTGAAGAACAAGACTGTTCCTGATCCTGAATTTGCTACATCTCCTATATGCATCAATGATCCTGATTATGATTTCTCTGTTGATCTTTCACTTATATCTATGGTTGAAGCTGACCCCTTTTATGGCAGAGAAAATGATGATGCTATTGCACACCTGACCAAACTCACTGAGTTGGGTGGCTTGTTTACCACGGATGAAAAGATACGAAACTTTTATGTGACTAAGCTTCTTCCCTTCTCTTCGAAGGAAGGTGCTAAAAATGGTATGATGCATTACCATGTGGTTCCATTAAGAATCCTCAAGACTTAGCTCACTCTTTTGTTGATAAGTACTTTCCTGCTCATATGCAACATGCTGCTTTACAAAGAATTTATAACTTTAAACAGTTGCAGGATGAGCACCTCCCTAAAGCTTGGGGGAGGTACTGTAGTCTGATCCGGGCTAGACCAGGACATGGAGTCCCTAATAATGAATTAATCGATATATTTTATGCTGGTCTAACTGATGAATCCAGGTCCTATCTGGATAGTTGTGCTGGTTGTGTTTTCAGGAAAAGAACACCGGACGATGCAGACGAATTGATGGGCAGGATTGCCAAAAACCATGAAGATTGGTCCGTCCCTGAACCACCTCCACCACCAAAGAAGAGGGGCATGTTTGTTCTAAGCCCCGAAGATATGCGAGAAGCAAAGAAGTCTATTAAAGAGAAAGGTATTAAAACTGAAGACATGAAGAATCTACCCCCTATTGAGAAGTTGTGTGAGCCTACCACTCACCCTCCTATGGTAGAGGTACACTCTCTTTTAGATTTCAATGCAAGTGACATCCCTCATGGTAAGCCTCCTGATCAATGTTTAGATGAGCTTGATAATTTTATTATGAAGCAAAATCATTTTAATGAGAGGATACAAAGTCAATTGCATGATAATTCCCTTGCTATCAAAAGTTTGCTTGATGTTCTAGGTAGAACAGTTAATGATGTTAAATGTCTTGTGAAGCATTTTCATATGGTTCAAACTCAGCTTGAACAAATTTCTAATGTGCAAAAAGATTTGCTTGCTAACAATGCCAAACAAGATGATTTGCAGGCCTTCGGGATTAAGACCCGAGGAGGAACTAGCACTCAAGATCCTCTCTATCCAGAGGGGCATCCGAGGAGAATCGAGCAAGATTCTCAAATGCAGGAAGAAGAAATTGTTGGCTCTCCAAAGAAGAAGAAGAAGAAACACAAGGAGGCTGACAATTCCAATGATCCTATTACAAGTGAAGAGCCAGCTGTTGATCCCAACGGTATATCTATCTCCGATGCTGAGACTGAAGACGGTGCCGAACCTGAAGGTAAGGATAATGAGAATAATGATCCGCCTGAAGTTCGAGAAGAAGAAGCACCTGACAAATGCAAGAAGTACACTAGAGAAGACTTCGTCGCAAGAAGACATGGGAAGGAAAGAGAACCATGGATACAGAAACCCATGCCCTTTCCAGGCAAGTCTCTCAAATCTAAAGAGAAAGAGCATTACAATAAGTTTTGTGAGTGGATGAAACCTCTTTTTCTTCAAATCCCTTTGACTGATGCTATTAAGTTACCTCCTTATTCAAAATATATGAAAGATATTGTTACTAATTAAAGAAAAGTTCCTAATGAAGCAATATCTACTATGCTTGCTAACTACTCTTTCAGTGGCAAGATTCCTGAGAAGCTTGGTGATCCAGGTATACCCACCATTCCCTGCTCCATAAAGAATAATTATGTCAAAACTGCTTTATGTGATCTTGGAGCAGGAGTGAGTGTTATGCCTCTCTCTCTTTACAAGAGGCTTTGTTTAGAGAAACTAATCCCTACAGATATCTCTCTTCAGATGGCTGACAAGTCAACCGCCGTTCCGATAGGTATTTGTGAGGATGTTCCCGTAGAAGTTGCTAATTGTTTGATCCTTACTGATTTTGTTGTGCTTGACATGCCCGAGGATGGGAGCATGTCCATTATTCTTGGTAGACCTTTTCTTAACACCGCAGATGCTATTATTGATTGAAATAAAGGAAAGGTTACCTTCAATGTGAATGATAAAGAACACACGGTGTATTTTCCAAAGAAGACCGACAAGAGGCATGGCCTCAACTCTATAGAAAATATCGAGACCGTGAAGATTGGAGAATGGGACTGTCCACTACATGTGCACCACAAATACAAAACTATTATGGTGGGGACAATGTCCATTAAAGTAAAGGTGCAATGATCACTTCGTAAGAGGTGAGACTTTTTGCTCTATATATCTCCTGTTTGTTGGTAAGACTTGATCAACCTTACTAGTGAGCATGTTTTATATAGGTAAAAAGTTGAGCTTGTTATGTTTTCATTTGTTTTAGCTTTTGTTCTCCTTGCTGTACCAAGTGTTTATGTTTTTGAAGCTTCACAATACTAATCACTGCTTTAAGTTTTCAGAAAGTTTTGCAGCTTTTTGAACTTCGAAAAAATTTCAACAGTGAAGTTTTCAGAAAAATTCCAGAAAAATAAAAATAAAAATTTCCATGCCGGGAGTGACCCAGAGGCACCTGGGGCTGACCAGGGGGGCCACCAGTGGCCCAGGCGGCCAGCTGGCGTGGCCTGCCCCCTGGCCGCGCCCATAGGGCGCCTGGGGCCCACAGGACCCCCCTCCAGGTATGTCTTCTTCCTCTCTCTCTCTTTCTCTCCAAAAACACGAGTTCTGCACTTGTTCTTGCGTTCTTGCTGCTCTTGGAGGCGATTTTTGATCTCTCTCTACAGCCTATCATTCGAGCTGAGATTTTGAACAAATACTCCCTGGTATGTAACTCCTCCACCCCTCCAATTAGATTTTTGGTTGGTGGCTTCATTTGTGAGTATTTAGTAGTTCTTGGTGCTGTATAGATGAGCTTGCATGCATATGTAGAAATTTATTTTCCAAGTTTTGATGCAAGTTTATGCCTTAGGTAAGTGAGTTGAGTAGTTTGTCTTAACCCACTTTGTTTGAATCCTTGTTTTTGTAATCTGCCAAAAATTTCAGAAATGAGTTTGTTAGGAAGGGCAAAGGGGTGGCTTGAGAAGAAGAAGCCCACGCGCTCCAATCGAGTTACTAGAGCCGCAGCTTCACCCTCGACTGCTAGGGTGAGCTACAATGAAGATCATGTGCCCCTAGAGTTGTTGGAAGACACAAGTCCAGCACGTGCTATGATGTTCCCATGTGACGAATTCCTTGAAGCTGTGGGAATTAAGGATGAGTTTTATAATCTTTGTGCTAATGCAGGTCTGACACGGCTCGTCACGTGCCATGTTACTCAGTATCAAAAACTCACCTCCGGTTTCATTAACAGTTTTAGATATAACCTTGATACTGGTGCTATTGAGTTTAAAATTTACAATGATCTTATCACCATGCCCTTGGAAAAGTTTTGTGAAATAATAGGTGTGCCAAACGTTGGGCGGACGGCGAAGATGACCTCTCAGCCCTCCGAGCTGAAAACCGTCTTCAACTCTCTCTGCAGCATGGTTCGATGAGTTCATGGTCCAGCATCAGCTTCATAACCCCATGGAGGGGGTTGTGCCCGACGAGGAGGAGCACGGTGAGTTACCACCTTTCCGGGGGGAGACCGTCACCCAGTTTGGTGAAGGGTCTTCCTCTGCTTGGAGTACGGACCCTTCTTCGTGGGAGGATCCGAGGAGTTCGGTGTACGCGCCGGAATCCTTTTACGACCCTTGGACTCACCAGCATTCCCCCGGAGAAGGAGGCTCCTGGGGGCAGTAGCTACTACCAACTTAGGCCAAAAGCCTAAGCTTGGGGGAGTACTTGCCCTTCTCACTTTTCCATTGTATTATCTGTTTTAATTTTGTTCGCTTTGATCTTTTCGAAGTTTTTGCCCGTTCTTCTTTATTTCTTTTCTTTGCAAAAACAACAAAAAGATTTTCTCTTTCTTTTGCTTTCGTTCAACCTTTGAAATAACCCAAAAAGATTTCCTTTCTCTCTTTAGTTTGCTTTGTTTTCAGAGTTCAGCTCGAGTCCGTGATGGCATTTAATTATATTTCCTACGTTCGATCATGCAAGTGACAAGGCAGTAATGACGAAGATCGACGGAAGGGAAGCAACAAGGAAACCGGTATGAACTCTTCTTGTTTCTACTTTTGTACATATGCCTGTACTTATGATCTAGAGACCAGCTTTGAAGGAAATATGCCCTAGAGGCAATAATAAAGTTATTATTTATTTCCTTATATCATGATAAATGTTTATTATTCATGCTAGAATTGTATTAACCGGAAACTTAGTACATGTGTGAATACATAGACAAAACAATATGTCCCTAGTATGCCTCTACTAGACTAGCTCATTGATCAAAGATGGTTATGTTTCCTAGCCATAGACATGAGTTGTCATTTGATCAACGGGATCACATCATTAGGAGAATGATGTGATGGACAAGACCCATCCGTTAGCATAGCACTATGATCGTTTAGTTTTACTGCTATTGCTTTCTTCATGACTTATACATGTTCCTATGACTATGAGATTATGCAACTCCCGAATACCGTAGGAACACCTTGTGTGCTATCAAACGTCACAACGTAACTGGGTGATCATAAAGATGCTCTACAGGTGTCTCCGAAAGTATTCGTGGTGTTGGCATAGATCATGATTAGGATTTGTCACTCCGAGTGTCGGAGAGGTATCTCTGGGCCCTCTCGGTAACACACATCACAATAAGCCTTGCAAGCAAAAGACTAATGAGTTAGTCACGAGATGATGTGTTACGGAACGAGTAAAGAGACTTGCCGGTAACGAGATTGAACTAGGTATAGAGATACCGACGATCGAATCTCGGGCAAGTAACATACAGTTTGACAAAAGGAACAACGTATGTTGTTATGCGGTTCTGACCGATAAAAGATCTTCGTAGAATATGTAGGAGCCAATATGAACATCCAGGTTCCGCTATTGGTTATTGACCAGAGATGAGTCTCGGTCATGTCTACATAGTTCTCGAACCCGTAGGGTCCGCACGCTTAACGTTTGATGACGATCGGTATTATGAGTTTTTGAGTATTGATGTACCGAAGGTAGTTCGGAGTCCCGGATGAGATCACGGACATGACGAGGAGTCTCGGAATGCCCGAGACATAAAGATTGATATATTGGACGGCTATATTCGGACACCGGAAGTATACCGGAAAAGTTTCGGATTTATCGGGAATGCCGGAGGGGGTTACCGGAACCCCCTACGAGAGGGGATGGTCCATAGTGGGCCTAAAGGGTGAGAGAGAGACAGCCCATAGGGCTGGCCGGCGCCCCCACCTAGGAATCCTAGTTGGACTAGGATTGGGGGGGCGCCACCTCTCCTATTCCTTTCCCCCTTCTTCCTTTCGGTGAATCCTACTAGGAATAGGATTGCAATCCTATTCCTAGTAGGACTCCCTCCCTAGCCGCACCAGGAGAGGTTGGCCGGCCTCCCTCCCCTGCTCCTTTATATACGGGGGCAGGGGGGCACCCAAAGACACACAAGTTGAATTGTTTTAGCCGTGTGCGGTGCCCCCCTCCACAGAATCACACCTCGGTCGTACCGTCGCGGAGCTTAGGCGAAGCCCTGCGCCGGTGAACACATCATATCTGTCACCACGCCGTCGTGCTGACGAAACTCTCCCGTGAAGCTCAACTGGATCAAGAGCTCGTGGGACGTCATCAAGCTGAACGTGTGCTGAACGCGGAGGTGCCGTACGTTCGGTGCTTGATCGGTTGGATCGCGAAGAAGTTCGACAACATCAACCGCGTCACTTGACGCTTCCGCTCCCGGTCTACGAGGGTACGTAGACACACTCTCCCCTCTCGTTGCTATGCATCTGGTAGATAGATCTTGCGTGATCGTAGGAAAATTTTAAAATACTACGTTCCCCAACACGACCACTGCAGAAGATAGAGAGAAAATGAAAGTCATTCCCTATGCCTCAGCCATAGGATCTATCATGTATGCAATGCTGTGTACCAGACCTGATGTGTGCCTTGCTATAAGTCTAGCAGGGAGGTACCAAAGTAATCCAGGAGTGGATCACTGGACATCGGTCAAAAACATCCTAAAGTATCTGAAAAGAACAAAGGATATGTTTCTCGTATATGGAGGTGACAAAGAGCTCGTCGTAAACGGTTACGTCGATTCTAGCTTTGACACTGATCCGGATGACTCAAAGTCACAAACCGGATATGTATTTTTATTGAACGGTGGAGCTGTCAGTTGGTGCAGTTCCAAGCAGAGCGTCGTGGCGGGATCTACGTGTGAAGCGGAATACATAGCTGCTTCGGAAGCAGCAAATGAAGGAGTCTGGATGAAGGAGTTCATATCCGATCTAGGTGTAGTACCTAGTGCATCGGGTCCAATGAAAATCTTTTGTGACAACACTGGAGCCATAGCCTTGGCGAAGGAATCCAGGTTTCACAAGAGAACAAAGCACATCAAAAGACGCTTCAATTCCATCCGCGATCTAGTCAAGGAGGGAGACATAGAAATTTGCAAAATACATACGGATCTGAATGTTGCAGACCCGTTGACTAAGCCTCTTCCACGGGCAAAACATGATCAACACCAAGACTCCATGGGTGTGAGGATCATCACTTTGTAATCTAGATTATTGACTCTAGTTCAAGTGGGAGACTGAAGGAAATATGCCCTAGAGGCAATAATAAAGATGTTATTTGTATTTCCTTATATCATGATAAATGTCTTTTATTCATGCTAGAATTGTATTAACCGGAAACTTAGTACATGTGTGGATACATAGACAAAAACAGTATGTCCCTAGTATGCCTCTACTAGACTAGCTCATTGATCAAAGATGGTTATGTTTCCTAGCCATAGACATGAGTTGTCATTTGATCAACGGGATCACATCATTAGGAGAATGATGTGATGGACTAGACCCATCCGTTAGCATAGCACTATGATCGTTTAGTTTTACTGCTATTGCTTTCTTCATGACTTATACATGTTCCTATGACTATGAGATTGTGCAACTCCCGAATACCGTAGGAACACCTTGTGTGCTATCAAACGTCACAACGTAACTGGGTGATCATAAAGATGCTCTACAGGTGTCTCCGAAAGTATTCGTGGTGTTGGCATAGATCAAGATTAGGATTTGTCACTCCGAGTGTCGGAGAGGTATCTCTGGGCCCTCTCGGTAACACACATCACAATAAGCCTTGCAAGCAAAAGACTAATGAGTTAGTCATGAGATGATGTGTTACGGAACGAGTAAAGAGACTTGCCGGTAACGAGATTGAACTAGGTATAGAGATACCGACGATCGAATCTCGGGCAAGTAACATACCGATGACAAAAGGAACAACGTATGTTGTTATGCGGTTTTGACCGATAAAAGATCTTCGTAGAATATGTAGGAGCCAATATGAACATCCAGGTTCCGCTATTGTTTATTGACCGGAGATGAGTCTCGGTCATGTCTACATGGTTCTCGAACCCGTAGGGTCCGCACGCTTAACGTTTGATGACGATCGGTATTATGAGTTTATGAGTTTTGATGTACCGAAGGTAGTTTGGAGTCCCGGATGAGATCACGGACATGACGAGGAGTCTCGGAATGTCCGAGACATAAAGATTGATATATTGGACGACTATATTCGGACACCGGAAGTGTTCCGGAAAAGTTTCGGATTTAACGGGATTGCCGGAGGGGGTTACCGGAACCCCCTACGAGGGGGGATGGTCCATAGTGGGCCTTAAGGGAAAGAGAGAGGCAGCCCATAGGGCTGGCCTGCGCCCCACCTAGGGTTCCTAGTTGGACTAGGATTGGGGGGGGGGCGCCACCTCTCCTTTTTCCTTTCCCTCTCTTCCTTCTTTTGGTGATTCCTACTAGGAATAGGATTGCAATCCTATTCCTAGTAAGATTGCAACCCTAGCCGCACCAAACAAGGGCCGGCCGGCCTCCCCCTTGCTCCTTTATATACGGGGGCAGGGGGGCACCCAAAGAGACACAAGTTGAATTGTTCCAGCCGTGTGCGGTGCCCCCTCCACAGAAACACACCTCGGTCATACCGTCGCGGTGCTTAGGCGAAGCCCTGCGCCGGTGAATACATCATATTCGTCACCACGCCGTCGTGCTGACGAAACTCTCCCGTGAAGCTCAACTGGATCAAGAGCTCGTGGGACGTCATCAAGCTGAATGTGTGCTGAACGCGGAGGTGCCGTACGTTCGGTGCTTGATCGGTTGGATCGCGAAGAAGTTCGACAACATCAACCGCGTCACTTGACGCTTCCGCTCCCGGTCTACGAGGGTACGTAGACACACTCTCCCCTCTCGTTGCTATGCATCTAGTAGATAGATCTTGCGTGATCGTAGGAAAATTTTAAAATACTACGTTCCCCAACAGTGGCATCATGAGCCAGGTCTATGCGTAGATGATATGCACGAGTAGAACACAATGAGTTGTGGGCGATACTAGTCATACTGCTTACCAGCATGTCATACTTTGCTTCGGCGGTATTGTGAGATGAAGCGGCCCGGACCGACATTACGCGTACGCTTACGCGAGACTGGTTTCACCGTTACGAGCACTCGTTGCTTAAAGGTGACTGGCGGGTGTCTGTCTCTCTCACTTTAGCTGAATCAAGTGTGGCTACGCCCGGTCCGTGTGAAGGTTAAAACATCACATACTTGACGAAACATCGTTGTGGTTTTTTATGCGTAGGTAAGAACGGTTCTTGCTAAGCCCGTAGCAGCCACGTAAAACTTGCAACAACAAAGTAGAGGACGTCTAACTTGTTTTTTCAGGGCATGTTGTGATGTGATATGGTCAAGACATGATGAGTTATACGGTTTTGTATGAGATGATCATGTTTTGTAAAGTTATCGGCAACTGACAGGAGCCATATGGTTGTCGCTTTATTGTATGAAATGCAATCGCCATGTAATTGCTTTACTTTATCACTAAACGGTAGCGATAATCGTAGAAGCAATAGTTGGCGAGACGACAACGATGCTACGATGGAGATCAAGGTGTCGCGCCGGTGACGAAGGTGATCATGACGGTGCTTTGGAGATGGAGATCAAAAGCACAAGATGATGATGGCCATATCATGTCACATATTTTGATTGCATGTGATGTTTATCTTATTATGCTTCTTATTATGCTTAGAACGACGGTAGCATTATAAGATGATCCCTTACTAAATTTCAAGGTATAAGTGTTCTCCCTGAGTATGCACCGTTGCGAAAGTTCGTCGTGCCGAGACACCACGTGATGATCGGGTGTGATAAGCTCTACGTTCAAATACAACGGGTGTAAGCCAGTTTTGCACACGCAGAATACTCGGGTTAAACTTGACGAGCCTAGCATATGCAGATATGGCCTCGGAACACTGGAGACCGAAAGGTCGAGCGTGAATCATATAGTAGATATGATCAACATAAGATGTTCACCATTGATACTACTCCATCTCACGTGATGATCGGACATGGTTTAGTTGATTTGGATCACGTGATCATTTAGATGACCGGAGGGATGTCTATCTAAGTGGGAGTTCTTTAATTAATATGATTAATTGAACTTTAATTTATCATGAACTTAGTCCTGGTAGTATTAGCATATCTATGTTGTAGATCAATAGCTCGCGATGTTGCTCCACGTTTATTTTTTTATATGTTCCTAGAGAAAACCAAGTTGAAAGATGTTAGTAGCAATGATGCGGAATTGTTCCATGATCTGAGGATTATCCTCATTGCTGCACAGAATAATTATGTCCTTGATGCACCGCTAGGTGATAGGCCTATTGCAGGAGCAGATGTAGACGTTATGAACGTTTTGACAAAAGCTCGATATGATGACTACTTGATAGTTTAAGTGCACCATGCTTTACGGCTTAGAACCGGGACTTCAAAAACGTTTTGAAACGCCACGGAGCATATGAGATGTTCCAAGAGTTGAAATTAGTATTTCATACTCATGCCCGTGTCGAGAGGTATAAGAGCTCTGACAGTACTTTGCCTACAAGATGGAGGAGAATAGCTCAACCAGTGAGCATGTGCTCAGATTGTTTGGGTACTGCAATTGCTTGAATCAAGTGGGAGTTAATCTTCCAGATAAGATAGTAATTGACAAAGTTCTCTAGTCACTATCACCAAGTTAGTAGAACTTCGTGATGAACTATGATATGCAAGGGATGACGAAAGTAATTCCCGAGCTCTTCGCGATGCTGAAATCGGCGAAGGTAGAAATCAAGAAAGAGCATCAAGTGTTGATGGTTAAACAAGACCACTTGTTTCAAGTAAAGGGCAAAGGGATAGAAGGGGAACTTCAAGAAGAATGACAAGCAAGTTGTCACTCCCATGAAGAAACCCAAAGCTAAACTCAAGCCTGAAACTAAGTGCTTCTACTGCAAAGGAAATAGTCACTGGAAGTGGAACTGCCCTAGATACTTGGCGGATAAGAAGGATGGCAAAATGAACAAAGGTATATTTTGATATACAGATTATTGATGTGTACTTTACTAGTGTTCATAGCAACCCCTGGGTATTTGATACCGGTTCAGTTGCTAAAATTAGTAACTCGAAACGAGAATTGCAGAATGAACAGAGACTAGTTAAAGGTGAAGTGACGATGTGTGTTGGAAGTGGTTCCAAGATTGATATGATCATCATCGCACACTCCCTATACTTTCGGGATTAGTGTAAAACCTAAATAAATGTTATTTGGCATTTGCGTTGAGCATGAATATGATTTGATCATATTTGTTGCAATACGGTTATTCATTTAAAGTCATAGAATAATTGTTATTCTGTTTACATGAATGAAACCTTCGATGGTCATACACCCAATGAATATAGTTTGTTGGATCTCGATCGTGGTGATACACATATTCATAATATTGAAGCCAAAAGATGCAAGGTTAATAATGATAGTGCAACTTATTTGTGGCACTGCCGTTTAGGTCATATTGGTGTAAAGCGCATGAAGAAACTCCATAGTGATGGACTTTTGGAATCACTTGATTATGAATCACTTGGTGCTTGCGAACCATGCCTCATGGGCAAGATGACTAAAACTACGTTCTCCGGAACTGTGGAGCAAGCAACAGATTTGTTGGAGATCATACATACAGATGTATGTGGACCAATGAGTGTTGAAGCTCGCGGCGGGTATCGTTATTTTCTGACCTTCACTGATGATTTGAGCAGATATGGGTATATCTACTTAATGAAGCACAAGTCTAAAACATTTGAAAAGTTCAAAGAATTTCAGAGTGAAGTAGAGAATCATCGTAACAAGAAAATAAGAGTTTCTACGATATGATCGTAGAGGTAGAATAATTGAGTTAGCGAGTTTGGCCTTCAGTAAAAACAATGTGAAATAGTTTCACTACTCACGCCATCTGGAACAACATAGTGTAATGGTGTGTCCGAACATCATAACCGTACTTTATTAGATATGGTGCGATCGATGATGTCTCTTACCGATCTACTACTATCGCTTTTGGGGATATGCATTAGAGACAGCTACATTCACGTTAAATAGGGCACCATCTAAATCCGTGGAGATGACACCGTATGAACTGTAACCTAAGCTGTCATTTCTTTAAGTTTGGCACTGCGATGCTTGTGTGAAAAAGTTTCAACATGATAAGCTCGAACCCAAATCGGAGAAGTAAATCTTCATAGGATACCCAAAAGAAACTGTTGGGTACACCTTCTATCACAGATCCGAAGGCAAGGTCTTTGTTTGCTAAGAGTGGATCCTTTCTAGAGAAAGAGTTTTTCTCGAAAGAAGTGAGTGGGAGGAAAGTAGAACTTGATGAGGTAATTGTACCTTCTCCCGAATTGGAAAGTGGAACATCACAGAAACTAGTTCCAATGATTCCTACACCAATCAGTGAGGAAGTTAATGATAATGATCATGAAACTTCGGATCAAGTTTCTGCTGAACGTCGTAGATCAACCAGAGTACGTTCCGCACCAGAGTGGTACGGCAACCCAGTTCTGGAAATCATGTTACTAGACCATGATGAACCTACGAACTATGAGGAAGCGATGATGAGCCCAGATTCCGCAAAATGGCTTGAAGCCATGAAATCTGAGATGGGATCCATGTATGAGAACAAAGTGTGGACTTTGGTTGACTTGCCCGATGATCGGCAGGCCATCGAAAATAAATGGATCTTCAATAGGAAGACCGACGCAGACGGTAATGTTACTGTTTACAAAGCTCGACTTGTTGCAAAAGGTTTTCGACAAGTTCAAGGAGTTGACTACGATGAGACTTTCTCACCTGTAGCGATGCTTAAGTCTGTCCGAATCATGTTAGCAATTGCCGCATTTTATGATTATGAAATCTGGCAAATGGATGTCAAAACTGCATTCCTGAATGGATATCTCAAAGAAGAGTTGTATATGATGCAACCAGAAGGTTTTGTCGATCCAAAAGGTGCTAACAAAGTATGCAAGCTCCAGCGATCCATCTATGGACTGGTGCAAGCATCTCGGAGATGGAATATACGCTTTGATGAGGTGATCAAAGCATATGGTTTTATACAGACTTTTGGAGAAGCCTGTATTTACAAGAAAGTGAGTGGGAGCTCTGTAGCATTTCTAATATTATATGTGGATGACATATTGTTGATTGGAAATGATATACAATTTCTGGATAGCATAAAAGGATACTTGAATAAGAATTTTTCAATGAAAGACCTCGGTGAAGCTGCTTATATATTAGGCATCAAGATCTATAGAGATAGATCAAGACGCTTAATTGGACTTTCACAAAGCACATACCTTGATAAGATTTTGAAGAAGTTCAAAATGGATCAGTCAAAGAAAGGGTTCTTGCCTGTATTACAAGGTGTGAAGTTGAGTAAGACTCAATGCCCGACCACTGCAGAAAAATATAGAGAGAATGAAAGTCATTCCCTATGCCTCAGCCATAGGTTCTATAAAGTATGCCATGCTGTGTACCAAACATGTTGTGTACCTTGCCATGAGTTTGTCAAGGGGGTACAATAGTGATCCAGGAGTAGATCACTGTACAGCGGTCAAAATTATCCTTAGTAACTGGATGACTAAGGAAATGTTTCTCGATTATGGAGGTGATAAAGAGTTCGTCGTAAAGGGTTACGCCGATGCAAGATTTGACACTAAATCCAGATGACTCTAAGTATCAATCTGGATGCATATTGAAAGTGGGAGCAATTAGCTAGAGTAGCTCTATGCAGAGCATTGTAGACATAGAAATTTGCAAAATACATACGGATCTGAATGTGACAGACCCGTGGACTAAACTTCTCTCACAAGCAAAACATGATCACACCTTATTACTCTTGGGTATTAATCACATAGCAATGTGAACTAGATTATTGACTCTAGTAAACCCTTTGGGTGTTGGTCACATGGCGATGTGAACTATGGGTGTTATTCACATAACGATGTGAACTATCGGTATTAAATCACATGGCGATGTGAGCTAGATTATTGACTCTAGTGCAAGTGGGAGACTGAAGGAAATATGCCCTAGAGGCAATAATAAAGTTATTATTTATTTCCTTATATCATGATAAATGTTTATTATTCATGCTAGAATTGTATTAACCGGAAACTTAGTACATGTGTGAATACATAGACAAAACAGTATGTCCCTA
>LR738714.1:829202939-829281568 GCA_902687465.1 Secale cereale | reverse complement strand
GGCAGCGGCTGCTATATGCAGAGACAAGCATGACAATTACATGGGGGCATCAGCAGTTACTTTTGATGGCCTGGTGGATGCGGCAAGCCACGAAGCCCACGCGTGCAGCGAGGCACTTGCTCTGGCAAGGGATCTTCATATCTCACATGCAATAATAGCATATGGTTGCATGCAGGTGGTGTGCGACATCAACTGGACAACGTTTTCATCTTATGCACTAGTCATAGATGAAGTTAAGGCATCGATGAATGATTTTGTAAAAGTTAGCTTTCGTTTTGAATGTAGGGAAGCAAACCTAGAAGCTCATGCCATTGCAAAGGCTGCTTCAACTTCCAGACATTACTTGTATTGCTTCGGCACTGAACGTTGAATAAAATCCCTAGTTCACCCTAAAAAAATAGTAAAAGAGCTAGTATAAGGAAAAAAAAGTCTTACATTATGAGACGGAGGGAGTAACATTTACTTTTCTGCAGCCACCCAAACTTTGTGTACACAGATTAACCAGCACCACTGGATATTCTCCACGTAATAAGATCTAAGAGTTCAAATTACTCTGATGGTCTGCAATCTAAGAGCATCTCCAGCCGTTGCGCCCCCAAGACGCGCCGAAAACCACCGCTTGAGGGCGAGCCGGCGCTATTTTAGGCGTGGGGGCGCGCACGTTCCCAGCCGCCGCCCCCGCAGTTCGGCCATAATGCAGCAAACACGGCCAAAATTCAGCAAACGCGAGCAAATTTGAACAAACACATCATATTTCTGATAAATTTAGGCGTTTTTACACGAAAAATGGGCGATTTTTTTTCCTAAACTACGGGCCGAAGTAGGCGCTAAGCAGGGCGTAGTCGTCGCCGACGTTGTCCTCCTGCTTCTGCTCCTTGACACGGCCGGCGCCGCTGCTCGACCCCTCACCCCGGCAAGCTGCTTCACGGCGGCGGCGTTCGGCGATCTCTCCAGGGCGCGACGCGGGCGGTCCAACTCAATGCGCGCGTAGTCCTCCACCGCGACGGAGCGCGTACGTCGGGCGGCGCGGGGTAGTTGGCCTCGTGGAGGAGGTACGCCTCCCACTCGTGCAGCGAGCGGCGGCCGAAACTGTTGGCCGCCGCCGCGTCGCCGGGATACCTCGCGCTCATGGTAGCCGGGTGGAAAGTGCGGTGGCGAGAAGGGGGAGATGGGGGGAAGTGCGGCGGCGAGGAGGGGGAGGACTGTGTGTTCCTCACCGGTGCGGCCAGGGGCGTTGTGATGGCCTGGCTTATTAGGGATGATAGACTACTCATATCAATAAGGAATTCCTTCTTTTCCGGGAGCCCATTCGGATAGAACTCCAAAGTTAAGCGTGCTCAGCTTGGAGTAGTTTCAGGATGGATGACCGACCGGGAAGTTGCTCCCGGGTGCGCACGAGTGAGGACAAAGTGCGCAGAAAAGACTAGTATTGATATGTGAGGCCAGTCTAGATCCCGCCAGGAGTAACGACCACCGGCGGGTGTGTCCGGGGCGTTACAAGTTGGTATCAGAGCCGACCCTCGTGGTTACACGGATGTTTGCGGACAGTTTGCAGTCATGTTGTGCATGACGTTTGTGACCCTCGTGGCACACGGCATGGCACATGTGCTGTCCTGGAAGCACAGACGGTTGTGCCAAGAGGGAACGTTCCTGTGGCCTGACGAGGACGTCGGTTCCTCTGAGTGAGGGTGTATGTGATGGTCTGGCTTATTAGGGATGATAGACTACTCATATCAATAAGGAATTCCTTTTTTTCCGGGAGCCCATTCGGATAGAACTCCAAAGTTAAGCGTGCTCAGCTTGGAGTAGTTTCAGGATGGGTGACCGACCGGGAAGTTGTTCCCGGGTGTGCACGAGTGAGGACAAAGTGCAAAGAAAAGACTTGTATTGATATGTGAGGCCAGTCTAGATCCCGCCAGGAGTAACGACCACCGGCGGGTGTGTCCGGGGCGTTACAGGCGCCTTTTATAGCGGCTCGTGGGGCGGCCACGTGCGAACGCATGGCGGAAGGCGGGGCGGCGTGAATCAATGGCGGGCTGACCGGCGGCAGCCTTGGCATTGATTCCCCGCGGGAAAACCGAGACAATGAGGACGACCAGCCTTCGTCTCGCTGACGCGCCGGTCCCGCCACTCTTTCGTGCCAAAACGTTCACGCCAACGCCCCCGGGCGCCCCCCAGCGCGACGGGTTCGGGTTGGGTGCGCCGGCGCCAATATCGGCCAATCCAACGAAAAACAGGATTGTGGGGGCGTGACTGGGCCGATTTTTTGGCGCCGGCGTTAAAAAACGGCCTTGAGGGGGCCTTATGGGGGCGCGACTGGAGATGCTCTAATCTAAGGGCCTGTATTAAATGTTCTGCCAAACTGCGCCCCGCATATCGTGTATCCCACTGCAATACCTGATTATGTGGACCAAATTCTCACCGAAATCGGATTGATCTGTTAATACCGCTAATTTTTCTCTTTCTTCCCTCACCCTGACAGCCTGTTTGGTTGGGGTTAATTAGAGCTAGGGAATGGGAATTGAAGGGGTACGAGACTTTAAATCTATTGTTTGGTTGGAGGGATTGGGAATTCATAAGGG
Organism: Secale cereale; assembly: GCA_902687465.1. NCBI lineage: Eukaryota > Viridiplantae > Streptophyta > Magnoliopsida > Poales > Poaceae > Secale > Secale cereale. The sequence continues at coordinate 829,278,986 of LR738714.1, read as the reverse complement.
AATAGTCATGGGACTTGACACTCCAACTCCCACCGTTTTATTAACAGGGGAGGGGGTGGGAGTTGGGAGGGAACTTTTTTAGTGAGTCAATCTTAACCATTCATCATAACTTATGTTAACTTCCTTTGTTTAGTCCCTCATCAATTCCCACGAACCAAACAAGGGAATATAATTTGTCCTCAATTCTCACCAACGAAAAAAATTGTGTGCTATCTAAAATAGCATGGCCCTTCTCCAAATGCTATACAAGTTACTGCGTGCTATATTCAAAATAGCATTTCAAAAAAATGCCAAATATATCATAGAAATTAAGGAATTCGACATCTAAAATTTTGTCGACGAGCTATGCATGCATACCGTTGGTGTACACATTATGACATTAGATGCACTTTAGAGAATTCTTCTTGTTTTCTTCCAGACAAATGAAATATTTTCATCCTGGATCTTTTGATTTCACATTCACATTGGGCCTATTGTTGCATTGCATTGAGCCGATGCCAGATGGGCTGCTATATGCTGAGCGCCTGCTGTGTTTTGATCGCTCCATGCTAAAAACACTAAAACGTTTTTGCGTTTAGCGCCGTTACAACACGCTATAACGTGAATAGCGGCACAGCGTGTAAAATGGTTAAAATATAACGTGGCACCTTCAAATACGCTATAGCGAAGTTTACACGTCGAAATAGCGCGCTATTATTTTCGTTGGATTCTCACACATAATTCCTATCGTGCGCCAAACAGTGGATTGGGAATAAAATGACTCATCCCATGTTTAATCTCAATACAACTCCCTACTTCGGCTCGCTAAACAAAAAGTAAGGGAGTCCGTCCCACGTTGGTGACGGTTAGGTCAGGAGCGGCGATCACGGAGGCGATTGATTCCCTCCCTAGTTCTCGCTGGTGCTCGTCCTAGCCAACCTAGATCGCCGCCGCCAGTCTGCCGGAGTGCAAGGCCGCCGTGCCTACGCCTCAGGCGAGTCAGTGATCCCTGCCCACCACCATAGGCCTCTCGCGTGCGTCCTAGGGCACGTGACCGTAATACACCACATCTAGGTTTTAGTTCTTTGGTCCACGATCGGGGGTGAAAAAATGGAGCGGATGGCTGGTTTGTTGGATAGTTTGAAGCTCTCAGAAGATGAGCAGAAGGGGGTCAAGATCCGATGGACGATGAGGGCGAAGGCGAAGGAAGGGGAGATCCAGGCGATCGGGAAGGTGATGTCAGATCGGCCGGCGCACCCGGAGGCGATATGCGTCTCCCTGGGCGGTGCTGGTGCCCGCTGAAGGGGGTGGACTGCAAGGAACTAGGGGACAACATCTTTCTCTTCACCTTCAAGCAGGAGACAGGGAAAAGGAAGGCTTTGGAGGATGTACCATGGATGTTTGACAACAATCTAGTAGTCATGGTTGATTTCGTGCCGAGTAAACGCATTGAGCAGTATGTGTTCGATGAAATTCCAGTCTGGATCCGAGTGTTTGGGCTGCCGCTGGGGACAATGGATGAGGACATAGCGGAAGACATTGGAAATCTCGTGGGGAAGTTTGTGGAGATGGGCACATGAGCTGATGGATCGGCAATGGGAAGATTTCTGCGTATCAAAGTGCGCATGCTCATCACTAAGCCTATTATGAGGGGAATCTACCTGGAGGAGGAGATAGAAAGCGATGAAGAGAGGATGGTAGAAGAGGAGAAGAGGCGGGAGGAAGTGATACCATTCTGCAACTTTGAATATGAATTTCTTCCAGACTTTTTCTATGTATGCGGCATGCTCGGGCATGTCGACAAAGGATGCTCGGTGAGGCTGAAGAAGGGGGAGAAGGCGCAGTTTGGGAAGTGGCTGAGAGCGGATGTGGGCAGACGTAGAGGAGAGGAAGGAAGGCCTTGGAGGAATTATGGTAATGGGAGTGGTAGTGGAAGCGGCTCAGGTGGAGGAAGAGCGCATGGAGGTGGTAGGATCGGAGGCAGATCGAGGAGTGATAGTCTTTCCTAGCGTAAAACTGATTCTAGGTCTAGTGGGGGTCGTTCGGAGGAAGGGGAGGATGTGACAAGTCCTAGCAAGACTGTCAAAGCAAGGGGAGGGATGGTACATCCGAAGAGGCTAGACTTTGGGGAGGGAAGTGGTGGTGCTGATGGAGGAAGTGTAGCTGTGGGGGTAGAGGACTCAGCCCAAAAGGAGAAGGACATGCCACCCATGCCGCCCGATGAGCTGAAGAATGGCAAACAGCCTGATGGAGGCGAGGAGGAGGTGCAAACGGGGAGCTTTAAGGGGGAGGATTCTGCGGTGGTGCGTGATCAGGAGGAAGGAAAGGGGAAGAAAGGAGGGTATGTACCGAAAACCTATAAGAAGATTCAGAGGGAAGGGAATGGAGAAGGGGAGCAGCGGGTTTCGACGGGCGGTGTGAGCAGCCAGAAGAGAGCTGCTGATATACGGGAGGATGATGATGCCACAAAGAGGGGGATGGTGGATACGGTGGGAGGAAGCAAGGAGGTGAATGAGGCAAACAAGATAATATCGGCCGGGCTGCCAGTGCAGCCCCGCCGGGAGCAATGCGGATTGTAAGTTGGAACTGTCGGGGGCTCGGGAACGGCCCGGCAGTTCAAGGCCTCTTGGATCTCAAGAGGGTGGAGGATCCCGATGTGGTTTTCTTATGTGAAACTAAGTTGTCCGAAAAGGGAGATGGAGCAATATCGGTGGAAAACGGGGCTGGTGAACATGTGTGTTAGGAATCCGGAGGGAAGGAGCAGGGGGCTTGCAATCATGTGGAAGCGAGGAGTAAACCTATCTTTGAGATCATTAGGGAGGATACATATTGATGTTGATATTACAGAGGAGAATTGGGTGGTGTGGAGGCTGACGGGCGTGTATGGGGAGTCTCAAGCTAGTCAGAAGAAGGAAACCTGGCGAACCATGGATCTCCTCCAACAACAACATCAAGATGGAAGGCCCTGGCTTTGCATGGGAGACTTCAACGAGATACTAAGCAACGATGAGAAGCGGGGAGGTGTTGATAGAGCGGAGGGGTGCATGGCCATGTTTCGGGAGGCGTTGGAGGGCTGTAGGCTGAGTGATCTGGGGTTTGAAGGAGATACGTTCACATGGTGGAATAACTGCACTAATGCAGAGGGGTATATCTGTGGCCGGCTGGACAGGGCAGCTGCCAACATGGAATGGTGCACGGCATTCCCGGAGTTCCGTGTGCGAAATGAGGTGCCGAGGCACTCGGACCATAGGCCCATTATGGTGGACACAGTTGAGATGGGAGGCAGGAGACGTGGTGGGGGAGGCGGGTTCAGGTTTGAGGCACGCTGGCTGCGGGAGGACGGCTGTGATCTGGTAGTAGAGGAGGCCTGGAGAAGGGTGAAGGAGGGAGGAGCAGGGGATATAGTCGCAGCGTTGAAGGATGTAGCCGCTGACTTGACACGCTGGAGTAGGACGGTACTGGGAGACTCGGAGAGGAAGCTTAAGGAGGCGAAACGGGAGCTGGAGGAGTGCAGAAGGAGGGATATCACCCCGGAGAAGGTGGCCGAGGAAACAAGACTGCGGTGCTTGGTGGATCATCTTGAAGAGGTAGTAGATATAAAGTGGAAACAGAGGGCACATGTATGGTGGTTAAAGGAGGGGGATAGGAACACTAAGTTCTTCTTCCGCTATGCCTCGGCGAGGAGGAAAGCCAACCGAATCAGGAGGCTTACGAGGGAGGATGGGGTGGTGTTGGAGGAAGGGAGAGACCTCACTAACTATGTCCAGTCTTACTTTCAGGGCCTATTTACCTCGAACGGCAACAATAAGTATGAGGAGCTACTTCGTTCTGTCCCAGCAAAGGTAACCCGAGCGATGAATGACTCACTGACGGCTGAGTTCACTGAGATGGAGATAAAGGCTGCACTGGACCACATTGGGGACCTCAAGGCTCCAGGACCTGACGGTATGCCAGCGGTGGTGTTCAAAAAATATTGGCATCTCATGGGGAAAAGCATAGCCGAGGAAGTAATGAAGGTGTTAAAGGGAGGAGAGATGCCGCAAGGGTGGAACGACACGACAGTCGTGCTAATACCCAAAGTCAAAAACCCCTTGAGAATAAAAGATCTGAGACCGATCAGCCTCTGCAATGTGTTGTATAAGATCATATCCAAAGTCCTGGCTAATCGCCTTAAGCTTGTGTTACCACAGATAATCTCAGGTAATCAAAGTGCGTTTGTGCCGGGTAGATTGATCACAGACAATATCCTGATGGCCTATGAGATCTCGCACTTTCTGATGAACAAGATGGGGGGGGGGGAGGACGAGTTTGCTGCGGTGAAGGGGATATGAGCAAAGCATATGATCGGGTTGAGTGGTCGTTCCTTGAAGCAATGTTGTTAAAGCTAGGGTTTGATAGGAGGTGGGTGCAACTTGTGATGAGATGTGTGACATCGGTCAGATACCAAATCAGAGTGAACGACGACTGCTCGGAACAGTTTGTGCCATCAAGAGGACTCCGGCAGGGCGACCCAATATCGCCGTACCTCTTTGTGATCTGCGCAGAGGGCTTGTCTGTGCTGCTCAACGATGCCCAGCGGAGAGGGGTTTTGAGTGGTATACAAATCTATCCAGGAGCGCATGCTATATCGTACTTGTTCTTCGCTGATGATTCAGTCATGCTTATGAGAGCAAAAGCAAGCGAAGCCGAGGAGCTACAACGGTTATTGCACATATATGAGCAATGCTCGGGACAATGCATTAATCACGAAAAGTCGGCGATCATGTTCAGCAAGAACTGTCTACCACAGTCCAAAGATGCGGTGAAGGCCACCCTGGACATAGCAAGTGAGGCTTACAATGAAAAGTATCTGGGTCTACCTGTGTACATTGGCCGGTCCAAGAAGAGAGCGTTTACATATCTGAAGGATGCGATTTGGAATAGAATTCAAGGTTGCAATGAGAGAACTCTGTCAAGGCAAGGCAAGGAGATTTTGGTGAAAGGGGTGGCGCAGGCGATCCCCACCTTTGCTATGTCCGTTTTCTATTTGACCAAAACGCTGTGTGATGAGATTAGCGCCATGATTGGCCGATATTGGTGGAGCTAGCAGGATAAGGAGAACAAAATTCACTGGATCGGGTGGCCGAAACTCACAAAGTCTAAAGGAAGGGGCGGACTCGGATTCAGGGATATTCATGACTTCAATGTAGCTATGCTTGCCCGCCAGGTATGGAGATTAGTCCGGGAACCAGATAGCCTCTGTGCCAACTCATGAAGGCCAAATACTACCCCCACAGCTCGATTCTGGAAGCAGGAGAGAGCCCGAATATGTCATATGCTTGGAGAAGTATCTGCCACGGTATCGAGCTGGTAAATAAGGGTGTCATTTGGAGAGTAGGAGATGGGGCAAATATCAGGATCTGGGAGGACCCATGGATCCCGAGGGCATGGTCTAGGAGAGTGATCACACCAAGGGGTGGTAGCTTGCTTACGAGAGTTTCGGAGCTAATTGATCCAAGTACGGGTCGGTGGGATGTTGAGCTCGTCCGCGACACCTTTTGGGAGGAAGATGCAGCCTTGATACTACAGATGCCTCTTTGCGACAGTGCGGTCGACTTTGTGGCATGGCACTTTGACTCCAAAGGAGTTTTCTCGGTCAGGCAAGCATATAAACTGAAAAGAGCATTAGCAGAAGTTGGAGACGAAGGTGTTGGAGACCCCCAAGCTGAGGCCGGCAATCTGAATGATGGTGGGCAGGAGAAGTGGAAACACATCTGGCGCATGTCTTGCCCGGGGAAAATCAAACACTTCATGTGGAGGATGGCCCACAATACCCTAGCAACCAAGGACATATTATGCAGAAGGGGCATGACCATCGAGGATCACAAATGCTTCCTATGCAACGCTAGGAACGAAACGGGCAAACACCTCTTTGTCGAGTGCCGGGAGATCAAGCAAGTGTGGAGGGCTCTAAGCCTTGAGCATGTCCGGCAGCATCTAGGAGAGTGTGAGTCAGTGGAGGCGGCAATGGACATCCTTTGGCACCTCACGGAGAAGGACAGAATGCTGGTCGTTGTTATGTGGTGGCAATGGTGGTCGCAGCGAAACAAAGTGCGGGAGGGAGATAAACCGCTGGAGCATAGCCAGTTCGCTTGCAGGGCTGCATGCACGATGGAGGAGTTTTAGGGCTATTTTTGGCAAAATTGCCAAACCCCATGCAACACCCCAGCGTTGGCTCCCGCCGCCGATCGACGTACTCAAGCTCAACGTCGATGGAGCTCACATTCCAGGAGCGCAGTCAGGCGCGTGGGGAGTGATTGTCTGGGACTGTAATGGCACCGTGGTTGCTGCCCGCACGGGCCGAAGTGACCATGTGGCGGACGCCTTTGGAGCTGAGCTGACAGCGGTCCACCATGCACTTGATGTAGCAGCGGAGATCGGCGCGCTGCGAATAATCGTAGAAATTGATGCTCTCCTGGTGGAGCAAGCCCTCAACAGACGAGGCTTGGACTTTTCTAAACAGGCGCATATGATAGAGGACCTCAAGCTCCAAATGAACATATGGTTTGCCTCCTGCCAGGTCATCCACTGTAGAAGAGAGGCAAATATGCCGGCTCACCATCTAGCCAAACTAGGTTTATCTCTCCCTAATGGAGACGTGCTTGTATCTGATGATGATGTACCAGCTCCCGTAGCTGAAGCTGTAATGGGCGATTTAGCCCACAACGTTGCGTAATAAGCTTGCTCTAAAAAAACTCCCTACTCTAAACTCCCATGCCCCTTCCCAAATATTGCCAAACACGCTGTCAGCGTGGTGCTCCCTCCTCCTCCTCGGCATCACCTAACATCTGCTCCCTCTCTCTCCCGGCCCCTTTCGCCGTCCTCGCCATCGGAACCTTCCAGATCGAAGCCAGGGCAGGGCTACCTCCCTTCACTCTCGATCCTGACCCAGCGCCCGTCGGTAGGTACGTACCCACCTACCCTGACCGGATCCCACCCTCGATCACCCATTGGGAACTGCGACGAAGATCGGCCGAGTTCCGGTGGACGGATGAACTGGCAGACCGATGCGCGCGCCGACGGTGATGGGAAGCATGCGAGGACACCTGGGAAACCGGTATCGCCGGCGGTGGGAATTGGGTATTCGCCTGGCCCGCGCGGGCGACCGACCAGTACCACCGGCCTGTCTGTTGGTTGCTTAGATTAGATGATTAGATCACGTATAGGTTAGGCCAACTTATCTTACGGACAGGAGAGCACCTCAGGCTGCAAGTGGGACTTTAGATGGGAGTCCCACTTGATCCCAATACATTTCGTGGGAATAACCGGGGCATCTCGTCACAGGATACAAAAATTATACGGGCATAAATGGGATCCCACTTAGCAAATCGGTAAGGTGTGGCTACTCCCAGGTGTGTGCACACCCCTTATCTCACCGGTTCATTCTCGCAGAGATTCGTGCACTAGTCAGACGTGTCACAGAGTATTTTGCAGGACTTGTTGGTTGATCAGACCCTTTATGCTAATCTAATAGGCCCTAGGCATGCAGTAGCTCAGAGAGCCTGTACATGTTCCCGACAGATCCTGCACCAAGGCTACTGTAGTCACGTGGATGGAGACTGGACTGCTCAATGACCCAAGAGACGCATGTCCATCAGTCACTATAGATCCTCTAGGAGATGGAGCTTTTTGTGGATGCCACAGCCCGTAAGTGATTGTGGTAATATTTGAAATAAGTTTTTGACATCTAAGCGCTCAGTTTTCTGCGATATGCGTGTAGAAGGCTACGTCCAGTCGTGTCAGAAAGAGGAGAGACAGTATGCACCATGTAAAAATATATTCAAAACATGAGTGCAAGAGTCAAAGACACAAAGAGAGCTGTCACATGCAACCGGTTTTCTGGATTTATTTTTGTGAACAAGTTTTTTTATCTCAGAAGCTCCATGCACGTCCAGCTGTGTCAGAAAAGGGAATATGTCCATCTTGGACATACCTTTACACGGCTCATATTACTGTACATGTCCCCTGCAAATCATTTGACCACACTAGAGCAATGTACGGATCTCGATGCAGGGCAACACCTAGCCAACGGTTAGGATAAGGGGTGTGAGTACACCTGAGAGCTGAATACTCTTTAGTGCACGAGAATTTACCGGGGTTGGCTAGCTAACAGGGAAGGCGGACTCCCAATGAATTAAGTGGGATAGCCCGATTAATTATTTTTCTATCCAATGGGATCCCACTAAAACGGTTTAAGTGGGATGAGAAAATTAGTCCCACTTAAACCCACTTCCACTTGCAACCTGAACAGCACCCATTCGAATCCGCAGAAACCCTTGATGTACGTGCTGCATTGGGTTCCATCTTTCCGATCCTCCACATCAGCTCGGCACTTCACCCATCGAGGTCGCCACCGTCCCCTTATCAACTGACTCCCGCGATGCTGCTCATTGAGACGCTGCCGCCCTGAACGTGGATTTTCGAAGCTCAGGCTTACAGACACCTCTTATCCTCACCCTCCAATCTTGCTTTGAGATCTGTGCTACACAACTAACTCACTACATGAAAATTTCTCTTTTTTGTTTCTCCCAAATAAAACAACATATGAACTTGAAACTTTGCACGACGACAAAACATTCTAACTAGAATGTGGGAAAAATACTTTCAGATTTTTTCATGAAAAAATCTGAAAGTATTTTTCCCACATTCTAGTTAGAATGTTTTGTCGTCGTGCAAAGTTTCAAGTTCATATGTTGTTTTATTTGGGAGAAACAAAAAAGAGAAAATTTATTGCATGAATCTTGATGTAGAAATGGATGGCTAGATAGGGGGGGGGGTGTTCCAAAGCCTATGCTTTGTCAAATGTTTGACCTGCCGCCCCTGCTACTATATATACCGCGTTACCGCCTCTGTGACGCCGCGGCGGAAGCCAAGACACTGCTACCCCTTCCTCGACGCGAATCCATGCGCCCCACACTGCCACGCGCCGTCACCACGATGTCGTTCACCCTGCCCTGACGGCGCTGACGATTACGCGCCAAGTGGCCACCGGCCAGTAAGGGCGTCTTCACGTCCTTCCTCCAAACGCTTGAGGAGTTGTTCTTTGTGATGGAGTTCAACTTCAATCCCACGGTGTTGTGCACATCACATTCCTTTTTCATTTGATTTTGATCATGGTTTCTGAATTGAATTAGATCTAGCTTATTTCTATGGTCCCTTTTCGTCATTGAAACTGGATGTGCAATAAACATGTTTCAGATGTAGAATTAAAAGACAAGACCCTGGCACCGCTGCAGTGCGATCGTTCTTCGCTCTACTGTGGAGACCAGGAATAATGATTGTAGTTCTAGGGCCGCTGCCGCCGTTGCTGACAACAAATGGGGCTTGGAACAGGCCATGCTCTGAGGTGGACCAGGCGATGGATCGTGGAGAGCCGCCCAAGGATTGTTTTTATTTACTTCTGTTGATTGTGCCCTCCAATTGTTTTAGATTTTTCACCATCGCTAATTACTAGGGGAGTATGGGTGCCGGACCTGGTAAGTGGCCTGCACATGCTACGCTCTTTGCAGATAATTTGCAACCATGCTTGCGCTTAATTTTTATTTATTTCGCACTATACCTTACAACAACTTCATGATGTAGCACTACTTTGCACTAGCCTGAACGTTCAGACATAAGTTGTTGATAATCTAATTATTTTCCAAGTACAAGATGTAAATCTAACTTCAGCTCATTATTACTTTAATTCTAGAAGATTCACATTTTTTATTTTTGTTTCTGGTTCTAAGTGAGGGATATTTTGTTGCAAAGTTGCAAAAGAAATATCTTCCTCAAAGTTGCAAAAAGAAATTCTGTAGCACTGATCTTCACCTTGTAGTTGGGAGATATATATATAAGTATATATACACATGCTTTCATAGCTTCTGATTGTAATTTTTGGTACAGAAACGGTTCATTAACTTGTATTAAGCCACATTTATGTGTAATGATACTTGTATCTGTGTGTTTTTGGAGAATGGTGACAAAAGATTTTAGTGATTGACTGTCGGACAAGGGGATTCTAATTTTGATTGGATTGTACTTTAATAATATAACCTGCAAAGTTCAAATGATTGTATATTTGACCCATACTAGGATTCTAGAAGATGCTTTTGTGAGGAGTTCTGGAGCACGACTCGATCAAGCAAGATGGACAATGATGGATGAGAGAAGAAGCAACAGACCAGAAAAGGGATTCACTCCTGACCACCCTGTTGAACAAAATCATACAAGAGATCTGTATAAGGTGATAAGCTCTTACATATGTTGTTGTCAAATACTCCCTCCGTTCCTAAATATTTGTCTTTCTAGACATTCAAATGGACTGCAACATACGGATGTATATAGACATATTTTAGAGTGTAGATTCACTCTTTTTGCTTCGTATGTAGTCACTTGTTGAAATCTCTAGAAAGACAAATATTTAGGAGCGGAGGGAGTAGAAAATACTCCTTGTAGCTTTGTAGGGCTCTTTTCGTATTCTAGGAAAATTTTCAAATTATAATTTTTTAGGGGCGTAAGTATCAGATGCTAGATAGTTGATCTACTAACATGTGTGATCTTTAGAGATTTTAGAGTTTCAGGATTTCAACCATCAGTTGTCTTGCATGAATATAACACACTCTAGAATTTTCTTTATTTTTAGAGGGAAATCTATTTTTTTTTAGAAAAAAACTTGAAGCGTCTACGGATCATATGATCGTGTTTGTCAAATTCCTATACTAACTTTAGTACAAAGTTGAGTCACTTACTTTAGGACGGAGGGAGTATTTCACAGGAATTTGACAAACACGATCATATGATCCGTAGACGCTTCAAGGTTTTTTTTCTAAAAAAATAGATTTCCCTCTAAAAATTAAGAAAATTCTAGAGTGTGTTATATTCAAAAATAAAGAAATATTCCCTCCGTTCTAAAATAAGTGACTCAAAAGTGACCCAACTTTGTTCTCATTTTTGAGTCACTTATTTTTGGACGGAGGGAGTATACATACCTTTGCTCTCATTTTTATCATACTGACAATTTATTACGTTATACAAGGTGGTCCACAACATAGTGTGCAGGAGCTCAGGAAGTTGTAGAGATGATTACAGCTTGAAAAATTCTGGATTTTTCACTAGGTGTTCATGTAACATACAATGGTAACAATTAATTCTTGATCAATTTGCTAGAACTTCCAGATGAACTTGTCATGCTAATTAACCATTGGTTATCTAATGATTACCACTGCTAATTAGTTATCTATCTCCCATGTGGCTCTTGTTATTGTTGATCAAGCGAATTGGGCGTTGTAAGTTCAAGCTGATTGAAAGTTAATGTGGCTGGTTGTAAGTAATGATGAGGTTGGTTGAGTTACTTTTCTATAAGTACATGTATGTACATTTCTTGGACTATTGTGAAATAAACCACTTTCTACAGTTTCCAAATGTTGATGTTATCTGCTCACACTAACTATGAATCCATGTGCAACATATTTCATATTGTTATCTTTTTGCAGGGAACAAAAATTTGCATATAATTTGAGTGTATCTTAGCCAATCTGCACTTTTCATAAATGTAATGATGATGCAACGGGCGATCCTCCATGGTTATTTTAAATTGAAATCTTTTTATAAGTTACCTGATTACCTGAACGGTTTTGTCTCTTTGTTGTTTTATTATTCATCACCTGTCAACATGACATCCCATTTCTCTCAAGATTAATATGCCCAATGTACATGGTAAATGGCCAGTTTGTGGTGAGCTTGTATAATGAATTTCTATCAGGTAAATTGTGGTTGCTGGGTAAGTATAAAGTTGTCTGTTCTGGGTGTGTGTATTTTTTTCCTTCCAGATTACTTAATATAGGCTACTTGGTAAATCTTTGTTGAGTGAAAGCCTAAAACGAGAACCCTGCTTCTGTCATTTTTTGTTTGCCTAGCAGGTGCCTGGAGCTATCTCAAAACTACTTAAACTCCATCTCCTTTACCATGAAAAAATTTATTTCATGTACGTTGAAGATTATTGAGCATCAAGACATAAATAAACATCTTGGTACAAGAAAAGCTGAGCAAATTGGAAAAAGCAAACTTCTTGGATCTCTGATTTTGGAAAAATATAAACATAGATTCATTGATTAGTAGTGAAGGTCGTGCGTTGCACGTGCACACTTACTAGTTTGGTGTAAGCCACACAAATTTTTGTACCAATACCTGGTATAGCACCTCATCAGCAATCCAATTACCAATGCCTGATATGAAGCTCTGCTCATTAGAAAAAGAAGATGCCAAGTATTAATTGTAGCGTCATGAGTAAATAGTACAATAAGTTAATTCTGCATATTGTACGAAAACATGATTGTAGACGCAAAAACTTCAATTGACTCGATGGCACTCACCTGACCAAGTAAAAGGGCTTTTATTCCAATCTTCTTCCTGCACAGCGAGTCTGCAAAATTATCAACAGACATCGGCGCAAAGAGAGCATCTGGACCTAGTTTAGAAATTGGAGGAACAATTTCAGACTGCCAACGGTGCTTGAGTACAAGATTTGAAGTATAATCAGGTAATTTACATTGAGCTTGTGAAAACACCTACATCATCAAATAACCAAACTCTTGCAAAGCGTCTCTTATCGGTGAAGGTAAACTCCAAGCCATCATAGCAAGCTGTATAATGTGTATTCCTGCAAAAAAAACTGTATAACGCATAACTTTTAAAAGGTTAGGTACATCAAAGTTCAGAACCGACTTCACATGAGCCATGGCTCCCAATAGAAGGTTAGACACATCAATGATAACTCCAAGCCATGACCATCCTGCCTAGCCATCTTCAGTAGGGCTATCTCAAGTCCTAGCCAGTGAGCCACAACTTCTATATCCTACTTGCTATCATTCACCGGAACAAGCCTTTTACTGACAAGCTAGTGATGAGCTTTAAAATCTCTGTAATTGGTCTGTTAAGTGATTAGTTGTCGCCAAAGCTGACAGTGTGTTTATTAAGCCTATTTTCCTGGAAGACGTGGGCTGTTGAAAGAGGACAGTTCTTGCACAACTATTCTACAAAATTAAACAACAAAAGTTCTCAAGAATTGTGAACGGCTACTGTACATCCAGAATTCATCATTTTTCTACAAACACCGCTGCAAAAGCAACACATTACCATTGATAATTCCAACAACAGTACGTTGGGACAAGAACAGACATAGACAAATAACAAGAAGCTGCTTCGAATAGCTGCAACCGAGACGACGAAAAGGGATGACAAGCGAGGAGAAGAGGCACCAAAAAAAAAAAAATCAAATGCAGCAAACCCCAGAAAGAGGGACAAAATAGCATTGACATGGAGTTAAGAAACGACTTCGCACGATCATAAGCAGCACACATAGAAACAGGCGCATCCAAAAATTTACAAAGATCTGCGATTACGACAAAGCAAAAGGATGGTGGGCGACAAGAAAAGACCTACCATAGGCAAGAACCAAAGCAAATCCGAACCTCTGTTGGTACGAAGAGCTAACCGCATGATGACCGCCGCCGACGAACAAAATCAGAGGTACAACCAGCAGCAGTAAGGCCAACCCCACCGGGCGACCCCAAACGGACGTCCGGTTTGACCGGATTTTGTCCCTTTGGGACGTGGTTTGGTATGGACGGCTGGGGGCTGCGCGGTGAGGAGGCGGCCGGAGAATAGCGGCGGCGCCGGTGGCGGGGCGGGGGCGGGAGAGGGCCGGAGTGGAGGCGTTGGAAGCGAAGGGACTGCTACTGTCCCCAACAGGCGGGCCACGGGGGGACAAGGGCGTGCGGCGAGCCCGTCCGCGCGATGTCCGTTTCACCCCAAACTCGACGCAAGTTTGGGCCGGGGATGGGGGAAAACGGACGGAATCCGGACATTTGTCCGTTTGGGGCCGCACATTGGGCCGCGCTATTCGTCCGTTCTACCCCAAACGGACGCACCCGGACAAGATGGTATCGCGCGGTGGAGTTGGCCTAACACCAAGAAAGCACATAGAACCCCTGTCTGTAACGCGAAGAGAGCGGGGTGTGTGTGTGGTGGTTGGGGGCGAGAATAGGAACAACACCCCATCTTCTAGAAGCACCCCCCACACTGCGGCAACATCGCGAACCTCGCACCGAACTGTTGGGAAACTGGGCCACCACGATGGGGTTGCGGCGGCTGCGTGCGATACGCACGGGCCGGCCCCTCCAAGTTCCACACTTTAGGTTAAGTGGGTACTTATCCCTTGACCCCTTACCCCTATATAAAGAGACGAGGAGCAATCATTGTAACGGTTGATCATTGATTAATAAAACTAGTCTCCTCATATTTTTCTGTGTCAATTTACTTTCGCTTGTTCGACTACTTCGCCTACGATGCTTGCTCCCGCTCCGCAACCTCGGACCGGACTCGCCGGCGGAGTTGCGGAACACGAACCACCCCGCGCATCAAAGCTGCAGGTCGGACAAAATTACCGGACTAGGAACAAAAAACTCAACGACACGCAGGACTAAAAGAAAATCACCAATGTAAAATGAACAAGTAGATGGGGCCCATACAATCACCGACACACCGAACACCAGCCTGCCCAACAATCCTCTCACGCAGTGGCGTAGCCAGGTCCCAGGCTACACTGGCCATGGCCTGGGGCGTGGGAGCAAGCTGCTTTGTTAATTATAGGCACTGTAGCTACTATTCACTACTGTTTATTACTGTAGCATGAGGTTGGCCGTGGTCGTTGCTTGATCCTGGCTACGCCACTGCTCTCACGCACAACCAACACTTCATGGGACGCCTGGTAGCGGCGTGGTACATCTAGTGGCAATGCCAACAGATGATTAAGGAAGTTTCAGTCCAAATAGTGGAGAAAACGACAGTATCTATTCGAGTTCTAGCTACAAATTTTATAAAGTCAATGACTTCTCAGCTACCGGTTCAGAAGCGTGATCATATATGGGCAAAACCAAGTCACGGTTTGATCAAGATAAATGTCGATGCAACTTTCCATGAATATACTCTATCAGACACATGTGGAGCTATTGTCCGCGATGACCATGGTGACTTTGTTGCAGCGGGAAACTGGTTTCTACCAGACATTTGCGATGCTGAATCAGAAGAGCTTGAGGCCATAAGGAACAGACTATATCTCGCAGCAAACATTGGTTGCAATAGTGTTGAAATTAAGTATGATTACATGCTCGCAGTGGGAGTAATGCAATCAATGGATGACTATCTTGGAGCTAATGTGGCTGTGGTTCTAGAGTGTAAGCAGATGACTATGGATTTCACAAAAATTTGCTATAAACATTGTTTCGGGGAAGCAAATCAAGTTGCTGATAGCTTAGCTAGTTATTCATTCAATAGCCGATCGTCCGGGCCGTGGGAGAATTTTACCTCAGATTTTATTTCTCTTCTTTTTGTAAATGATATGACCATTCTATGAGAAATAAAGTCTTTTACCCGTCGAAGAAAAAACCACGGGATGCACCAGGTCAAACATTGCCGACCAACGACACCCCAAGTACGAACCCGCCAGCGATTTGTAACTCACGATAAACTGGGATGTGGCCAATCGTATAAAAGGAGAACCCCGAGCACCCACCTCCAAACAACCCTCTTACCTCTCGGATGGGACGACACCAGTTAACATTTGAGAAAGCATAGGTTTTCCTACAGCCCCTTATCTAGCTATTCATTTTTGCATTGCGATTCGTATGAGCAACTTTTGTCTTTTTTGTTTCTTCTAAATAGAACAACATATGAACTTGAAACTGTGCAGGACAACAAAACATTCTAAGTAGAATGTGGGAAAAAACTTTCAGATTTTTTCGTGGCTCATATATACAAAAAATAATGTTTTTTACTCAAAAAAAAATCTCATTTTGTATATTTATGTCGGACAAAAAAAATCTGAAAGTTTTTCCCCACCTTGTAGTAAGAATGTGTTTTTGTCCTACAAAGTTTCAAGTTCATATATTGTTCTGTTTAGAAGGAACAAAAAAAAGAAAATTTTGTGTTGTGAGTTAGTTGTATAGCACGGATTTCAAAGCATTATTGAAGGGTAAGAGGTGTCCAGCAACCCGTGCTTTACAAATCCACGTTCGGACGACACCGGGTCCAACGTTGCCGACCAATGATAAAGCAGCACAGCACACACCGAATACTCATCTGTTGAGGAACGTAGTATTTCAAAAAAATTCCTACGATCACGCAAGATCTATCTAGGAGAAGCATAACTACGAGCGGGAGAGTGTGTCCACGTGTAACATCCCAAATTTTCAATTTGGAATGTTATACATAGATCATACTGCATTTGCATTTTCGTTGCATTTTTTTGCGTGGCGATCCTCGAAAATTCTAAGCAACTCAAGGACCTACGGAGAGAGTTGGGAATTCTACAGTTTTGTATTTGAGTTCACTCGAATACCGGTACGAGGATAGCATTGGTTTTAATTATTTTTCTCTCCTAAAAATATTTCTAAATAAAAAATATGAGCGTAGATAATATGACTTCTCCAAAATAACAGAAATATTGGAGGAAAAATGTTAAAAACAATTTTGGTATTTTTTTTGGATTTATTTGTGATTTTATTTGCATAGGAAAAATACGTGTTTTTCAAAATTGCATTTAGGTCCGGGAAAAATGTTCACTTTGTCCTAAATATTATTAGAGGACAGAGAAAATTTATTTCGGGATTTTTGGAGTCCATTTAGTATTTCTTTTATTAGATTTCCTATGTCAGGACTCGTTTAAAAAAAATAAAAATAGAAACCGACTCTGGGCCGTAACCGGCTAGGACTCTCCTAGCCGGGCCTTTATAAGCCTCAGCCCGGAGCACCGCAGCCCAGCCGCCCGCCCCTGCCCTAACCCGCCGCGCCGCGCCACGCCGCCGCCAGAGCCACCCGCCGCCGCCGCCCACCCGCCGAGGTAGCCGCCGCCGCCGCCTTCTCGCCGCCGCCGCCGGTTCTTTTTGGTTAACCGATCGGTTTTTTTTTTCGAGAAACCCAAGATCCGTTTTTTTAGGTTAGATCGGTTTTTCTTTTCGGTTTAGTTATTCAGCGGACGTTCGTCCGTACATTCGTTTTAACGAACGTTGTTCGTCCGTTAGCCGCAGAGAGCGAACGTTCGTTCGTTAGTCTGTTCGTCAGTTTTCTTTTTCGGGGTATTTATCCGTGATTTTTTCGATCGCGATTTCTGCCCTGAACTTGTTTTTCGTTTTTCTTTTCGCTCGAGAGTCGGAATCAGGTGATTCAAAATCCCACATCTTCGTCTCGACGCCCTCTTTCCGTTTAATCAACTGGAACCAAGTTTTGCTACTGTAAAAATTTGACCCTAGATCAAACTAGTAAACGAATCTCGTTTCTTTCGCAGTTTGAGTTTCGTTGCTTCTTTCGATTTGATTCTTTTTGCAAACCAGAGTTCTTAAGTTGAACTTTCTGGTTAGATCTTATCTTTTGGAGTTTTGTTTGTGCATCCTTGCTTGATTGCTTATGTATGCTATTGTTTGCTTGCGATAGAATACCCGGACTATGAAGCGTGCTACTACGAGTCTCTAGGTTTTGCGAATCGTCAGCAAGGCAAGTAATACTTTGATCATACCTTTCTATTACCCAGTTTTATGCATTAGATCAAACCCTCACACATTGCATGAGTAGGATCTCTTAATTTGTGGGACAGGGAAGTAGTTTGAGGTAGAACCTATTACCTGCATTATTTTCAAACCCTTGGGAGTTACTTCTATGTTTTGCTTAGGTTGCTATGCTATGCTCGTAGACGTGGTTTGGGTTTGAGTGAAATCCATGACAGATGTGAGTTTTTAATTAAGGGTTCAACTTAAGGTGGCTACTTGAATACACATCTGGGTGGATTGGTTGCAGGGCACATGGGGTATCCAGTGTTGTCCTAGGAAATCCCGGGGTTTCCGTGTGATTGTCCTATGGAATGCCACCCAGGCTCAAAGGGATCATAAAACTATTCATGCTAGAAACTTTCGTGTGCAGCCACAATGCCATTATGGGCTCTGGCATAGTTGAGTAAGTTGCGGGAAACCTTTCCATGATGGGCTAGCAGATGTAGAGGGATTGTAGGTGTACCGGCCTATCTATCGGTTAAGGGGACCTTTTCGGAAAGACTGTGTCTCGGTCATCCGTTTCTCAAACACAATGTAGTGCGAGAAATCAAACGGAGGCGATCGAGTCTTGTGGGAAAAGTGCACAAACCTCTGCAGAGTGTAGAAACTGATCATGATTAGCCATGTCCCCGGTTATTATGGACAATCTTGAGTATCTGGTACTTGAATTATTGGTTGATCTCATCACTCTAAAGTTAATTTGTTGGGCTAATGATTACTTTAATTGGGATTGAGTTGGAGGTACCATCTCAATGATGTTTCAACTACCATGATAGTTATAAAAAAGAATCTATTCCTTTGTTGTAGGGAAAAATTGGCTTTACGCAAAAACTTTAACCTTAGAGCCTCCACCAGCCAAATATGCATGTAGTGCAGCCTTTATTTTTGTTACTTGCATCTTCTGTGTTATCTTGCCAGCATATTTCATGTGCTGACCTGATTCGGGCTGCAACATATTACGTTGCAGACTTTTCAGACGAGGAGTAAGACGTTCTAGGTCGTTTGTCATGCACTCAGCTATGCCGTTGGAGTTGATGGACTCACTTATCTTCCAAGACTTCCGCTGTTATTTTGTTAGATGGCCTTAAGCCATAGAATTTTGTAATAAGTTCTCTTCGGAGACATTCGATGTAATAAGTGTGTGATTGCCACTCTGTTATAAATTCTTCAAGTACTGTGTGTGTCAGCATTACCGATCTAGGGATGACACTGAAGCACAGAGACTTCGATGCATTCTGATCGTGGTCGCTACAAGATGGTATCAGAGCACACGCTGACTGTAGGACACGACCATTAAGATAAACCGTAGGTCACTCTTCTCTACTCATTTCTGAATCCTCTCCATTTTCTACTTCTTTAGGATGGTGGACCCAAGGAACAAGTTCACTCAACCAGATGAAGACACACCTTTTGGACGACACTTGAAGGAAGTCACTAGGTACCTGAACATAGGAATACCAAGCTTTACCAGGACCTACACCGCCACTTTACCAGAAGAGGAGCGATGGAGCATTCAAGTTCAAATCCCCGGGAGAACCTTCGCACCATCCACTGAGCCAGTAGAGTTTTCTTTCGATGCATCAACCTGGAGCCTAGGCAAGAGTATGGCAGCCCACATCACTATGGGAAGGATCGGAGAAGTCTACAAGCAGGAGCTGAAGGACACTATCTACCAGATTTTTGGACGCCGAGATGAGCGTTGGGACATGATCAACATCCGGAAGGACAGGTCCATTGCAGTGTTCATCCAGGAGTTAAACCAGCACATACGTCGACAGGAGCCCCAGATGTGCGCAGGGATGATAGATTTGAAGAAGGCACTAACTAGGAACTTGGAGCTAGAAGAAGAACTCAAGTCTACTCGTGACGGATACGAGGAGGAGATTTTGATACTAGTGGAGAAGAATGATGATTTGACAAGGAAGCTAGGAGTATTCATGGGAGATCCAGCACCAGGAGGAGAAATAGAGGAAGAGGAACCCAAGGAGATTCGTTCTGAAGATTACATCATCATCGACGACACGGATTCAGACCCCGATGATAGCGATGACGAAGACTACAAAGACGAAGTTGGAGCAGACATCATGTAATCTTCCGCCGATCAAAATTTCTAGATGACCACCCTATGACTAGTAGTCCCCCCCCCCCACAAAATAGTATTTAGAGCACTTTTGTAACGTTAGTTAGATCTTGTAAGACCTTGCTTGAAATTGATTGGTGTGATATGATTGTGTTTGTCTCATGTGTATATGGGTAGTGAATTTCCCCTAGACCTCAATTCTATTCTAATCTCTTCCCTCTACACCCATCATATGCCTCCAAGACGTGAGCCCGGATTTGAGTTTCCCCCTGAGCTCACTCAGTTGATCCAGCAGCAGAACACTTTGATGCAACTTCTTGTCCAGAACACTCAGAACAACCAGAACAACAACAACAATCCTCCACCACCACCACCACCCGTGGACAACCTGACACGTTTCTTAAGGTTGCAACCACCGGTGTTTGCTAGCAGCATTGAACCAATAGTTGCTGATGACTGGCTACACAAGATTGGAAGGGATTTGACCACAACCAATTGCTCGGATGCTGAGAAGGTGCGATTTGTCGCACACCAGTTGTCTGGACCAGCCGCAGCATGGTGGGAGAATTACACAGCCACTTTCCCTATAGCCAATGTCACCTGGGAGCAGTTTCAGCAAGCTTTCCGTACTGCCCATGTCTCAACTAGAGCTATGAGCATGAAGAAGCGGGAGTTTCGTAACTTGCGCCAAGGAAATCGTACTGTAGCTCAGTACGTGGATGAGTTTAGTACCCTATCTCGTTATGCCCCAGATGATGTGGCCACGGATGCCGCTAAGCAGGAGAGATTTATGGAAGGGCTAAATGATGAGATGAGCGTACAGTTGATGGTGGCAACCTTCAACAACTACCAGGAATTGGTAGATAAAGCTCTTATGATTGAAGGGAAGCAGCAGCAGATTGAGAGCCGTAAGAGGAAGTATGGACAAGGAAGGAATAATTCTGGAGCCCAGTAGAAGCCCCGATTCACTCCGAATTCGGGAGGATATATCCATAACCATGGAAGCCACAACCACCCTGGAGGAAGTTCCCACAACCACAATGGCTCCAAGAATGGGAATGCGAATGGAGCAAACAATAATCAGAATCGCTCTACCCCGTCCACACCCGCCAAGAAGGATTTAAGCCACGTCACCTGTTACAAGTGCGGGAAGAATGGACATTATGCCAATGAGTGCCCTGAAGCTAAGAATGGGAACGACAATGGAAGCGCCGGGAAGAAGCCCAACCCGTTCAATAAAGGACAAGTAAACCACGTCACCGTGGAGGAGGTAGAAGAGTAACCAGATGTTGCTGTCGGTAATTTTTTGGTTAAGTCATTTACGCAATAGTCATTTTCGATACTGGTGCATCGCATTCATACATTTCAAGGGATTCATGAATAGAGATAGGATGGCCACCCAAGTTCTTAAGATCCCCATGTTAGTAAGTTCACCAGGAGAAGAGTATATGGCACACAAAGGTTGTTTTCAGACGCCATTGATCATAGGACGCCATGTTTTCCCCTCAGACCTAATAGTTTTAGAGTCACAAGGATTGGATGTGATATTAGGTATGGACTGGCTATCAATGTATGGAGGGAACATCAATTGTTCCAGCAAGTCTATTTTGCTTACCACCCCGGAGGAAAAAAGGATTAAGTATGTATCTTGGCATTTGCCTAAACGGACACAAGTGCATTCTCTAACGGGAGTTGTTCAGGAGGAAGTGCCGGTAGTAAAGGATTATCCGGATGTGTTTCCAGAGCAGCTACCTGGCATGCCACCGGATAGAGATATTGAGTTTTTGATTGAGTTGTTGCCTGGCACCGGACCTATATCAAAGAGACCGTACCGGATGCCAACGAATGATCTGGAGGAGATCAAGAAGCAGATTAAGGAGTTATTGGAGAAAGGTTATATTCGCCGGAGTTCATCACCTTGGGGAGCCCTAGTGCTCTTGGTCGAGAAGAAGGATGGATCTTTAAGAATGGTCGTTGATTATCGTGCGTTGAATGAAGCGACGATTAAGAATAAGTACCCGCTGCCGATGATCAATGATTTGTTCGACCAACTCCAGGGAGCGAAAGTATTCTCCAAAATAGATCTACGATCCGGATACCACCAACTGAAGATCAGAGAGAAGGATATACCTAAGACAGCCTTCACCACAAGATACGGGCTATATGAGTATACGGTTATGTCATTTGGATTGCCCAACGCCCCTGCCTATTTCACGAGTATGATGAACAAGGTGTTCATGGAGTTCTTGGATAAGTTTGTCGTGGTATTCATTGATGATATTTTGGTGTACTCGAAGAATGGGGAAGAACACGCGGAGCATTTGCGTTTGGATTTGGAGAAGCTCAGAGAACATCAGTTGTATGCTAAGTTTAGCAAATGCGAGTTTTGGTTGAAGGAAGTTGGATTCCAAGGGCATGTTATATCGGGAGAAGGTATAACAGTGGATCCCGTCAAAGTGCAGGCAGTCACTGAATGGTTGGCACCCACTTCAGTTGGAGAGATCCGTAGTTTTCTTGGACTCGCGGGATACTACCGGAGATTCATAGAAAATTTCTCCAAGATTGCTAAGCCAATGACGACATTGTTGAAGTAGACAAAGTTCGATTGGACTAAAGAGTGCAAAGAAAGTTTCCAGGAGTTGAAGAAATGGTTGACGACAGCCCCAGTGCTGATCTTGCCTGATATACGTAAGGATTTCCAAGTGTACTGCGATGCTTCACGCTTAGGACTTGGAGGAGTACTTATGCAGGATGGAAGAGTTGTTTCTTATGCACCCCGTCAACTGCGACCGCACGAGTTGAAATACGTGACGCACGATCTGGAGTTAGCAGCTGTAGTGCACGCACTGAAAACCTGGAGACATTTCCTTATTGGAAATCGTTGTGATGTGTACACCGATCACAAGAGTTTGAAGTACATTTTCACTCAAAAGGAGCTGAACCTCAGACAAAGGAGATGGTTGGAGCTTATAAAGGATTATGATATGAAGCTGCACTATCACCCAGGAAAGGCCAATGTCGTTGCAGACGCTTTGAGCCGGAAAAGCTATGAGAATACCTTAGTAAAAGGGGGATTGCCCCAGGAGATAGCAAAAGATCTCAGGGAGCTTCGTTTGGAGATAGTTCCTAGAGGTTTTGTTGCAACATTGGAGGTTCAGTTAACATTGCTGGGGAAGATACACAAAGCCCAGAGGAATGACAAGGAGATCGCCGAGATAAAGAAGAGGATGAGTGAAGGAAAGGCCAAGGGATTTCGTGAGGATGAGCACGACACCTTGTGGTTTGATAATCGAATCTATGTGCCCAACGACCCAGAGATCAGGAAGTTGATACTGCAGGAAGCACATGATTCGCCATACTCGATACACCCCGGAAACACCAAGATGTATTTGGACTTGAAGGAACGTTTCTGGTGGACGGGAATGAAGAAGGATATTGCCGAGTATGTAGCCGTATGTGATGTATGCCAGAGAGTAAAGGCGAAACATCAGAAGACAGCAGGGTTGTTACAGCCTATGCCGATACCCGAATGGAAGTGGGAGAAGCTTGGCATGGATTTTATGACCGGATTGCCCAGGACCAAAGCAGGATATGACTCAATCTAGGTAGTAGTGGATCGCTTGACCAAAGTAGCCCACTTTATCCCCGTGAAAACCACATACACCAGTGCGAAGTTGGCCAAGATATACATGACCAGGATCGTATGTCTGCATGGAGTTCCAAGGACCGTTGTATCAGATAGAGGAACACAGTTCACCTCAAAGTTTTGGCATCAGCTACACCAAACTTTGGGAACGAGGCTGGAGTTCAGCACATCTTTTCATCCGCAGACCGTCGGACGGACCGAGAGAGTCAACCAGATTCTGGAGGACATGTTGAGAGCTTGTGCGCTAGATTATGGATCTAGTTGGGATGACAATTTGCCCTACGCTGAGTTCTCGTACAACAACAGTTAGCAGGCCATTTTGAAGATGGCACCATTCGAAGCATTATACGGAAGGAGATGCCGAACACCGTTGATGTGGGATGAAGTTGGAGACCGACAGTTGTTTGGACCAGACTTGATCAAAGAGTCTGAAGAGAAGGTTAAGATAATTCGAGATAGATTGAAGGTAGCTCAGTCCAAGCAGAAGAGTTATGCCGACTCGAAGCGCAAGGAGATAGCCTACGAAATCGGAGACAAAGCGTACTTGAGAGTATCGCCTCTGCGAGGAGTTAAACGTTTCAGAGTTAAGGGAAAACTAGCCCCGAGATTTGTGGGACCTTACCGTGTATTGGAACGCATGGGAGAGGTTGCCTATAGGTCGGAGTTGCCCGAAGGATTGTCAGGAGTGCACGACGTGTTTCACGTTTCGCAGCTTAAGATGTGCCATGCGGAGATGACCGATATCCCGCTTAGAGACACAGTAC
The DNA here is from genome assembly GCA_902687465.1 of Secale cereale. Lineage (NCBI taxonomy): Eukaryota > Viridiplantae > Streptophyta > Magnoliopsida > Poales > Poaceae > Secale > Secale cereale. The sequence goes on along the minus strand of LR738714.1, from coordinate 829,254,896 downwards.
CCCTGGAAGCAATTCAGTTGGATAGCGATCTGACTTATGAGGAGAAGCCTGTTAAGATTCTCGAATTTTCGAGCAGAGTCACTCGCAGTAAGGTTATCAAGTTTTGCAAAGTTCAGTGGAGTCACCACACCGTGGAAGAAGCCACCTGGGAAGAAGAAGATGATCTACGCAAGGACCACCCAGACCTGTTCTCTAGCCAAGCCGAATCTCGAGGGCGAGATTCATTCTAAGGGGGGTAGGTTTGTAACATCCCAAATTTTCAATTTGAACTGTTATACATAAATCATACTGCATTAGCATTTTCGTTGCATTTTTGTGCGTGGCGATCCTCGAAAATTCTAAGCAACTCAAGGATCTACGGAGAGAGTTGGGAATTCTACTGTTTTGTATTTGAGTTCACTCGAATACCGGTACGAGGATAGCATTGGTTTTAATTATTTTTCTCTACTAAAAATATTTATAAATAAAATATATGAGCGGAGATAATATGACTTCTCCAAAATAACAGAAATATTGGAGGAAAAATGTTAAAATCAATTTTGGTATTCTTTCGGATTTATTTGCGATTTTATTTGCATAGGAAAAATACGCGTTTTTCAAAGTTGCATTTAGGTCCGGGAAAAATGTTCACTTTGTCATTAATATTATTAGAGGACGGTGAAAATTTATTTCAGGATTTTGGGAGTCCATTTAGTATTTCTTTTATTATTTTTCCTACGTCAGGACTCGTTTAAAAAAAAAGAGAAACCGACTCTGGGCCGTAACCGGCTAGGACTCTCCTAGCCGGGCCTTTATAAGCGCCAGCCCGGAGCCCCGCAGCCCACCCGCCTGCCCCCTACCCTAACCCGCCGCGCTGCCGCCAGAGCCACCCGCCGCCGCCCGCCCACCGGGGTAGCCGCCGCCGCTGTCTTCTCGCCGCCACCGCCGGTTCTTTTCGGTTAACCGATCGTTTTTTTCGAGAAACCCTAGATCCTTTTTTTAGGTTAGATCGGTTTTTCTTTTCGGTTTAGTTATTCAGCAGACATTCGTCCGTACGTTCGTTTTAACGAATGTTGTTCGCCCGTTAGCCGCAGACAGCGAACGTTCGTTTGTTAGTCTGTTCGTCAGTTTTCCTTTTCGGGGTATTTATCCGCGATTTTTCCGATCGCGATTTCTGCCCTGAACTTGTTTTTCATTTTTCTTTTCACGCGAGAGTCGGAATCAGGTGATTCAAAATCCTTGATCTTCGTCTCGACGCCCTATTTCCGTTTAATCAACTGGAACAAAGTTTTGCTACTGTAAAAAATTGACCCTAGATCAAACTAGTAAACGAATCTCGTTTCTTTCGCAGTTTGAGTTTCGTTGCTTCTTTTGATTTGTTGATTCTTTTTGCAAACCGGAGTTCTTAAGTTGAACTTTCTGGTTAGATCTTATCTTTTGGAGTTTTGTTTGCGCATCCTTGCTTGATTGCTAATGTATGCTATTGTTTGCTTGCGATATAATACCAGGACTGTGAAGCATGCTACTACGAGTCTCTAGGTTTTGCGAATCGTCAGCAAGGCAAGTAACACTTTGATCATAACTTTCTATTACCCAGTTTATGCATTAGATCAAACCCTCACACATTGCATGAGTAGGATCTCTTAATTTGTGGGACAGGGAAGTAATTTGAGGTAGAACCTATTACCTGCATTATTTTCAAACCCTTGGGAGTTACTTCTACGTTTTGCTTAGGTTGCTATGCTATGCTCGTAGACGTGGTTTGGGTTTGAGTGAAATCCATCACAGATGTGAGTTGTTAATTAAGGGTTCAACTTAAGGTGGCTACTTGAATACACATCTAGGTGGATTGGTTGCAGGGCACCTGGGGTATCCAGTGTTGTCCTAGGAAATCCCGGGGTTTCCGTGTGATTGTCCTATGGAACACCACCCAGTCTCAAAGGGATCATAAAACTATTCAAGCTAGAAACTTCCGTGTGCAGCCACAATGCCATTATGGGCTCTGGCATAGTTGAGTAAGTTGCGGGAAACCTTTCCATGATGGGCTAGCAGATGTAGAGGGATTGTAGGTGTACCGGCCTATCTATCGGTTAAGGGGACCTCTTCGGAAAGACTGTGTCTCGGTCATCCGTTTCTCAAACACAATGTAGTGCGAGAAATCAAACGGAGGCGATCGAGTCTTGTGGGAAAAGTGCACAAACCTCTGCAGAGTGTAGAAACTGATCATGATTAGCCATGTCCCCGGTTATTATGGACAATCTTGAGTATCTGGTACTTGAATTATTGGTTGATCTCATCACTCTAAAGTTAATTTGTTGGGCTAATGATTACTTTAATTGGGATTGAGTTGGAGGTACCTTCTCAATGATGTTTCAACTACCATGATTGTTTAAAAAAAGAATCTATTCCTTTGTTGTAGGGAAAAATTGGCTTTACGCAAAAACTTTAACCTTAGAGCCTCCACCAGCCAAATATACATGTAGTGTAGCCTTTATTTTTGTTACTTGCATCTTCTGTGTTATCTTGCCAGCATATTCCATGTGCTGACCTGATTCAGGCTGCAACATATTACGTTGCAGACTTTTCAGATGAGGAGTAAGACGTTCTAGGTCGTTTGTCATGCACTCAGCTATGCCGATGGAGTTGATGGACTCACTTATCTTCCAAGACTTCCGCTGTTATTTTGTTAGATGGCCTTAAGCCATAGAGTTTTGTAATAAGTTCTCTTTGGAGACATTCGATGTAATAAGTGTGTGATTGCCACTCTGTTATAAATCCTTCAAGTACTGTGTGTGTCAGCATTACCGATCTAGGGATGACACTGAAACACAGAGACTTCGGTCCATTCGGATCGTGGTCGCTACACCACGTACCCTCGTTGACCGGAAGCGGAAGCGTCTAGTGACGCGGTTGATGTAGTCGAACATCTTCGCGATCCAACCGATCCAAGCACCGAACGTACGGCACCTCCGCGTTCAGCACACGTTCAGCTCGACGATGTCCCACGAACTCTTGATCCAGTTGAGCGTCGCGGGAGAGTTTTGTCAGCACGACGGCATGGTGACGGTGATGATGAATTTACCGGCGCAGGGCTTCGCCTAAGCATTGCAACGATATGACCGAGGTGTGTAACTATGGAGGGGGCACCGCACATGGCTTGCAAATCAACTTGTGTGTCTATGGGGTGCCCTCTCCCCACGTATATAAAGGCCCATATACCTCCCGGGGGGTTCCTGTAACCTCCCGGTACTCCGGTTTTTATCCGATGACCCTCGGAACCCTGCCGGTGTCCGAATATAACCTTCCAATATATCAATATTTATGTCTCGACCATTTCGAGACTCCTCGTCATATCCATGATCACATTCGGGACTCCGAAAAACCTTCGGTACATCAAAACACATAAACTCATAATACCGATCGTCATCGAACGTTAAGCGTGCGGACCCTACGGGTTCGAGAACTATGTAGACATGACCGAGACTCATCTCCTGTCAATAACCAATAGCGGAACCTGGATGCTCATATTGGTTCCTACATATTCTATGAAGATCTTTATCGGTCAAACGCACAACAACATACGTTGTTCCCTTTGTCATCGGTATGTTACTTGCCCGAGATTCGATCATCGGTAAAATCATACCTAGTTCAATCTCGTTACCGGCAAGACACTTTACTCGTTTCGTAACACATCATATCATGACTAACTCATTAGTCGTTTGCTTGCAAGGCTTATTATGATGTGTATTACCGAGATGGCCCAGAGATACCTCTCCGACACTCGGAGTGACAAATCCTATTCTTGATCTATGCCAACACCCCAAATACCTTCGGAGACACATGTAGAGCATCTTTATAATCACCCAGTTACGTTGTGACGTTTGATAGGACACAAAGTGTTCCTCCGGTATTCGGGAGATGCATAGTCTCATAGTCATAGGAACATGTATAAGTCATGAAGAAAGCAATAACAGTAAAACTAAATGATCATAGTGCTAAGCTAATGGATGGGTCTTGTCCATCACATCATTCTCCTAACGATGTGATCTCGTTCATCAAATGACAACGCCTGTCTATGGTTAGGAAACATAACCATCTTTGATTAACGAGCTAGTCAAGTAGTGGCATACTACGGACACTCTGTTTCGTCTATGTATTCACACATGTATCAAGTTTCCGGTTAATACAATTCTAGCATGAATAAAAGACATTTATCATGATATATAAGGAAATATAAATAACAACTTCATTATTGCCTCTAGGACATATTTCCTTCAGTCTTCCACTTGCACTAGACTCAATAATCTGGATTACATAGTAATGATTCTAACACCCATTGAGTCTTGGTGTTGATCATGTTTTGCTCGTGGAAGAGGCTTAGTCAACGGGTCTGCGACATTCAGATCCGTATGTATCTTGCAAATTTATATGTCTCCCTGCTTGACTTGATCGCGGAGGGAATTGAAGCGTCTCTTGATGTGCTTGGTTCTCTTGTGAAACCTGGATTCCTTCGCCAAGGCTATTGCTCCAGTGTTGTCACAAAATATTTTCATTGGACCCGATGCACTAGGTATTACACCTAGATCGGATATGAACTCCTTCATCCAGACTCCTTCATTTGCTGCTTCCGAAGCAGCTATGTACTCCTCTTCACACGTAGATCCCGCCACGATGCTCTGCTTGGAACTGCACCAACTGACAGCTCCACCGTTTAGTAAAAATACATATCTGGGTTGTAAATTAGAGTCATCTAGATCAGTTTCGAAGCTTGAATCGACGTAACCGTTTACGACGAGCTCTTTGTCACCTCCATAAACGAGAAACATATCCTTTGTCCTTTTCAGGTACTTCAGGATGTTCTGGATTACATTGGTACCTCCCTGCTAAACTTATAGCAAGGCACACATCAGGTCTGGTACACACCAATGCATACATGATAGATCCTATGGCTGAGGCATAGGGAATGACTTTCATTTTGTCTCTATCTTTTGCAGTGGTCGGGCATGGAGTCTTACTCAACTTCACACCTTCTAACACAAGCAAGAACCCTTTCTTTGACTGATCCATTTTGAACTTCTTCAAAACTTTATCAAGGTATGTGCTTTGTCAAAGTCCAATTAAGCGTCTTGATCTATCTCTATAGATCTTGATGCCTAATATATAAGCAGCTTCACCGAGGTCTTTCATTGAAAAATTCTTATTCAAGTATCCTTTTATGCCATCCAGAAATTCTATATCATTTCCAATCAACAATATGTCATCAACATATAATATCAGATATGCTACAGAGCTCCCACTCACTTTCTTGTAAATACGAGCTTCTCCAAAAGTCTGTATAAAACCATATGCTTTGATCACTTCATCAAAGCGTATATTCCAACTCCGAGATGCTTGCACTAGTCCATAGATGGATCGCTGGAGCTTGAACACTTTGTTAGCACCTTTAAGATCGACAAAACCTTCTGGTTGTATCATATACAACTCCTCTTTGAGGTATCTATTAAAGAATGCAATTTTGACACCCATTTACCAGATTTCATAATCATAAAATGCGGCAATTGCTAACATGATTCGGAAGACTTAAGCATTGCTACGGGTGAGAAAGTCTCGTCGTAGTCAACTCCTTGAACTTGTCGAAAACCTTTTGCGACAAGTCGAGCTTTGTAGACAGTAACATTACCATCGGCGTTAGTATTCTTCTTAAATATCCATTTATTTTTCAGTGGCTTGCCGATCATCAGGCAAGTCAACCAAAATCCACACTTTGTTCTCATACATGGATCCCATCTCAGATTTCATGGCTTCAAGCCATTTTGCGGAATCTAGGCTCATCATCGCTTCCTCATAGTTCATAGGTTCATCATGGGTCTAGTAACATGACTTCCAGAACCGGGTTACCGTACCACTCTAGCACAAAACACACTCTGGTTGACCTACAAGGTTCAGTAGTAACTTGATCTGAAGTTTCATGATCATCATCATTAGCTTCCTCACTGATTGGTGTAGGAATCACTGGAACTAGTTTCTGTGATCTACTACTTTCCAATTCTGGAGAAGGTACAATTACCTCATCAAGTTCTACTTTCCTCCCACTCTCTTATTTCGAGAGAAACTCCTTCTCTAGAAAGGATCCATTCTTAGCAACGAATATCTTGCCTTCGGATCTTTGATAGAAGGTGTAGCCAACAGTTTACTTTGGGTATCCTATGAAGACACATTTCTCCGACTTGGGTTCGAGCTTATCAGGTTGATGTTTTTTCACATAAGCATCGCAGCCCCAAACTTTAAGAAACGACAGCTTTTGTTTCTTGCCAAACCACAGTTCATAAGGCGTCGTCTCAATGGATTTAGATGGTGCCCTATTTAACGTGAATGCAGTCGTCACTAAAGCATAACCCCAAAACGATAGTGGTAAATCGATAAGAGACATCATAGATCGCACCATATCTTATAAAGTACGGTTACGATGTTTGGACACACCGTTACGCTATGATGTTCCGGGTGGCGTGAGCTGTGAAACTATTCCACATTTGTTTCAAATGAAGACCAAACTCATAACTCAAATATTTGCCTCCGCGATCAGATCGTAGAAACTTTATTTTCTTGTTACGATGATTCTCTACTTCACTCTGAAATCATTTGAACTTTTCAAATGTTTCAGACTTGTGCTTCATTAAATAGATATACCCATATCTTCTCAAATCATCAGTGAAGTTCAGAAAATAACGTTACCCGCCGTGAGCCTTAACAGTCATCGGTCCACATACATCAGTATGTATGATTTCCAAAAATATGTTGCTCGCTCCATGATGACCCACAAGTGTAGGGCATCTATCGTAGTCCTTTCAATAAGTAAGAGTGTCGAACCCAACGAGGAGCAGAAGGAAATGATAGGCAGTTTTCAGTAAGGTATTTTCTGCAAGCACTAAATTATAAGTAACAGATAGTTTTGTGATAAGGTAATTGGTAGCAAGTGACAAAAGGTAAAAGTAAATAAGGTGCAGCAAGATGTCCCAATCCTTTTTGTAGCAAAGGACAAGCCTGGACAAACTCTTATATGAAGGAAAACGCTCCCGAGGACACATGGGAATTGTCGTCAAGCTAGTTTTCATCATGATCATCTAATTCACGTTCGGTACTTTGATAATTTGGTATGTGGGTGGACCGGTGCTTGGGTGCTGTCCTTACTTGGACAAGTCTCCCACTTATGATTAACCTCTAATGCAAGCATCGCAACTACAAAAGAAGTATTAAGGTAAAACTAACCATAGCATGAAACAAGTGGATCCAAATCAGCCCCTTACGAAGCAATGCATAAACTAGGGTTTAAGCTTCTGTCACTCTAGCAACCCATCATCTACTTATTACTCCCCAATGACTTCCTCTAGGCCCAAATAATGGTGAAGTGTCATGTAGTCGACGTTCACATAACACCACTAGAGGAGAGAAAACATACATCTCATCAAAATATCGAACGAATACCAAATTTACATGACTACTTATAGCAGGACTTCTCCCATGTCCTCAGGAACAAAGGTGACTACTCACAAGACATAATAGTGTTCATGATCAGAGGGGTATTAATATGCATAATGGATCTGAACATATAATCTTCCACCAAATAAACCAACTAGCATCAACCACAAGGAGTAATCAATACTACTAGCAACCCACAGGTACCAATCTGAGGTTTGGGCACAAAGATTGGATACAAGAGATGAACTAGGGTTTGAGACGAGATGGTGCTGGTGAAGATGTTGATGAACATAGCCCTCCCCAAGAGATATTGAGTTTTTGATTGAGTTGTTGCCTAGCACCGGACCTATATCAAAGAGACCGTACCGGATGCCAGTGAATGATCTGGAGGAGATCAAGAAGCAGATTAAGGAGTTATTGGAGAAATGTTATATTCGCCAGAGTTCATCACCTTGGAAAGCCCCAGTGCTCTTGGTCGAGAAGAAGGATGGATCTTTAAGAATGGTCGTTGATTATCGTGCGTTGAATGAAGCGACGATTAAGAATAAGTACCCGCTGTCGATGATCAATGATTTGTTCGAACAACTCCAGGGAGCGAAAGTATTCTCCAAAATAGATCTACGATCCGGATACCACCAACTGTAGATCCGAGAGAAGGATATACCTAAGACAGCCTTCACCACAAGGTACGGGCTATATGAGTATATGGTTATGTCATTTGGATTGACCAACGCCCCTGCATATTTCACGAGTATGATGAACAAGATGTTCATGTAGTTCTTGGATAAGTTTGTTGTGGTATTCATTGATGATATTTTGGTGTACTCGAAGAATGAGGAAGAACACGCGGAGCATTTGCGTTTGGTTTTGGAGAAGCTCAGAGAACATCAGTTGTATGCCAAGTTTAGCAAATGCGAGTTTTGGTTGAAGGAAGTTGGATTCCTAGGGCATGTTATATCGGGAGAAGGTATAAAAGTGGACCCCGTCAAAGTGCAGGCAGTCATTGAATGGTTGGCACCCACTTTAGTTGGAGAGACCGCAGTTTTCTTGGACTCGCGGGATACTACCGGAGATTCATAGAAAATTTCTCCAAGATTGCTAAGCCAATGACGACATTGTTGAAGAAGGAGACAAAGTTCGATTGGACTGAAGAGTGCGAAGAAAGTTTCCAGGAGTTGAAGAAACGGTTGACGACAGCCCCAGTGCTAATCTTGCTTGATATATGTAAGGATTTCCAAGTGTACTGCGATGCTTCACACTTAGGACTTGGAGGAGTACTTATGCAGGATGGAAGAGTTGTTTCTTATGCATCCCGTCAACTGCGACCGCACAAGTTGAATTACGCGATGCACGATCTGGAGTTAGCAGTTGTAGTGCACGCACTGAAAACCTAGAGACATTTCCTTATTGGAAATTGTTGTGATGTGTACACGGATCACAAGAGTTTGAAGTACATTTTCACTCAAAAGGAGCTAAATCTCAGACAAAGGAGATGGTTGGAGCTTGTAAAGGATTATGATATGAAGCTGCACTATCGCCTAGGAGAGGCCAATGTCGTTGCAGAAGCTTTGAGCCGGAAAAGCTATGCGAATACCTTAGTAAAAGGGGGAATACCTTAGTAAAAGGGGGATTGCCCCAGGAGATATGAGAAGATCTCAGGGAGCTTCATTTGGAGATAGTTCCTAGAGGTTTTGTCGCAACATTGGAGGTTCAGTCAACATTGCTGGGGAAGATACGCGAAGCCCAGAGGAATGACAAGGAGATCGCCGAGATAAAGTAGAGGATGAGTGAAGGAAAGGCCAAGGGATTTCGTGAGGATGAGCACAACACCTTGTGGTTTGAGGATCGAATCTATGTGCCCAACGACCCAAAGATCAGGAAGTTGATACTACAGGAAGCACATGATTCGCCATACTCGATACACCCCGGAAACACCAAGATGTATTTGGACTTGAAGGAACGTTTCTGGTGGACGGGAATGAAGAAGGATATTGCCGAGTATGTAGCCGTATGTGATGTATGCTAGAGAGTAAAGGCGGAACATCAGAAGCCAGCAGGGTTGTTACAGCCTATGCCGATACCCGAATGGAAGTGGGAGAAGCTTGGCATGGATTTTATCACCAGATTGCCCAGGACCAAAGCAGGATATGACTCAATCTGGGTAGTAGTGGATCGCTTGACCAAAGTAGCCCACTTTATCCCCGTGAAAACCACATACACCAGTGCGAAGTTGGCCAAGATATACATGACCAGGATCGTATGTCTGCATGGAGTTCCGAGGACCATTGTATCAGATAGAGTAACACAGTTCACCTCAAAGTTTTGGCATCAGCTACACCGAACTTTGGGAACAAGGCTGGAGTTCAGCACAACTTTTCATCCGCAGACCGACGGACAGACCGAGAGAGTCAACCAGATTCTGGAGGACATGTTGAGAGCTTGTGCGCTCGATTATGGATCTAGTTGGGATGACAATTTGCCCTACGCTGAGTTCTCGTACAACAACAGTTACCAGGCCAGTTTGAAGATGGCACCATTCGAAGCACTATACGGAAGGAGATGCCGAACATCGTTGATGTGGGATGAAGTTGGAGACCGACAGTTGTTTGTACCGGACTTGATCAAAGAGTCTGAAGAGAAGGTTAAGCTAATTCGAGATAGATTGAAGGTAGCTCAGTCCAGGAAGAAGAGTTATGCCAACTCGAAGCGCAAGGAGATAGCCTACGAAATCGGAGACAAAGCGTACTTGAGAGTATCGCCTCTGCGAGGAGTTAAATGTTTCGGAGTTAAGGGAAAATTAGCCCCGAGATTTGTGGGACCTTACCGTGTATTGGAACGCATGGGAGAGGTTGCCTATAGGTCGGAGTTGCCCGAAGGATTGTCAGGAGTGCACGACGTGTTTCACGTTTCGCAGCTTAAGAGGTGCCATGCGGAGATGGCCGATATCCCGCTTAGAGACACAATACCCTTGGAAGCAATTCAGTTGGATAGCGATCTGACTTATGAGGAGAAGCCTGTTAAGATTCTCGAATTTTCGAGCAGAGTCACCCACAGTAAGGTTATCAAGTTTTACAAAGTTCAGTGGAGTCACCACACCGCGGTAGAAGCCACCTGGGAAGAAGAAGATGATCTACGCAAGGACCACCCACACCTGTTCTCTAGCCAAGCCGAATCTCGAGGGCGAGATTCATTCTAAGGGGGGTAGGTTTGTAACATCCCAAATTTTCAATTTGAACTGTTATACATAGATCATACTGCATTAGCATTTTCGTTGCATTTTTGTGCGTGGCGATCCTCGAAAATTCTAAGCAACTCAAGGACCTACGGAGAGAGTTGGAAATTCTACTGTTTTGTATTTGAGTTCACTCGCATATCGGTACGAGGATAGCATTGGTTTTAATTATTTTTCTCTCCTAAAAATATTTATAAATAAAATATATGAGCGGAGATAATATGACTTCTCCAAAATAACAGAAATATTGGAGGAAAAATGTTAAAATCAATTTTGGTATTTTTTCGGATTTATTTGCGATTTTATTTGCATAGGAATAATACGCGTTTTTCAAAGTTGCATTTAGGTCCGGGAAAAATGTTCACTTTGTCCTAAATATTATTAGAGGACGGTGAAAATTTATTTCGGGATTTTTGGAGTCCGTTTAGTATTTCTTTTATTATTTTTCCTACGTCAGGACTCGTTTAAAAAAAAAAAGAGAAACCGACTCTGGGACGTAACCGGCTAGGACTCTCCTAGCCGGGCCTTTATAAGCGCCAGCCCGGAGCCCCGCAGCCCAGCCGCCTGCCCCCTGCCCTAACCCGCCGCGCCGCCACCAGAGCCACCCGCCGCCGCCCGCCCACCGAGGTTGCCGCCGCCGCCGTCTTCTCGCCGCCACCGCCGGTTCTTTTCGGTTAACCGATCATTTTTTTTCGAGAAACCCTAGATCCTTTTTTCAGGTTAGATCGGTTTTTCTTTTCGGTTTAGTTATTCAGCGGACGTTCGTCCGTACGTTTGTTTTAACGAACGTTGTTCGCCCATTAGCCGCAGACAGCGAACGTTCGTTCGTTAGTCTGTTCGTTAGTTTTCCTTTTCGGGGTATTTATCCGCGATTTTTCCGATCGCTATTTCTGCCCTGAACTTGTTTTTCATTTTTCTTTTCATGCGAGAGTCGGAATCAGGTGATTCAAAATCCTTGATCTTCGTCTCGACGCCCTATTTCCGTTTAATCAACTGGAACAAAGTTTTGCTACTGTAAAAAATTGACCCTAGATCAAACTAGTAAACGAATCTCGTTTCTTTCGCAGTTTGAGTTTCGTTGCTTCTTTCGATTTGTTGATTCTTTTTGCAAACCGGAGTTCTTAAGTTGAACTTTCTGGTTAGATCTTATCTTTTGGAGTTTTGTTTGCGCATCCTTGCTTGATTGCTTATGTATGCTACTGTTTGCTTGCGATAGAATACCAGGACTGTGAAGCATGCTACTACGAGTCTCTAGGTTTTGCGAATCGTCAGCAAGGCAATTAACACTTTGATCATAACTTTCTATTACCCAGTTTATGCATTAGATCAAACCCTCACACATTGCATGAGTAGGATCTCTTAATTTGTGGGACAGGGAAGTAATTTGAGGTAGAACCTATTACCTGCATTATTTTCAAACCCTTGGGAGTTACTTCTACGTTTTGCTTAGGTTGCTATGCTATGCTCGTAGACGTGGTTTGGGTTTGAGTGAAATCCATGACAGATGTGAGTTGTTAATTAAGGGTTCAACTTAAGGTGGCTACTTGAATACACATCTAGGTGGATTGGTTGCAGGGCACCTGTGGTATCCAGTGTTGTCCTAGGAAATCCCGGGGTTTCCGTGTGATTGTCCTATGGAACACCACCCAGTCTCAAAGGGATCATTAAACTATTCATGCTAGAAACTTCCGTGTGCAGCCACAATGCCATTATGGGCTCTGGCATAGTTGAGTAAGTTGCGGGAAACCTTTCCATGATGGGCTAGCAGATGTAGAGGGATTGTAGGTGTACCGGCCTATCTATCGGTTAAGGGGACCTCTTCGGAAAGACTGTGTCTCGGTCATCCGTTTCTCAAACACAATGTAGTGCGAGAAATCAAACGGAGGCGATCGAGTCTTGTGGGAAAAGTGCACAAACCTCTGCAGAGTGTAGAAACTGATCATGATTAGCCATGTCCCCGGTTATTATGGACAATCTTGAGTATCTGGTACTTGAATTATTGGTTGATCTCATCAATCTAAAGTTAATTTGTTGGGCTAATGATTACTTTAATTGGGATTGAGTTGGAGGTACCTTCTCAATGATGTTTCAACTACCATGATAGTTTAAAAAAAGAATCTATTCCTTTGTTGTAGGGAAAAATTGGCTTTACGCAAAAACTTTAACCTTAGAGCCTCCACCAGCCAAATATACATGTAGTGTAGCCTTTATTTTTGTTACTTGCATCTTCTGTGTTATCTTGCCAGCATATTCCATGTGCTAACCTGATTCGGGCTGCAACATATTACGTTGCAGACTTTTCAGACGAGGAGTAAGACGTTCTAGGTCGTTTGTCATGCACTCAGCTATGCCGTTGGAGTTGATGGACTCACTTATCTTCCAAGACTTCCGCTGTTATTTTGTTAGATGGCCTTAAGCCATAGACTTTTGTAATAAGTTCTCTTTGGAGACATTCGATGTAATAAGTGTGTGATTGCCACTCTGTTATAAATCCTTCAAGTACTGTGTGTGTTAGTATTACCGATCCAGGGATGGCACTGAAACACAGAGACTTCGGTCCATTCGGATCGTGGTCGCTACAACACGTACCCTCGTTGACCGGAAGTGGAAGCGTCTAGTGACGCGGTTGATGTAGTTGAACATCTTCGCGATCCAATCGATCCAAGCACCGAATGTACGGCACCTCCGCGTTCAGCACACGTTCAGCTCGACGATGTCCCACGAACTCTTGATCCAGTTGAGCGTCGCGGGAGAGTTTTGTCAACACGACGGCATGGTGACGGTGATGATGAATTTACCGGCGTAGGGCTTCGCCTAAGCATTGCAACGATATGACCGAGGTGTGTAACTGTGGAGGGGGCACCGCACATGGCTTGCAAATCAACTTGTGTGTCTATGGGGTGCCCTCTTGATAACCCTCAACCGTAAGGGATCGAGATAGTCTTCGCGGGTAAGAATAACCCAATTTATTGATTCGACACACGGGGAGCCAAAGAGTATTTATAAGCTTTGACAGTTGAGTTGTCAATTCAACCGCACCTGAAATATACTTACTTGCAACAAAAGATAAGTGGTAACAGTGATATGATAGTAATGGTGGTGATAGTAAAAGTAAACAGCAAAAGTAAATAGCAAGAGTAAATGGCAAAAGTAGTAACTAGTAACCATCAGGATTTAAAACACTGTAGGCTAGGGAGATGGATGGTTGGGCGCTTCATGGATGAGATATATCATGATTCTAACTTGGGGCACGACACACAGAAAAGTAATGATCATCTAGGCAAATATCAAACATTAGGCATGTATCCCGTAGGTAGTTGTACGTGCTTGCAATAAGAACTTGCACAACATCTTTTGTCCTACCATCCCGCTACGAATGGGGCAAAAAGGAACTTATGGAGATTAAGGTGCTCCTGTCAAAGAGCACCGGAACAAAGCAATGAACTCAATGGATACATGTAATCCTCAAACTACGGACCATCCCCTTTGGTGTCCCAAGCTGTCACTTTTGGGATCGCCGGTTCCGAACCGTAATAGGTGCAAACAACTCATAGATAGGATCAAGAACACAAATATATTCATGCAAACACATATGGTTCAGATCTGAAATCATGGCACTCGGGCCCTAAGTGTCAAGCATTAAGCATAACAAGTTGAAGCAAAGATGATAAACACCATAGTAGATGATAGGCAACATGCCCCCAACGATCTGACAAACTATTACATGATCTAACTCATCCAATCCCTACCATCCCCTTCGCCTACAGCAGGGGATTACTCACACATGGAAGGAGAAGTCATGGAGGGATGATGGAGTGGTGATGATGATGACGATGGCGACGATCTCCCCTCTCCGGAGGCCAATTCAGCCTCCAGATTTGCCCTCCCGAAGAAGAACAGAGGGTGGCGGCGGCTCCGTGACGAAAACTGTGAAAAGAACTTCTGATCTAGGGTTTCTCCGTCACGAGCTAAAATACGGGTCGAAGTAGGGCACCAGGGGAGGTGGGGCCCACCCAGGCGACCCCCCCGGCGCGGCCAGGGGGTGGGCCGCGCCACCAGGGCGCCTGGGCCCCCCTGGCCCCCCTCTGGTCCCTCTTCTGGCTCCGGGTTCCTTCGGGTGCGTGGATTTTCTGTGATTTTTCATGGATTTTTCTGAGATACCTAAAAATCCGTTTTCCTGCACACAATAAAACCATACAGGCAGCTCTGCTGAAAACAGCGTCAGTCCGGGTTAGTTTAGTTCAAATCATGCAAAAATGAGGTCAAAATAATATCAAAAGTGTTTGGAAAAGTAGATACGTTTGAGACGTATCAACTCCCCCAAGCTTAGCATATTGCTTGTCCTCAAGCAATTCAGTTCAACGAACTGGACGCGACAAAGAAAACTTTGACAAACTCTTTTGCTTCATTAGATGTATATAAGCATGTACTACGAAAAGAGTCTAGTGTTGGGGAACGCGACAGAAAATAAAAATTTCGGTAGCGAGCACGCCCAGGACCAGCTATGGAGACTGCATACAAGGTTTGATCTGATCCGTACCGACTCGAAGCGCAGCGGAAGAAGAGTCGGTGGAGATCGTTGGTGCAGATCCCCGCAGCTAGGATTTAAAAAACCTCCCAACCGCGAGGATGTACTCCCTCGTTGGACAGCCCTTCGGGAGGCGGTCGGACAGTCCCCCGGACGATGTCGCGGACAGCCCTTCGGGAGGACCCTCGAAACCCGAACGAAGACTCGGACAGCCCTTCGGGAGGACACTCGAACAGCCCCTCGGGCAGAAGACCGAAACTACGACCTCTCTATGGGGTTGCACACATACGGTGTCAACTATCCGGCAGGGCTTCGCCGTCCAGAACTAGTTCCTGCCGGAAACTAGACAGCCTTTCGGCTCTACGAAACTATTTCGTGGGAGGGAGAGAGAATGCCAGATCATGCATGGCTTGTGAATGAGAGCAAGGATGAAGAGATGGCAGCCCCCATCTCCTCTATTTATAGGAAAGCCAAGGGGTAGGGCTCATCCACAATTTACCAAAAAACCCATGCATTAGGTCACACCACATGGGCATAAGGGTAAAATGGGATGCCATGTGGAGCTCCAAGGAGCTCCACCCTCCTTGGCCGGCCACCCCTAGGGGGCCCCCCCATGAGGGGCCCTCATGGCCCCCCAAGCCCTTCTAGAAGCCTTTAGCAAAAGCCCTAAAAGGTGGCTTTCCAACAAATATCCAAAAAGCACTTTCACTATTCACGACGACATTTTTCGGCGTCTGTTCGAACTGAAAAAAATCATGTGGGCTTAGAACATTTCCAGTACCCACCATAATTATTTTCAACGTGTTCTGGAACAATTCCAGTTTAGTGATTTTCATCTGCGAAAAGCATCTGAAGCGGTTCCGGCAGCTCCAGAACATTTCCGGTTATTTTCCCTGAAAATTCCAGAAAGTTTCCAGAACGTTTCTGGCACCCTCCAAGAATTATCAGGCACTTGCCGAAACCATTTTGACTTAATGGTATCCCCTGAAATAACTTTTCAGTTTCACCGAAACTCATCCGGTGACCTCTCTCGTCAGAACTTTTCTGACGTTTTCGAAAAACCTTTTTCGAAAACTTTCTCTCAGACTCCCTGTCTAGTATTCAGCAGATAGATGACCCTTAAGCATGTGACCCTATAGGTTCGGTGAAGTATAGACATGACCCGGAACCCCTTCCGATCAATGATCAACATCGGAGCCGTGGACACCCATATTGACCCCTATACCCACACGAATGAATATTCGAGTGAACCTCCAGTTGCCGTGAGCTATTCCTGTTGCTTCGCGATATGTCACAAACACCCGAGGTGAGATTTATTGCATCCTCGCGGGCCAACACTTTGTCCACTATGCAAGTTACCTCGTTACCGGTTTTGTTCTCTTTTCTCGTTTTCGTGTTCCGGTATCCCAGTGATCAAATCACAAGGTGTCTGCGCAGACGATGATGGATACCGTTACACCGAGAGGGCCCGAGTATATCTCTCCATCGTCGGAGGAGCAAATCCCAATCTTGAGCTATCTCGTTACTTGCCATACCTTTCCGTGAATCCGCAAGCCGCCGTAATAGCCACCCAGTTACGGATGACGTTTAACAAACCCCAAAGTTCACGAAGCAAGTACGAAGGAACTCGATACTCTCATGGTCTAAGGAATTATGCAAACATTAACTATCTCTGTGTTATAAACCATAAACAAGTGACGAACGTATCTCATAGCATAACATCAATTTGGGTCGATTCAACACAAGTGTTCTACTAACATCGTGCCCTCAAAATTGCTGGCATAGACATGCCCATGATCAGGAAAACAGGATCATCATGCAATACTTGAGCCAGTCTTAGAGGCAAGACTAGGAATACATTTTATTGTTTATTATACCACACGTGCACATGAGTTTCCCTCCAAGCCTCGTTTTATTTGCAGACTCGAGAATCATTGCAGTTATAGCATGGAACATAAACTTTCATTACAAACCAGGAGATACAAAATAACTGTTGTTACTGCCTCTAGGGCATATCTCCTACAGACTCCCACTTGCACTAGAGTCATAACTCAGTTACATGGCTTCCCTAACACCAATGGCTATCCGGTGTTGCTCATGCTTTGCTCGTGGTAGAGGCTTCGTCATCGGGTTTGACACATTCAGATCCGTGTGAACTTTGCGTACTTTCACTAAACCCTCTTCGACATGATGTCGAATGAGTTTGTATTTGCGTTGAATATGTCTTGTCTTATGGTGCGAACTTGGCTCCCTTGCCTGAGCCACGGCGCCACTATTATCACAATAGATCTCCACCGGGTCCAGAGCACTTGGAACCACACCAAGGTCTTCAAGAAATTGCTTGTCCATACCGCCTCCTTGGAGGCTTCTGAAGCAGCAACATACTCCGCCTCCGTCGTAGAATCCGCCACAGTCTTTTGTTTGGAACTTTTCCAATCAACTGCGCCACCGTTCAATATGAAAACATAACCTGATTGAGATTTGAAGTCATCTGGGTCAGTCATGAAGCCTGCATCAGTGTAACCACTTACAATGAGCTCTTCATCACCTCCGTACACAAGGAGTAAATCCTTGGTCCGTCTGAGGTACTTTAGAATACCCTTGACTGTTGCCCAGTGATCCAATCCTGGATCACTTTGGTACCGGCTGCTAACACTTAGCGCATAGGAAACATCCGGTCTTGTACATAGCATGGCATACATAATAGAACCAACTACCGAGGCATATGGAACATCATTCATTTGTACTCGCTCATCGAGAGTTCGAGGACTCTGATTCTTGCTAAGCACCGTGCCAGGTGACATGGGGAGTAGGCCTTTCTTGGAGTCCTCCATGTTGAACCTTTTCAACACCTTGTCAATGTACGTGCTTTGGCTAAGCGCTATCAGGCGTTTTGATCTATCTCTATAGATCCTGATGCCCAATACATATGCCGCTTCGCCCAAGTCTTTCATTGAAAAACTCTTCTTCAATGATTCTTTTATCTCGTTAAGAAAATTCACATCATTTCCAATCAACAATATGTCATCCACATACAAGATTAGAAATGCTTTTGCGCTCCCACTAAACTTCTTGTAAACACAAGACTCTTCGTCATTCCTGATGAAGCCAAACTCTTTGACTACTTCATCAAAACGAATGTTCCAGCTCCTCGACGCTTGCTTCAAACCATAAATGGCTTTCTGAAGTTTGCATACCTTTCCAGCATCCTTATGAATGACAAAACCTTCTGGCTGTATCATGTATACATCCTCTTTGAGGTTTCCATTTAGGAAAGCCGTTTTGACATCCATCTGCCATATTTCATAATCGAAATAAGCAGCAATTGCTAGTAATATCCGAACAGACCTAAGCATAGCTACGGGCGAGAAAGTCTCGTCGTAGTCCACTCCTGGAACTTGCGTGAACCCTTTCGCGACAAGCCTAGCTTTGTGGATAGTAATGTTACCATCCGCGTCCGTCTTTCTTTTGAAAATCCATTTACAACCAATTGGCTTTACGCCTTCTGGAAGTTCTTCCAAGTTCCAAACTTGGTTTTCGTACATGGATTCCATTTCGGATTTAATGGCCTTGTGCCATTCTTTTGAGCTGGGCCCCGCCATCGCTTCCTTGTAGTGTGCTGGTTCATCGTCTTCAAGAATGAAGATTTCATTATGAAACCATTCAGGTGGCTGGATAGCCCTACCTGATCTGCGCGGTTCAGTTACAACATTGTCTGAAGTCTGTGCATCACATGCGACAACTTCCGGCTGAGTTGTAGGGATAATTAGCGGAATTTCTTCCGGTTCCTTAGCCATATCAACGGTTGCCGAAGATTCCCTAATCTCATTAAGTTGTACTGTCCTCCCACTTAATTCTTTGGCGAGAAACTCTTTCTCGAGAAAGACTCCGTTTTTAGCGACAAACACTTTGCACTCGGAGGGTTGGTAGAAGAAATACCCAACTGTTTCCTTGGGATAACCTACAAAGATATATTTGTCTGATCTGGGATCGAGTTTGCTCGGTTGTAAACGTTTTACATAAGCTTCACAACCCCAAACTTTGAGATGCGACAAATTGGGTTTCTTCCCATTCCATAACTCGTATGGTGTCGTCTCAACAGACTTTGACGGTGCTCTGTTTAATGTATAAGCGGCAGTTTCTAGTGCGTGACCCCAAAAAGATATCGGAAGATTTGTAAGAGACATCATCGACCTCACCATGTCCAACAAGGTTCGGTTACGTCGTTCCGATACTCCGTTTCTCTGTGGAGTTCCGGGAGGCGTAAGCTGTGAAACAATTCCACGGTCACTCAGATGCTGGCCAAACTCATGACTAAGATACTCGCCTCCGCGATCAGACCGCAGAAACTTAATCTTTTTGCCACGATGATTTTCTACCTCATTCTGAAATTCTTTAAACTTTTCAAAGGTTTCCGACTTATGCTTCATTAAGTAGATATATCCATACCGACTTAAATCATCAGTAAAAGTCACGAAGTAGAAATACCCACCCCGTGCGGCTGTGTTCATTGGACCACATACATCACTATGTATTATTTCCAACAATTCACCCGCCCGTTCAGGATGACCCGTGAACGGCGTCTTGGTCATTTTCCCCATCAGACAAGCTTCACATGTGTCAAATGATTCAAAATCAAAGGACGGCAAAACTCCGTTTGACTGGAGCTTTTGCATGCGTTTCTTTCCGATGTGGCCAAGTCGACAGTGCCACAAGTAAGTGGTGGTGGTGTCAGCCTTCTTAAGGCGTTTAGCATTCACGTTAAAGACATCATTTCCACATTCAAGATTTAGTACGAAAAGGCCCCCAACAATGGGTGCAAATCCATAAAACATATCCTTACAATAAAGTGAACAACCATTGTTCTCAGACTTGTACGAATACCCATCGTGTACTAAACATGATCCAGAGATAATGTTTCTACACAACAGTGGAACAAAATAACAGTTACTAAGTTCCAAAATAAATCCTGAAGGGAGACGTAGAGGCATAATGCCGACGGCTTGAGCGGCGATTCCAGCGCCGTTCCCGACACGCATCACGACTTCATTCTTTGCTAGCTTGCGCACCTTCTGAAGCCCCTGTATCGAGTTGCAAATGTGAGCAACCGATCCGGTATCAAATACCCAAGACTTAGAATTTTCGGCAGCAAGCAAAACGTCAATGACATTAACTTGTATAACAATTATACCTTTTCCGGTTTTCCCGGACTTCTTATCTTCCAGATACTTCTTGCAGTTTCTCTTCCAGTGTCCCGTGCCCTTGCAGTAGAAGCACTCAGTTTCATTCTTGGCTCCGCCCTTAGAGTTGCTTTGGGAGCCGGTCTTACCCGCACCCTTGCCCTTCTTTGGCTTGCCTTTCTTCTTTTTGAAACTGGCGGTTTTATTCACAAGCAACACTTGCTTGCGATTTTTACGCAGTCCTCCTTCTGTAGTTTTCAGCATGGTAAGCACCTCTTCCGGTGTTTTCTCCATCCCAGTCATGTTGTAGTTCAAGACAAAACCGTCGTAAGACGGGGGGAGTGAAGAAAGCAACATGTCCATCATATGGCCAGGTGGAAGTGGAAATTCCAAGGCTTTAAGCCTTTCAGCATAGCCAATCATTTTGACCACGTGTTCGCCAACTGAACTACCCTCAGCCATCTTGCATTCCATCAAAGCCTTCATGATATCAAATCGTTCAGACTTTGCGGTTTCCTTGTACAGAGCATCCAACTCCCGAATCATATCAAGGGGTTTGTGGAATTCAAAACGCTTTTGAAGCTCTGGACTCATGCAAGCTAGCATGAGGCACTGCACTAAGTTGTGATCATCATCCTTAGTGGCCCAGACATTTTGTTCATCTTCCGGGGCCTGCGCCGCCGGTTTAGCTGGAAGAGCATGCTGAAGCACGTACATTTTCTTAGCGCTCCTGAGGACAATCCCCAGGTTGCGGACCCAGTCCGCATAGTTTTTCCCATTCGCAGCTAACTTCTCTTTCTCTAACAAAGGGCCTAAGTTGAACGCGGTGTTGCGAGCCATTTGATCTACAACGGAAAACACAATTCACTTAGACTTTGTTCATAATTACTTTGCACTAATGAATAAACAATTTATTCTAAAGTGCGCTCCCACTCAAAACAATATCTCTCAAAATTGTTTATGAGTGATTCAAGACCCACATTAAAATTCAACGCCATTGATGTGGACATCACTGATGACGAGAATTTCAATTGGTAGGCAAACATGCCGATCACATCACCATGTGACTCTTGTTCATCTTTCGATGGGTGTGTTCCGAGCTCAGGACGATCAAGCTAGAACGTCAAGACAACCAAGTGATCTTGCTGCGAGGTCTGACCTCACCCGCCTCACACTTCCCTAATCGTTTGTACCCATGTGGACATGGCGCACCCCGAAAAGTTAGGTGCCGTGACGGTGCTACACTTGGGAGAACACTAACTACTTGATATTTTTAGTGAGAGATCACCCTAATAAAAGGCGACTACCGCGCAATCAAGAAGGGTGCATCAAGAGGGATAAACATCTCAGGCAATTCATAATTAGCATGATATGGTATAGCCTCTTCTGACGGAGAAGTCAAGTATTTCTTCGTCTTCGGCATTCGCGTCGGTGTCCACCTTCGCGAAGATTGCCACCACCTTGTCGATGCACCAGATAATATTGCTATCTCCATAGCAAATAAATTAAATGCATTACTTAAGGTTGACACGCAGGTCATTAAAGTGCAATCATATGGCTCCAGCCATCATGCCGAATCATGACACGCAGGTCATGTTAATTTACATTATATAGCCATCTCATACACAATCAAATTGAATAAGAGCTTTGCTATACCACATCACATGCAAACCATCCTGCAAAACCAAGTTAGACCCTTCTAATCGGTTTATGCAAAATTTTATTTTTCGTGGCTTCTAAGGTTTCGAAACAAACCGAAGCTACCAACGTTTTTCATCAAGTATGATTATTCGAGTCGCTAGATTAACTTTCCAGGGTGTATGAAACACGAGATAATAAAATCTCAAGCCCCATACTAAACTTCGTCATACGTGTGACCCCCGTGCAGATCATATCTGCATTGCCCTTTCATATGTGAATTTCATCTTTCCTTTAACTATGATGGAACCCAAAGAACTGATAGCACTTCTTTGATCAATCAGGATCGCAGATTGCCAGAACTTTGTGAAATTCCACCATGCCGTTTCGGGATCAGAAATACGCAAATTCTAGGGAAGCAACAAGAACATCGGGTAACAGATTTCATCTGCTACCTGCATAAATAATTTTCAGTAATAGATCTTATCTACTACCTAATTATATTCTGCAATACCCATACATCTCCATGTATTCTAGATCGTAACCTGCATCTACGCATAGCACGGCTCTTGATGCCACTGTTGGGGAACGCGACAGAAAATAAAAATTTCGGTAGCGAGCACGCCCAGGACCAGCTATGGAGACTGCATACAAGGTTTGATCTGATCCGTACCGACTCGAAGCGCAGCGGAAGAAGAGTCGGTGGAGATCGTTGGTGCAGATCCCCGCAACTAGGATTTAAAAAACCTCCCAACCGCGAGGATGTACTCCCTCGTTGGACAGCCCTTCGGGAGGCGGTCGGACAGTCCCCCGGACGATGTCGCGGACAGCCCTTCGGGAGGACCCTCGAAACCCGAACGAAGACCCGGACAGCCCTCCGGGAGGACACTCGAACAGCCCCTCGGGCAGAAGACCGAAACTACGACCTCTCTATGGGGTTGCACACATACGGTGTCAACTATCCGGCAGGGCTTCGCCGTCCAGAACTAGTTCCTGCCGGAAACTAGACAGCCTTTCGGCTCTACGAAACTATTTCGTGGGAGGGAGAGAGAATGCCAGATCATGCATGGCTTGTGAATGAGAGCAAGGATGAAGAGATGGCAGCCCCCATCTCCTCTATTTATAGGAAAGCCAAGGGGTAGGGCTCATCCACAATTTACCAAAAAACCCATGCATTAGGTCACACCACATGGGCATAAGGGTAAAATGGGATGCCATGTGGAGCTCCAAGGAGCTCCACCCTCCTTGGCCGGCCACCCCTAGGGGGCCCCCCCATGAGGGGCCCTCATGGCCCCCCAAGCCCTTCTAGAAGCCTTTAGCAAAAGCCCTAAAAGGTGGCTTTCCAACAAATATCCAAAAAGCACTTTCACTATTCACGACGACATTTTTCGGCGTCTGTTCGAACTGAAAAAAATCATGTGGGCTTAGAACATTTCCAGTACCCACCATAATTATTTTCAACGTGTTCTGGAACAATTCCAGTTTAGTGATTTTCATCTGCGAAAAGCATCTGAAGCGGTTCCGGCAGCTCCAGAACATTTCCGGTTATTTTCCCTGAAAATTCCAGAAAGTTTCCAGAACGTTTCTGGCACCCTCCAAGAATTATCAGGCACTTGCCGAAACCATTTTGACTTAATGGTATCCCCTGAAATAACTTTTCAGTTTCACCGGAACTCATCCGGTGACCTCTCTCGTCAGAACTTTTCTGACGTTTTCGAAAAACCTTTTTCGAAAACTTTCTCTCAGACTCCCTGTCTAGTATTCAGCAGATAGATGACCCTTAAGCGTGTGACCCTATAGGTTCGGTGAAGTATAGACATGACCCGGAACCCCTTCCGATCAATGATCAACATCGGAGCCGTGGACACCCATATTGACCCCTATACCCACACGAATGAATATTCGAGTGAACCTCCAGTTGCTGTGAGCTATTCCTGTTGCTTCGCGATATGTCACAAACACCCGAGGTGAGATTTATTGCATCCTCGCGGGCCAACACTTTGTCCACTATGCAAGTTACCTCGTTACCGGTTTTGTTCTCTTTTCTCGTTTTCGTGTTCCGGTATCCCAGTGATCAAATCACAAGGTGTCTGCGCAGACGATGATGGATACCGTTACACCGAGAGGGCCCGAGTATATCTCTCCATCGTCGGAGGAGCAAATCCCAATCTTGAGCTATCTCGTTACTTGCCATACCTTTCCGTGAACCCGCAAGCCGCCGTAATAGCCACCCAGTTACGGATGACGTTTAACAAACCCCAAAGTTCACGAAGCAAGTACGAAGGAACTCGATACTCTCATGGTCTAAGGAATTATGCAAACATTAACTATCTCTGTGTTATAAACCATAAACAAGTGACGAACGTATCTCATAGCATAACATCAATTTGGGTCGATTCAACACAAGTGTTCTACTAACATCGTGCCCTCAAAATTGCTGGCATAGACATGCCCATGATCAGGAAAACAGGATCATCATGCAATACTTGAGCCAGTCTTAGAGGCAAGACTAGGAATACATTTTATTGTTTATTATACCACACGTGCACATGAGTTTCCCTCCAAGCCTCGTTTTATTTGCAGACTCGAGAATCATTGCAGTTATAGCATGGAACATAAACTTTCATTACAAACCAGGAGATACAAAATAACTGTTGTTACTGCCTCTAGGGCATATCTCCTACATCTAGCAAGTATTGAAACAGTACTATGAGGACAATGCACGGAGCAATCCTTCTTTCAAGTGACCAGTCACAAATACCCAAAATTAAATAATATACTACTGAAAATCAAGACAAGATCACATTGCACATAGCTTGAGCATATTAGGGTGGTATCTCGCTAGACTCCATGAGTGAAGCAAAACATAAATGCAGAAACTCCTCCAGAGTTTTAAAGGAGACTAGAACTAAGAATTTCAGAATAAATCATATCACAAGCATGCAGAAGACAATGTAATACTTTGGGACAATGCACATTACACTCAGAATGACAATTATGCTCTCCTAGTTGGTGCTTTGAAGAAAGAAGGTGGAGACTCTCGAACCATGGCTTTTGTTGGCAAGGTTGAAAACCCGTGGTCGGAAACAAAAACTAAACATGTACCAGAGGTCTTGGTTTTCAAAATAGAGGTAAAAATGTTTTTGAGAGGTGCATATTTCGTCAACGAATGCTAGCAGATAACTCAATCACTTCTTGAGCTGGACAAGTTTCGAGGAACGGCTCCCGCATGAGGACGATCACATCCTCTTAATCTCCTTTGTTTATCACTGCCAAAGTTTTCTGATTTCTCATGAACAAAGCGTGAAGGAGGGTTTGTTTGTTGTATTATCTTTTATGAGCTGGGCACACTCTATGCCAGTTCCTTCTCGTATTATGGGTTTGCACATTAGACATGCAATCCCGGGGTGAAACTTGTCCAACTTAAAAAGATCATGAATTAACTACTACTTCCTCATGAGCTAAAACAGAGGCACAAAAAGAGAAATGCTTTTGATTAATTTTGAGATGGTACACGAAAGTCTTCGTTAGCAATGGCAGGTAAATACCATGTATAGGAAGGTATGGTGGACTCATATGGCATGACAGGTTTTAAGGATTTTGGATGCACAAGCAGTCAGTCCGCTTAGTACAGGTGGAGGTTAGCAAAAGACTGGGAAGCGACCAACTAGAGAGCAATAACGGTCATAATCATGCAGAGCGACAAAGCAACATTGAATCGGGCATGAAAGTGATATAACTATTCTGAAACTCAAAGATCATCAAGGCAGAGCAGACTTTTTAGTCTTAAACATGTGTAAACATGTGCCAAGTCAATCCAAAAATTCTCTAAAGGGAAATACCACCTTAGTATACCAGACTATGAACAGTGCAATGCATGTAAATTATTTTAATAACACATTATATACTCTAGCTATTCGAGACTAGCCACAAGGAAAGCATGAACTACTGGAAGAGCATTGTAAACATAGCACTATGTCGCTACAAGCTGGTCTCTAGATCATAAGTACAGGCATATGTACAAAAGTAGAAACAAGAAGAGTTCATACCGGTCTTCCTTGTTGCTTCCCTTCAGTCGATCTTCGTCATTACTGCCTCGTCACTTGCACGATCGAACGTAGGAAATATAATTAAATGCCATCACGGACTCGAGCTGAACTCTGAAAACAAAGCAAACTAAAAAGAGAAAGAAAATCTTTTTGGATTATTTCAAAGGTTGAACGAAAGCAAAAGAAAGAGAAAATCTTTTTGTTGTTTTTGCAAAGAGAGAAATAAAGAAGAACGGGCAAAAACTTCGAAAAGATCAAAGCGAATAAAACGGATAATACAATGGAAAAGCGAGAGGGGCACGTACTCCCCCAAGCTTAGGCTTTTGGCCTAAGTTGGTAGCAGCTACTGCCCCCAGGAGCCTCCTGCTCCGGGGGAACAGTGGTGAGTCCAAGGGTCGTAGAAGGATGCCGGCGCGTATACCGAACTCCTCGGAGTCTCCCACTAGGAAGGGTCCGTACGCCAAGCCGAGGAAGACCCTTCACCAAACTCGGTGGCGGTTTCTTCCTGAAAAGGTGGTAACTCACCGTGCTCCTCCTCGTCGGGCACAACCCCGTCCATGGGGTTATGAAACTGATACTGGGCCATGAACTCATCGAACTGGACAACATCAAAGTACCATCCGTTCCTGCGAGAAAAGTCAAACAAAAGAGGTGCAGGTAGATGGATCTCGCGTTTCGCGGCAGTTCCAAAACGCAAGATATAAACAAGATTATCCAGCTCAGAAGCCATGGTAACAAACTTATGCCTTTTCATAGCAGCAAGATCAAAGCTTAAATAAGTAAAATGATTATCATCAGGGTGTGGGGTGCCTCCAAGATGTTCTAAGATAAGTGTGGCATAAACGCCACCATATAAGTCTCCCTTGTTACCGTTCATAGCAAGGCATCGAGCAATTAAGGCACCCAGATTATAATCAGACCTCCCTGAGAGGGCTGCTGCCAGGATAGTAATATCCGGAGCAGAAATGTTGCTTGTGTTGTCACGAGCTAACACCCCTCTAGCAACATAATATGCAAAATACCTGAGGTGAGGAAATAAGATGCTGGAGATCTTCGACCGATGAATATCCCTCATACCCATGCTGCAGAGAGAGTTGATGACGGTTTTCAGCTCGGAGGGCTGAGTGGCCATCCTAGCCGTCCTCCCAACGTTTGGCACACCTATTATTTCACAAAACTTTCCCAAAGGCATGGTGATAAGATCATTGTAAATTTTAAACTCAATAGCACCTGAATCAGGATTATATCTAAAACTGTTAATGAAACTGGAGGTGAGTTTTTGATACTGAGTAACACGGCACGTGACGAGCCATGTCAGACCTGCATTAGCATAAAGATTATAAAACTCATCCTTGATTCCCGCAGCTTCAAGGAATTCATCACATGGAAACGTCGTAGCACGTGCTGGACTTGTGTCTTCCAACAACTCCAGGGGCACATGATCTTCATTATAGCTCACCATAGCAGTCGAGGGTGAAGCTGCGGCTCTAGTAACTCGATCGGAGTGTGCGGGCCTCCTCTTCTCAAGCCACCCTTTTGCCCTTCCTAACAAACTCATTTCTGAAATTTTTGGCAATTTACAAAAACGAGGATTAAAACAAGGTGAGTTAAGGCAAACTACTCAACTCACTTGCCCAAGGCATAAACTTGCATCAAAACTTGGAAAATAACTTCCTACACATGCATGCAAGCTCATCTATACAGCACCAAGAACTACTAAAAACTCACAAATGAAGCCACCAATCAGAAATCTAATTGGAGGGGTGGAGGGGTCACATACCAGGGAGTATTTGCTCAAAATCTCAGCTCAAATGATGGGCTGTAGAGAGAGATCGAAGAATCGCCTCCAAGAACAGCAAGAACGCAAGAACAAGTGCAGAACTCGCGTTTTTGGGGAAAAAGAGAGAGGGAGGAAGAAGACATACCTGGAGGGGGGCCTTGTGGGCCCCAGTCGCCCTGTGGGCGCGGCCAAGGGGCAGGCCGCGCCAGCTAGCCGCCTGGGCCACTGGTGGGTCCCCCTGGCTGGCCCCAGGTCCCTCTGGGTCACTCCCGACGTGGAAATTTTTATTTTAATTTTTCTGGATTTTTTCTGAAAACTTCACTGTTAAATTTTTTTCGAAGTTCAAAAAGCTGCGAAACTCTCTGAAAACTTGAAGCAGTGAGTAGTATTGTGAAGCTTCAAAACATAAATACTTGGTACAACAAGTAGAACAAGAACTAAAATAAATGAAAACATAACAAGCTCAACTTTTTATCTATATAAAACATGTTTACTAGTAAGGTTGATCAAGTCTTACCAACAAAAAGGCGATATATAGAGCAAAAAGTCTCACCTCTTACGAAGTAATCACTGAACCTTTACTTTGATGGACATTGTCCCCACCATGATAGTTTTGTATTTGTGAGGCACATGTTGTGGACAGTCCCATTCTCCAATCTTCACGGTGTCGATATTCTCTATAGAGTTGAGGCCATGCCTCCTGTCGGTCTTCTTTGGAAAATATACCGTGTGTTCTTTATCATTCACATTGAAGGTGACCTTCCCTTTATTGCAATCAATAACAGCACCTGCGGTGTTAAGAAAAGGTCTACCAAGAATAATGGACATGCTACCATCCTCGGGCATGTCAAGCACAACAAAATCAGTAAGAATCAAACAATTAGCAACTTCTACTGGAACATCCTCACAAATACCTATCGGAATGACGGTTGACTTGTCAGCCATCTGAAGCGAGATATCTGTAGGAATTAGTTTCTCTAAACAAAGCCACTCGTAAAGAGAGAGAGGCATAACACTCACTCCTGCTCTAAGATCACATAAAGCAGTTTTGACATAATTATTCTTTATGGAGCAAGGAATGGTGGGTATACCTGGATCACCGAGCTTCTCAGGAATCTTGCCACTGAAAGAGTAGTTAGCAAGCATAGTAGATATTGCTTCATTAGGAACTTTTCTTTTATTAGTGACAATATCTTTCATATATTTTGAATAAGGAGGTAACTTAATAGCCTCAGTCAAAGGGATTTGAAGAAAAAGAGGCTTAATCCACTCACAAAACTTATTGTAATGCTCTTCTTCTTTAGATTTGATGGACTTACCTGGAAAGGGCATGGGTTTCTGTACCCATGGTTCTCTTTCCTTCCCATGTTTTCTTGCGATGAAGTCTTCTTTAGTGTACCTCTTACGTTTGTCAGGTGCTTCTTCTTCTCGAACTTCAGGCGGATCGTTCTTCTCATTATCCTTACCTTCAGGTTCAGCACCGTCTTCAGTCTCAGCATCGGAGATAGATACACTGTTGGGATCAACAGCTGGCTCTTCATCTGCAATAGGATCATTAGAATTGTCGGCCTCCTTATGTTTCTTCTTCTTCTTTGGAGAGCCAGCAATTTCTTCTTCCTGTATTTGAGAATCTTGCTCGATTCTCCTCGGATGCCCCTCTGGATAGAGAGGATCTTGAGTGCTAGTTCCTCCTCGGGTCTTAATCCCGAAAGCCTGCAAATCATCTTGTTTGGCATTGTTAGCAAGCAAATCTTTTTGCACATTAGAAATTTGGTCAAGCTGAGTTTGAACCATATGAAAATGTTTCACAAGACATTGAGCATCATTAACCGTTCTACCTAGAACATCAAGCAAACTTTTGATAGCAAGGGAATTATCATGCAACTGACTTTGTATCCTCTCATTAAAATGATTTTGTTTCATAATAAAATTATCAAACTCATCTAAACATTGATCAGGAGGCTTACCATGAGGGATGTCACTTGCGTTGAAATCTAAAAGAGAGTGTACCTCTACCATAGGAGGCTGTGTGGTAGGCTCACACAGCTTCTCAATAGGGGGTAGATTCTTCACGTCTTCAGCTTTAATACCTTTCTCTTTAATAGACTTCTTTGCTTCTCGCATATCTTTGGGGCTTAGAACAAACATGCCCCTCTTCTTTGGTGGTGGAGGTGGTTCAGGGACAGACCAATCTTCATGGTTTTTGGCAATCCTGCCCATCAAATCTTCTGCATCTTCCGGCGTCCTTTTCCTAAAAACACAACCAGCACAACTGTCCAAATAGGACCTGGATTCATCAGTTAGACCAGCATAGAATATATCAATTAATTCATTCTTTGGGACTTCAT
Source organism: Secale cereale (assembly GCA_902687465.1). Lineage (NCBI taxonomy): Eukaryota > Viridiplantae > Streptophyta > Magnoliopsida > Poales > Poaceae > Secale > Secale cereale. Next base: position 829,224,686 of record LR738714.1, on the reverse strand, counting down.
GTCCTGGTCTAGCCCGAATCAGACCGCAGTACCTCCCCCAAGCTTTAGGGAGGGACTCATCCTGCAACTGTTTAAAGTTATAAATTCTTTGTAAAGCAGGATGTTGCATGTGAGCAGGAAAGTACTTATCAACAAAAGAGTGAGCTAAGTCTTGAGGACTCTTAATGGAACCGCATGGGAGTGAATCATACCATGCTTTAGCACCTTCCTTCAAGGAGAAAGGAAGAAGCTTGGTCACATAAAAGTATCGTATCTTCTCATCTGTGGTAAACAGGCCACCAAACTCACCGAGTTTGGTCAGGTGTGCAATAGCATCATCATTTTCTCTGCCATAAAAGGGGTCAGCTTCAACCATAGGTATAAGTGAAAGATCAACAGAGAAATCATAACAGGATCATCAATGCATATAGGAGATGTAGCAAATTCAGGATCAGGAACGATTTTGTTCTTCAAAGAGTGTTTTTCAAACAGTTTCTTAATAACTTCAGGGTCAGAGCCAGAAAACTCTGTCAGTTCCCTGCATAAATCTTCATCAAGCATATAGTAATCATCATCAAGGAGTCTCTCCTTGAGTTTACTCAAATCAGGATAATCATAAGTTTCACCAATAGGGTAGCGAGTAACAGGAATTTCAATTCCAGACTTTTTTTTTGCAGCAGCGATCTGTTTCTCAAGAGCATGACTAAGGGAACTAATATCATCAACAGTAGTAGAAGCATCATCAAGAGTATCAGACATAGTAACAGATTCAGTAGGAGCATCATGTGGTGGCGGTGAGGCAAACTTACTCATAACAGAAGGTGAATCAAGTGTAGCACTAGTGCTCAGAACAGTACCTCTTCTTGTAGTGGATAGTAAGATCGGAACCTTGGGGTCTCCTTTCTTACCCATAGCGAATGAAGTGCAGCAGGTAGGATACTTCAAGTAGACTTGTAAATGTTGCTATGCTCCCCGGCAACGGCGCGATAAAACGGTACTTGATAACCCTCAACCGTAAGGGATCGAGATAGTCTTCGCGGGTAAGAATAACCCAATTTATTGATTCGACACACGGGGAGCCAAAGAGTATTTATAAGCTTTGACAGTTGAGTTGTCAATTCAACCGCACCTGAAATATACTTACTTGCAACAAAAGATAAGTGGTAACAGTGATATGATAGTAATGATGGTGATAGTAAAAGTAAACAGCAAAAGTAAATAGCAAGAGTAAATGGCAAAAGCAGTAACTAGTAACCAGCAGGATTTAAAACACTTTAGGCGAGGGAGATGGATGGTTGGGCGCTGCATGGATGAGATATATCATGATTCTAACTTGGGGCACGGCACATGGAAAAGTAATGATCATCTAGGCAAATATCAAACATTAGGCATGTATCCCGTAGGTAGTTGTACGTGCTTGCAATAAGAACTTGCACAACATCTTTTGTCCTACCATCCCGCTACGAACAGGGCCAAAAGGAACTTATGGAGATTAAGGTGCTCCTGTCAAAGAGCACCGGAACAAAGCAATGAACTCAATGGATACATGTAATCCTCAAACTACGGACCATACCCTTTGGTGTCCCAAGCTGTCACTTTTGGGATCACCGGTTCCGAACCGTAATAGGTGCAAACAACTCATAGATAGGATCAAGAACACAAATATATTCATGCAAACACATATGGTTCAGATCTGAAATCATGGCACTCGGGCCCTAAGTGTCAAGCATTAAGCATAACAAGTTGAAGCAAAGATGATAAACACCATAGTAGATGATAGGCAACATGCCCCCAACGATCTGACAAACTATTACATGATCTAACTCATCCAATCCCTACCATCCCCTTCGTCGACAGCAGGGGATTACTCACACATGGAAGGAGAAGTCATGGAGGGATGATGGAGTGGTGATGACGATGACGATGGCGACGTTCTCCCCTCTCCGGAGGCCAATTCAGCCTCCAGATTAGCCCTCCCGAAGAAGAACAGAGGGTGGCAGCGGCTCCGTGACGAAAACTGCGAAAAGAACTTCTGATCTAGGGTTTCTCCGTCACGAGCTAAAATACGGGTCGAAGTAGGGCACCAGGGGAGGTGGGGCCTACCCAGGCGACCCCCCAGCGCGGCCAGGGGGTGGGCCGCGCCACCAGGGCGCCTGGGCCCCCCTGGCCCCCCTCTGGTCCCTCTTCTGGCTCCGGGTTCCTTCGGGTGCGTGGATTTTCTGTGATTTTTCATGGATTTTTCTGAGATACCTAAAAATCCGTTTTCCTGCACACAATAAAACCATACAAGCAGCTCTGCTGAAAACAACGTCAGTCCGAGTTAGTTTAGTTCAAATCATGCAAAAATGAGGTCAAAACAATATCAAAAGTGTTTGGAAAAGTAGATACGTTTGAGACGTATCACCTCTCCCCACGTATATAAAGGCCCATATACCTCCCGGGGGGTTCCGGTAACCTGCCGGTACTCCGGTTTTTATCCGGTGACCCTCGGAACCCTGCCGGTGTCCGAATATAACCTTCCAATATATCAATATTTATGTCTCGACCATTTCGAGACTCCTCGTCATATCCGTGATCACATCCGGGACTCCGAAAAACCTTCGGTACATCAAAACACATAAACTCATAATACCGATCGTCATCGAACGTTAAGCGTGCGGACCCTACGGGTTCGAGAACTATGTAGACATGATCGAGACTCATCTCCTGTCAATAAGCAACAGCGGAACCTGGATGCTCATATTGGTTCCTACATATTCTACGAAGATCTTTATCGGTCAAACGCACAACAACATACGTTGTTCCCTTTGTCATCGGTATGTTACTTGCCCGAGATTCGATTGTCGGTATCATCATACATAGTTCAATCTCGGTACCGGCAAGACACTTTACTCGTTTCGTAACACATCATCTCTTGACTAACTCATTAGTCATTTGCTTGCAAGGCTTATTATGATGTGTATTACCGAGATGGCCCAGAGATACCTCTCCGACACTCGGAGTGACAAATCCTATTCTTGATCTATGCCAACACCCCAAATACCTTCGGAGACACATGTAGAGCATCTTTATAATCACCCAGTTACGTTGTGACGTTTGATAGGACACAAAGTGTTCCTCCGGTATTTGGGAGTTGCATAGTCTCATAGTCATAGGAACATGTATAAGTCATGAAGAAAGCAATAGCAGTAAAACTAAATGATCGTAGTGCTAAGCTAATGGATGGGTCTTGTCCATCACATCATTCTCCTAACGATGTGATCCCGTTCATCAAATGACAACACATGTCTATGGTTAGGAAACATAACCATCTTTGATTAACGAGCTAGTCAAGTAGAGGCATACTACGGACACTCTGTTTCGTCTATGTATTCACACATGTATCAAGTTTCCGGTTAATACAATTCTAGCATGAATAAAAGACATTTATCATGATATATAAGGAAATATAAATAACAACTTTATTATTGCCTCTAGGACATATTTCCTTCAGTCTTCCACTTGCACTAGACTCAATAATCTGGATTACATAGTAATGATTCTAACACCCATGGAGTCTTGGTGTTGATCATGTTTTGCTCGTGGAAGAGGCTTAGTCAACGGGTCTGCGACATTTAGATCCGTATGTCTCTTGCAAATTTGTATGTCTCCCTCCTTGACTTGATCGCGGAGGGAATTGAAGCGTCTCTTGATGTGCTTGGTTCTCTTGTGAAACCTGGATTCCTTCGCCAAGGCTATTGCTCCAGTGTTGTCACAAAATATTTTCATTGGACCCGATGCACTAGGTATTACACCTAGATCGGATATGAACTCCTTCATCTAGACTCCTTCATTTGCTGCTTCCGAAGCAGCTATGTACTCCTCTTCACACGTAGATCCCGCCACGACGCTCTGCTTGGAACTGCACCAACTGACAGCTCCACCGTTTAGTAAAAATACATATATGGGTTGTAAATTAGAGTCATCTAGATCAGTTTCAAAGCTTGAATCGACGTAACCGTTTACGATGAGCTCTTTGTCACCTCCATAAATGAGAAACATATCCTTTGTCCTTTTCAGGTACTTCAGGATGTTCTGGATTACATTGGTACCTCCCTGCTAAACTTATATCAAGGCACACATCAGGTCTGGTACACACCATTGCATACATGATAGATCCTATGGCTGAGGCATAGGGAATGACTTTCATTTTGTCTCTATCTTTTGCAGTGGTCGGGCATGGAGTCTTACTCAACTTCACACCTTCTAACACAAGCAAGAACCCTTTCTTTGACTGATCAAGGTATGTGCTTTGTCAAAGTCCAATTAAGCGTCTTGATCTATCTCTATAGATCTTGATGCCTAATATATAAGCAGCTTCACCGAGGTCTTTCATTGAAAAATTCTTATTCAAGTATCCTTTTATGCCATCCAGAAATTCTATATCATTTCCAATCAACAATATGTCATCCACATATAATATCAGATATGCTACAGAGCTCCCACTCACTTTCTTGTAAATACGGGCTTCTCCAAAAGTCTATATAAAACCATATGCTTTGATCACTTCATCAAAGCGTATATTCCAACTCCGAGATGCTTGCACCAGTCCATAGATGGATCGCTGGAGCTTGAACACTTTGTTATCACCTTTAAGATCGACAAAACCTTCTGGTTGCATCATATACAACTCCTCTTTCAGGTATCTATTAAAGAATGCAATTTTGACATCCATTTGCCAGATTTTATAATCATAAAATGCGGCAATTGCTAACATGATTCGGACAGACTTAAGCATTGCTACGGGTGAGAAAGTCTCGTCGTAGTCAACTCCTTGAACTTGTCAAAAACCATTTGTAACAAGTCGAGCTTTGTAGACAGTAACATTACCTTCGGCGTCAGTCTTCTTCTTAAAGATCCATTTATTTTTCAGTGGCTTGCCGATCATCAGGCAAGTCAACCAAAATCCACACTTTGTTCTCATACATGGATCCCATCTCAGATTTCATGGCTTCAAGCCATTTTGCGGAATCTAGGCTCATCATCGCTTCCTCATAGTTCATAGGTTCATCATGGGTCTAGTAACATGACTTCCAGAACCGGGTTACCGTACCACTCTAGCGCAGAACACACTCTGGTTGACCTACAAGGTTCAGTAGTAACCTGATCTGAAGTTTCATGATCATCATCATTAGCTTCCTCACTGATTGGTGTAGGAATCACTGGAACTAGTTTCTGTGATCTACTACTTTCCAATTCTGGAGAAGGTACAATTACCTCATCAAGTTCTACTTTTCTCCCACTCCCTTATTTCGAGAGAAACTACTTCTCTAGAAAGGATCCATTCTTAGCAGCGAATATCTTGCCTTCGGATCTGTGATAGAAGGTGTAGCCAACAGTTTACTTTGGGTATCCTATGAAGACACATTTCTCCGACTTGGGTTCGTGCTTATCAGGTTGAAGTTTTTTCACATAAGCATCGCAACCCCAAACTTTAAGAAACAACAGCTTTGGTTTCTTGCCAAACCACAGTTCATAAGGCGTCGTCTCAATGGATTTAGATGGTGCCCTATTTAACGTGAATGCAGTCGTCACTAAAGCATAACGCCAAAAGATAGTGGTAAATCGGTAAGAGACATCATAGATCGCACCATATCTAATAAAGTACGGTTACGATGTTTGGACACACCGTTACGCTATGATGTTCCGGGTGGCGTGAGCTGTGAAACTATTCCACATTTGTTTCAAATGAAGACCAAACTCATAACTCAAATATTCGCCTCCGCGATCAGATCGTAGAAACTTTATTTTCTTGTTACGATGATTCTCTACTTCACTCTGAAATCCTTTGAACTTTTCAAATGTTTCAGACTTGTGCTTCATTAAATAGATATACCCATATCTTTTCAAATCACCAGTGAAGTTCAAAAAATAACGATACCCGCCGTGAGCCTCAACAGTCATCGGTCCACATACATCAGTATGTATGATTTCCAAAAAATATGTTGCTCGCTCCATGATGACCCACAAGTGTAGGGTATCTATCGTAGTCCTTTCAATAAGTAAGAGTGTCGAACCCAATGAGGAGCAGAAGGAAATGATAGGCAATTTTCAGTAAGGTATTTTCTGCAAGCACTGAAATTATAAGTAACAGATAGTTTTGTGATAAGGTAATTGGTAGCAAGTGACAAAAGGTAAAAGTAAATAAGGTGCAGCAAGATGTCCCAATCCTTTTTGTAGCAAATGACAAGCCTGGACAAACTCTTATATGAAGGAAAACGCTCCCAAGGACACATGGGAATTATCGTCAAGCTAGTTTTCATCATGATCATCTAATCCACGTTCAGTACTTTGATAATTTGGTATGTGGGTGGACCGGTGCTTGGGTGCTGTCCTTACTTGGACAAGTCTCCAACTTATGATTAACCTCTAATGCAAGCATCGCAACTACAAAAGAAGTATTAAGGTAAAACTAACCATAGCATGAAACAAGTGGATCCAAATCAGACCCTTACGAAGCAACGCATAAACTAGGGTTTAAGCTTCTGTCACTCTAGCAACCCATCATCTACTTATTACTCCCCAATGACTTCCTCTAGGCCCAAATAATGGTGAACTGTCATGTAGTCGACGTTCACATAACACCACTAGAGGAGAGAAAACATACATCTCATCAAAATATCGAACGAATACCAAATTTACATGACTACTTATAGCAGGACTTCTCCCATGTCCTCAGGAACAAAGGTGACTACTCACAAGACATAATAGCGTTCATGATCAGAGGGGTATTAATATGCATAATGGATCTGAACATATAATCTTCCACCAAATAAACCAACTAGCATCAACCATAAGGAGTAATCAACACTACTAGCAACCCACAGGTACCAATCTGAGGTTTGGGTACAAAGATTGGATACAAGAGATGAACTAGGGTTTGAGACGAGATGGTGCTGGTGAAGATGTTGATGAACATAGCCCTCCCCAAGAGATATTGAGTTTTTGATTGAGTTGTTGCCTGGCACCGGACCTATATCAAAGAGACCGTACCAGATGCCAGCGAATGATCTGGAGGAGATCAAGAAGCAGATTAAGGAGTTATTGGAGAAAGGTTATATTCGCCGGAGTTCATCACCTTGGGGAGCCCCAGTGCTCTTGGTCGAGAAGAAGGATGGATCTTTAAGAACGGGCTTTGATTATCTTGCGTTGAATGAAGCGACGATTAAGAATAAGTACCCGCTGCCGATGATCAATGATTTGTTCGACCAACTCCAGGGAGCGAAATTATTTTCCAAAATAGATCTACGATCCGGATACCACCAACTGAAGATCCGAGAGAAGGATATACCTAAGACAGCCTTCACCACAAGGTACGGGCTATATGAGTATATGGTTATGTCATTTGGATTGACCAACGCCCCTGCATATTTCACGAGTATGATGAACAAGGTGTTCATGTAGTTCTTGGATAAGTTTGTTGTGGTATTCATTGATGATATTTTGGTGTACTCGAAGAATGAGGAAGAACACGCGGAGCATTTGCGTTTGGTTTTGGAGAAGCTCAGAGAACATCAGTTGTATGCCAAGTTTAGCAAATGCGAGTTTTGGTTGAAGGAAGTTGGATTCCTAGGGCATGTTATATCGGGAGAAGGTATAACAGTGGACCCCGTCAAAGTTCAGGCAGTCACTGAATGGTTGGCACCCACTTCAGTTGGAGAGATCCACAGTTTTCTTGGACTCGCGGGATACTACCGGAGATTCATAGAAAATTTCTCCAAGATTGCTAAGCCAATGACGACATTGTTGAAGAAGGAGACAAAGTTCGATTGGACTGAAGAGTGCGAAGAAAGTTTCCAGGAGTTGAAGAAACGGTTGACGACAGCCCCAGTGCTGATCTTGCCTGATATATGTAAGGATTTCCAAGTGTACTGCGATGCTTCACGCTTAGGACTTGGAGGAGTACTTATGCAGGATGGAAGAGTTGTTTCTTATGCATCCCGTCAACTGCGACCGCACGAGTTGAATTACGCGACGCACGATCTGGAGTTAGCAGCTGTAGTGCATGCACTGAAAACCTAGAGACATTTCCTTATTGGAAATTGTTGTGATGTGTAACGGATCATAAGAGTTTGAAGTACATTTTCACTCAAAAGGAGCTGAACCTCAGACAAAGGAGATGGCTGGAGCTTATAAAGGATTATGATATGAAGCTGCACTATCACCTAGGAGAGGCCAATGTCGTTGCAGAAGCTTTGAGCCGGAAAAGCTATGTGAATACCTTAGTAAAAGGGGGATTGCCCCAGGAGATAGCAGAAGATCTCAGGGAGCTTCATTTGGAGATAGTTCCTAGAGGTTTTGTCGCAACATTGGAGGTTCAGTCAACATTGCTGGGGAAGATACGCGAAGCCCAGAGGAATGACAAGGAGATCGCCGAGATAAAGAAGAGGATGAGTGAAGGAAAGGCCAAGGGATTTCGTGAGGATGAGCACGACACCTTGTGGTTTGAGGATCGAATCTATGTGCCCAACGACCCGAAGATCAGGAAGTTGATACTATAGGAAGCACATGATTTGCCATACTCGATACACCCCGGAAACACCAAGATGTATTTGGACTTGAAGGAACGTTTCTGGTGGACGGGAATGAAGAAGGATATTGCCGAGTATGTAGCCGTATGTGATGTATGCCAGAGAGTAAAGGCAGAACATCAGAAGCCAGCAGGGTTGTTACAGCCTATGCCGATACCCGAACGGAAGTGGGAGAAGCTTGGCATGGATTTTATCACCAGATTGCCCAGGACCAAAGCATGATATGACTCAATCTGGGTTGTAGTGGATCGCTTGACCAAATTAGCCCACTTTATCCCCGTGAAAACCACATACACCAGTGCGAAGTTGGCCAAGATATACATGACCAGGATCGTATGTCTGCACGGAGTTCCGAGGACCATTGTATCAGATAGAGTAACACAGTTCACCTCAAAGTTTTGGCATCAGCTACACCGAACTTTGGGAACAAGGCTGGAGTTCAGCACAACTTTTCATCCACAGACCGACGGACAGACCGAGAGAGTCAACCAGAGTCTGGAGGACATGTTGAGAGCTTGTGCGCTCGATTATGGATCTAGTTGGGATGATAATTTGCCCTACGCTGAGTTCTCGTACAACAATTGTTACCAGGCCAGTTTGAAGATGGCACCATTCGAAGCATTATACGGAAGGAGTTGCCGAACATCGTTGATGTGGGATGAAGTTGGAGACCGACAGTTGTTTGGACCGGACTTGATCAAAGAGTCTGAAGAAAAGGTTAAGCTAAGTCGAGATAGATTGAAGGTAGCTCAGTCCAGGCAGAAGAGTTATGCCGACTCGATGTGCAAGGAGATAGCCTACGAAATCGGAGACAAAGCGTACTTGAGAGTATCGCCTCTGCGAGGAGTTATACATTTCGGAGTTAAGGGAAAACTAGCCCCAAGATTTGTGGGACCTTACCGTGTATTGGAACGCATGGGAGAGGTTGCCTATAGGTTGGAGTTGCCCGAAGGATTGTCAGGAGTGCACGACGTGTTTCATGTTTCGCAGCTTAAGAAGTGCCATGCGGAGATGGCCGATATCCCGCTTAGAGACACAATACCCCTGGAAGCAATTCAGTTGGATAGCGATCTGACTTATGAGGAGATGCCTGCTAAGATTCTCAAATTTTCGAGCAGAGTCACCCGCAGTAAGGTTATCAAGTTTTGCAAAGTTCAGTGCAGTTACCACACCACGGAAGAAGCCACCTGGGAACAAGAAGATGATCTACGCAAGGACCACCCACACCTGTTCTCTAGCCAAGCCGAATCTCGAGGGCGAGATTCATTCTAAGGGGGGTAGGTTTGTAACATCCCAAATTTTCAATTTGGAATGTTATACATAGATCATACTGCATTAGCATTTTCGTTGCATTTTTGTGCGTGGCTATCCTAGAAAATTCTAAGCAACTCAAGGACCTACGGAGAGAGTTGGGAATTCTACTGTTTTGTATTTGAGTTCACTCGAATACCGGTACGAGGATAGCATTGGTTTTAATTATTTTTCTCTCCTAAAAATATTTATAAATAAAATATATGAGCGGAGATAATATGACTTCTCCAAAATAACAAAAATATTGGAGGAAAAATGTTAAAATCAATTTTGGTGTTTTTTCGGATTTATTTGCGATTTTATTTGCATAGGAAAAATACTCGTTTTTCAAAGTTGCATTTAGGTGCGGGAAAAATGTTCACTTTGTCCTAAATATTATTAGAGGACAGTGAAAATTTATTTTGGGATTTTTGGAGTCCGTTTAGTATTTCTTTTATTAGTTTTCCTACGTCAGGACTCGTTTAAAAAAGAGAAACCAACTCTCGGCCGTAACCGGCTAGACTTCTCCTAGCCGGGCCTTTATAAGCGCCAGCCCGGAGCCCCGCAGCCCAGCCGCCCACCCCTGCCCTAACCCGCCGCGTCGCGCCACGCCGCCGCGCCGCCGCCAGAGCCACCCGCCGCTGCCGCCGGAGTCACCGCCGCCGCCCGCCCGCCGAGGTAGCCGCCGCCGCCGTCTTCTCGCTGCCACCGCCGGCTCTTTTCGGTTAACCGATCGGTTTTTTTTCGAGAAACCCTAGATCCGTTTTTTAGGATAGATCGGTTTTTCTTTTCTGTTTAGTTATTCAGCGGACGTTCGTTCGTACGTTTGTTTTAACGAACGTTTTTCGCTCGTTAGCCGCAGACAGCGAACGTTCGTTCGTTAGTCTGTTCGTCAGTTTTCTTTTTCGGGTTATTTATCCCGATTTTTCCGATCGCGATTTCTGCCCTGAACTTGTTTTTCATTTTTCTTTTCGCTCGAGAGTCGGAATCAGGTGATTCAAAATCCCAGATGTTCGTCTCGACGCCCTCCTTCCGTTTAATCAACTGGAACCAAGTTTTGCTACTGTAAAAATTTGACCCTAGATCAAACTAGTAAACGAATCTCATTTCTTTCGCAGTTTGAGTTTCGTTGCTTCTTTCGCTTTGATTCTTTTTGCAAACCGGAGTTCTTAAGTTGAACTTTCTGGTTAGATCTTATCTTTTGGAGTTTTGTTTGTGCATCCTTGCTTGATTGCTTATGTATGCTATTGTTTGCTTGCGATAGAATACCAGGACTGTGAAGCGTGCTACTACGAGTCTCTAGGTTTTGCGAATCGTCAGCAAGGCAAGTAACACTTTGATCATACCTTTCTATTACCTAGTTTTTTGCATTAGATCAAACCCTCATACATTGCATGAGTAGGATCTCTTAATTTGTGGGACAGGGAAGTACCTTGAGCTAGAACCTATTACCTGCATTATTTTCAAACCCTTGGGAGTTACTTCTACATTTTGCTTAGGTTGCTATGCTATGCTCGTAGACGTGGTTCGGGTTTGAGTGAAATCCATGACAGATGTGAGTTGTTAATTAAGGGTTCAACTTAAGGTGGCTACTTGAATATACATCTGGGTGGATTGGTTGCAGGGCACCTGGGGTATCCAGTGTTGTCCTAGGAAATCCCGGGGTTTCCGTGTGATTGTCCTATGGAACACCACCCAGGCTCAAAGGGATCATAAAACTATTCATGCTAGAAACTTCCGTGTGCAGTCACAATGCCATTATGGGCTCTCACATAGTTGAGTAAGTTGCGGGAAACCTTTCCATGATGGGCTAGCAGATGTAGAGGGATTGTAGGTGTACCGGCCTATCTATCGGTTAAGGAGACCTCTTAGGAAAGACTGTGTCTCGGTCATCCGTTTCTCAAACACAATGTAGTGCGAGAAATCAAACGGAGGCGATCGAGTCTTGTGGGAAAAGTGCACAAACCTCTGCAGAGTGTACAAACTGATCATGATTAGCCATGTCCCCGGTTATGGACAATCTTGAGTATCTGGTACTTGAATTATTGGTTGATCTCATCACTCTAAAGTTAATTTGTTGGGCTAATGATTACTTTAATTGGGATTGAGTTGGAGGTACCTTCTCAATGATGTTTCAACTACCATGATAGTTTAAAAAAAGAATCTATTCCTTTGTTGTAGGAAAAATTGGCTTGACGCAAAAACTTTAACCTTAGAGCCTCCAGCAGCCAAATATACATGTAGTGTAGCCTTTATTTTTGTTACTTGCATCTTCTGTGTTATCTTGCCAGCATATTCCATGTGCTGACCTGATTCAGGCTGCAACATATTACATTGCAGACTTTTCAGATGAGGAGTGAGACATTCTAGGTCGTTTGTCATGCACTCAGCTATGCCGATGGAGTTGATGGACTCACTTATCTTCCAAGACTTCCGCTGTTATTTTGTTAGATGGCCTTAAGCCATAGAGTTTTGTAATAAGTTCTCTTTGGAGACATTCGATGTAATAAGTGTGTGATTGCCACTCTGTTATAAATCCTTCAAGTACTGTGTGTGTCAGCATTACCGATCTAGGGATGACACTGAAACACAGAGACTTCGGTCCATTCGGATCGTGGTCGCTACACCACGTACCCTCGTTGACCGGAAGCGGAAGCGTCTAGTGACGCGGTTGATGTAGTCGAACATCTTCGCGATCCAACCGATCCAAGCACCGAACGTACGGCACCTCCGCGTTCAGCACATGTTCAGCTCGACGATGTCCCACGAACTCTTGATCCAGTTGAGCGTCGCGGGAGAGTTTTGTCAGCACGACGGCATGGTGACGGTGATGATGAATTTACCGGCGCAGGGCTTCGCCTAAGCATTGCAACGATATGACCGAGGTGTGTAACTGTGGAGGGGGCACCGCACATGGCTTGCAAATCAACTTGTGTGTCTACGGGGTGCCCTCTCCTCACGTATATAAAGGCCCATATACCTCCCGGGGGGTTCCGGTAACCTCCCGGTACTCCGGTTTTTTATCCGGTGACCCCCGGAACCCTGCCGGTGTCCGAATATAACCTTCCAATATATCAATCTTTATGTCTCGACCATTTCGAGACTCCTCGTCATGTCCGTGATCACATCCGAGACTCCGAAAATCTTCCGTACATCAAAACACATAAACTCATAATACCGATCGTCATCGAACGTTAAGCGTGCGGACCCTACGGGTTCGAGAACTATGTAGACATGACCGAGACTCATCTCCTATCAATAACCAATAGCGGAACCTGGATGCTCATATTGGTTCCTACATATTCTACGAAGATTTTTATCGGTCAAACGCACAACAACATACATTGTTCCCTTTGTCATCGATATGTTACTTGCCCGACATTCGATCGTCGGTATCATCATACCTAGTTCAATCTCGTTACCGGCAAGACACTTTACTCTTTTCGTAACACATCATCTCATCACTAACTCATTAGTCGTTTGCTTGCAAGGCTTATTATGATGTGTATTACCGAGATGGCCCAGAGATACCTCTCCGACACTCGTAGTGACAAATCCTATTCTTGATATGCCAACACCACAAATACCTTCGGAGACACATGTAGAGCATCTTTATAATCACCCAGTTACGTTGTGACGTTTGATAGGACACAAAGGGTTCCTCCGGAATTCGGGAGTTGCATAGTCTCATAGTCATAGGAACATGTATAAGTCATGAAGAAAGCAATAGCAGTAAAACTAAACGATCATAGTGCTAAGCCAACGGATGGGTCTTGTCCATCACATCATTCTCCTAACAATGTGATCCCGTTCATCAAATGACAACACATGTCTATGGTTAGGAAACATAACCATCTTTGATTAACGAGCTAGTCAAGTAGAGGCATACTACGGACAGTCTGTTCCTTCTATGTATTCACATCTATATCAAGTTTCCGGTTAATACAATTCTAGCATGAATAAAAGACATTTATCATGATATATAAGGAAATATAAATAACAACTTTATTATTGCCTCTAGGACATATTTCCTTCAGTATTTCACTTGCACTAGACTCAATAATCTGGATTACATAGTAATGATTCTAACACCCATGGAATCTTGGTGTTGATCATGTTTTGCTCTTGGAAGAGGCTTAGTCAATGGGTCTGCGACATTCAGATCCGTATGTATCTTGAAAATTTCTATGTCTCCCTCCTTGACTTGATCGCGGAGGGAATTGAAGCGTCTCTTGATGTGCTTGGTTCTCTTGTAAAACCTGGATTCCTTCGCCAAGGCTATTGCTCCAGTGTTGTCACAAAATATTTTCATTGGACCCGATGCACTAGGTATTACACCTAGACCGGATATGAACTCCTTCATCCAGACTCCTTCATTTGCTGCTTCCGAAGCAACTATGTACTCCGCTTCACACGTAGATCCCGCCACGACGCTCTGCTTGGAACTACACCAACTGACAGCTCCACCGTTCAGTAAAAATACATATCTAGGTTGTAAATTAGAGTCATCTAGATCAGTTTCAAATCTTGAATCGACGTAACCATTTACGACGAGCTCTTTGTCACCTCCATAAATGAGAAACATGTCCTTTGTCCTTTTTAGGTACTTTAGGATGTTGTTAACCGTTATCCAGTGATCCACCCCTGGATTACATTGGTACCTCCCTGCTAAACTTATAGCAAGGCACACATCAGGTCTGGTACACACCATTGCATACATGATAGATCCTATGGCTGAGGCATAGGGAATGACTTTCATTTTGTCTCTATCTTTTGCAGTGGTCGGGCAGTGAGTCTTACTCAACTTCACACCTTCTAACACAAGCAAGAACCCTTTCTTTGACTGATCCATTTTGAACTTCTTCAAAACTTTATCAAGGTATGTGCTTTGTGAAAGTCCAATTAAGCGTCCTGATCTATCTCTATAGATCTTGATGCCTAATATATAAGCAGCTTCACCGAGGTCTTTCATTGAAAAAATTCTTATTCAAGTATCCTTTTATGCCATCCAGAAATTCTATATCATTTCCAATCAACAATATGTCATCCACATATAATACAAGATATGCTACAGAGCTCCCACTCACTTTCTTGTAAATATGGGCTTCTCCAAAAGTCTATATAAAACCATATGCTTTGATCACTTCATCAAAGCGTATATTCCAACTCCGAGATGCTTGCACCAGTCCATAGATGGATCGCTGGAGCTTGAACACTTTGTTAGCACCTTTAAGATCGACAAAACCTTCTGGTTGCATCATATACAACTCCTCTTTGAGGTATCTATTAAAGATTGCAGTTTTGACATCCATTTGCCAGATTTCATAATCATAAAATGCAGCAATTGCTAACATGATTCGGACAGACTTAAGCATTGCTATGGGTGAGAAAGTCTCGTCGTAGTCAACTCCTTGAACTTGTCGAAAACCTTTCGCAACAAGTCGAGCTTTGTAGACAGTAACATTACCATCGGCGTCAGTCTTCTTCTTAAAGATCCATTTATTTTTCAGTGGCTTGCCGATCATCAGGCAAGTCAACCAAAATCCACACTTTGTTCTCATACATGGATCCCATATCAGATTTCATGGCTTCAAGCCATTTTGCGGAATCTAGGCTCATCATCGCTTCCTCATAGTTCGTAGGTTCATCATGGGTCTAGAAACATGACTTCCAGAACCGGGTTACCGTACCACTCTAGCGGAGAACACACTCTGGTTGATCTACAAGGTTCAGTAGTAACTTGATCTGAAGTTTCAAGATCATCATCATTAGCTTCCTCACTGATTGGTGTAGGAATCACTGGAACTAGTTTCTGTGATCTACTACTTTCCAATTCGGGAGAAGGTACAATAACCTCATCAAGTTCTACTTTCCTCCCACTCTCTTATTTCGAGAGAAACTCCTTCTCTAGAAAGGATCCATTCTTAGCAACGAATATCTTGCCTTCGGATCTGTGATACAAGGTGTAGCCAATAGTTTACTTTGGGTATCCTATGAAGACACATTTCTCCGACTTGGGTTCGAGCTTATCATGTTGAAGTTTTTTCACATAAGCATCGCA
This sequence comes from Secale cereale, assembly GCA_902687465.1. Lineage (NCBI taxonomy): Eukaryota > Viridiplantae > Streptophyta > Magnoliopsida > Poales > Poaceae > Secale > Secale cereale. Next base: position 829,208,786 of record LR738714.1, on the reverse strand, counting down.
GCCCCAAACTTTAAGAAACGACAACTTTGGTTTTTTGCCAAACCACAGTTCATAAGGCGTCGTCTCAATGGATTTAGATGGTGCCCTATTTAACGTGAATGCTGTCGTCACTAAAGCATAACCCCAAAACGATAGTGGTAAATCGGTAAGAGACATCATAGATCGCACCATATCTAATAAAGTATGGTTATGATGTTTGGACACACCGTTATGCTATGGTGTTCCGGGTGGCGTGAGCTGTGAAACTATTCCACATTTGTTTCAAATGAAGACCAAACTCATAACTCAAATATTCGCCTCCGCGATCAGATCGTAGAAACTTTATTTTCTTGTTACGATGATTCTCTACTTCACTTCGAAATCCTTTGAAGTTTTAAAAATGTTTCAGACTTGTGCTTCATTAAATAGATATACCCATATCTTCTCAAATCATCAGTGAAGTTCAGAGAATAACAATACCAGCCATGAGCCTCAACAGTCATCGGTCCACATACATCAGTATGTATGATTTCCAAAAAATATGTTGCTCGCTCCATGATGACCCACAAGTGTAGGGTATCTATCGTAGTCCTTTCAATAAGTAAGAGTGTCGAACCCAACAAGGAGCTGAAGGAAATGATAGGCAGTTTTCAGTAAGGTATTTTCTGCAAGCACTGAAATTATAAGTAACAGATAGTTTTGTGATAAGGTAATTGGTAGCAAGTGACAAAAGGTAAAAGTAAATAAGGTGCAGCAAGATGTCCCAATCCTTTTTCTAGCAAAGGACAAGCCTGGACCAACTCTTATATGAAGTAAAACGCTCCCGAGGACACATGGGAATTATCGTCAAGCTAGTTTTCATCATGATCATATGATTCATGTTCGGTACTTTGATAATTTGGTATGTGGGTGGACCGGTGCTTGGGTGCTGTCCTTACTTGGACAAGCCTCCCACTTATGATTAACCTCTAATGCAAGCATCTGCAACTACAAAAGAAGTATTAAGGTAAAACTAACCATAGCATGAAATAAGTGGATCCAAGTCAGCCCCTTACGAAGCAACGCATAAACTAGGGTTTAAGCTTTTGTCACTCTAGCAACCCATCATCTACTTATTACTCCCCAATGACTTCCTCTAGGCCCAAATAATGGTGAAGTGTCATGTAGTCGACGTTCACATAACACCACTAGAGGAGAGACAACATACATCTCATCAAAATATCGAACGAATACCAAATTTACATGACTACTTATAGCAAGACTTCTCCCATGTCCTCTGGAACAAAGGTGACTACTCACAAGACATAATAGTGTTCATGATCAGAGGGGTATTAATATGCATAATGGATCTGAACATATAATCTTCCACCAAATAAACCAACTAGCATCAACCACAAGGAGTAATCAACACTACTAGCAACCCACAGGTACCAATCTGAGGTTTGGGTACAAAGATTGGATACAAGAGATGAACTAGGGTTTGAGACGAGATGGTGCTGGTGAAGATGTTGATGAACATAGCCCTCCCCAAGATGGGAGAGATGTTGGTGATGACGGCGGTGACGATTTCCCCCTCCCAGAGGGAAGTATCCTCGGCAGAACTGCTCTGCCGGAGCCCTAGATTGGTTTCCGCCAAGGTTCCGCCTCGAGACGGCGGCGTCTTGTCCCGAAAGCCTCATTCTGATTTTTTCCAGGTCAAAGCACCTCATATAGGAGAAGATCGGCATTGGGGGGCCATCGGGGGGCCCACGAGGCAGGGGGGGCGTGCCCAAAGAGGGGGGGCGCGCCCCCACCCTCGTGGACAGGTGGTGGCCCCCTGGTGATCTTCTTTCGCCAGATATTTTTTATATTTTCTGAAACGGTGTCCTGTGGAGTTTCGGGGCTTTTTGAGTTGTGCAAAATAGGTTTCGAGAGTTTGCTTCTTTTCTAGCCCAGAATTCCAACTGCCGGCATTCTCCCTCTTCATGTAAACCTTGCAAAATATGAGAGAAAAGGCATAAGTATTGTGATATAACGTGTAATAACAGCCCATAGTGCAATAAATATCAACATAAAAGCATGATGCAAAATGGACCTCGCTTGTCCTCAAGCGAAAGCCGATATCGAAAAATATGTCCACATGTTTAGAGATAGAGGTGTCGATAAAAATAAAATACAGACATGAGGGCATCATGATCATTCTCATAATAGCAACATATATATATATATATATATATATATATATATATATATATATATATATATATATATATATATATATACCTAATAATAAAGCACGGAACGAGTCCATCGGGTTCACCGTCACAATACGCTTTCGCCCAGTTGTAATACGCTTTTAGGATTTGTATGGAAATAGAAAAACGATTCGTGCCTGGTTGCCGAACCAGCCGCCAGCGTGATTTCCCCCCGACCCCTGCCAACCCTAGCCGCCGCACAAACGCCAATCCGCCGTCAGCTGTCCATCGCTTCCCCGCGCCCCCTCGCGTGTCCTTCGCCACCTCTCGCCTCCCTCTGCTCGAGGCCTCCCGTCTCGCGCTTCCAGGAGCGACTCCTGGTCTCTGCAGCCGCCCTCACCTCCCTCTCTCTCCAACCACCACCGCTCTCCTCTCGCATCACACATGCGGCGGCTCAACATATCCTGTCGGGTGTGGCGTATTTGGCATATATGTTGTGCTTCGGCCAGCTGGTTGTGTGTGATGTGTGCGGCTGGATGTGCGTCCGTGTTTGTGTGTGTGGCCCTCTATAGGCAGAGGAAGTCGATGGTTGCAGACAGAGGAAGCTGCTGGTTGCTGGCAGAGTAGGATTATGATAGTTCCCTTGCTCTTTGCAAGAAAAATTGATAGTTTTCTTGATTTGTTTTGGTCTGGATTAGTACAAAAGTGCACTGATATTTGTTTTGTGGTGTAGGAGCTTCAAGACAGTAGGTTTAGCAGGGATCAATTGGAACCTTCGTTTAGCTTCTGTTCTGGGAAACTATTTGTGATGGCTTCTAAAACCACATGGCTGGTACAGAGCAATATTTACACCAGAGGTATGCAATGCTTCGACCCCCCCTCAAAAGCAGCCATGCTGCTTTGGCTGTGAACTTAATGGTGCCTGTCTTCCTCACAGTAGTTGTTTTTTATGTTACTGTAGTTGTTACACCACTGGATGATTCATGAATTCAACCGATTTTCCTTTGTTTGCATTGTCTGTGATGCTTTATTTTTTCTGGAAAATTGGTGCTACTTCCAATTACAGTTTGGATGATATGCACTCGAGTCTTTAAATCAACTATGTTGTCTGTTTTATTATGTATTTTGCATTATGTTTCAGCCAATCAGCTATACAAGCCCCTGTTTCAGTATATATTTTTTGAAAAATTGTTGTCTAGCCAAGGATTGAAGCAAGAAATTTAATGTTGCTGACTACATATATCTAAACATGGTGGCTTGAACTTGGTTACAGTAATTCTTGGACATGTGATGCTGGAGTAATTCCTGAAGTTTATATTCTGCTCTTCCTTCAGTTATCAATTAGCATAATTGCATACACATGAATAGATATGCTAAATGCACCTAGCAAAATAGGATTAGGAGGTGTATTTGGTGGAGTGGATTAATTGGTTTTGACATCAATGTAATATACTATATCTGTGACTTCTCAGTTGTCGTCTCTGCCGACTTCGCCGCCGTCAACTTCGCCGCAAGACAATCTCCATCGCCTCCACCGACTTTGCCGTAAGATCATCAGCCGTCGCCTGGACCTACTTTGGCGCAGGTACCTTTGAAGCATATATGGGTCTCATCTGTTTGTCAATTCATCAGTTCACTGTAGAAAATATAGCTCATGCCCACAGTAGACATTTTTTACATATATCTATATAATTATATCTTGCTGCCTGATCATGTAGATGCTGTAGGTATGCTAGGTTAGTACTAAGTGCTTGCAAGAGTGGATGAATTAGTACAGATCTTTGATACATGTAGCACAACTTTTACATGTCACTCACGTCCTAATGGAGAAGTAGTCTATACTATTAATTTATTGCAAATGTGCTTCATGAAGTTTTTAGTAAGGGGAGATGATGTGCGCCAGGTATGTGGTCGAGGAAGTGAACACCAGTTTCAGTTATGTAGTGTTGTGTGATGAATGGGAATGTTTCATAGTTTATTATTCAGCTAAATCTTGCTTACACTTTTACTTCACATATATTGTTGCTTAACTCTTTTCCAAACTACATACTGTATGTGATTTTTTTTCCATGGATAATGTATGTTGACTTCTGAGGACAAACTACATATATTCTGTATGAGCTCAAATAGGATGTCTACAGGAACCTGAAGGAAAGTTGCAACAAAAGCACGAACCAAAGGCGCAGTCGCGCAAGGTCGAACCAGCCACAAAGATCCTCTTCCTGCAGCTATGAAAACTGTGGCAAGACCTTTGTTGATGTGGATGCCTTGAGGAAGCATGCTCATGTACATGGCGAGAGAGGCAATATGTTTTTTCAGGAGCCAGGCTATTTGAAGGTACCTCTAGCAAATATTCATACCTTACTCCTTTACCAATGCATACACTAACCGGTGGTGAACTTTTGTGTTTACTAGCATTGACAAACTTTTCAGTAATTTCATGGTTTATTTTAGCGGACCTTTCTCTGTTGGGCATAGTTTATATTGATATATCCATCCATCCAATCGACGATGAGTGTTAATTGATTAATCCTGCATAACCAATAATTCAGTTAATTTAATCCTACTAGATATATACTCCATTCAATTCACCATGAGAATTTTAAGAACCCATAGGCATCAAAGTCTTGATCTTTTTTCCTCTCCATGTGTAGGCACAAACAGTGCTCCAGCTCAGTCGAATTAGATATAAGTTTGGTCTCTGCCCGAGCTCCAACTGTTGCTTGGATTTCCTTTTTTTCCTCTCATCTAACCGCAAATACCATCTGACCCCTTTTATTTTCGTGATTGACTGCTACTAATTGATTTCATCATATGACCATTGTTTCTCGGTTAGGGGCCTGTTATATTTTTTCAGCTTGACGATGTCGTGGTCGCCCCGCCAATCAAATCCCCGCACACACACAACAACTCAATTCTATGGTTTGTACGCCACCACCGCCGCTTGAGCAGCCCGGCGAACGATTTAGGTAATATATCCGTATAGGATAATCCTCCATTACCATGCACACAGACTTCGATTTAATTTTAGATCAGTTTAGTTCAGCGTAGTGATGCTCAGCATAATAAGGTGTTATGTTGTTATATTGAAATACATGATTCAGGAGAGGTGAATGATCTCTCTGACTGATGTTTCCAGCTGCATCTCATACTTGCTAGCTTCCCAAATGCAGTAAGCAATGAGTACTTTCCAAAAGCAGCAGTGAAGACACTCATTTTCAGATCAGCTATACTCACATGTGCCCTTAATCATTTAATTACTTTAATTCCTGAACAAATGTAGGTTGGTTCTCTTGCTTTTTACCATGGTAACTTTGTCAACTTCAGAAGGCCTAAATTTGGCAGCACACTCACTCGCTCAGCAATGAGCACTGGAGTCTAAAGCTTTGCCATTGGCTGAAGAACATCAAGGTCTTCATTACATGATTATTAGTTTCTTAAATATTTGTATAACAATCAGAGTACCTTGTAGTTACATATTTGGCAATACCTAGGACATTATTCTCCAGTTCAACTATTTTCTTTCAAGGTGGCAGTGTGAGCCATTGTCGCTATCACAGGATCATGTGACAATGTATTTGGTTTTTGTTGAAAAATGATGGAGATGGCTCTTTTGTAGTTATATGCGACTGCCACTCTCAAACCAAATACTTTGATGATGATGCCTACTGGCGGGGAGGGGGGGGGGGTTAAA
>LR738714.1:828995521-829202929 GCA_902687465.1 Secale cereale | reverse complement strand
GGGGGTAAAACGCAGTTGTTGCAAACATGAGTGAAGATGACTATACGTGGCATATGTATGATACAGTCAAAGAAAGTGATTGGCATGGCAAGTTTACGTGAGAAACAGTTTAAGAAATTGCATGAAAGATGTTTCAAGAGTTCAGTAAATGTGTGAGAGAAGATTGATGAGCACCAATACTATATTATCATACTTTTATATATTTGTCAAAAAGAAAATACTTTGTTCTTTTCTGATCTTATTTTGTTCACATACTATTTTCAACCTTTTAGGCCTAGCTTAAAAAAACATAACATGTAGTGATGTCTTAAGCACATGATGTGTTGTTTTTACTGCTAAGAGATCATTTCCAACGTAATGGGCCTATACTCGAATAATTTGTATGTTTTCAATTTATTATGCCACATGATATTTTATTCTATTCCCGTTGCAACGCACGGGCATTTTTGCTAGTATATATATATATATATATATATATATATATATATATATATATATATATATATATATATATATATATATATATATATATATATATATATATATATATATATATAGATATATATTGTCATATGATTCTTATGCTAAAGTAACAATTCATTTACAATGTAAAGTATGAATCAGAAACTTCATTGAAAACCAAAAAACTATGATCGCGGTCATTGAAGCAATTGCAATTTACGTAACATCAGAAAGAGTCAACATAAGAGCTTTTCAGCGAGCATACATACTCAACTATCATATAGTCTTTCACAATTGCTCACACTCACGCAATACTTATGGTTATGGAGTTTTAATCGGACACAGAGAAATATATGGGCTTATGGTGTTGCCTCCCAACCTTTTCCCTCAAGGGTAATGTCAACGGTAATAGACCATGATAACTTACATCCAAGTGGGTATATATGCCAGGATCTTTCCAACACAGTGTGCTTGCCAAAAGGATAAAATGTAAAAAGGAAAGGTGATTTTCACCTTGACTCTTATAAGGGAAGAATAATAGATAGGCCCTACGCAGAGGGAAGCAGATGTTGTCATGTGCTTTTATGGTTGTATGCACAAAGTCTTAGTGCAAAAGAACGTCACTTTATATTGTCACTTGTGATAAGGACCTTTATTATGCAGTCCGTCGCTTTTATTACTTCCATATCACAAGATCGTATAAAGCTTATTTCCTCCACACTAATAAATCATACATATTTTAGCGAGTTTGCAACATGACAACTTACTTGAAGGATCTTACTCAATCCATAGGTAGGTATGGTGGACTCTCATGGCAAAACTGGGTTTAAGAATGTATGGAAGCACAAGTAGTATCTCTACTTGGTGCGAGGAGTTTTGGCTAGCATGAGGGGGAAAGGCAAGCTCAACATGTTGGATGATCCATGACAATATACTTTATTTCGAATACAAGAAAACATAACCCATTATGTTGTCTTCCTTGTCCAACATCAACTCTTTAGCATGTCATATTTTAATGAGTGCTCACAATAATAAAAGATGTCCAAGATAGTATATTTGTATGTGAAACCTCTCTTTCTTTATTACTTCCTATTAATTGCAACGATGACCAAAACTATGTTTGTCAACTCTGAACAACTTTTATTCATCATACTCTTTATATGTGAAGTCATTAATTCCCATAAGATCAGTATGATCTCATAATACTTTTTATGTTTTCTTTTATTCTATCATGACCAAAGTGAGGAAATCAAGCCCTTGACTCAACACTAATCTTTATTATATAGCTCACTGCTACTTCTCGGGCTTGCGTTGTATTCCCTCGAAGAGGAAAGGGAGATGCAGCACAGTAGCGTAAGTATTTCCCTCAGTTTTTGAGAACCAAGGTATCAATCCAGTAGGAGACCACGCGCGAGTCCCTCGCACCTGCACAAACAAATAAGAACATCGCAGCCAACGCGATAAGGGGTTGTCAATCCCTTTATGGCCACTTACGAAAGTGAGATCTGATAGAGATGATAGTTCGATATTTTTGGGATTTTTGGTTATAAGAACAGAAAGTAAAAGCGGAAAAGTAAAGTAGATTGTAGATTGATATGTTGAGATTAGACCCGGGGCCATAGTTTTCTCTAGTGGCTTCTCTCATGATAGCGATATTCTACGGCGGGTAAACAAATTACTGTCGAGCAATTGATAGAAAAGCGAATAATTATGAGACTATCTAGGCATGATCGTTATATATAGGCATCACGTCTGAGACAAGTAGAACGAAACAATTCTGCATCTACTACTATTACTCCACACATCGACCGCTATCCAGCATGCATCTAGAGTATTAAGTTCATAAGAACGGAGTAACGCCTTAAGCAAGATGACATGATGTAGAGGGATAAACTCAAACATAGTGATATAAACCTCATCTTTTTATCCTCGATGGCAACAATAGAATATTTGCCTTGCTGCCCCTACTGACACTGGGAAAGGACACCGCAAGATTGAACCCAAAGCCAAGCACTTCTCCCATTGCAATAACTATAGATCTACTAGGCCAAACCAAACCAATAATTCGAAGAGACTTGCAAGGATATTATAATCATACATAAAGAGTTCAGAGAAGAACCAAATATTTCTCATAGATAATCTTGATCATGAACCCACAATTCATCGGATCTCGACAAACACATCGCAAAAAGAGATTACATTGAATAGATCTCCTCGAAGACCGAGGAGAAGTTGGTATTGAGATCCAAAGAGAGAGAAGAAGCCATCTAGATACTAGCTATGGACACGAAGCTCTGTGGTAAACTACTCACAACTCATGGTGAGGCGATGATGATGATGTAGAAGCACTCCGTGGTAGATCCCCCCTCCGGCGGAGCTCCGGAACAGGCCCCAATATGGGATCTCACGAGAACATAAGGTTGCAGTGGTGGAACTAGGGTTTTCTCTGTTGTTCTGATAGTTTCGGGGTACATAGGTAAATATAGGAGGAAGGAGGGCACTGGGGTCCAGACGGGGTGCCCACGTGGCAGGGGGCACGCCCTATAGGGGGGGGGGTGCGCCCCCACCCTCGTGGACGCCACGTCAACCCTATTCCGTGGTTCTCAAGTCTCCCGTGTGTATTTTGCTCCAAAAATATATATCTCTCCCGAAGGTTTCATTCCGTTTGGACTCCGTTTGATATTCCATTTCTGTAAAACCCTGAAATAGGCAAAAAAACAGCAATCTGGAATGGGCCTTTGGGTTAGTAGGTTAGTCCCAAAAATAATATAAAAGTGTAAAACAAAAGCCCATTAAACATCCAAAACATCATAAATAATAGCATGGAACAATAAAAAATTATAGATACATTGGAGACGTATCAAGCATCCCCAAGCTTAATTCCTGCTCGTCCTCGAGTAGGTAAATGATAAAAACAGAATTTTTGATGTGGAATGCTAACCAACATAGTATTCAATGTAATTCTCTTAATTGTGGCATGAATGTTCAGATCTAAAATATTCAAGACAAAAGTCTATATTGACATAAGAAATAATAATACTTCAAGCATACTAACAAAGCAATCATGTCTTCTCAAAATACTATGGCTAAAGAAAGTTATCCCTACAAAATCATATAGTCTGGCTATGCTCCCTCTTCATCACACAAAATATTCATATCATGCACAACCCCGGTTTCAGCCAAGCACTTGTTCTCCTACTCTATTCTTTCAAACCTTTCAACTTTCACGCAATACATGAGCGTGAGCCATGGATATAGCACTATGTGGAATAGAGAGGTGGTTGTGGAGAAGACAAAAAGGAGGGAGATAGTCTCACATCGACTAGGCGTATCAACGGGCTATGGAGATGCCCATCAATAGATATCAATGTGAGTGAGTAGGGATTGCCATGCAACGGATGCACTAGAGCTATAAATGTATGAAAGCCCAACAAAAGAAACTAAGTGGGTCTGCATCCAACTTGCTTGCTCATGAAGACCTAGGGCATTTGAGGAAGCCCATCGTTGGAATATACAAGCCAAGTTCTATAATGAAAATTCCCACTAGTATATGAAAGTGACTAAACATGAGACTCTCTATCATGAAGAACATGGTGCTACTTTGAAGCACAAGTGTGGTAAAAGATAGTAGCAATTGTCCCTTTTTTTGGGCCTTTCTTTTTTTCTTTGGCCTTTCTTTTCTTTCTTTTTTTTTCATTGGAGGGGCTTTCTTGAGTTAGCCTTTCCTCACATGGGACAATGCTCTAATAATGATGATCACCACACTTTCATTGAATTACAACTCGATATTACAACTCGATACTAGAACAAAGTATGACCTATATGAATACCTCCAGCGGTGTACCGGGATGTGCAATGAATCAAGAGTGACATGTATGAAAAATTATGCATGGTGGCCTTGCCACAAATACGATGTCAACTACATGATCATGCATGGCAATATGACAATATGAAGCGTGTCATATGAACGGAACGGTGGAAAGTTGCATGGCAATATATCTCGGAATGGCTATGGAAATGCCATGATAGGTAGGTATGGTGGCTGTTGTGAGGAAGATATATGGTGGCTGTTTTGAGGAAGGATATATAGTGGGTGTATGGTACAGGCGAGAGTTGCGCGGTACAAGAGAGGCTAGCAATGGTGGAAGGATGAGAGTGCGTAATATCCATGGACTCAACATTAGTCATAAGAACTCATATACTTATTGCAAAAATCTACGAGCCATCAAAACAAAGCAACCAACGCATGCTCCTAGGGGGGAGGTTGGTAGGAGTTAACCATCGCGCGCCCCCGACCACCACACAAAGGTTGACACTTTACAAATACCTCATGCTCCAACTTCGTCACATAGCGGTTCACCATACGTGCATGCTACGGGAATCACTAACCTTAACACAAGCATTTCTCAATTCCATAATAATTCCACTAGCATGACTCTAATATCACTATCCTCATATCTCAAAACAATTATCAAGCATCCAACTTCTCATCAAATTCAATGCACTTAATGTGAAAGTTTTTACTACATTGATCTTGGATGCCTATCATGTGAAGGCTAGTTTTATAGCCAAAGCACACTACCATGTTGTTTTAATAGACTGTCAAAAGGATATAACTAAAGCATGGGAGATCAACAATTTCTCCAAAATATAATCACCACCGTGCTCTAAAAGATATAAGTGAAGCACTAGAGCAAAAACTATTCAACTCAAAAGATATAAGTGAAGCACATAGAGTGTTCTATCAATTCCTAGGCCATATTTAACTCTCTCAAATGGGTATGTCCAGCAAGGATAATTGTGGCGAACTAACAAGCAAAGACTCATATTATACATGACGCTCCAAGTAAAACACATATCATGTGGTGAATAAAAATATAGCTCCGAGTATAGTTACCGATAAATGAAGACGAAAGAGGGGATGCCTTCCCGGGGCATCCCCAAGCTTAGGCTTTTGGTTGTCCTTGAATTTGACCTTGGGGTGCCTTGGGCATCCCCAAGCTTAGGCTCTTGCCACTCTTTGTTCCATAGTCCATCAAAGCAATACTCAAAACTTGAAAACTTCACAACACAAAATTTAGACAAAAATCTCGCGAGCTCCGTTAGTATAAGAAAACAAACCACTACTAAAAGGTACTGCAATGATTTCATTCTTTGTTTATATTGGTGTTAAACCTACTGTATTCCAACTTCTCTATGGTTCATACTTCCCAATACTACTCATAGATGCATCGAAATAAGCAAACAACACACGAAAAACAGAATCTTACAAAAATAGAACATTCTTTAGTAATCTGCGGATTTCACATACTTCTGTAACTCCAAAAAAATTGAAATAAATTGGTAAACGTGAGGAATTTGTCTACTAATCATCTGCAAAAAGAATCAACTAAATAGCACGCTCCAGTAAATTCTGGTGACCATTCTAGCTAGCGCTAACGATTCTGTTTTTCACAGCAAGATCATATAAACTTCACACAAGTCTTCCCAGAGGTTCTACTTGGCACAAACACTAATTAAAACACAAAACCACATCTAAACAGAAGCTAGATGCAATATTTATTCCTAAACAGAAGCAAAAACCAAAAAATATAAAATTGGGTTGCCTCCCAACAAGTGCTATCGTTTTACGCCCCTAGCTAGGCATGATACATGGATAGGTCTAGGTATTGCCATCTTTGGAAGGCAATCCATAAGTGGCTCTCATAATAGATTCATATGGTAATTTGATTTTATTTCTAGTAAAGTGTTCCATGCCTTTCCTTAATGGAAAATGGAATCTAATATTTCCTTCCTTCATATCAATAATTGCACCAATCGTTTTAAGGAAAGGTCTACCAAGAATAATAGGACATGAATGATTGCAATCTATATCAAGAACAATGAAATCTACGGGCACATAATTCCTATTGGCAACTATAAGAACATCATTAATCCTTCCCATAGGTTTCTTAATAGTGGAATCCGCAAGATGCAAATTTAAAGAACAATCATCAAGCTCATGGAAACCTAGAAAATCACACAAAGTTTTTGGGATAGTCGAAACACTTGCACCCAAATCACACAAAACAAAGCATTCATGATCTTTAATTTTTATTTTAATACTAGGTTCGCACTCATCATAAAGCTTTCTAGGGATAGAAACTTCTAATTCAAGTTTTTCTTCATAAGATTGCATCAAAGCATCAACTATGTGTTTGGTAAAAGCTTTATTTTGACTATAAGCATGCAGAGAGTTTAGTACGGATTGCAACAAGGAAATGCAATCAATCAAAGAGCAATTATCATAATTGAATCCCTGGAAATCCAGGGTAGTGGGTTCATCACTATGCAAAGTTTTAATTTCTTCACTCCCACTTTTAACAATTTTAGCATCAAGATCTAAAAACTCCGAATCATTGGGACACCTTAAAGTAGACTCATCTCCAATCCTATATTTATCAAGATTCATACTAGAAAACAAGGATCTAATAGGAGACACATCAATAACTTTCAGATCTTCATCTTTCTTTCCATGATAACTAGAAGAACACACTTTTATATAACTCTCTCTTTTAGCACGCATCCTAGCGGTTCTTTCTTTGCATTCATCAATGGAAATTCTCATGGCTTTGAGAGACTCATTGATATCATGCTTAGGTGGGACAGATCTAAGTTTCAAAAATATCAACATCAAGAGTAATTCTATCCACACTTCTAGCCAATTCATCAATCTTAAGCAATTTTTCTTCAAGCAAAGCATTGAAATTCTTTTGCGAATTCATAAACTCCTTAACACTAGTTTCAAATTCAGAAGGCATCTTTCCATAGGAGTTGTTGTAGGAATTACCATAATTATTAGAGGAATTACTAGGAAAAGGCCTAGGATTAAAGTTCCCTCTATAAGCATTGTTAACAAAATTATTCCTACCAACAAAATTCACATCAAAAGATTCATTATTATTTTCAATCAAAGTGGACAAAGGCATATCATTAGGATCAGAAGAAGCACTCTTAGCGGCAAATAATTTCATAATTTCATCCATCTTTCCACTCAAAACACTAATCTCTTCAATAGCATGCACTTTTTTACTAGTAGATCTTTCGGTGTGCCATTGAGAATAATTAACCATAATATTATCTAGGAGATTGGTAGCTTCTCCTAAGGTAGTTTCCATGAAAGTGCCTCCTACGGCCGAATCTAAAAGATTTCTAGAAGCAAAATTCAAGCCAGCATAAAAGTTTTGAATAATCATCCATAAGTTCAAACCATGTGTAGGGCAATTACGTATCATTAATTTCATTCTCTCCCAAGCTCGTGCAACATGCTCATGATCTAGTTGCTTAAAATTCATAATATCGTTTCTAAGAGAGATGATCTTAGCAGGAGGGAAATACTTAGAGATAAAAGCATCTTTGCACTTATTCCACGAATCAATACTATTTCTAGGCAAAGAGGAAAACCAAATTTTAGCACGATCTCTAAGTGAAAACGGAAATAACTTCAATTTAGCAATATCGTTATCCGTATCCCTTTTCTTTTCCATATCACACAGATCAACAAAGTTGTTTAGATGGGTAGCGGCATCTTCACTAGGAAGGCCGGAAAATTGATCTTTCATGACAAGATTCAATAGAGCAGCATTGATCTCACAAGATTCAGCATCGGTAATAGGAGCAATCGGAGTGCTAATAAACTCATTATTGTTGGTATTGGAGAAGTCACACAATTTGGTAATGTTCTGAGACATAGTGACGAGCAAGCAATCCAACACACAAGCAAACAAGAAGCAAGTGAACGATAAACACACGGCAGAAGAAGGGCAGATAAAAGGGCAAGGGTGAAGTGGGGGAGAGGAAAACGAGAGGCAAAAAAATGTAATGCGAAGGATAAGGGTTTGTGATAGGTACTTGGTAAATGACTTTTGCGTAAGCCTCCCCGGCAACGGTGCCAGAAATTCTTCTTGCTACTTCTCGAGCTTGCGTTGTATTCCCTCGCAGAGGAAAGGGAGATGCAGCACAGTAGCGTAAGTATTTCCCTCAGTTTTTGAGAACCAAGGTATCAATCTAGTAGGAGACCACGCACGAGTCCCTCGCACCTGCAGAAACAAATAAGAACTTTACAGCCAACGCGATAAGGGGTTGTCAATCCCTTTATGGTCACTTACGAAAGTGAGATCTGATAGAGATGATAGTTTGATAGTTTTGGTATTTTTGGTTATAAGAATAGAAAGTAAAAGCGGAAAAGTAAAGTAGATTGTAGATTGATATGTTGAGATTAGACCCGGGGGCCATAGTGTTCTCTAGTGGCTTCTCTCATGATAGCGATATTCTACGGCAGGTAAACAAATTACTGTCGAGCAATTGATAGAAAAGCAAATAATTATGAGACTATCTTGGCATGATCATTATATATAGGCATCACGTCAGAGACAAGTAGACGGAAACGATTCTGCATCTACTACTATTACTCCACACATTGACCGCTATCCAGCATGCATCTAGAGTATTAAATTCATAAGAACGGAGTAATGCCTTAAGCAAGATGACATGATGTAGATGGATAAACTCAAACATAGTGATATAAACCCCATCGTTTTATCCTCGATGGCAGCAATACAATACGTGCCTTGCTGCCCCTACTGTCACCGGGAAAGGACACCGCAAGATTGAACACAAAGCCAAGCACTTCTCCCACTGCAAGAACTATAGATCTAGTAGGCCAAACCAAACCAATAATTCGAAGAGACTTGCAAGGATATTATAATCATACATAAAGAGTTCAGAGAAGAACCAAATATTTCTCATAGATAATCTTCATCATAAACCCACAATTTATCGGATCTCGACAAACACACCGCAAAAAGAGATTACATCGAATAGATCTCCTCGAAGACCGAGGAGAACTTGGTATTGAGATCCAAAGAGAGAGAAGAAGCCATCTAGATACTAGCTATGGACCCGAAGGTCTGTGGTAAACTACTCACAACTCATGGTGAGGCGATGATGATGATGTAGAAGCATTCCGTGGTAGATCCCCCCACCGGCGGACCTCCGGAACAGGCCCCAAGATGGGATCTCACGGGAACAGAAGGTTGCGGCGGTGGAACTAGGGTTTTCTCTATTGTTCTAATAGTTTCGGGGTACGTAGGTATATATAGGAGGAAGGAGGGCACCGGGGGCCAGACGGGGTGCCCGTGTGGCAGGGGTACGCCCTCTAGGGGGGGAGGGCGCCCCCACCCTCGTGGACACCACGTCTGCCCTTTTCCGTGGTTATCAAGTCTCCCGTGCATATTTTGCTCCAAAAATATCTCCCCCGAAGGTTTCATTCCGTTTGGACTCCGTTTGATATTCCTTTTGTGTAAAACCCTGAAATAGGCAAAAAACAACAATCTGGACTCGGCCTTTGGGTTAGTAGGTCAGTCCCAGAAATAATATAAAAGTGTATAATGAAAGCCCATTAAACATCCAAAACATCATAAATAATAGCATGGAACAATAAAAAATTATAGATACGTTGGAGACGTATCACTCACGGACTCGATTACAAAGGGTAAAGATCCTAAAGCAAAAGCTCACAACTAGATCATCTAACTTTATTCTACTAGACCAAGCTACTACCAAAATGATCGAACTAAGAAAAACGGTAAAGATAGGAGTGTGATGGTGATACGTGATACGTCCATTTTGCATCATGCTTATATGTTGATATTTATTGCATTATGGGCTGTTATTACACGTTATGTCACAGTACTTATGCCAAGCTACTACCAAAAGGATCGAACTAAGAAAAACGGTAAAGATAGGAGTGTGATGGAGAAAGCCGGCAGCTGGAATTCTGGGCTGAAAAAGGAGCAAACTCTCGAAACCTATTCCGCACAACTCCAAAAGCCCCGAAGCTTCACAGAACTCTGTTTCAAAAAATATAAAAAATATCTGGCGAAAGAAGTTCACGAGGGGGGCCACCTGCTGTCCAGGAGGGTGGGGGGCGCGCCCCCCTCTCTGGGCGCCCCCCTGTCTCGTGGGCCCCCCGATGCCCATCTTCTCCTATATGAGGTGTTTTGACCTGGAAAAATCATAAGGAGGCTTTCATGACCAGACACCGCCGTCTCGAGGCAGAACCGAGGCGGAAACCAATCCAGGGCTCCGGCAAAGCTGTTCTGCCGGGATACTTCCCTCCGTGAGGGGGAAATCGTCACCGCCATCATCACCAACAACTCTCCCATCTTGGGGAGGGCTATCTTCATCAACATCTTCATCAGCACCATCTCCTCCCAAATACTAGTTCATCTCATGTATCCAATCTTTGTACCCAAACCTCAGATTGGTACCCGTGGGTTGCTAGTAGTGTTGATTACTGCTTGTAGTTGATGCTAGTTGGTTTACTTGGTGGAAGATCCTATGTTCAGATCCATTATGCATATTAATATCCCTATGATCATGAACACTATTATGTCTTGTGAGTAGTTACTTTTGTTCCTGAGGACATGGGAGAAGTCTTGCTATTAGTAGTCATGTGAATTTGGTCTTCGTTCGATATTTTGATGAGATGTATGTTATCTCTCCTCTAGTGGTGTCATGTGAACGTCGACTACATGAAACTTCACCATTATTTGGGCCTAGAGGAAGGCATTGGGAAGTAATAAGTAGATGATGGGTTGCTAGAGTGACAGAAGCTTAAACCCTAGTTTATGCGTTGCTTCGTAAGGGGCTAATTTGGATCCACTTGTTTCATGCTATGGTTAGGTTTACCTTAATATTTATTTTGTAGCTGGGGATGCTTGCATTAGAGGTTAATCATAAGTGGGAGGCTTGTCCAAGGAAGGATAACACCCAAGCACCGGTCCACCCACATACCAAATTATCAAAGTACCGAACGCGAATCAGATGATCGCGATGAAAACTAGCTTGACGATAATTCCCATGTGTCCTCAGGAGCGCTTTCCTTCATATAAGAGCTTGCCCATGCTTGTCCTTTGCTACAAAAAGGATTGGGCCACCTTGCTCCACCTTATTTATTTTTGACTTTTTTCAATTGCTACCAATTACCTTATCACAAAACTATCTGTTACCTATTATTTCAGTGCTTGTAGAAAATACCTTACTGAAAATTGCCTATCATTTCCTTCTGCTCCTCGTTGGGTTCGACACTCTTACTTATCGAAAGGAATACGATAGATCCCCTACACTTGTGGGTCATCAAGACTCTTTTCTGGCGCCGTTGCCGGGGAGTGAAGCGCCTTTGGTAAGGAAAATTTTATATAGTGTGCTGAAATTTACTGTCACTAGTTACTATGGCTCATAATCCTTTGAGGGGCTTGTTCGGGGTATCTTCACCCCGACCAGAAGAGAAAAGAGTTGCTCCTCAACCTACTGCACCTACTGAAAATGTTTGCTTTGAAACTCCTTCGGGTATGAGAGAGAAACTGCTTGAAAATCCTTTTACAGGAGACAGAACACTGCATCCCAATTTACACCTAATCTATGTGGAAGTTTGTGGATTATTTAAGCTTGCAGGTATGCCCAAGGAGGTTATTAAGAAGAAGGTATTCCCTTTATCTTTGAAGGGAGATCCATTGACATGGTTTAGGCTATGTGATGATATTGGATCATGGAACTATAATCGTCTGAAGTTGGAATTTCATCAGAAGTTCTGCCCTATGCACCAGGTTCATCATGATCGTAACTATATTTATAATTTTTGGCCTCGCGAAGGAGAAAGCACCGCTCAAGCTTGGGGGAGGCTTAAGTCAATGTTATATTCATGCCCCAATCATGACCTCTCAAGAGAAATGATCATTCAAAATTTTTATGCTCGGCTTTCTCTCACTAATCGCTCCATGCTCGATACTTCTTGTTCTGGCTTTTTTATGATGAAGACTGTTGAATTCAAATGGGACTTATTGGAAAGAATTAGACGCAACTCTGAAGATTGGGATCTCGACGAAGGTAAGGAGTCAGGTATGACCCCTAAGTTTGATTGTGTTAAAGCTTTTATGGATAGCGATGTTTTCCGTGAGTTTAGCACTAAATATGGACTTGACTCTGAGATAATAGCTTCTTTCTGTGAATCATTTGCTACTCATGTTGATCTCCCCAAGGAGAAGTGTTTTAAATACCATTCCCCTATTGAAGTAAAAGTAGTTGAACCTATTAAAGTTGAAGAAAAGATTATCACTTATAATGTTGATCCTATTATTCCTACTGCTTATATTGAGAAACCACCCTTCCCTGTTAGGATAAAGGATCATGCTAAAGCTTCAACTGTGGTTCGTAAGAGTAATACTAGAACACCTACACCCTCTGAGAAAATTAAATTTGAACCTAGTGTTGCTATGGTTAATGATCTCTTGGTAGAAGATTTAGATGGACATGTTATTTACCTCCAAGAAGAGTTTGCTAGGATAGCCAAATCCAATGCTAGGAATAAACATAGACCTATTGTAGGCTTGCCTGTTATCTCTGTTAAGATAGGAGATCATTGTTATCATGGTTTATGTGACGTAGGTGCTAGTGCGAGTATTATCCATCTTACCTTATATCGAGAAATTATGCATGATATTGCACCTGTTGAGTTAGAAGGGATTGATGTTACTATTAAGCTTGCTAATAGAGACACTATTTCACCAGTTGGGATTGTTAGAGATGTTGAAGTCTTGTGTGGGAAGGTTAAATACCCTGCTGATTTTCTTATTCTTAGTTCCACACAAGATGAATTTTGTCCCATTATATTTGATAGACCCTTCTTGAACACTGTTAATGCTAAGATAGACTACGTGAAAGATATCGTTACTATTGGTTTAGGGGATATGTCTCATGATTTTAACTTTGCTAAATTCCGTAGACAACCCCTTGATAAAGAACTACCTAGTAAGGATGAAATTATTGGTCTTGCTTCTATTGCTGTGCCTCCTAATGATCCTTTAGAACAATACTTGCTAGACCATGAAAATGATATGCATATGAATGAGAGAAGGGAAATAGATGAAATATTCTTTAATCAGGGACCCGTATTGAAAAAAACCTTGCCTATTGAAATCATAGGGGATCCTCCTCCACCCATGGGTGATCCCATGTTTGAACTAAAACCTTTACCTAATAATCTTAAGTATGTTTATCTTGATAAAAAGAAGATATATCCTGTTATTATTAGTGCTAATCTTTTAGAGCAGGAAGAAGAAAAATTATTGAAAACTCTGAAGAAGCACCATGCTGCTATTGGATATACTCTGTATGATCTTAAGGGCATTAGTCCCACCTTATGCCAACACAAGATAAAATTGGAAGAAAATGCTAAACCGGTTATTGATCATCAACAATGGTTAAATCCTAAGATGAAAGAAGTGGTAAGGAAGGAAATACTAAAGCTTCTAGAGGCAGGTATTATCTATCGAGTTGCTGATAGCCAGGGGGTAAGTCCTGTCCATTGTGTCCCTAAGAAGGGAGGTACGAGTGTTGTTCCTAATGATAAAGATGAATTGATCCCGCAAAGAATAGTAACAGGGTATAGGATGGTAATTGATTTCCGTAAGTTAAATAAAGCTACTAAGAAAGATCATAACACCTTGCCATTTATTGATCAAATGCTACAAAGGTTATCCAAACATACTCAATTTTGCTTTCTAGATGGTTCTTCTGGTTTCTCTCAAATACCTGTGTCAAAAGGGGATCAAGAAAAGACCACTTTTACTTGCCCTTTCGGTACCTTTGCTTATAGACGTATGCCTTTTGGTTTATGTAATGCACCTGCTACCTTTCAAAGATGCATGATGGCTATATTCTCTGATTTTTGTGAAAAATTGTTGAGGTGTTCATGGACGACTTCTCCGTTTACGGAACTTCTTTTGATGATTGCTTAAGCAACCTTGATCGAGTTCTGCAGAGATGTGAAGACACTAATATTGTTTTGAATTGGGAGAAGTGCCACTTTATGGTTAATGAAGGCATTGTCTTGGGACATAAAATTTCTGAAAGAGGTATTGAAGTTGACAAAGCTAAAGTGGATGCTATTGAAAAGATGCCATGCCCTCAGGACATCAAAGGTATACGAAGTTTCCTTGGTCATGCCGTGTTTTATAGGAGGTTCATTAAGGACTTCTCCAAAAACTTCAGGCCTCTGACTAATCTCTTACGAAAAGATACCCCTTTTGTCTTTGATGATGATTGTCTAGAAGCATTTGAAATACTTAAGAAAGCATTGATCTCTGCACCTATTGTCCAGCCTCCTGACTGGAATTTACCCTTCGAGATTATGTGCGATGCTAGTGATTATGCTATAGGTGCTGTCTTAGGGCAAAGAGTTTATAAGAAATTGAATGTCATCCAGTATGCTAGTAAAACTCTAGATAGTGCCCAGAAAAATTATGCCACTACTGATAAAGAATTTTTAGCAATTGTATTTGCTTGTGATAAGTTTAGACCTTATATTGTTGATTCTAAAGTAACTGTTCACACAGATCATGCTGCTATTAAATACCTTATGGAAAAGAAAGATGCTAAACCTAGACTTATTAGATGGGTTCTCTTGCTGCAAGAGTTTGACTTCCATAATATTGATAGAAAGGGAGCCGAGAACCCCGTTGCAGATAACTAGTCTAGGCTAGAGAATATACTTGATGACCCACAACCTATTGATGATAGCTTCCCTGGTGAACAATTAGCTATCATAAATACTTCTCGTACTACTCCATGGTATGCTGAGTATGCTAATTATATTTTTGCTAAGTTTATACTCCCTCCGTTCCTTTATATAAGGTGTATTTGTTTTTTAATAAAATTTCAGAATGTAAGGTGCATTTCTTCTAATTACTCATAATTCCCATGTTATCCCTTCTGAAAAAGGGAAAGTATGTCTCTCCTGATTGTGTATATCTCTCCTTGTAGCAAAAGAAGGAAAATATCTCTCTATCGGTTGCATGTATATCATACTTTCCTCGACTAACTGGTTTACTTGGCACTAACCAATAAGTTTGCCAAGGGTAATTTTGTCCTAACATGTATAAAATCATGTGCCTTGGTCACCGTGCCGGAAATAATGCACCTAACATAAAGGAACGGAGGGAGTACCTCCTAGCTTCACATACCAGCAAAAGAAAAAGTTCTTCTATGATTTGAGACATTAGTTCTGGGATGACCCACGTCTTTATAAAGAAGGAGTAGATGGTATTATTAGACGTTCTGTACCTGGGCATGGACAGGAATGGATCCTACACAAGTGCCACTCCGAAGCTTATGGAGGACACCATGCGGAAGATAGAACTGGACATAAGGTATTGCAATCCGGTTTTTATTGGCCTACTCTCTTCAAGGAAGCCCATAAGTTTGTCTTATCTTGTGATGAATGTCAATGAATTGTGAATATCAGTAGACGTCAAGAAATGCCTATGAATTATTCAATTGTTATTGAACCATTTGATGTTTGGGGCTTTGATTATATGGGACCGTTTCCTGCCTCTAATGGCTACACACATATTTTAGTTGCTGTTGATTACGTTACTAAGTGGGTAGAAGCAATTCCAACTAGTAGTGCTGATCATAACACCTCTATTAAGATGCTTAAAAGAAGTTATTTTCCCGAGGTTTGGAGTCCCTATATATCTAATGACTGATGGTGGTTCACACTTTATTCATGGTGCTTTGCGTAAGATGCTTGCAAAATATGATGTAAATCATAGAATTGCATCCCCTTATCACCCACAGACTAGTGGTCAAGTAGCACTAAGTAATAGAGAGTTGAAATTAATTTTGTATTAGATATTAAATAGGTCTAGGAAGAATTGGTCCAAGAAACTTGATGATGCATTATGGGCCTATAGAACTGCATACAAAAACCCTATGGGTATGTCTCCATATAAGGTGGTATACGGAAAAGCTTGTCACTTACATCTTGAGCTAGAACATAAGTCATATTGGGCTATTAAAGAGCTCAATTATGATTTCAAACTTGCCGGTGAGAAGAGGTTATTTGACATTAGCTCTCTTGATGAATGGAGAACCCAGGCTTACGAGAATGCCAAGATGTTTAAAGAAAAAGTTAAAAGAGGCATGACAAAAGGATACGAAAGCGCGAGTTTAACATAGGTGATTATGTCTTGTTATACAACTCTCGTTTAAGATTTTTTGCAGGAAAACTTCTCTCTAAGTGGGAAGGACCCTACGTTATCGAGGAGGACTATCGTTCCGGTGCCATAAAAATCAACAACTTCAAAGGCACAAATTCGAAGGCGGTGAATGGTCAAAGAATCAAACATTATATCTCAGGTAATCCTATAAATGTTGAAACCAATGTTATTGAAATCGTAACCCCGGAGGAAAACATAAGGGACACTTTCCAGAATGATTCAACCTCCGAAAAGGAAGACGTATGTGATACGGTAAGTAAACCGACTCGAAAACATTTCTAAAGGCAATTTTTCTCCGTTTTGGAATATTTAGAAAAATAGAAAAATAAGTGGCAGTCCGGAAGAGACACGAGCCGTCCACGATGGTGGAGGGCGCTCCTCCCTCTCTGGGCATGCCCCCTACCTCGTGGGCAGCTCGTGTGCCTCCCGGACTCCGATTTCTTGTATGTTACTCCTTTTTGTCGGTAAAAATTCATTATATATGCTACCGAAGGTTTTGACCTCTGTATTATGCAAAAATCCTCTGTTTTCCGTTTCGAGCTGCTATTTTTGACAGATCTAGATCATGATGGTGTCCTCCAACATCCCCAAGGACAAGTTCTTTGAGAAGGTCATCAACCCCTACCTTGCGGAGGTGCTGCATCACCCTCAAAGCATGGAGTTGCATGAGGGGGTGCTGCACATCCGTGATGTTGAGGGACCGAGGAGGACCGGAAGCGTGGAGGCAAGACTCGAAGCAATGGAGCAGCAAGTTTTTAGGTGCCAAGGTATGGTGGAATGAGGACTCAACGCCAACCACATGATGATCTTGGAGCTCGCCAACAACCTCAAGCTGGACTCAAGGATCTTCGGGGAAGCTATCTCCAATCTTCAAGAGAAGATCGATCACCTCCAAGCCCAGATCTATGACCTGCAAAACCAAAACTGTGAGTATGAATATAGATTCAAGAAGATGAGTTTGGCTGCAGATTTGAGTATCCCGGGGACTCGATCATCCTTCTACGATGGTGAGCTCATGCCTGGGAAGGTGGACAATAAGCCTACATCATCAACAACTCCATCATCACCACCACCGAAGAAGGAGACATAATCATATGGGCATGGGCACTCCCCTTGGCAACTGCCAAGCTTGGGGCAGTGACCCCGGTATCATATCACCATCACTCCTATCTTTACCGTTTTTCATAGTTTGATCCTTTTGGTAGTATCTTGATCTAGTAGAATAAAGTTAGCATGATTTAGTTGTGAGCTTTTGCTTTATGACCTCTCGACGTGTTTCGGCGCCTATTGAAATAAAATCACAGAAGGAAGAATCTAGGCGCAAATAAAATCATCACAGAAAATCAAATAGATCACCACATAGTTCTACAAATTTATAGTTCAAACAAAACACTCATATTTCATTGCACATCGATCTAGGCTTTTCCCTTGAGCCTATTTCTGACGCAATCTCCACAACCTAATTGGAGACCCCAACGCTTGCCCGAAACTTTACACCAGAATGACTGAGCTCTGAACAACACCAAGGTTGGGGCTACCTCCACAACTTAATTGGAGGCTCCCCACGACACCACGAAGCTTCACCAGAATGGAATATGGCTCCGCGGTGACTTCAACCGTCTAGGGCGCCCAAGCACCCAAGAGGAACAAGCTCAAGGGTACCAAGCACCCAAGAGTAATAAGCTTCTCAACTTGTAACTTCCACGTATCACTGTGGAGAAGTCAAACTGATGCACCAAATGCAATGGCAAGGGCACACGGAGTGCCCAAGTCCTTCTCTCCCAAATCCCACCAAAGCAACTAATGCTAGGGAGGGAAATGAGAGGAAGAACGGAGATGAGAACACGAAGAACTCCAAGAACTAGATCCAAAGGGTTCCCCTCACAAAGAGGAGAAAGTGATTGGTGGAAATGTGGATCTAGATCTCCTCTCTCTTTTCCTCACAAAATAGCAAGAATCCATGGAGGGATTCTCGAAGAAGGTCAACAATGGGGGAAGAACACGAGCTCAAAGGATTAGGTTCATTGGGGAAGAAGACCCCCTTTTATAAGTGGGAAAAAATCGAACCGTTATGCTCAGAGCCTGCACCGAGCGGTACTACCGCTCCAAGGAGCGGTACTACCGCCTAGCGGTAGTAGCCCTTTGAACACAATAGCGAGGAGGCAAAAAGGCCAGATGAACCGTCGGAGCGATAGTACCGCTTGACCTCACGGTACTACCGCTAGGGGTAGCGGTACTACCGCTAAGGGTAGCGGTACTACTGCTTGCGAGCGGTACTAAAAAATTACATCCGTGCCTACCACCGCTAGACTTATGACGAGTTTTTGGTCCGAAGAGGAAGTAGGCCACAGAAGTAAAAAATTACATCCCCTCCAAGCGGTAGTACCGCTCCCATTTGCGGTAGTATCACTGCAGCCCTTTTGTGGACACCAAAACTAACACAGCTTTTGCAAACGGACTTTGAATTCAGCGAAACCAATTTTTTTGGAGAGCTAACGACATGGCCTAACACAATCTTGATAGAAATAACAATAAGAAGCAAATGAGAAAAGGTCCATAAGAAAATGGTGAGAAACCTTCCTCGAAAGAGACCGGTAAAATCTTCAACACCGAGGACGCAATAGAAGAAGTATGTGAACTCCGTTTTCGATGAACTCAAGCTTGTCAAGAAGATGACCATAAGCTCCAAATCTCACTAGAAGGAAACTAAACAAGAACCAAGAAATATGATGCAAGAATGCAATGGTTTGAGCTCTCTACGAATGATATGATGAAGCTACTCACTTGAGAGCCCCCCTTGATAGTACGACAATCAATCCTATAACCCGGTCTCCAAACTACCACCATGAGACCGGTAAATAGAGAACCTATCAAGGGAAAACCTTTGCCTTGCACAAAGTCCACTTGAGCTAGATGTAGACGATCTTGACTTCCTCAAGTTGGACCACATTTCTTGATTTCATTGGCTCGGTGAAGACTAGTAGATTTCTCCCCCATACTCCACTATGGGTGAGCCACTCTTCGTCATATCTTCACAAGTCCATTGTCACCACAATGAATGGCGAGCTTCAAGCACTTGATCTCTTCGTGATGCATCACTTGAACTTGCACACCACAACCTTGATTTGATGTCATCCTCCATTTGTTGTATGTGATCTTCCTCTTGACGCAAGCCCATGGAAGATAACCTAACCCCACATAGAACTCTCACAAAGACCATGGGTTAGTACACAAAGCATAATTGACAATGCTTACCATACCATGGGATCGCTTGATCCCTCTGGGTACATCTTCTACTCTTTGTGTGTTGATCAACTTGAAACACTCTCTATACTTAGTCTTGATCAACCTTGAATCTTTCCAACTCTATTCATTTGGATGATGTCTTGAAGGTAAACATGAATGATCACACACTTTTCTTATTCAAGACATGCTTGCAATAAGCTCAAAACTCACAAGACCAATCTTTGGATAATTCCTTAATAGCACCTTGGTCAACATAAACTCTCTTTGAAACCAACAAATGGACTCCAAGAAAAGCCTATGGACAAACTCTTCAAATATAACTCAAGGCAACCATTAGTCCATAAAGATTGCCATCAATTACCAAAACCAAACATGGGGGCACCGCATGTTCTTTCAATCTCCCCCGTTTTGGTAATTGATGTCAATGACTTTCAAGAGAGTTTATATAAGGAATTATGCATCATCATACCATGCAACAATAATGTATGCACATGAGATGCAAAAGCTTAGAGCATCTCCAGCCGTTGCGCCCCCAAGACGCGCCGAAAATCGCCGCTTGGGGGCGAGCCAGCGCTAATTTTGGCTTGGGTGCCAGTGCGCCCCCAGCCGCCGCCCCCCAGGTCGCCCCAGCCGCCGATATTGGCCCAGTTTTGGCGATTTCATCCCATTTTTGGCGCTGGATTGGCCCAATTTCCGATGCAACATGGCCCACCTCTCGACATGTTTCGGCGCCTATTGAAATAAAATCACAGAAGGAAGAATCTAGGTGCAAATAAAATCATCACAGAAAATCAAATAGTTCACCACATAGTTCTGCAAATTTATAGGAGGTTCATTAAGGACTTCTCCAAAATCTCCAGGCCTCTGACTAATCTCTTACAAAAATATACCCCTTTTGTCTTTGATGATGATTGTCTAGAAGCATTTGAAATACTTAAGAAAGCATTGATCTCTGCACCTATTGTCTAGCCTCCTGACTGGAATTTTCCCTTTGAGATTATGTGCGATGCTAGTGATTATGCTATAGGTGCTGTCTTAGGGCAAAGAGTTGATAAGAAATTGAATGTCATCCAGTATGCTAGTAAAACTCTAGATAGTGCTGATGGGCCTCGAACCCCTCGTTGGTTACCCCAAGTGGAAGGTGTAAGATGCAGTAAGTAGAAGTGTTTTCCCTAGCAAAGATGCCAAGGATCGAATCCCCAGAGACTCCTAGGTTCAACAAGTAGGTGTCAATTGCTAACGGCGCAATTAGCAATCAACGTGGACCTGCACACAGATACAAATAACTTTGCTCCCAACGAGTACAGAGAGGTTGTCAATCTCTCCGGCCTTGTAGTTCACAAAGGGTTAAAAGCAATATGATAGTAGTGATAGATAGTGTTTTGCAATAGTAAGTAAATAACGGGAAAATAAATAGTGGATGTGATCAATGATGGTAATATGGACCGGAGTCTCATGATGTTCACTAGTGATGTCTCTCTCCCAAAAGACGATAAAACAGCTATGTGAGGTAAACAAATTACAGCTGGGCAATTGGCAGGACCCACGAGTGCATACAAATGCTGATTACATTGCAAGAAAGGTTGAGGTTCAAAGCATGGGCGGTACGCCAAAGTAAGTAGACCGAAATCCATCAATATCTACTACTAATCATCCACCTTGAGATATCTATCCAGAACATCTCGCTGGTATTAAGTTGCGAGTCCCACCCATAGTGTAAACTCAATGCAACAGACAACTGCATTAAAAGAACTTTGCGTAAAGTAAACAATCATTGCACCCGTGGGCACAAGCACCGTTGTTTTCCCCCTTGTGGCAACAACACATCCCCTAGACTCATGTTTCTGTCACTCAAGCTAGTCATCGAGGGGCATGAACCCAGAATCGAGCATAACGTTCCCTCTTGGAGTCACTACCTATTACTCGGCCAAAGCAATAAATAACAACGGAGAACATGCAAGAATTACTTATGAACTAAAATATAAAAGAGGTGAATCAAATATATTACTCAAGATCAATCTGAACATAATCTCATAATCCATCGGATCCCAGCAAACTCAACATAGCAACAGCATAAGGATTACATAGGTGCCTCGATCATGTAGGGCAGCTCACGAGGACTAATTAGTGATGCACAAGAACGGGAGGAGAACATCACATAGCTACTGGTCATGGACTCATGGTCCAAGGGAGACTACTCACGAGTCATCCGGGAGGCGTCCATGGTGGTGGAGAAGCTCCCGGTGGTGATCCTCCCCTCCGGCAGGGTGCCGGGAAGAGTTCTCCTGGTGCTCCCGATCTTGGAAGCGGCGGCGGCGGCGGAACAGAGATGGGATCGCGAAAAGAAGTCATGTTTCGAGGGTTACGGAGGACCCTTTAAATATATGCCAAAGTAGGGCACCGGGGGGCTCTCGGGGGGCTGAGGCGCCCCCCCGGCGCGGCCCAGGGGGGGGGGCGCCCACAGGACGCCTGGAGCCCCTGTGCCCCCCCAGGTTGCCCTTCGGACGCAGTGTTGTTTCCGGTTCGCTGATTTTTTATATATTTTTTCTGGATTTTTCTGGGCAGTTCTCGAAACGTGAAAACCTGAAATACAAAAACAGCCGAAAACAGAAACTGGCACTGGGGTGCACTGGATTAGTAAGTTAGTCCAAATATGATAAAAAGTGTATGGAAGTGTATGAATATCATAGCAATATCACCCAAAAGTGGCATGGAGCAAGCAGAAATTATAGATACATTTTGGACATATCAAGTGCCCAGAAAAATTATGCCACTACTGAGAAAGAATTTTTAGCAGTTGTATTTGCTTGTGATAAGTTTAGACCTTATATTGTTGATTCTAAAGTAACTATTCACACTGATCATGCTGCCATTAAATACCTTATGGAAAAGAAAGATGCTAAACCTAGACTTATTAGATGGGTTCTCTTGCTGCAAGAGTTCGACTTGCATAATATTGATAGAAAGGGAGCTGAGAACCCCGTTGCAGATAACTAGTCTAGGCTAGAGAATATACTTGATGACCCACAACCTATTGATGATAGCTTCCCTGATGAACAATTAGCTGTCATAAATACTTCTCGTACTGCTAAATGGTATGCTGATTATGCTAATTATATTGTTGCTAAGTTTATACTTCCTAGCTTCACATACCAGCAAAAGAAAAAGTTCTTGTATGATTTGAGACATTATTTCTGGGATGACCCACGTCTTTATAAAGAAGGAGTAGCTGGTATTATTAGATGTTATGTACCTGAGCATGAACAGGAACAGATCCTACGCAAGTGCCACTCCGAAGCTTATGGAGGACACCATGCGGGAGATAGAACTGCACATAAGGTATTGCAATCCGGTTTTTATTGGCCTACTCTCTTCAAGGATGCCCGTAAGATTGTATTATCTTGTGATGAATGTCAAAGAATTGTGAATAACAGTAGATGTCAAGAAATGCCTATGAATTATTCACTTGTTATTGAACCATTTGATGTTTGGGGCTTTGTTTATATGGGACCGTTTCCTGCCTCTAATGGGTACACACATATTTTAGTTGCTGTTGATTATGTTACTAAGTGGGTAGAAGCTATTCCAACTAGTAGTGCTGATCATAACACCTCTATTAAGATGCTTAAAGAAGTTATTTTCCCGAGGTTTGGAGTCCCTAGATATCTCATGACTGATGGTGGTTCACACTTTATTCATGGTGCTTTGCGTAAGATGCTTGCAAAATATGATGTAAATCATAGAATTGCATCCTCTTATCACCCACAGACTAGTGGTAAAGTAGAACTAAGTAATAGAGAGTTGAAATTAATTTTGCAAAAGACAGTAAATAGGTCTAGGAAGAATTGGTCCAAGAAAATTGATGATGCATTATGGGTCTATAGAATTGCATACAAAAATCCTATGGGTATGTCTCCGTATAAGATGGTATATGGAAAAGCTTGTCACTTACCTCTTGAGCTAGAACATAAGTCATATTGGGCTATTAAAGAGCTCAATTATGATTTCAATCTTGCCGGTGAGAAGAGGTTATTTGACATTAGCTCTATTTATGAATGGAGAACCCAGGCTTACGAGAATGCCAAGATGATTAAAGAAAAAGTTAAAAGAGGCATGACAAAAGGATACAAAAGCGTGAGTTTAACGTAGGTGATTATGTCTTGTTATACAACTCTCGTCTAAGATTTTTTGCAGGAAAACTTATCTCTAAGTGGGAAGGACCTTACGTTATCGAGGAGGACTATCGTTCCGGTGCCATAAAAATCAACAACTTCGAAGGCACAAATTCGAAGGTGGTGAACTGTCAAAGAATCAAACATTATATCTCAGGTAATCCTATAGATGTTGAAACCAATGTTATTGAAACCTTAACCCCGGAGGAATACATAAGGGACACTTTCCTGAACGATTCAACCTCCGAAAAGGAAGTGGTATGTGATACGGTAAGTAAACCGACTCCAAAACAGTTCTAAAGGCAATTTTTCTCCTCTTTGAAATATTTAGAAAAATAGAAAAATATGTGGCAGTCCGAAAGAGACACGAGCCGTCCACGAGGGTGGAGGGCGCGCCCCACTCTCTGGGCGCGTCCCCTACCTCGTGGGCAGCTCGTGTGCCTCCCGGACTCCGATTTCTTGTATGTTACTCCTTTTGGTCGGTAAAAATTCATTATATATACTCCGGAAGGTTTTGACCTCTGTATTACGCAAAGATCCTCTGTTTTCATTCCGAGCTGCCGTTTTTGACAGATCTAGATCATCATGGCGTCCTCCAACATCCCCAAGGACAAGTTCTTCGAGAAGTTCATCAACCCCTACCTTGCGGAGGTGCTGCCTCACCCTCAAACCATGGAGTTGCATGAGGTGGTGCTGCACATCCGTGAAGTTGAGGGACCGAGGAGGACCGGAAGCATGGAGGAAAGACTCGAAGCAATGGTGCAGCAAGTTTTCAAGTTCTAAGGTATGGTGGAATGAGGACTCAACGCCAACCACATGATGTTCTCGGAGCTCGCCAATAACCTCAAGCTGGACTCAAGGATCTTCGGGGAAGCTATTTCCAATCTTCAAGAGAAGATCGATCACCTCCAAGCCCAGATCTATGACCTGCAAAACCAAAACTGTGAGTATGAATATAGATTCAAGAAGATGAATTTGGCTGCAGATTTGAATATCCCGGAGACTCAATCATCCTTCTACGATGGTGAGCTCATGCCTTGGAAGGTGGACAATAAGCCTACATCATCAACAACTCCATCATCACCACCACCGAAGAAGGAGACATAATCATTTGGGTATGGGCACTCCCCCTGGCAACTGCCAAGCTTGGGGGAGTGACCCCGGTATCGTATCACCATCACTCCTATCTTTACCGTTTTTCTTAGTTCGATCCTTTTGGTAGTCTCTTGATCTAGTAGAATAAAGTTAGCATGATTTAGTTGTGAGCTTTTGCTTTATGATCTCTATCCTTTGTAATCGAGTCCGTGAGCTATATAATAAAGATTAGTGTTGAGTCAAGGGCTTGATTTCCTGACTTTGGTCATGATAAAAAAGAAAGAAAACATGAAGAGTATCAAAGAGATCATATTGATCTTATGGAGAGTAATGACTTCACATATAAGAGTATGATAAATAAAAGTTGTTGGGAGTTGACAAACATAGTTTTGGTCATCATTGCAATTAATAGGAAGTAATAAAAGAAAAGAGGCTTCACATACAAATATACTATCTTGGACATCTTTTATGATTGTGAGCACTCATTAAAATATGACATGCTAAAGAGTTGATGTTGGACAAGGAAGACAACATAATGTGTTATGCTTTCCTATATATATGAAATAAAGTATATTGTCATGGATCATCCAACATGTTGAGCTTGCCTTTCCCCCTCATGCTAGCCAAAAATCCTCGCACTAAGTAGAGATACTACTTGTGCGTCCATACATCCTTAAACCCAGTTTTGCCATGAGAGTCCACCATACCTACCTATGGATTGAGAAAGATCCTTCCAAGTAAGTTGTCATGTTGCAAACTCGCTAAAATATGTATGATTTATTAGTGCGGAGGAAATTAGCTTTATACGATCTTGTGATATGGAAGTAATAAAAGCGACGGACTGCATAATAAAGGTCCTTATCACAAGTGGCAATATAAAGTGACGTTCTTCTGTGCTAAGACTTTGTGCATCCAACCATAAAAACACATTACAACCCCTGCTTCACTCCGCGAAGGGCCTATCTATTATTATTTCCTTATAAGAGTCAAGGTGAAATTCACCTTTCCTTTTTACATTTTATCCTTTGGCAAGCACATTGTGTTGGAAAGATCCTGACATATATACCCAATTGGATGTAAGTTTTCATGGTCTATTACAGTTGACATTACCCTTGGGGTAAAAGGTTGGGAGGCAACACCGTAAGCCCCTATCTTTCTCTGTGTCCGATTAAAACTCCATAAACATAAGTATTGCGTGAGTGTGAGCAATTGCTTCAATGACCGAGATCAAAGTTTGTTAGTTTTCAATGAAGTTTATGATTCATGCTTGATATTGTGGATGAATTGTTACTTTAGCATAAGAATCACATGTCAATATATATATGTTGCTGTTATGAGAATGATCATGATGCCCTCATGTCCCTATTTTATTTTTATCGACACCTCTATCTCTAAACATTTGGACATATTTTTTGATTTCGGCTTTCGCTTGAGGACAAGCAAGGTCTAAGCTTGGGGGAGTTGATACGTCCATTTTGTATCATGCTTATATGTTGATATTTATTGCATTATGGGCTGTTATTACACGTTATGTCACAATAGTTATGCTTTTCTCTCTCTTATTTTACAAGGTTTACATGAAGAGGGAGAAAGCCGACAGCTGGCATTCTGGGTTGGAAAAGGAGCAAACTCTGGAAACCTATTCTGCACAACTCCAAAAGCCCCAAAACTTCACAGAACTCCGTTTCAGAAAACATAAAAAATATCTGGTGAAAGAAGTTCACGAGGGGGCCACCTGCTGTCCAAGAGGGTGGGGGGCGCCCCCCTCTCTGGACGCGCCCCCTGTCTCGTGGCCCCTCGAAGGCCCCCCGATGCCCATCTTCTCCTACATGAGGTGTTTTGACCTGGAAAAAAAAATCATAAGGAGGCTTTCGGGACCAGACGCCGCCGTCTCGAGGCGGAAACCAATCTAGGGCTCCCGCAGAGCTGTTCTGCCAGGGATACTTCCCTCTAGGAGGGGGAAATCGTCACCGCCGTCATCATCAACAACTCTCCCATCTTGGGGAGGGCTATCTTCATCAACATCTTCACCAACACCATCTCCTCCCAAACCCTAGTTCATCTCTTATATCGAATCTTTGTACCCAAACGTCTGATTGGTACCCGTGGGTTGCTAGTAGTGTTGATTACTCCTTGTAGTTCATGCTAGTTGGTTTGCTTGGTGGAAGATCATATGTTCAGATCCATTATGCATATTAGTACCCCTCTGATCATGAACAATATTATGTCTTGTGAGTAGTTACTTTTGTTCCTGAGGACACGGGAGAAGTCTTGCTATTAGTAGTCATGTGAATTTGGTCTTCGTTCGATATTTTGATGAGATGTATGTTGTCTCTCCTCTAGTGGTGTCATGTGAACGTCGACTACATGACACTTCATCATTATTTGGGCCTAGAGGAAGGCATTGGGAAGTAATAAGTAGATGATGTGTTGCTAGAGTGACAGAACCTTAAACCCTATTTCATGCGTTCCTTCGTCAGGGGCTGATTTGGATCCACTTGTTTCACGCTATGGTTAGGTTTACCTTAATATTTCTTTTGTAGTTGCGGATGCTTGCATTAGAGGTTAATCATAAGTGGGAGGCTTGTCCAAGTAAGGAGATCACCCAGGCACCAGTCCACCCACATACCAAATTATCAAAGTACCGAACGCGAATCAGATGATCGTGATGAAAACTAGCTTGACGATAATTCCCATGTGTCCTCGGGAGCGCTTTCCTTTATATAAGAGTTTGTCCACGCTTGTCCTTTGCTAAAAAAAGGATTGGGCCACCTTGCTGCACCTTATTTATTTTTGCCTTTTATCACTTGCTACCAATTACCTTATCACAAAACTACCTGTTACCTATTATTTCAGTGCTTGCAGAAAATACCTTACTGAAAACTGCCTATCATTTCCTTCTGCTCCTCGTTGGGATCGACACTATTACTTATCGAAAGGACTACGATGGATCCCCTACACTTGTGGGTCATCGTACGATACTGGGGCACTCACCCAAGCTTGGCAGTTTCCAAGGGGAGTGCCCATACCCATATGATTATGTCTCCTTCTTTGGAAGTGGTGATGATGGAGTTGTTGATGTAGGCTTGCCGTCCATCTTCCAAGGCATGGGCTCACCATCGTAGAAGGATGATCGAGTCTTCAGGATGCTCAAATCTGCAGCCAAACTCATCTACTTGAATCTATATTCATACTCACAGTTTTGGTTTTGCAGGTCATAGATCTGGGCTTGGAGGTGTTCGATTTTCTCTTGAAGATTGGAGATAGCTTCCCCGAAGATCCTTGAGTCCAGCTTGAGGTTGTTGGCGAGCTCCGTGATCTTCATGTGGTTGGCGTTGAGTCCTCGCTCCACCATACCTTGGCACTTGAAAACTTGCTGGTCCATTGCTTCTAGCCTTGTCTCCACGCTTCCGGTCCTCCTTGGCCCCTCAACATCGCGGATGTGCAGCACCCCCTCATGCAACTCCATGATTTGAGGGTGATGCAGCACCTCCGCAAGGTAGGGGTTGATGAACTTCTCGAAGAACCTGTCCTTGGGGGTGTTGGAAGATGCCATGATGATCTAGATCTGTCAAAAACAATAGCTCGAAACGAAAATAGAGGATTTTTGCATGATACATAGGTAAAAACCTTCGGGGGGGGGGTATATATAATGAATTTTAATCGACCAAAAGGAGTAACATACAAGAAATCGGAGTCCGAGAGGCACACGAGGTGCCCACGAGGCAGGGGGTGCGCCCAGGGGAAGGGGGCGCGCTCTCCACCCTCGTGGACGGCTCGTGTCTCTTCCGGACTGACACTTATTTTTCTATTTTTCTAAATATTCCAAAATGGTGAAAATTTGCCTTTAGAACTGTTTTGGAGTCGGTTTACTTACAGTACCACATACCTGTTCCTTTTAGGAGCCTGAATCGTTCTAGAAAGTGTCCCTTATGTATTCCTCTGGGGTTACAGTTTCAATAACATTGGTTTCAACATTTATAGGGTTACCTGAGATATAATGTTTGATTCTTTGACCGTTCACCACCTTCGGATTTGTGCCTTCGAAGTTGTTGATTTTTATGGCACCGGAACGATAGACCTCCTCGATAACATAAGGACCCTCCCATTTAGAGAGAAGTTTTCCTGCATAAGGGGAGTTGTATAGCAAGACATAATCACCTATGTTGAACACACGCTTTTGTATCCTTTTGTCATGCCATCTTTTAACTTTTTCTTTAAACAGCTTGGCATTCTCATAGGCCTGGGTTCTCCATTCATCAAGAGAGCTAATGTCAAATAACCTCTTCTCACCGACAAGTTTGAAATAATAATTAATCTCTTTAATATCCCAATATGACTTATGTTCTAGCTCAAAAGGTAAGTGACATGCTTTTCCATAAACCATCTTATATGGAGACATACCCATAGGATTTTTGTATGTAGTTCTATAGGCCCATAATGCATCATCTAGTTTCTTAGACCAATTGTTTCTAGACCTATTAACTGTCATTTGCAAAATTAATTTCAGCTCTCTATTGCTTAATTCTACTTGACCACTAGTTTGTGGGTGATAAGGGGATGCAATTCTATGGTTAACATCATACTCAGCAAGCATTTTACGGAAAGCACCATGAATAAAGTGTGAACCACCATCAGTCATTAAGTATCTAGGGACTACAAACCTCGGCAAAATAACTTCTTTAAGCATCTTAACAGAGGTGTTGTAATCAGCACTACTAGTTGGAATAGCTTCTGCCCACTTAGTAACGTAATCAACAACAACAAATATATGTGTATACCCATTAGAGGAAGGGAACGATCCCATATATTCAAAGCCCCAAACAACAAATGGTTCAATAACAAGTGAATAGTTCATAGGCATTTCTTGACGTCTACTGGTATTACCAATTCTTTGACAATCATCACAAGATAAGACAAACTTACGGGCATACTTAAAGAGAGTAGGCCAATACAAACCAGATTGCAATACCTCATGTGCAGTCCTATCTCCAGCGTGGTGCCCTCCATAAGCTTTGGAGTGGCACTTGCGTAGGATCTATTCCTGTTCATGCTAAGGTACACAACGTCTAATAATACCATCTACTCCTTCTTTATAGAGATGTGGGTCATCCCAGAAGTAATGTCTCAAATCGTAGGAGAACTTTTTCTTTTGCTGGTATGTGAAGCTAGGAGGTATAAACTTAGCAACAATGTAATTAGCATAATCAACATACCATGGAGCAGTACGAGAAGTATTTATGACAGCTAATTGTTCATCAGGAAAGCTATCATCAATAGGTTGTGGGTCATCAATTATATTCTCTAGCCTAGACAAGTTGTCTGCAATGGGGTTCTCAACTCCCTTTCTATCAATAATGTGCAAGTCAAATTCTTGCAGCAAGAGAACCCATCTAATAAGTATAAGTTTAGCATCTTTATTTTCCATAAGGTATTTGATAGCAGCATGATCAGTGTGAATAGTTACTTTAGAATCGACAATATAAGGTCTAAACTTATCACAAGCAAATACAATTGCTAAAAATTCCTTCTCAGTAGTAGCATAATTTCTCTGGGCACTGTCTAGAGTTTTACTAGCATATTGGATAACATTCAATTTCTTATCAACTCTTTGCCCTAGAACAACACCTACAGCATAATCACTAGCATCGCACATAATCTCGAAGGGTAAATTCCAGTCAGGACGCTGGACAATAGGTGCAGAGATCAATGCTTTCTTAAGTATTTCAAATGCTTCTAGACAATCATTATCAAAGACAAAAGGAATATCTTTTTGTAAGAGATTAGTCAGAGGCCTGGAGAATTTGGAGAAGTCCTTGATGAACCTCCTATAAAACTCGGCATGACCAAGGAAACTTCGTATACCTTTAATGTCCTTGGGGCACGACATCTTTTCAATAGCATCAACTTTAGCTTTGTCAACTTCAATACCTCTTTCAGAAATTTTATGTCCCAAGACAATGCCTTCATTAACCATAAAGTGGTACTTCTCCCAATTCATGACAATATTAGTGTCTTCACATCTCTGCAAAATCGATCAAGGTTGCTCAAGCAATCATCAAAGAAGTTCCATAAACGGAGAAATCATCCATGTAAACCTCATCAATCTTTTCACAAAAATCAAAGAATATAGCCATCATGCATCTTTGAAAGGTAGCAGGTGCATTACATAAACCAAAAGGCATACGTCTATAAGCAAAGGTACCGAAAGGACAAGTAAAGGTGGTCTTTTCTTGATCGCCTTTTGACACAGGTATTTGAGAGAAACCAGAATAACCATCTAGAAAGCAAAAATGAGTATGTCTGGATAACCTTTCTAGCATTTGATCAATAAAAGGCAAAGGGTAATGATCTTTCTTAGTAGATTTATTTTATTTGCGGAAATCAATTACCATCCTATATCCTGTAACAATTCTTTGTGGGATCAATTCATCTTTATCATTAGGAACAACAATCATACCTCCCTTCATAGGGACACAATGGACAAGACTTACCCACTGGCTATCAGCAACTGGATAGATAATACCTGCCTCTAGAAGCTTTAGTATTTCCTTCCTTACCACTTCTTTCATCTTAGGATTTAACCGTCGTTGATGATCAATAACCGGTTTAGCGTTTTCTTCCAATTTTATCTTGTGTTGGCGTAAAGTGGGACTAATGCCCTTAAGATCATCTAGAGTATATCCAATAGCAGCATGGTGCTTCTTTAGAGTTTTCAATAATTTTTCTTCTTCCTGCTCTGATAGGTTAGCACTAATAATAACAGGATATATCTTCTTTTCATCAAGATAGACATACTTAAGATTATCAGGTAAAGGTTTAAGTTCAAACGCAGGATCACCCTTGGGTGGAGGAGGATCCCTTAGGATTTCAACAGGTAAGTTGTTTTTCAATACGGGTCCCTGATTAAAAAATATTTCATCTATTTCCCTTCTTTCATTCATATACATATCATTTTCATGGTCTAGCAAATATTGTTCTAAAGGATCATTAGGAGGCACAACAATAGAAGCAAGACCAATAATTTCATCCTTACTAGGTAATTCTTTGTCAAGGGGTTGCCTACGAAATTTAGCAAAGTTAAAATCATGAGACATATCCCCTAACCCAACAGTAACAATATCTTTCACACAATCTATCTTAGCATTAACAGTATTCAAGAAGGGTCTACCAAATATGATGGGACAAAAATCATCTTGTGGGGAACCAATAACAAGAAAATCAGCAGGGTATTTCACTTTCCCACACAAAACTTCGACATCTCTAACAATCCCAACTGGTGAAATAGTGTCTCTATTAGCAAGCTTAATAGTAACATCAATCCCTTCTAACTCAACAGGTGCAATATCATGCATAATTTCATCATATAAGGATATAGGTATTACACTTGCACTAGCACTAGCACTTATGTCACATAAACCATGATAGCAACGATCTCCTATTTTAACAGAGATAACAGGAAAGCCTATAACAGGTCTATGTTTATTCCTGACATCGAGTTTGGCTATTCTAGCAGCTTCCTCTTGGAGGTAACTAACATGTCCGTCTAAATTTTCTACCAAGAGATTGTAACACCACAAAAATTTAGCAATGTTTTATTAATTAAAATTTTGCCAGTTAATTAAAATTTTGTCGTATGCTAAATGTTCTTTTGGATTCCAGGAGAATTCTTGCTCTGATTTTTGTTGGAATGTTTGTCCCTAGTAAAAACTTTCCTTTTAATGATAGATCCTCTTATGCATACTTTAAAACTTTGCTTATATCAGCAGGTTTAATTATATGTTGGTCTCCACAATTTACTTCTCTACATAAATGATTAAACCTAGTTTTAAGGCCTCCTTTGAACTGCAACTACTTGATAAATTTATTTATAATTTCAACCAAAAATTGGAGGTGTCAAGTGATGCTATTAGATAACTTTTATGCAATAATATAGTTATTTCATTTAATATTTTGGGCTCCACAGCCTGTTTGCCAATCTGATTCAGTAGGCCACATTGCACTACAACTCCTTTAAATATTCCTTTGATGCTTCCACCAAAATTATGGGATGTTCATAGCAGTATGTTATTCATCTTTATGCAAAAACCCATCTTGGTCCTTTCAGAGTTTTGAGTGAAACAACCTCTTTTCCATTCTGGTTCAGTTTGATGATTTGCACTGCAACCCTAGGATATTTTGCTCCAGTGCCTTTGAACTTCCTCATGCTGGTAATACAACTTGCAAAACCCTTAAGTCCAGGAGAGTGGGCCAATTGGGATAGTTTTGGTTCATGGAACAATGCTCTGCATTTTTTGTCCAGAACTGAAGTCTTGCAAGACTTGCACTAACAAGTTCCTGCTTTTGATGAACTAACCTCACTATCTTCCTACTCATCTAAGGAGACATCCACCTGGTAAGTTTGGCCACCCCAAGAGCTTGCTAGATGCCCCTGGCATTTTGTCAAACACCCTGAGTGCATGACCATTTTTGGCTTAGCTTCTGGTTCATATTACGAACTTGATTCCCTGACTAGTCCAGCATGTCTCCCGGCTTTGTCATTGCCTGTAACCCCGCCCTACTGACCCCCTTGCCATTTGGGGCCCTTCAGCATGCCGTGGCATAACGCCGAGCACGTTGCGTGCGTGCTCTGGGCGCACCCAGAGCGCGCGTTTTGCACGTGCGTGCGCCCGAGACGCCACGTCGCGCCCCTGGCCCCAACCCACTCCCAAAGCCACACCCAGCCTTATCCACACTCGAGGAAACGCCAAACCGCGCCAGGGACTCCACAGTGCCGCCGTCAGGGCGCTCCAGGCGACACGCCGGCGAGCACAGCGGCTTTCTTCCACGGTCGGCGCCGCCCAAGCCACCCGCACTCGCCACCTGCCCCCTGGGACTACTCCAGCGCGTCAGCGAGCTTGTCCGCTAGCTCCCGTCGCCGCCACGTCCCCCTGCTGCAACAGAGCGACGGTCGCCGACGAGCTTATCCACTGCCGTCGCTGAACCGCCTCGACTCGTCTATTTAAGGGCGCCCGAGCCCCTCCGCAGCATCATACTCTCCCTAGGCACCTCACAGAGCAGCCCCGTGGCAGCCAATCGCCCCCGGGAAGCTCCCTTCTCCATCTCCGGTGAACACTGCCGCCGCCTCTGCCTCGAGCAATCCGACGCCACCAGGGCCTCCCCCGCCCTTCCAGCACCACCTTCGCCTTCCCCTCGACCCTGCGAAGCCACCCATCACCTCAAACAAGCTCGGGAGCCACCGTATAGCGATGCCCCATTTATGCCCGAAGCTCCCTCCGCCGCGAAGCTCGCCGCCGGCAACTCCCCTCGCCCCCTCCGACCAAACTACTACCGGAAGGACCGCGCCAACCCCGTGGATCCATTCCCGCACTCAGTGACCCCCGAAGAACCCTGGTTCGCCGGCGACGAAAGCCGGAGCCCCACTGCCGTTCGGACAGAGGAAGAGGAAGGGGGGAGAGACTAGTCAAACCTAACTAGTGGACCCCCTGGGCCCCACTGTCAGTGACCCAGCGCCACCACCGCGCGTTTTAAGTGGAGGCGCATTCTCCTAAGTACATATCCCCTAGCTCGAAGGCGTATTCTCTGCCGAATCGTTTTCTTTTTCTGTTTTAGTTTAAAAACCACAACTCCAAATGATTTGATTCTTTTTCTGTTGTTTCCCAAATATTGTCTAGTTTATTTTCCTATTTATATGAGAATTTTCCAGACAACCTTTTGGGGGTCTTCTAAGTCTATGTATTGATTTCCTTTTAAATTCTTTTAGGTTTTCGAAGAGGGAGAAAGCTTCCAAAATTCTTGGAATGCTTTTCTCCTCCCCTCTACTTGAAGGCAAGCATCTTGAACCCTGTGATAATACCATTTGTGTGTTGTTTGCTTTGACCCAAGAACTCCACCAATATGACATAATGAAGCATCATTATTTCATGTGGCAAACATACTCTTGCATATCATCATGAGGGAATAATCCTTTTCAATTTTGTATGTGACGTTGGTGACAGCCACTCCTCCTCATGCCACATTTGCCTGGTGATAGTTCGGATGGAGTCCGAAGGAAGGTGGTGTTCCGATGAACCAACCACGCGACTGACATCTCGTTGTGACAAAGATGTGCAGTGAGGCAACTTGTAGCATGAGGAGAGTAACCCTGTCAGGGAACTGTGAGATCATTGTG
Source organism: Secale cereale (assembly GCA_902687465.1). Classification (NCBI taxonomy): domain Eukaryota; kingdom Viridiplantae; phylum Streptophyta; class Magnoliopsida; order Poales; family Poaceae; genus Secale; species Secale cereale. Next base: position 829,167,683 of record LR738714.1, on the reverse strand, counting down.
GCACTAATCGTGCAGAGAGTTTATAACCTCCTGAGTCGACCATAGATCGAGTCTTGCTCCGGTAACCCCCATACTTGTTTCGTGCTACCACGTGTACCTGCTACAGGTAGGGTACGGTTTAGTAAATTTGTCGATCCCTGTCCTATCACACACCGTATAGAGAGGCCACAGTGGAAGATACCGGCTGCATCCGGTAGGCAGGCCACCTGGTCCGGGGGCATGGGTGTTTCGGTTGTAGCCGAAGGGGATAGCTTCCCCAGTTTTTCGCGCGCGTTATAAATTGTGGTGATCCCATGCTAGTCGAGGTTGTGGCCTCCCCACTTAGAGTTTGGCTTAACTAGTGTCGTGGGTGATTCCAGACATCGGTAAGTTAAGCTGGTGTGTGCAGTCAGGTGCATCTTCAGATTAAATGACCGTAGGCGGAATTAGTCCAGAGGGGCTATAGAAAATCCGCTATCCGTGGGTAAAGAGTACACCCTCTGCAGAGATATAGAACCTATTTGAATAGCTGTGTCCATGGTTAAGGACTACAGTCTGGGATGGGTCAGGTGTCGGTCTTAGTGTCGGTCTTCGGAGGAGAAACATTTAAGCCAGAAATTTATTTATGACCCGTGACAGGTAATGATTGGGATTTATCTCTATTGTCGACTAACCGTTCAAATTACTTGAGACAGCGAGTATCCGCAGGACGGTTCTACCTCCCGGATATTCCCTGTTATTTTTTTTCTTTATTTATAAGCCCTTTCTGTGATGTCGCTCAGACGTCCGACTGTGGCATTTCTCTTCATTTATAAGCCCTTTTTGTGATGTCGCTCAGACGTCCGACTGTGGCATTTCTCTTTATTTATAAGCCCTTTCTGTGATGTCGCGCAGACGTCCGACTGTGGCATTGCTCTTTATTTATATGCCCTTTATGTGATGTCGCTCAGACGTCCAACTGCGGCATTCTTGTCCTTTATTTTCCATTACCTATAAGCCCTTTCTGTGGTGTCGCTCAGACGCCCGACTGTGGCATGCCTGTTATTTATTTCATTACTACTTTCTGTTTGCATATGCCCCTTTTACTCGAACGTCATGTTTTTAGTTATATCCTATGGCATCATTATTATCAAAATGATCCTAAATCATCCTCGAGCATGTTTATGTCTCACCTATGTTCATAATGTTTGCGAGTACATTCAAAGTACTCACTGGCTTGTCCCTGGCTATTGTCTTGGCCAGATTCCTTGCGCGGGAAGGAACGACGTGACGCTACCCCAGAGCCTACCCTATTGGGATAGAAGCCCCGCGAAGATAGGAGTTATCCCGGTCAGCTGTTCCCGTGGGAAATGGAGTCCCACAGACGCCAACGTATCGCAACCGCTTCCGCCATCATCCACTAGAAAACCCCGTGTTGTACTTATAGACCAGAATGGTCTTGTACTACATATTTGTACCTTTGCCTGGAGTTTTTTAGTATCAAGAGGTGACTCATCAGCTAACAGTAATCCTGGGGCTGGTGAGCACAAGGTCCGCCTTTGGGAAAATTACATCCCGAAATGCCGGTCCTGACAACCTTGGTATCAGAGCCAGGCTGACCGTTGGCTAATGCTATCTTAGCCAGGTCCAAAAATCCGGATTTACCACCCACCAGACCATATTCCAACCCCAGCCAAGCTTCTCGCGTAAGATACCCATACAGTGGACCGACGCCTTTGGCAGTCGATGCCCAACCTACCAGCCTAGCTTATCAATTGCGGGCCAGTAATCGACTCCTAAACAGTCCCGCCTCCACAAGCGTGCGAAGGAAGACTCCGCAAGCGTGCGAAGGAAGCTTCCGCAAGCGTGCGAAGGAAGACTCCGCAAGCGTGCAGAGGAAGACTCCGTTCTTTCCTATAAATAGGGCACGCTAGCCCCCAAACCAAGCACCACACAATCTCCACCCCCATACCGAGCCGAATGCCAGGACCCATCGTCCACAATGAAACCATAGCAACCAACCTTGGAGATTTTGTGACCGTGCTCGCAAACCTCACCTGTCGTGCTTTTGCAATGGAAGAGCCCCCAGAATACGTGGTGTACCAAGACACTATGGGTGGTGAAAGCCGTCAATTCTGGGCCACTGTGCACATCTACGGTAGGGGTCTGACGCCAGAACGCCCCTACAGGTTCATAGGAAGAACAACTTCCTTTGAGCCGCAAGCCATCCAACTAGCCGCTCGGGAGGCTATAGTTCAACTCAGGCACCTGTCGCCCAGAGTTAACTGTCGCTCATTCTACTACTACCCCAGTCGTAATGGGTACGGTAGGCCTCCCCGAGTTGCGAGCGGAGAGCACGAGACGGATCCTGCATTATTGCATCTAGTACGCTATGTTAGCGTACTCGAGGAACTGTTCGATCAAATCACCCTGGATCTAATCGCAGCTTGTGGAGAACTGCTTTGCCGGGCCCCAGCTAGAGGACGAGGCGAGTCCGGCACCGACAACCCAATCGTGCTGTTCGGACAACCAATCGAGTCCCCATGGCCTGCCGCAGTCATTGACCAGAATGCCTTGGTAACCCCAGAAGTGATGCGTCGCCTGTTTGGCGCGCGCTCCAACGGGATTGTGGCCAACAATCCTCGCGAGGGTCATCATCCCTGCCCCGACCCTGCACCCCCTCAGCCACCGCCAGCCAACCCCAATGATGAAGCTCCCGGAGAAGCTTCAGCACCCACAAGGCAAGGCCGCTTGGATATAAACGAGGTTGATTAAATCACCCGAGTAGTACCAAGCTTTATTTTTCCCATGGTCATGTAACTTGTATGTCTATATGTATGTACAGCTTATTGTGCACCCTTTTAGCACTCGTGCGCCGTTGTGACAGTGTGCATATGCCTTTTGTTCCTTTTCTCAGGTGTGACTTCCAAAGCACCTTGCCGATAACCCCTACAACGAACACGTCTTTTTACAAGACGTGAGTATCTGTAGATTTGACCTCGACTCCCATAAAGCAAAACCGGCGATATCGATACCCTCTCCATAACCCTGCAAGCCAGCCAGGCCGCTATATATAGGCCACACCATGAACTTGCCAAGCATCTCTCACCCGATGCTCTCCCCTCACAGCCATTGCCTTCGCCATGCCGATCCCTAGCATTTATCTGAGAACCCCTGAGGCATCCCCGGGTAGTTTCGTGAAGATATTGTGGGATTTTACCTGCAGTACCATGAGTGCTACCCGTCCACCCCAGTATGAACTGCTGAAAGCAAGGATCACACCATCCACCTCGAAATATTGGGCAGTGGTACACATCCCACCCTCCAACCCAAACCAAGACCCCACAGAGGTTTCCTTCATGGGGAAATCCATGCCAACTCCCCAGATGGCCATAGAGGCTGCCGCCTGCAAAGCGATTGCTCGCCTGCGATTCGCGGTGCCCTATGCCAGCGAGAGAGGATATTACTACTTTCCAAGCCGCGCAGCACCCGGAGAAGCATCATCTTTTCCTGGTGGGCGTATTGAGAGAGATCCGGTTCTAGCCAACCTTACGCAGTATGTGATCGCGCAAGAACGTCTGAACCAGCGGATAATGGGTTATCTCCAGAGCCTCGCCGATTTAAATCCTCGGATCGCCATCGGCAGACCATTGAGGCCCGCGCAGGAGAAGCACATTCACCGACTGGTCAACCCACTACCACCGATAGAAGAAGAGTGTCCCCCAGCACCAGAGACCTTTTCCCAGGACCTTGTTCATTTACCATTTATATTTTAGACGTAACTACCCCGTGAGTGTATCCGTACCTTTTTTCGTTTATAATCTGTGTAGCGCAGCGTGTGTTTAGTAAATACTTTCCTGTGTGATTGCATCTGGTCCATCTGCATAATATAGAATTTTTTTCATCGCGCAACATCACAACGACGTTAATACAACTCCATCCACTCCACACAGTGCACTAAGTTGTTAATCCGCCTGCAATTGCTCCATCAAACAGCTTCTTGCACACCACAGTTTCGTGAAAAGAAACTCGTGGGGATTGATTTGAGCACTGAGTACCTACCGCCCGCTAACCACCGCTAGCCCTGCCACCCTCACCTAATCCCCGTGATGGCCGCCGCCGCGGAGAGCTAGCACCCGAGCCGCCGCATCACGACAATCATCGAGGATCATCGCACACAAGACCACCGATACCCCCAGCAATGCCGCCAACCCTATGCTCATGAGGACCATGCACCAGTCCGGCATCACCTCCGCCATTCGAGCCTCGACCCGAGCTCCTGCAAACACAAATGGAGGAGAAGAAAGAAAGGAGAAGAAGGAGAGGCCAGGTGAGAGGAAGAAGAAGCAGCACCTCGGCCGTTTTATAGCTCGAGATCGGTGTATGGTGGGCGTTGTCCACCAGCACCGCTCGTCGCTCAACCGCCGGTTGTCGGTGTACTAAAGTAGGGGTACCTTAGTATCCCGACTTGTGCACGGGCAGTAGCAGCGTCCCGTGGTCGGGCTCGCCACGCGCCCGCCAAGGCCTGCTCTGGATCCTTTAGAGCCATTCAAGAACAAAGTATTCAAGTTAAAGAAACAAGGCCCCGGCAAGAGGAGCTTGCCGGGAAGGCCGTACCAGGCTCAAGACTACCCCTTTGGCACAAGGCCCTGGCAAGAGGAGCTTGTCAGGAAGGCCAAACATGGCATTTCAGAAGACTTGCCGTGGCGCATCGCACGCCCCGGCAAGGCCCGGAGAGCGACAAGCTTCCGGGCGCGGCAAGGTAGCAACCTCTTGCCGCGGCAAGCTCCCACTACGTGCCCACGCTCCAGCTCATCCGGCCACGCGTCGCCCTGGGGCCCTTCCAAGTGCACGTGGCGGAAGGCTGTGCAGCCTGGGGTACACCGTGGCGAGCCGCGATGACGAGGCCACCTTCGTGGCGAACGGAGACGCCCTAACGGAGACTTTTTGCACTATTTGGGGGCGACGGCGACGGGCATTCAATGCCCTTGTCCCTTGCCGTAAGGGTTAGGTATAGACCACTGTACATACACTGTTCCAACTACCACCATTTTTACGCTTTTACCCTTATCTACATTGCCACCTGTCGGTGACCCCTTCGACCTATAAAAGGAGGCCCATGCGCAACGTAGAGGAGGTTCCGATGCTTGATCACTCTCACGCTCGGTGTAGCTAGCAACCAGCTCTGTAGCTCTTCGTGCTCCCGAGCCAAGAACACAATACAACCAAGGCAAGAGTAGGATTTTACGCATCCGTGCGGCCCGAACCTGGGTAAACTGCCCGCGTGCTCGCCCCGATCTGCTCTTCGTGCTCCCTCCGCTCCCTTGCCGTACCAAAAAGGGGCTCCGGTCCCATAGGTGTTCGTGGGCGATCAGTTTCCCCGACATCTTTGGCGCGCCAGGTAGGGGGCGTCGAGGTTGTGCGAACCTGATCCGGCGTTCACGCGGGCGCAACCTTCAGCAACTTCATCAACTTCGTTAACTTCATCGACATGCCGCCGAAGAAGAAAGCTTCGGAAGTAGGAGGCCCGTCCGCGTCGATCCCACCACCACCAGAACCAACGGTTGGTGGGGTAGACGCTGGCGGAAGGACGGACGCCGGCGAGGAAACTCACGGCGCCGCCAAGTCCAAGGACAAGACGGACGACCGAGCGCACTACAAGACCTCGGCGTCCGTGCACGCACCGCGCCCCTCTCAGGACGTGCCGGAATGGCAACGGTGTGGTACGCAGGGTACCATCCGCTTGCTGGGTCAAGGACAAGTTGGCGTGTCGCGGGACGCTCAAGGCCAACGTGCTGGCACGAGCAAGGCGCGGTCGCCGGGGCGAGACCCTGCTCCTTCTAACGCAGTTAGAAGTCCGAGTTTATCTCGCTCCTCGCACCGCTCGCCACCGCTCCCCTCCACTCCAGCAGAAGCTCTAGCTAGAGCTCAGCTACTCCTCGATTTCCCTCCAGCGGCAGACAAGGCCGAAGACTGGAGGGCCACCATCCAAAGCCTCATCGCCTTCGCCAACAACGATACGCCGCAGCAGCCGGCGACGTCACGGCCGCGGCAAGTCAGCCAGGCGCGGGCTGATGGAGACAAGACCGCCGGGGACAAGACCGCCGGGGGTGCAACTACCGTGCACTCCCCGGCCCGAAGGCCAAAGTCGCCGACTCGCCGGATCAACGTCGACGACGACTCCACGGCGTCGTCGGATCCACGAGCTCGCCGCGACCAATGCCAAGTCCTCGATGACAGACGACAAGAAGACGCTCGAACCCGCATCGAGCGTTGAAGAGAAGCGCGATGGCAGTCCGACCAGCGCGCTGGGACCGCTGTCGACGTGCACGCGCCCGGAGAACAGGGCGACTTGCCGTATGCGGCAGGTTGCCCTGCGTTCACCCGCGAGCTGCGGCAGGTCCAGTGGCCCAGCATGAAGAACTTCAAGCCCGACGTACCCGAGAAGTACGACGGCAAGACCCATCCCTCAGAGTTCCTCAGCATCTACACCATCGCGGTGCAGGCTGCCGGGGGATGCGACGAGAAGATATTAGCGAACTACTTCCCGCTCGTGCTCAAGCCGAACGTCAGATATTGGCTAATGCACTTGCCGGAGAACTCCATCTCTTCCTGGGCCGACCTGTGCCATCAGTTTGTCGGCGCCTTTACGGGCGGCCACAAGCCCCATGGCCAGGAGAGCGACCTGCATATACTTGCCCAGAAGGAAGGAGATTCCCTGCGAAAGTACATCCAAAGATTCAGCCGCGTCCAGCACAACATCCCGGATGTCCACCCTGCCGCGGTTATTAGCGCGTTCCACCAGAACGTGCGTAACCGCCGCATGAGGGAGGAAATGGCGATGTGCAAGATACGAGACGTCAGCGAGCTTTATGCCCTGGCCGACAAGTGCGCGCGCGCTGAAGAGGGGAGGAGACTCCCCGGAGAGGATGCTGGAGCAGGGGGAACAGACAGTGAGGATGCCGCCCCGGCAAGGAAGAACCGGAGGCGGAACAACAAAAAGAAGAAGAACAAGGAAGTACTGGCCGTCGAGCAGTCCGGCAAGGAGGCAGGCGCCAAGAAAGCTCAGGTTGGTGGCTCCGGCAAGGAAGCCACCACTGTAGCGGCCACCGACAAGCATGACGGCTCATACAAGCAGTACTGCAAGATCCACCGCAACAAGGGCCACGATCTCCAGAACTGCAAAAGGGTCGAGTATCTCGTTGAACAGCAGAAGGCTGAGTACGAGCGACGCGACAAAGAGAAGGCCCAGGGAGGCGGAGGAGAGTCCGGCAAGAAGCGGCCGTTCAATGGCCGGGGAGGACGCCGCGGCAAGGCCAAGCAGCGGCAAGGAGATAGACCTCCCCGCGGCCGCGACAAGGACGAAGACGAAGACGACGATGAAGACATGGACGATGGAGACAACAGCGAGCAGGAGTTCCAGAAGGCTACAGAGGTTCTGTGCATCGATGGAGGTGCCTCTCTGCATACTTCCCACCGCCAACTAAAGCAATGGGTGCGGGAAGTTAATGCAGCAGAGCCACCCGTCGAGTCGCGCAAACTCCTGAAGTGGTCCAGCACGCCCATCATCTTCGACATTGAGGATCACCCTGACCGCACAACTGCGGTCGGGTGCTTGCCGATGTTGGTTTCACCAACCATCCGCAAGCTCAAGGTCACCAAGATGCTGGTTGACGGCCGGGCCGGCCTGAACCTGATCTCCTCTGCTGTAGTCCGAAAGCTACAGATCCCCGACAGCGAGCTCGAGGAAACCGGAACTTTCCAAGGAATTAACCCGGGAAGGAGCAAGCCGAAGGGGAAGATCACACTGCCAGTAACCTTTGGCGGAGAGCTGAATTTCAGAACTGAGAGGATCACCTTTCACGTTGCCGATATCCCATTGCCATACAATGGGATACTTGACCGTCCAGCGCTCGCCAAGTTCATGGCAGCCTCTCATTACGCTTACAACATGCTCAAGATGCCGGGCCCGATAAGCGTCATCTCTGTTCCCGGCGACAAGAAGGACGCGCTTATCTGCGCCGACAAGATTTACCGGGACGCAGCAGCCGCAACAGATAGCGAAACACTTGCCGCTGAAGCTCCCGGGGGGAAGAACAAGACCAAGTCCGGCAAGAGCTCTGGAGCCCACTCCGGCAAACGCACCTCTTCGGAGTGCTGCGGTGCCGTCGAGGACGCACCATCGAGCTCCACCGGCAAGTGCAAGAAGGGAATGGCAGCTCCACCTGCAACCAAGAAGGTGTCCGCCAAGGAGGACGGCACTGGTGGTACTTTCACCATCAGTGCCACGCTCAATTCTAAATAGGAAAGCGCGCTCGTTGCTTTCCTGTGGGCGAATGTCGATGTGTTTGCATGGCGACCGTCTGACATCCCCGGTGTTCCCAGGAAAGTAACTGAGCACAAGCTTGCCATTTGTCCTCATGCGCGGCCCGTCAAGCAGAAGGTCAGGAAGCAAGCAGTGGAGCGCCAAGAGTTTATCGCGGAGGAAATCAAGAAGCTGGAAGCAGCAGGCCTTGTTAGAGGTGTACTCCATCCCACGTGGCTGGCCAACCCTGTTGTCGTGCGCAAAGCTAATGGGAAGTGGAGGCTTTGTATAGACTTCACTAATGTGAATAAAGCTTGTCCCAAAGATCCATTTCCCTTGCCGCGCATTGACCAGATCGTTGACTCCACGGCTGGGTGCGAGTTGCTTTCATTCCTTGATGCATACTCCGGGTACCACCAGATATTTATGGCAGAAGAAGACGAAGAGAAGACCGCGTTCATTACTCCATGTGGCACTTACTGTTTCATACGCATGCCCTTCGGATTGAAGAATGCGGGTTCAACATTGGCAAGGGTGGTCCACACTGCTTTTGAACCACAGATACACAGGAATGTGGAAGCATACATGGATGATATAGTGGTCAAGAGCAAGGACAAGGATACCCTGATTCAAGACCTAGATGAAACTTTTGCGAATCTGCGCAAGATACAGCTCAAGCTTAACCCCGAGAAGTGTGTGTTCAGAGTCCCCTCCGGCAAGCTTCTCGGGTTCTTTGTATCCCAGAGGGGGATTGAAGCCAATCCTGACAAGATCAAAGCCATCGAGCAGATCCAAGCTCCAAAGCACGTCAAGGATGTACGAAGGCTTGCCGGCTGCGTGGCTGCCCTTAGCAGGTTCATTTCTAAGTCCGCAGAACGCGCCCTGCCATTTTTAAAAATCTTGGAAAAGGCGGGTCCAATGAGATGGACTCCAGAAGAGGAGGCAGCGCTGCAGGACTTGAAAGGATACCTGTCCTCCACTCCAATACTTGTCGCACCTAGGCCACAAGAGAAGTTGCTGCTGTACTTAGCAGCAACCAATCAAGTGGTTAGTGCTGCATTGGTAGCGGAAAGGGAGGCAGATGAGGAACCCACAGCCCCGACAAGCACATCCAGCGACAAGCAGGGGGCTTCCCCGACAAGCTCTAGCCCCGACAAGGATGAGTCTTCGCAGATGCAAGAAGAAGTGCGGAAGAAGATGGTGCAGCGCCCGGTCTATTTTGTCAGTTCCCTCTTGCAGGGGGCTAGGTCAAGATACTCTGGGGTGCATTAGTTGCTTTTCGGCCTCCTCATGGCCTCGAGAAAGCTGCGCCACTACTTCCAAGCACACGAGATAACAGTGGTCACTCGCTTTCCGCTGAAGAGGATATTGCAAAATCCGGAAGCAACAGGTAGGATTGTCGAGTGGGCACTGGAGCTGTCAAGCTTTGGTCTTAAGTTTGAAAGTACTTCAACTATCCAGAGCAGAGCATTGGCAGAGTTCATAGCAGAATGGACACCAACGCCGGACAAAGAGATTCCAGAGACAAGCGTCCCCGTCAAAGAAGCGAGTAAAGAATGGGTAATGTACTTCGATGGAGCGTTCTCGCTGCAAGGCGCCGGTGCTGGTGTGTTGCTTGTCGCACCCACCGGAGAACACCTCAAGTACGTTGTCCAAATGCACTTTCCCAAGGAGCAAGCGACAAACAACACTGCAGAGTATGAAGGTTTGCTTGCCGGCCTCAGAATTGCAGCAGAACTTGGGATCAAGAAGCTGATTGTGCGGGGAGATTCGCAGTTGGTTGTTCGTCAAGTGAACAAGAGCTACCAGAGCCCACTGATGGAAGCTTACGTCGACGAAGTGAGGAAACTTGAAGAACACTTTGAAGGCTTGCAGATGGAGCACGTTCCAAGAGCTCAAAATGACGTCGCAGATGGCCTGTCAAAGTGTGCTGCACTAAAGCTACCTGTGGAACCAGGGATCTTTGTGCTCAAGCTAACTCAACAATCCGTTACACCGTCAGTTGGGCAAAGCAAGAAGAGAAAGTTGGTCTCCGGTGACTACTTGCCGGCGGACCTCCCTGAAGTCGCCGCCAAGGTCCCCAAGATCGACGCCCAAGTTGCTGAGGAACAGTCTGCTCCTGCGGACCCAAGGGTTTGTGCAGTTGAAGCAGACGTTCCCGACAAGTCTTGTCCCGGCAAGCTTGCCGGGGAACGTCCAGCTCCGGCCGAGCCGCAGGTTCTTGCCGTAGAAGCTGACGTTCCCGCAACAACAATGATACCTTTAGTCCTTGTTGTTGAGCCTCAGGCTCCAGCATGGGCACAACAAATTGTCCGTTTTCTTCAAACTAGAGAACTTCCCGAAGAGCCAGAAGAGGCAGAGAGAATAACGAGGCAGTCAAGTATGTACCAGTTCGTCGGCAATGAACTGTACAGAAGAAGACTCAATGGTGTTTGATTGAAGTGCATTCCCCGGGAAGATGGGCAGAAGCTGTTGGCAGAGATACATGGAGGCATATGTGGCCACCACATTGGCGCAAGAGCACTTGCCGGCAAGGCGTTCCGGCAAGGTTTCTTTTGGCCAGAAGCCCTCCAAGATGCAACTGCACAAGTAACCAAGTGTGAAGCGTGCCAGTTCCATGCCAAGCAAATACATCAGCCAGCTCAGGATCTCTAGACGATCCCTTTGTCCTGGCCTTTTTCGGTCTGGGGGCTCGATATCCTCGGCCACTTTCCCCGCGCAGTCGGGGGCTTTGAGTACTTGTACGTCACCATCGACAAGTTCACAAAGTGGCCGGAAGTGGAACCAGTGAGAAAGGTGACCGCACAGTCAGCAGTCAAGTTCTTCAGGTCAATTGTTTGCCGTTTTGGAATCCCTAACAGGATCATCACCGAAAACGGCACACAATTCACGAGTCGCACCGTCATGCAATACGTCCAAGACCTTGGCGCCAAGGTCTGCTTGGCTTCTGTTGCTCACCCGAGGAGCAACGGTCAAGCGGAGAGGGCAAACGCTGAAGTGCTGCGCGGGCTCAAGACAAGAACTTTCGACAGGCTCCACAAGTGCGGAAGAAATTGGATTGAGGAGTTGCCGACGGCTCTTTGGTCAATCAGAACGACACCAAATCGAGCAACCGGACAGACACCCTTTGCTCTTGTCTATGGAGCGGAGGCAGTTCTCCCCACGGAACTCGTATACGGATCGCCTCGAGTGCTCGCTTACGATGAGCTCGAGCAAGAGCAGCTGCGACAAGATGACGCACTGCTCCTCGAGGAGGAACGTCTTCACGCTGCTGTAAGAGCTGCTCGATACCAGCAAGCTTTGCGCCGCTACCATAGCCGCAAAGTTAAGGCCAGAAGTCTCGAGGAAGGCGACCTTGTTCTTTGGCACGTTCAGTCCGCCAAGAATTCCAACAAGTTGACGCCGAAGTGGGAAGGCCCTTATCGGGTGAGACAAGTTACAAGGCCCGGCGCTGTCCGCCTTGAGACCGAAGAGGGCTTACCGGTGAGCAACTCCTGGAACATTGAGCAACTTCGCAAGTTTCACCCATAAGGCGCGGTTGCCGTGATCCGTTCCGGCAACCACCTTTTGTACAAGTCTTGCCGCTGTTGCATGTAAACCTTTGTACAAAGCCGGGCGCAGACCCCGTGCATCAGTAAAGCTTTTGTGCCTTGCACAACTTGTTGTTTCATGCATTTTCCTTTTTTACTTGCATGTATTGTATAACACCTCGTGTAGCACACCCCTCCGGTAAGCAATAACGAGCCGCAAGGCTCCATATCTATGTTTCCTCCCTTTCTCTTTTCTCTCAAGCAGAAGAAGGATTCCTCACGCACAAGTTTGCCGGGGGGGAAGGAGACAGTGGTATGGACCAAGTGCCGTTCAAGAAAGCCTCGCCTTGCCGGGAAGGAGACCATACACAAAAGCTAAGTTACCAAAGTTTGAGCATTCAAATTTTTAAATTTTTAAGTTATCTTCCTTGAATGACCACACTCTATATGGAAAACCTATGCGCGGGGGAACCTACCCGTGGCTAGCCGCGCCCTTACTTTGTTTCGAGCACGCTCAACGGCTTAAGTGTGCTGCGACAAGTGTCGCGCCCTTACTTCGTTTTCGAGTTCGCTCAACAATCTAAGTGTGATGCGATTAGCTGCGGCAAGGTTTCTTGCCGGTAGAGGCATTGCCAGCAGGCTGCTGAAGTTCCGCACTCAGCGCTCGCGGCAAGGGCCCCTTTGCCGGCAAGTTCCCTAAAAGCGTAGGGTAAAAGCATACAAAGTAAAGAAGTCAAGTAAAGGAAATAACACTGCATTAACTACCCAAAATAAAGTTATATTACAAGATGACTTGTCGCTGTTCTAATAAACTACTGTCCATAACGTGATTGGCAGCGACAAGAGAAGCAGAAAGGAAGACAGTCTAGTCCACGCGGTCGCCGTCGACCCTCCTGATCTTGCCCACCTTGGCCACGATGGGGGCGACAAGAGCCTTCAGCGCTTCCTGGTCGGCGTCGGGCGGCAAGGTCCTGAGGACGTTCTCAAGATTGATTCCGGGGTTGCGGTAGACTATCTTCGTCAGCACTCTCTCCACAACTCCCGTGTAAAGCCTGCGCGCCTCGTTCGCCAGCTGCGTGGGGATCCTCTCCCGGAGCTGCTCAAGGGCCGGCGCCACTCCCCTCAAGAATAAGCTCAGCTTGGCGCTGTGAGGGAGGTTCGCGTCGGGGGAGTACCCGAGGTGCTCTGTCCCCAGCCCCGCCAACTCTCTGTCGATGTCAGCGGCGGCGGTGACAAGCTCCTCGGTCCACTGCTCCAACGTCTGCCTGAAGTTGTTTTGCGTGAGGGCGGCGCTGTCCAGCAGTGCCCTCTTAGCCCGGAGGTCCTCCTTCAGCTTTGTCTCCCGGTTCCTGGCGCTGTCGAGCGATGCAGTGAGGGTGGACATCTTCAATTCTATGTCCGCAACAGAGTCCCTTGCGACGGCGAGCTCCTTGCCCTTGTCGGAGAGACGGACCTGCAGCTCCGAGTGGCTGTGGGCGTCTTTCTCCCTCTCCAACGTGAGCGCGGCAACCTTCTCCTCGCTCGTCTTCAAGTTGATCTCCAACTATGCCACCCTCGCCTCCAAGTCTCTCTTGGCGGTCTCTGCAGCTGCAGCGGCGTCCCTCGCTTCCTGCAGAGCCCCGCCAATGGACTGCTCGCGCGCGGCAAGGTCGTCCTCGTGGCTGTCGAGGTCGACCTTCCGCTGCGTTAGCTCTCCTTCCCGCCGGGACAGCTCGTCGGTGGCGAGTCGTTGCTACTCCTCCGCTTCAGCCTTCTCGAGGATGAACGCTTGGTGCGCCTCGACGAGCTCCTCCCGCTCCTCCGCCAAGGATCGGAGGGCCGCCTGGTTGGCGGCGCAGAGCTCCTCGGCGCGCTTCTCCAAATCAACGCCTGCCTTGGCAGCCAGAGCCTCTCGGGAGTCCAGCTTAGCCTGCCTGGCACGGTACAGGGCCAGAAGCTGGCGCAGAAGCTGCTCCTCCTCGGGCTTGTTGCTGCTGCCGGGCGCTTCGACAAACTTCTGCCCCACGGAGGCGAGGACTTCCCCATCGAAGACCTCCCCCTCCGCGGGCGCCCTTGACGAAGAAGCCCACGGAAGTTGGATGAAAACCCCGTTTCCGGCCTCCAAGTAAGCGCCAGTTCCGGCCGTGGCGGCGGCAGGGTCGGCGGTCGACGCAGCGTCAAACGCTCCAATGGCCTCAGGGCCGTTAGTGCGACCGCCGGTCCCCTCCTCAGCCGCCGCGTCGGCGTCCCCGGTTGCCTCTTCGACGGCGGGCTCCTCGGTGCCGACCGCCTCTTCGGTAGTCGCGGCATCACCAGCGTTGCCGCGCGCGGGCTCCTCGGTGGTGGCCTCCGTCTCCATAAGCTCTGGAGCGAACGAGTCTGAAGACAAGAAGAAGAAAGAAGAATGATCAAGCAAATATCCAAAAAGAAGAAATCAAAAGAAGAAAACTACAAGGGTTACCTGCGCGGGCCTCTTCTTCGATGAGGTCCCTCGCCGGAGGGTCCTCCCTCGGCGGCGTGGTAGTAGCCCCCGCCGACGGAGGGCTGCTGGCGCCTTCCCTTGGCAGGGTGCTCAACCTTGGCGGGGTGCTCGCCCTTGGCGGGGTACTCTCCCTTGGCGGAGTACCCGCCCATGGCGGAGTAGCCTCCCTCGCTGGGGATCTCCTCCTTGGCGGGGAGGTTGAGACGAGCGGCTTGTCGGGAGCAGTCTCTGGGCGCTCCTGAGGCTGCGGCTCTGCTTCTGCACAAATCAACAAGCAAACAAGACGATTAACAAGGATGAGAAGCCCACGCGCGCCCGACAAGCGAAGAAGTAAACAGAAGACTTACGCTGGGGGCTGCGCTGGGGGCTGCTCTGCGGGGCAGCCGGCTGGTCCTCGAGGTCGACCACCGGGATCTTGGCCCTCTTCGCCACCCTTTGGGCCAGGGTCCTGGAAGACGGACATCAAACAGAATCAGACAAAGAAGATTCAAGGCAAGAACAACAAATTGAAGAAAACAAGAGTTGCTTTACTTACTCTTCCTCCTCCTCGTCGGAACTGAGAACAGAGAAGTCGAAGTCTGCCTCGCGCGGTCCGGCGTGAGGAGCTGGAGGAGTAGGCGCCCTCGGCCGCTTACCGGGAGCGGGGTCGGTGGTCTGCGAAGACCCCGCTCCGGTCGTCGCCGAGGCCCGAGGGGCGGAAGGAGCGGTGGAGCCCGTGCGGGAAGATCCTCCTCCAGCAGCTGCTGAGGCGCGAGGCGCCTCCTTGGCGGCCTTGCTCTTCGTGGTGGCGCGCGTCGAGCGGCGCTGTGGCTGCTGGCCCGCCGGCTGCCTCGCCGCGTCCGCAGCCTTGCGGAGACGCTTCTTTGGTTGAGGCGGAGGACTTGGTGGCGACGGTGAACTTCCCGAGGATGAAGAAGAGTCAAGGTTTAGAGACCCGCCCGAGTCTTCGGCAGAATCGCTTGATTCATCGCCCTGCTCGGCGGGCTCGCTCGACTCCGTCCCTTGCCCGGTGGCCTCGCTCGTCTCGGCAGGCTACCCGGCACGCTTCAACAGTTTGAGGATCTCTTCCTCCTCGGCCCGACTCACTGCCTCCGCTGTGTCTGCCTCCTCCATGGTATACCCAAATTCACCCGCGGCCGCAGCTGCGGCTGCCTCCTCCAATCTGGTGGCTATATAGGCCATCTCCCGGTCGGTGGTGTCGCGGGTGAGGCCTTTCTTCTCGTCGGGATCGATTGGCAGCTCCACCAAGTTATCGAAGAATGTTTGCACAACTTCGTCAGAGGGCGCCAGCCAAGTGGGGTCAATCCCATGGGAGTCGCACCACGGCATTGCCGCATGGATAGCACTGAGCGACGAATTGTTGCATAGTGGAACTACCCCCCGCGGCAAGGTGAACCACTCTGGGTTCTTGGCGTCGTGCTTGAACAGCTCACGGAGCATCCCTTTGAGCTCCAGCACTATGAAATTATAGTTGAGGCCTGGGCGCAGCCTCATACAGTCTGCCGCATTACCAAATTCCCAAGCAGGCCTCTTCCTCTCCTGCAAGGGGGCAATGCGACGGCGAAGGAAATCAGCACCGACAGCCCCTACGGTGAGCTTGGCTTGCCGGAGGCGAAGGATCCTAGTGATGGCTATCTTCAGCTTGTCGTCCTCCGGGGCCAGGCCACTCCAGTCCTTGCCACGCACTATTGCGGCTCGACGCGGGGAAGTGAACTGCTGGGGTCTATCCTCCATGACCCAGCACCAGTTGGCCCTCCACTCCTCCCACTTGCCGCGGAGTTCCCCAGTCAAGTACGCCTCTTTCTTATTGAGTCTAAAGATCCAAGAGATCCCGCCGGATAAAGGAGAACTTGACTCTACTCGAGGTGTATAATAATGGCGGAAGAGGGCTACATTGGGATACACCCCGACAAAGTTCTCGCACAGATGTGCGAAAACGGCCATGGTCAAGACTGCGTTCGGGATGAAATCAAGAAGATGAAACCCGTAGGTGTTCATAACGTCGCAGAAGAATTCGGAATATGGAGGGCAGAGTCCACAATGGAAGAACAGGGCGAAATAGGCGTACCCTCCCGGAAACATGTCGCCGGCCTCGGCGGGGAGTACCCTGGTGCGCGGGTGAGCTTTCGTCTCCCTCGACCAGAAGAGGTAGAACTTGTCCTTCATCTCCCTAGCGCCGAGCCTCGGCGGGAAGACCACCATCTTCTTCCGCATTGCTGCTAGTTTCTGCGCCCGGTCGGTCTTCGCGGCTTTCGCCTTGTCGCCCTTCGGGGCCATGGCGGGGACGGCGAGGGAAGTTGACGGCGCGGCGGAGGCTGGCGGCGGCGGAGGAAGGGTGGAGCGCTGCTCTCTTTCGACCTTCGGGGAGGAGGAGAGCGGCGGGGGTTTCTGGAGGTTGAAGAAGCAATGAAGCGAATGGGGGAAACTGCCCCTGTTTCCTCTACTTTTAAGGGGGAGAGGGGGATGTTCCGCATTTTCTCCCATTAAAGAAACAGGCCACGATCTCTCCCACGACACCGCAATCGACACGTGCCGTTAGGGAGGGTCGCGGCGGATACGGAGTGGGATACGGCGCGCCGTGGGCCGCGGGTGCCCGTGCACTGTTTTGGGCCTGGCCCAACAGCGCTCGGCACCGTGTGTGGCCCAGGCCCGTGGGCTCCTGTCGGTGTACTAAAGTAGGGGTACCTTAGTATCCCGACTTGTGCACGGGCAGTAGCAGCGTCCCGTGGTCGGGCTCGCCACACGCCCGCCAAGGCCCGGTCTGGATCCTTTAGAGCCATTCAAGAACAAAGTATTCAAGTTAAAGAAACAAGGCCTCGGCAAGAGGAGCTTGCCGGGAAGGCCGTACCAGGCTCAAGACTACCCCTTTGGCACAAGGCCCTGGCAAGAGGAGCTTGTCAGGAAGGCCAAACATGGCATTTCAGAAGACTTGCCGTGGCGCATCGCGCGCCCCGGCAAGGCCCGGAGAGCGACAAGCTTCCGGGCGCGGCAAGGTAGCAACCGCTTGCCGCGGCAAGCTCCCACTATGTGCCCGCGCTCCAGCTCATCCGGCCACGCGTCGCCCTGGGGCCCTTCCAGGTGCACATGGCGGAAGGCTGTGCAGCCTGGGGTACACCGTGGCGAGCCGCGATGACGAGGCCACCTTCGTGGCGAACGGAGACGCCCTAACGGACACTTTTTGCACGATTTGGGGGCGACGGTGACGGGCATTCAATGCCCTTGTCCCCTGCCGTCAGGGTTAGGTATAGACCACTGTACCAATACTGTACATACACTGTTCCAACTACCACCATTTTTACGCTTTTACCCTCATCTACGTTGCCACCTGTCGGTGACCCCTTCGACCTATAAAAGAGGCCCATGCGCAACGTAGAGGAGGTTCCGATGCTTGATCACTCTCATGCTCGGTGTAGCTAGCAACCAGCTCTGTAGCTCTTCGTGCTCCCGAGCCAAGAACACAATACAACCAAGGCAGGAGTAGGGTTTTACGCATCCGTGCGGCCCGAACCTGGGTAAACTGCCCGCGTGCTCGCCCCGATCTGCTCTTCGTGCTCCCTCCGCTCCCTTGTCGTACCGAAAAGGGGCTCCGGTCCCGTAGGTGTTCGTGGGCGATCAGTTTCCCCAACACCGGTGTTCGGAGGCGAATCCTCGAGCAGTGCCGACAGTACGCTGGCCCGCGAGGTGAGTGCACGCTGCACCGGCAGCTAGCACGCCGCGCACTACGGTAGTACGGCCTAGATGCCCTACGGGCTAGCCTTCGCCGGTGGAGAAAGTGCGGGAAAAGCGCGCGGGAGGAAGGAGAAGAGAGAGCCGAAGGAGGAAGAAGAGGCTGACAATGGGCCCAAGCCCCACCTGTCAGCCAGTGAGAGCACTGTGCTCTCGGGTGCAACCGGAGTATTTGTAAATTTAGGAAAATAATATTTCTAGAATTAATATATCATTTTCCACGACAGTAGATATTCTTTTCCCCGTGCCACACCAGTTGCATCACTGTTTGCTCATGCACTGTAGTAGCTGTTAATTACATTATTAGAGCAGTAGAAATTTGATAGTATCCTTTTAAGCCGGCAGCAGACCTTATAGCTACCCTTAACAAATCTCGAGGACGAGATTTTTCTTAAGGGGGATAGTGTTGTAACACCCCAAAAATTTAGCAATGTTTTATTAATTAAAATTTTGCCAATTAATTAAAATTTTGCCGCATGCTGAATGTTCTTTTGGATTCCAGGAGAATTCTTGCTCTGATTTTTGTTGGAATGTTTTTCCCTAGTAAAAACTTTCCTTTTAATGATAGATCCTCTTATGCATACTTTAAAACTTTGCTTATATATGCAGGTTTAATTATATGTTCGTCCCCACAATTTACTTCTCTACATAAATGATTAAACCTAGTTTTAAGGCCTCCTTTGAACTGCAACTACTTGATAAATTTATTTATAATTTCAACCAAAAATTGGAGGTGTCAAGTGATGCTATTAGATCACTTTTATGCAATAATATAGTTATTTCATTTAATATTTTGGGCTCCACAGCCTGTTTGCCAATCTGATTCAGTAGGCCACATTGCACTACAACTCCTTTAAATATTCCTTTGATGCTTCCACCAAAATTATGGGATGTTCATAGCAGTATGTTATTCATCTTTATGCAAAAACCCATCTTGGTCATTTGGGAGTTTTGAGTGAAACAACCTCTTTTCCATTCTGGTTCAGTTTGATGATTCGCACTGCAACCCTAGGATATTTTGCTCCAGTGCCTTTGAACTTCCTCATGCTGGTAATACAACTTGCAAAACCCTTAAGTCCAGGAGAGTGGGCCAATTGGGATAGTTTTGGTTCATGGAACAGTGCTCTGCATTTTTTGTCCAGAACTGAAGTCTTGCAAGACTTGCACTAACAAGTTCCTGCTTTTGATGAACTAACCTCACTATCTTCCTACTCATCTAAGGAGACATCCACCTGGTAAGTTTGGCCACCCCAAGAGCTTGCTAGATGCCCCTGGCATTTTGTCAAACACCCTGAGTGCATGACCATTTTTGGCTTAGCTTCTGGTTCATATTACGAACTTGATTCCCTGACTAGTCCAGCATGTCTCACGGCTTTGTCATTGCCTGTAACCCCGCCCTACTGACACCCTTTCCATTTGGGGCCCTTCAGCATGCCGTGGCATAATGCCGAGCACGTTGCGTGCGTGCTCTGGGCGCGCCCAGAGCGCGCGTTTTGCACGTGCGTGCACGCGAGGCGCCGCGTCGCGCCCCTGGCCCCAACCCACTCCCAAAGCCCCACCCAGCCTTATCCACGCTCGAGGAAACGCCAAACCACGCCAAGGACTCCATAGCGCCGCCGTCAGGGCGCTCCAGGCGACACGCCGGCGAGCACAGCGGCTTTCTGCCACGGTCGGCACCGCCCAAGCCACCCACACTCGCCAGCTGCCCCCTGGGACTGCTCCAGCGCGTCAGCGAGCTTGTCCGCTAGCTCCCGTCGCTGCCACGTCCCCCTGCTGCAACAGAGCGACGGTCGCCGGCGAGCTTATCCACTGCCGCCACTGAACCGCCTCGACTCGTCTATTTAAGGGCGCCCGAGCCCCTCCGCAGCATCATACTCTCCCTAGGCACCTCACAGAGCAGCCCCGTGGCAGCCAATCGCCCCCGGGAAGCTCCCTTCTCCATCTCCGGCGAACACTGCCGCCGCCTCTGCCTCGAGCAATCCGACGCCACCAGGGCCTCCCCCGCCCTTCCAGCACCACCGTCGCCTTCCCCTCGACCCTGCGAAGCCACCCATCACCTCAAACAAGCTCGGGAGCCACCGTATAGCGATGCTCCATTTACGCCCGAAGCTCCCTCCGCCGCGAAGCTCGCCGCCGGCAACTCCCCTCGCCCCCTCCGACCAAACGACTACCGTAAGGACCGCGCCAACCCCGCGGATCCATTCCCGCACTCAGTGACCCCCGAAGAACCCTGGTTCGCCGGCGACGATCGCCGGAGCCCCACTGCCGTTCGGACAGAGGAAGAGGAAGGTGGGAGAGACTAGTCAAACCTGACTAGTGGACCCCCTGGGCCCCACTGTCAGTGACCCAGCGCCACCACCGCGCGTTTTAAGTGGAGGCGCATTCTCCGAAGTACGTATCCCCTAGCTCAAAGGCGTATTCTCAGCCGAATCGTTTTCTTTTTCTGTTTTAGTTTAATAACCAGATTTGACCGAACTTTGACTGGCTTTAACTTTTTAACCACAACTCCAAATGATTTAATTCTTTTTCTATTGTTTCCAAAATATTGTCTAGTTTATTTGCATATTTATATGAGAATTTTCCAGACAACTTTTTGGGGGTGTTCTAAGTCTATGTATTGATTTCCTTTTAAATTCTTTTAGATTTTTGAAGAGGGAGAAAGCTTCCAAAATTCTTGGAATGCTTTTCTCCTCCCCTCTACTTGAAGGCAAACATCTTGAACCCTGTGATAATACCATTTGTGTGTTGTTTGCTTTGACCCAAGAACTCCACCGATATGACATAATGAAGCATCATTATTTCATGTGGCAAACATACTCTTGCATATCATCATGAGGGAATAATCCTTTTCAGTTTTGTATGTGACGTTGGTGACAGCCACTCCTCCTCATGCCACATTTGCCTGGTGATAGTTCGGATGGAGTCCGAAGGAAGGTGGTGTTCCAATGAACCAACCACGCGACTGACATCTCGTTGTGACAAAGATGTGCAGTGAGGCAACTTGTAGCATGAGGAGAGTAACCCTGTCAGGGAACTGTGAGATCATTGTGGCACTAACCGTGCAGTGAGTTTATAACCTCCTGAGTCGACCATAGATCGAGTCTTGCTCCGGTAACCCCCATACTTGTTTCGTGCTACCACGTGTCCCTGCTATAGGTAGGGTACTGTTTAGTAAATTTGCCGATCCCTGTCCTATCACACACCCTACAGAGAGGTCACGGTGGAAGATACCGGCTGCATCCGGTAGGCAGGCCACCTGGTCCGGGGGCATGGGTGTTTCGGTTGTAGCCGAAGGGGATAGCTTCCCCAGTTTTTCGCGCGCGTTATAAATTGTGGTGATCCCATGCTAGTCGAGGTTGTGGCCTCCCCACTTAGAGTTTGGCTTAACTAGTGTCGTGGGTGATTCCAGACATCGGTAAGTTAAGCTGGTGTGTGCAGTCAGGTGCATCTTCAGATTAAATGATCGTAGTTGGAATTAGTCCAGAGGGGCTATAGAAAATCTGCTATCCGTGGGTAAAGAGTACACCCTCTGCAGAGATATAGAACCTATTCGAATAGCCGTGTCCATGGTTAAGGACTATAGTCTGGGATGGGTCAGGTGTCGGTCTTAGTGTCGGTCTTCGGAGGAGAAACATTTAAGCCAGAAATTTATTTATGACTCGTGACAGGTAATGATTGGGTTTTATCTCTATTGTGGACTAACCGTTCAAATTACTTGAGACAGCGAGTATCCGCAGGACGGTTCTACCTCCCGGATATTCCCTGTTATTTTTTTTCTTTATTTATAAGCCCTTTCTGTGATGTCGCTCAGACGTCCGAGTGTGGCATTTCTATTCATTTATAAGCCCTTTTTGTGATGTTGCTCAGACGTCCGACTGTGGCATTTCTCTTTATTTATAAGCCCTTTTTATGATGTCGCGCAGACATCCGATTGTGGCATTTCTCTTTATTTATAATCCCTTTATGTGATGTCGCTCAGACGTCCGACTGCGGCATTCTTGTCCTTTATTTTCCATTACCTATGAGCCCTTTTTGTGATGTCGCTCAGACGTCCGACTGTGGCATTTCTCTTTATTTATAAGCCCTTTCTGTGATGTCGCGCAGACGTCCGACTGTGGCATTTCTCTTTATTTATAAGCCCTTTATGTGATGTCGCTCAGACGTCCAACTGCGGCATTCTTGTCCTTTATTTTCCATTACCTATAAGCCCTTTCTGTGGTGTCGCTCAGACGCCCGGCTGTGGCATGCCTGTTATTTATTTCATTACTACTTTCTGTTTGCATATGCCCCTTTTACTCGAACGTCATGTTTTTAGTTATATCCTATCGCATCATTATTATCAAAATGATCCTAAATCATCCTCGAGCATGTTTATGTCTCATCTATGTTCATAATGTTTGCGAGTACATTCAAAGTACTCACTGGCTTGTCCCTGGCTATTGTCTTGGCCAGATTCCTTGCGCGGGAAGGAACGACGTGACGCTACCCCAGAGCCTACCCTATTGGGATAGCAGCCCCGCGAAGATAGGAGTTATCCCGGTCAGCTGTTCCCGTGGGAAATGGAGTCTCACAGACGCCAACGTATCGCAACCGCTTCCGCCATCATCCACTATAAAACCCCGTGTTGTACTTATAGACCAGAATGGTCTTGTACTACATATTTGTACCTTTGCCTGGAGTTTTTTTGTATCAACAGGTGACTCATCAGCTAACAGTGATCCTGGGGCTGGTGAGCACAAGGTCCGCCTTTGGGAAAATTACATCCCGAAATGCCGGTCCTGACAACCTTGGTATCAGAGCCAGGCTGACCGTTGGCTAATCCTATCTTAGCCAGGTCCAAAAACCTGGATTTACCACCCCACCAGACCATATTCCAACCCCAGCCAAGCTTCTCGTGTAAGATACCCATACAGTGGACCGACGCCTTTGGCAGTCGATGCCCAACCTACGAGCCTAGCTTATCAATCGCGGGCCAGTAACCGACTCCTAAACAGTCCCGCCTCCACAAGCGTGCGAAGGAAGACTCCGCAAGCGTGCGAATGAAGCCTCCGCGAGCGTGCGAAGGAAGACTCCGCAAGGGTGCAGAGGAAGACTCCGTTCTTTCCTATAAATAGGGCACGCTAGCCCCCAAACACAGCACCACACAATCTCCACCCCCATACCGAGCCGAATGCCAGGACCCATCGTCCACAATGAAACCACAGCAACCAACCTTGGAGGTTTTGTGACCGTGCTCACAAACCTCACCCGTCGTGCTTTTGCAATGGAAGAGACCCCAGAATACGTGGTGTACCAAGACACTATGGGCGGTGAAAGCCGTCAATTCTGGGCCACTGTGCACCTCTACGATAGGGGTCTGACGCCAGAACGCCCCTACAGGTTCACAGGAAGGACAACTTCCTTTGAGCCGCAAGCCATCCAACTAGCCGCTCGGGAGTCTATAGTTCAACTCAGGCACCTGTCGCCCAGAGTTAACTGTCGCTCATTCTACTACTACCCCAGTCGTAATGGGTACGGTAGGCCTCCCCGAGTTGCGAGCGGAGACCACGAGACGGATCCTGCATTATTGCATCTGGTACGCTATGTTAGCGTACTCGAGGAACTATTCGATCAAATCACCCTGGATCTAATCGCAGCTCGTGGAGAACTGCTTCGCCGGGCCCCAGCTAGAGGACGAGGCGAGTCCGGCACCGACAACCCAGTCGTGCTGTTCGGACAACCAATCGAGTCCCCAAGGCCTGCCGCAGTCATTGACCAGAATGCCCTGGTAACCCCAGAAGTGATGTGTCGCCTGTTTGGCGCGCGCTCCAACGGGATTGTGGCCAACAAGAACTTTCGACAGGCTGCACAAATGCGGAAGAAACTGGATTGAAGAGTTGCCGGCGGCTCTTTGGTCAATCAGGACGACACCAAATCGAGCCACTGGACAAACACCCTTTGCTCTTGTCTATGGAGCAGAGGCAGTTCTCCCCACGGAACTCGTATACGGGTCGCCTCGAGTGCTCGCTTACGATGAGCTCGAGCAAGAGCAGCTGCGGCAAGATGACGCACTGCTCCTTGAGGAGGACCGTCTTCAGGCTGCTGTACGAGCTGCTCGATACCAGCAAGCTTTGCGCCGCTACCATAGCCGCAACGTGAAAGCCAGAAGTCTCGAGGAAGGCGACCTTTTTCTTCGGCGCGTTCAGTCCGCCAAGAATTCCAACAAGTTGACGCCGAAGTGGGAAGGCCCTTACCGGGTGAAACAAGTCGCTAGGCCCGGCGCAGTCCGCCTAGAGACCGAAGATGGCTTACCGGTGAGCAACTCCTGGAACATTGAGCACCTTCGCAAGTTTTACCCATAAGGCGCGGTTGTCGTGATCCGCTCCGGCAACCACTTTTTGTACAAGTATTGCCGCTGTTGCATGTAAACCTTTGTACAAAGCCGGGCGCAGACCCCGTGCATCAGTAAAACTTATGTGCCTCGCACAGCTTGTCGTTTCATGCCTTTTCACTTTTCTTGCATGTACTATCTGACACTTTGTGCAGCACGCATCCCCGGTAAGCAATAACGAGCCGCAAGGCTTTCCTCCCTTCCCCTTTCTCTCAAGCAGAAGAAGTTCTCCTCGCGCACAAGTTTACCGGGGGGGAGGAGACAGTGGTATGGACCAAGTGCCGTTCAAGAAAGCCTCGCCTTGCCGGGAAGCAAACGACACAAAAGCTAAGTTGCCAAAGTTTGAGTGATCAATTTTTTTGAATTTTAAAGTTATCTTCCTTGAACGACCGCACTTTGTATGGAAAACCTGTGCGCGGAGGAACCAACTCGTGGCTAGCCGCGCCCTTACTTTGTTTCGAGCACGCTCAACGGCTTAAGCGTGCTGCGACAAATGTCGCGCCCTTACTTCGTTTTCGAGTTCGCTCAACAATATAAGTGTGCTGCGACTAGCTGCGACAAGGTTTCTTGTCGACAACGGCACTGCCAGCAGGCTGCTGAAGTTCCGCACTCTGCACTTGCGACAAGGGTCCCTTTGCCGGCAAGTTCCCTAAAAGCGTAGGGTAAAAGCATACAAAGCAAAGAAGTCGAGTAAAGGAAATAACATTGCATTAACTACCCAAAATAAAGTTATATTACAAAATGACTTGTCGCTGTTCTAATAGACTGTTGTTCGCAAATGGTTGGCAGCGACAAAGGAAGCAGAAAGAAAGATAGCCTAATCTGCGCGGTCGCCCTCGACTCTCTTGATCTTGCCCACCTTGGCCACGATAGGTGCGACAAGGGCCTTGAGTGTCTCCTGGTCGGCGTCGGGCGGCAAGGTCCTGAGGACGTTGTTGAGGTTGAGTCCCGGGTTGCAGAAGACTATCTTCATCAACACCTTCTCCAAGACGCCCGTGCAGAGCCTGCGCGCCTCGTTCGCCAGCTGCGTGGGGATCCTTTCCCGGAGCTGCTGGAGGGCCGGCGCCACTCACCTGAAGAACAAGCTTAGCTTGGTGCTATGAGGGAGATTCTCGTCGGTGGAGTACCCGAGGTGCTCCGTCCCCAGCCCCGCCAACTCCCTGTCAATATCAGCGGCGGCGGCGACAAGGCTCTCGGTCCAGTGCTCCACGGTCTGCCTGAAGTTGTTTTGGGTGATAGCGGCACTCTCCAACAGTGCCCTCTCGCCCCTGAGATCTTCCTTCAGCTTCGTCTCCCGCTCTCTGGCGCCGTCAAGTGATGCGGTGAGGGTGGAAAGTTTCAATTCCAGATCGGCGATGGAGTCCTTGGCGACGGCAAGCTCCTTGCCCTTGTCGGAGAGGCGGACCTGCAGCTCGGAGTGGCTGTGGGCGTCCTTCTCCCTCTCCGACGCAAGTGCAGCAACCTTCTCTTCGCTCGTCTTCAAATGGACCTCCAGTTGCGCCACCCTCGCCTCCAAGTCTCTCTTGGCGGTCTCAGCAGCTACAACGGCGTCCTTCGCTTCCTGCAGAGCTCCGCCAAGAGACTGTTCACGTGCGGCAAGGTCGTCCTCCTGGCTGTCGAGGTCGACCTTCCGCTGCGTCAGTTCACCTTCTCGCCGGGACAGCTCCTCGGCGGCGAGCCGTTGCTGCTCCTCTGCTTCGGCCTTCTCAAGAATAAACGCCTGATGCGCCTCGACGAGCTCCGCCCGCTCCTCCGCCAAGGATCGGAGAGCTGCTTGGTTGGCGGCTCGGAGCTCTTCAGCGCGCTTCTCCAAGTCAGTGCCCGCCTTGGCGGCCAGAGCCTCTCGGGACTCCAACTTGGCCTGCCTAGCGGGGTACAGGGCCAGAAGCCTCCGCAGAAGCCGCTCCTCCTCGGGCTCGCTACTACTGCCGGGCGCGTCGACAAACTTCAGCCCGGCGGAGGCGAGGACTTGCCTGTCGAAGACCTCTCCCTCCGCGGGCGCCCTTGACATGGACGCCCACGGGAGCTGGATGAAGACTCCATTGCCGGCCTCCAGATAGACACCGGGCTCAGCCGCGGCAGCAGGGGGCTCGGCAGCCGGCGCAGCGTCTGATGCTCCTGCGGCCTCAGGGCCGTCAGTGCGACTGCCGGATTCCCCCTCAGCTACCACGCTAGCAGCCCCGGTGGTCTCATCGGCGGCGGGCTCGTCAGCACCGACCGCCCCTTCAGTGGCTGCAGCGTCACCGGCGTCGCCGCGCGCGTCCTCCTTGACAGCGACATCCGTCTCCATGGGCTCGGCTACGGACGGATCTGAAGCCAAGAAAAGAAGAAGAAAGAATAAAATAATGGTCAAGCAAATATCCAAAAAGAGAAATTCAGAAAAAGAAAAGTCCAAGGATTTTACCTGCGCGGACCTCCTCTCCGATGGGGTTCCTTGCCGGGGAGTTCTCCCTCGGCGGCGTGGTGGTAGCTCCCACCGGCGGAGGGCCGCTGGCGCCCGCCCTTGGCGGAGTACTCGCCCTTGGCGGAGTATCCTCCCTCGCCGGGGAGCTCCTCCTTGGCGGTGAGGTCGAGACATGCGGCTCGTCGGGAGCAATCTCTTGGCACTCCTGGGGCTGCTGCTCTGCTTCTGCGCAAGTCAACAAAACAAACGAAACGTCAACAAGGACAGGAAGCCCGCGCGCGCCCGACGAAGCGGAGAATAGACAGAAGACTCACGCTGGGGGCTTCGCTGGGTGCTGCTCTGAGGAGCAGTTGCCTGGTCCGACAAGCTTGTCGCAGGCGCATCCCCTGCTGCGGCGGCGGGCTCATCCTCAACGACGATTATTGGGATCTTAGCCCTCTTCGCCGCCCTCTGGGCCAAGGTCCTGGAAGAAAAACAAGATCAGAATCAGGCAAAGAAGCTGCAAGACAAAGGATCAATCAAAGACTAACGAGAAACAAGAATCACGAAGACTTACTCTTCCTCCTCCTCATCGTCGGAACTGAGCGCCGAAAAGTCGAAATCCGGCTCGCGCGTCCCGGCACGAGGAGCTGGAGGAGTCTGCTCCCTTGGCCGCTTGGCGGGGGCCGGGACGGTGGTCTGAGAAGACCCTGCTCCGGTTGCCGCCGAAGCTCGAGGGGCGGTGGGCACGGGGGCGCCAGTCCGGGAAGATCCCCCTCCTGTTGCCGCTGAGGCACGGGGCGCTCCCTTGGCGGCCTTGCTCGTCGTGGTGGCGCGTGTTGGGCGGCGCTGCGGCTGCTGGCTCGTCTGCCGCCCGGTCATGCCTGCGGCCTTGCGGATGCGCCTTTTCGGCGCAACTGGAGGACTTGGTGGTGGTGGTGAGCTCCCCGAGGACGAAGAAGAAGAGTCGAGATTCAGCGACCCGCCTGAGTCTTCGGCAGAATCGCTTGATCCGACGCCCTGCTCGGCGGGCCCGCTCGACTCTGTACCTTGCTCCGCGGCCTCGCTTGTCCCGGCATGTCGCCCGGCAAGCTTTCCCACTTTGAGGAACTCTTCCTCCTCGGCCAAACTTACCGCCTCCGCTGCGTCCGCCTCCTCCACAGTATATCCAAATTCGCCCGCGGCCCTGGCTGCAGCTGCCTCCTCCAACCTGGTGGCAATGTACGCCATCTCCTCATCGGTGGTGTCACGGGTGAGGCCCCTCTTCTCGTCGGGCTTGACTGGCAGCTCCACCAGGTTGTCGAAGAATGTTTGCACAGCCTCGTCGGAGGGTTCCCGCCAAGTGGGGTCGATTCCGTGGGAGTCACACCACGGCATCACCGCGCGGATGGCGCTGAGCGACGCATTGTTGCACAACGGAACTACGCCCCGCGGCAACGCAAACCACTCCGGATGCTTAGGGTCGTACTTGAATAGCGCTTGGAGCATTGCGTTGAGCTCCAAGACCGTGAAATTATAGTTGAGGCCCGGGCGCAGCCTCATGATGTCTGCCGCGTTATCAAATTCCCAAGCAGGCCTTTTTCTCTCCTACAAGGGAGCGATGCGGCGGCGAAGAAAGTCTTCCCCGACGGCACCTACAGTGAGCTCGGCTTGCCTAAGGCGAAGAATCCTAGTGGTGTCTATCTTCAGCTTGTCGTCCTCAGGGGCCAGGTCACTCCAGTCATTGCCGCGCACTATTGCAACTTGGCGCCGAGAAGTGAACTGATGGGGGTCGTCCTCCATGATCCAGCACCAGTTGGCCCTCCATTCTTCCCACTTGCCGCGAAGCTCCCCAGTCAAGTAAGCCTCTTTCTTATGGAGCCTGAAGATCCAAGAAATTCCACCGGACAGAGGAGACCCAGACTCGACTCGGGGCGTGAAGTAGTGGCGGAAGAGAACTACATTGGGGTAGACTCCAACAAAGTTTTCGCACAGATGTGCGAAAACGGCCATGGTCAAGACAACGTTTGGGGTGAAGTCAAGAAGATGAAACCCGTAGGTATTCATGATATCGCAGAAGAATTCGGAATATGGCGGGCAGAGTCCGCAATAGAAGAATAGAGCAAAAAAGGCATATCCGCCCGGGAACATGTCGCAGGCCACGGCGGGGAGTACCTTGGTGCGTGGATGCGCTTTGATCTCCCTCGACCAGAAGAGATAGAAGGAGTCCTTCAGCTCCTCCACGCTGAGCCTCGGCGGGAAGACCGCCATCTTCTTCCGCATTGCTGCTAGCTTCAGCGCCTTGGCAGTCTTCGCGGCCTTCGCCTTGTCGCCCTTCGGGGCCATGGCGGGGACGGCGAGGGAAGTCGATGGCGCTGGGGATGCTGGTGGCGGCGGAGGGAGGGCGGAGCGCTGCTCTCTTTCAACCTTCGGGGAGGAGGGGAGCAGCGGGGGTTTCTGGAGGATGAAGAAGCAGCGGACGAAAGGGAGGAACTGCCCCTGTTTTCCCCTGCTTTTAAGGGGGGAGAGGGCGGCGTTCCGCATTTCCCTATTAAAGAAACATGCCACGATCTCTCCCACGACGCCGCAATCGACGCGTGCCGTTAGGGAGGGGCGCGGTGGATACGTAGTGGGATACGGCGCGACCGTGGGCCGCGTGTGCCCGTGCACTGTTTTGGACCTGGCCCAACAGCGCTCGGCACCGTGTGTGGCCCAGGCCCGGGGGCTCCTGTCGGTGCACTAAAGTAGAGCTACCTTAGTATCCCGAACTTGTGCACGGACAGTAACAGCGTCCCGTGGCAGGGCTTGCCGCGCGTCCGCCAAGGCCCACTGTGTTTCCTTTAAAGCCATTCAAGAACAAAGTATTCAAGTTAAAGAGACAAGGCCCCGGCAAGAGGAGCTTGCCGCGAAAGCCACCCCGGGCTCAAGACCATTTCTTTAGCACAAGACCCTGGCAAGAGGAGCTTGCTGGGAAGGCCAAACATGGCATTTCAGGAGACTTGCCGCGACGCGCCATGCGTCCCGGCAAGGCCCGAAGAGCGACAAGCTCACGGGCGCGGCAAGATGGCGGCCGCGGCAAGGCGCTTGCCGCAGCAGACTTCCACTAGATACCCGCACTCCAGCGCATCCGCCCACGCGTCGCCCTGGGGCCCTTCCAGGCGCACGTGGCCGAAGGCTGTGCATCCTGGGGTACACGGTGGCGAGCTGCGATGATGAGGCTACCGTCGTGGCGAACGGAGACGCCCTGACGTACGCTTTTTGCACTGTTTAGGGCGACGGCGACGGGCATTTAATGCCTTTGTCCCCTGCCGTCAGAGTTAGGTATAGAGCACTATGCATACACTGTTCCAACTACCACCACTTTTACATTTCTACCCTCGACTGCGTTGCCACCTGTCGGTGACCCCTTTGACCTATAAAAGGAGGCCCATGCGCAACGTAGGGGAGGTTCCCATCTTCGATCACTCTCACGCTCGGTGTTGCTAGCGATAAGTACTGTAGCTCTTCTCGCTCCCGAGCCAAGGACGCAATACAAACCAAAGCAGGAGTAGGGTTTTACGCATCCGTGCGGCCCGAACCTGGGTAAACTGCTCGCGTGTTCGCCTCGATCCGCTCTTCGTGCATCCTCCACTCCCTTGCCGTACCGAAAAAGGGGCTCCGCTCCCATAGGTGTTCGTGGGCGATCAGTTTCCCCGACAGTTTACTTACCGTATCACATACCTCTTCCTTTTTGGTGGTTGAATCGTTCTGGAAAGTGTCCCTTATGTATTGCTCCGGGGTTACGGTTTCAATAATATTAGTTTCAACATTTATAGGATTACCTGAGATATAATGTTTAATTATTTGACCATTCACCACCTTCGGATTTGTGCCTTCGAAGTTGTTGATTTTTATGGCACCGGAACAATAGACCTCCTCGATAATGTAAGGTCCTTCCCACTTGGAGAGAAGTTTTCCTGCAAAAAATCTTAAACAAGAGTTGTATAGCAAGACATAGTCACCTACATTAAACTCACGCTTTTATATCCTTTTGTCATGTCATCTTTTAACTTTTTCTTTAAACAGCTTGGCATTCTCATAGGCCTGGGTTCCCCATTCATCGAGACAACTAATGTCAAATAGCCTCTTCTCACCGGCAAGTTTGAAATCATAATAGAGCTCTTCGATAGCCCAATATGCCTTATGTTCTAGCTCCAGAGGTAAGTGACAAGCTTTTCCATAAACCATCTTATATGGAGACATACCCATAGGGTTATTGTATGCAGTTCTATAGGCCCATAATGAATCATCAAGTTTCTTGGACCAATTCTTCCTAGACCTATTAACTATCTTTTGCAAGATTAGTTTCAACTCCCTATTACTTAGTTCTACTTGACCACTAGTCTGTGGGTGATAGGGGGATGCAATTCTATGGTTGACATCATACTTTGCAAGCATCTTACGGAAAGTACCATGAATAAAGTGTGAACCACCACCAGTCATTAGATATCTAGGGACTCCTACTACCTCTTGAGCTTGCGTTGTATTCCCTCGAAGAGGAAAGGGAGATGCAGCACAGTAGCATAAGTATTTCCCTCAGTTTTTGAGAACCAAGGTATTAATCCAATAGGAGACCACGCGCGAGTCCCTCGCACCTGCACAAACAAATAAGAACTTCACAGCCAATGCGATAAGGGGTTGTCAATCCCTTTAAGGTCACTTGCGAAAGTGAGATCTGATAGAGATGATAGTTTATTTTTTGGTATTTTTGGTTTATAAGAACAACAAATAAAAGCGGTAAAAGTAAAGTAGATGTAGATTGATATGTTGAGAATAGACCCGGGGGCCATAGTTTTCTCTAGTGGCTTCTCTCATGATAGCAATATTCTACGGCGGGTAAACAAATTACTGTTGAGCAATAGATAGAAAAGCGAATAATTATGAGACTATCTAGGCATGATCATTGTATATAGGCATCACATCCGAGACAAGTAGACCGACTCCTGCCTGCATCTACTACTATTACTCCACACATCGACCGCTATCCAGCGTGCATCTAGTGTATTGAGTTCATACGAACAGAGTAACGCCTTAAGTAAGATGACATGCTGTAGAGGGATAAACTCAAGCAATATGATATAAACCCCATCTTTTTAACCTCGATGGCAACAATACAATACGTGCCTTGCTGCCCCTACTATCACTGGGAAAGGACACCGCAAGATTGAACCCAAAGCCAAGCACTTCTCCCATTGCAAGAACTATAGATCTAGTAGGCCAAACCAAACCAATAATTCGAAGATACTTACAAGGATATTATGAGCACACATAAAAAGTTCAGAGAAGAACCAAATATCTTTCGTACATAACCTTGATCATAAATACACAATTCATCGGATCTCGACAAACACACCACAATAAGAGATTACATCGAATAGATCTCCTCGAAGACCGAGGAGAACTTTGTATTGAGATCCAGAGAGAGAGAAGAAGCCATCTAGATACTAGCTATGGACCCGAAGGTCTGTGGTAAACTACTCACTACTCATGGTGAGGGCGATGATGATGATGATGAAGGCCTTCGTGGTGGATCCCCCTCCGGTGGAGCTCCGGAACAGGCTCCAAGATGGGATCTCCACGAGAACAGAAGCTACGGCAGGGGGCGCGCCCTGGGAAGGGGGGCGCGCCCCCACCCTCGTGGGCCCCATGTGGCTCTTCTGACGTGGTTCTCAAGTTATTCTTGCATGATTTTCCCCAAAAATATCTCCCGCGAAGGTTTCATTCCGTTTGGACTCCGTTTGATATTCTTTTTCTGCAAAACCCTGAAATAGACAAAAAAGCAATCTAGACTGGGCCTATGGGTTAGTAGGTTAGTCCCAAAAATGATATAAAAGGAGGGAGATAGTGTTGACTATGCTCCCTTGTTATCACACTAAATATTCATATCATGCACAACCCCGATTTCAGCCAAGCACTTGTTTTCATACTCTATCTTTTCAAACCTTTCAACTTTCACGCAATACATGAGCGTGAGCCATGGACATAACACTATGGGTGGAATAGAGGTGGTTGTGGAGAAGACAAAAAGGAGGGAGATAGTCGCACATCGACTAGGCGTATCAACGGGCTATGGAGATGCCCATCAATAGATATCAATGTGAGTGAGTAGGGATTGCCATGAAACGGATGCACTAGAGCTAAATATGAATGAAAGCTCAACAAAAGAAACTAGTCGGTGTGCATCCAACATGCTTGCTCACGAAGACCTAGGGCATTTTAGGAACCCATCATTGGAATATACAAGCCAAGTTCTATAATGAAAATTCCCACTAGTATATGAAAGTGACTAAACATGAGACTCTCTACAATGAAAAACATGGTGCTACTTTGAAGCACAAGTGTGGAAAAAGATAGTAGCAATTGTCCCCTTTTTTTCTTTTCCTTTTTTTCTTTTTTTTGGGCCTTTTTTTCTTTGGCCTTTCCCTTTTTTTCTTTTTTTTTGTGGAGGGGATTTATAGATTTAGCCTTTCCTCCCATGGGACAATGCTCTAATAATGATGATCATCACACTTTCATTACAACTCGATATTACAACTCGATACAACAACAACAAAGTATGACTCTATATGAATGCCTCCGGCGGTGTACCTGTATGTGCAATGAAACAAGAGTGACATGTATAAAAAATTACGCACGGTGGCCTTGCCACAAATACAATGTCAACTACATGATCATGCAAAGGCAATATGACAATATGATGCGTGTCATATGAACGGAACGTTGGAAAGTTGCATGGCTATATATCTCGGAATGGCTATGGAGATGCCATGATAGGTAGGTATGGTGGCTGTTTTGAGGAACAATATGGTGGCTGTTTTGAGGAAGGATATATAGTGGGTTTATGGCACCGGCGAAAGTTGCGCGGTACAAGAGAGGCTAGCAATGGTGGAAGGGTGAGAGTGCGTATAATCCATGGACTCAACATTAGTCATAAGAATTCATATACTTATTGCAAAAATCTACGAGTCATCAAAACAAAGCAATCAACGCATGCTCCTAGGGGGGGGGGGGTTGGTAGGAGTTAACCATCGCGCGCCCCCAACCTCCACACAAAGGTTGACACTTTACAAATACCTCATGCTTTAACTTAGTCACACAACGGTTCACCATACGTGCATGATACGGGAATCACTAACCTTAACACAAGTATTTCTCAATTTCTTAATGACTCCACTAGCATGACTCTAATATCACTATCCTCATATCTCAAAACAATTATCAAGCATCCAACATCTCATTCTATTCAATGCACTTGGTGTGACATTTTTTACTACATTGACATTGGATGTCTATTATGTGAAGACTAATTTCTTTAGCCTAAACACATTACCATGCTGTTTTAATAGACTCACAAAAGGATATAAGTGAAGCAGGAGAGTTCAACAATTTCTACAAAATATTACCACCACCGTGCTCTAAAAGATATAAGTGAAGCACTAGAGCAAAAACTATTCAACTCAAAAGATATAAGTGAAGCACATAGAGTGTTCTAACAATTTCTAGGCCATATTTAACTCTCTCAAATAGGTGTGTCCAGAAAGGATGATTGTGGAGAACTAACAAGCAAAGACTCATATTATACAAGACGCTCCAAGCAAAACACATATCATGTTGCGAATAAAAATATAGCTCCAAGTATAGTTACCGATGGATGAAGACGAAAGAGGGGATGCCTTCCCGGGGCATCCCCAAGCTTAGGATTTTGATTATCTTGAATTTACTTGGTGTGCCATGGGCATCCCCAAGCTTAGGCATTTGATACTCCTTGTTCCATAGTCCATCAAAGCAATACTCAAAACTCGAAAACTTCACAACACAAAACTTGGACAAAAAATCTCGTGAGCTCCGTTAGTATAAGAAAGAAAACCACTACTCAAAGGTACAACAATGAATTCATTCTTTGTTTATATTGGTGTTAAACCTACTGTATTCCAACTTCTATATGGTTCATGTCCTCCAATACTACTCATAGATGCATCGGAACAAGCAAACAACACACGAAAAACAGAATCTGTCAAAAACAGAACAGTCTGTAGTAATCTGTGGGTTTCGCCTACTTCTGGAACTCCAAAAAATTCAAACTAAATTGTTAAATTTGCGGAATTTGTCTACCAATAATCTGAAAAATTAATCAACTAAAAAGCACACTTCAGTAAAATCTGAAGACTACTTTAGCTAGCGCTAACGATTCTGTTTTTCACAGCAAGATCACATAAACTTCACACAAGTCTTCCCAAAGGTTCTACTTGGCACAAACACTAAACAAAACATGAAAACACATCTAATCAGAGGCTAGATAAAATATTTATTACCTAACAACAACAAAAACCAAAAACATAAAATTGGGTTGCCTCCCAACAAGCGCTATCGTCTTACGCCCCTAGCTAGGCACGATACAAGATAAATCTAGGTATTGCCATCTTTGAGAGGCAATTCTTTGATTAAGCACTTTTGATTCTTGGGCACTTCTTTGTCCCTATAAATAATCAAACTCTTGGGCAAGAAATCAAGAAATTCTAAAGTGTCAAAAGGGTCTCTTGCAAAAGTAAGAAAATTAGGGTGAACACTTATGGATTTGAGATCCGCAATTCTAGATGTTTCACCCTTGTCTTTAGGGACATACATGAACTTTGATAATTTAGTAGAGGTATTTGGAGTAGTTTTTATGGCGGAAAGAGCAGAACCCACATTAGTGATAACATCCTCAAGCTTATTGATTCGAATAGAATCTTGATCTAGCTTTTCTTTAACTATGGGCTCCTTTTTCTTAAGATTTTTAAGAACAACTCCTACCTTGGATCCATATTGGGTGATTTCATTATGAATTTTTCTATCCAAGTTCTCTACCAATTCTACCGTAGAAACTTTGGTTTCAATGATTTCTAATCTTTGCATAACATGCTCCATAGTTAAAACGGTCCCATTAACCATAAGAGGTGGTGTGCCAAATAATTCAGTCATAGCTATATAAGAATCAATGGTGTGGCTACCCAAGAAATTCCCTCCGGTAATGGTGTCTAAGATGAATCTATTCCACGGAGTTATGCCAACATAAAAATTGCAAAGAAGCACGGAAGTGGAAAACTTCCTATTAGATCTACTATGAGCATTGCAAATTCTATACCAGGCATCTCATAAGTTTTCTTCCTCCCTTTGTTTAAAGTTGAGGACCTCACTCTTGGGAGTGGTGATAATGATAGGTGTGCTAGCCATGATAACAAGCAAGCAAGCAACACACGAGCAAACAAGAAGAAAGCGAACGATAAACACACGACGGAAGAAGGGAAAATAAAACGGCAAGGGTGAAGTGGGGGAGAGGAAAACGAGAGGTAAATAAATGTAATGCAAATGATAAGGGTTTGTGATAGGTACTTGGTATATGACTTTTGTGTAAGCCTCCCCGGCAATGGCGCCAGAAATTCTTCTTGCTACCTCTTGAGCTTGCGTTGTATTCCCTCGAAGAGAAAAGGGAGATATAGCACAGTAGCGTAAGTATTTCCCTCAGTTTTTGAGGACCAAGGTATCAATCCAGTAGGAGACCATGCACGAGTCCCTCGCACCTGCACAAACAAATAAGAACTTCGCAGCCAACACGATAAGGGGTTGTCAATCCCTTTACAGTCACTTACGAAAGTGAGATCCGATAGAGATGATAGTTTATTTTTTTGGTATTTTTGGTTTATAAGAACAGCAAATAAAGGCAGTAAAAGTAAAGTAGATGTAGATTGATATCTTGAGAATAGACCCGGGGGCCATAGTTTTCTCTAGTGGCTTC
Source organism: Secale cereale (assembly GCA_902687465.1). Lineage (NCBI taxonomy): Eukaryota > Viridiplantae > Streptophyta > Magnoliopsida > Poales > Poaceae > Secale > Secale cereale. Next base: position 829,131,157 of record LR738714.1, on the reverse strand, counting down.
TCTCATGATAGCGATATTCTACGGCGGGTAAACAAATTACTGTCGAGCAATTGATAGAAAAGCGAATAATTATGAGACTATCTAGGCATGATCATTGTATATAGGCATCACATCCGAGACAAGTAGACCGTGCATCTACTACTATTACTCCACACATCGACCGCTATCCAGCATGCATCTAGTGTATTGAGTTCATACGAGCAGAGTAACGCCTTAAGCAAGATGACATGATGTAGAGGGATAAACTCAAGCAATATGATATAAACCCCATTTTTTTTCCTCGATGGCAACAATACAATGCGTGCCTTGCCGCCCATACTGTCACTGGGAAAGGACACCGCAAGATTGAACCCAAAGCCAAGCGCTTCTCCCATTGCAAGAACTATAGATCTAGTAGGCCAAACCAAACCAATGATTCGAAGAGACTTGCAATGATATTATGAGCACACATAAAAAGTTCACAGAAGAACCAAATATCTTTCATAGATAACCTTGATCATAAACTCACAATTCATCGGATCTCGACAAACAAACCGCAAAAAGAGATTACATCGAATAGATCTCTGATACGTCTCAAACGTATCTACTTTTCCAAACACTTTTGATATTGTTTTGACCTCATTCTTGCATGATTTGAACTAAACTAACCCGGACTGACGCTGATTTCAGTAGAGCTGCCTGTATGGTTTTATTGTGCGCAGGAAAACGGATTTTTAGGTATCTCAGAAAATTCCACGAAAAATCACAGAAAATCCACGCACCCAAAGGAACCCGGAGCCAGAAGAGGGGCCAGAGGGGGGCCAGGGGGGGCCCAGGCGCCCTGGTGGCGCGGCCCACCCCCTGGCCACGCCGGGGGGTCGCCTGGGTGGGCCCCACCTCCCCTGGTGCCCTACTTTGACCCGTATTTTAGCTCGTGACGGAAAAATCCCAGATCAGAAGTTATTTTCCCAGTTTTCGTCACGGAGCCGCCGCCACCCTCTGTTCTTCTTCGGGAGGGCTAATCTGGAGGCTGATTTGGCCTCCGGAGAGGGGAGATCGTCGCCATCGTCATCATCATCATCACTCCATCCTCCCTCCATGACTTCTCCTTCCATGTGTGAGTAATCCCCTGCTGTAGGCGAAGAGGGTGGTAGGGATTGGATGAGTTAGATCATGTAATAGTTTGTCAGATCGTTGGGGGCATGTTGCCTATCATCTACTATGGTGTTTATCATCTTTGCTTCAACTTGTTATTCTTAATGCTTGTCACTTAGGGCCCGAGTGCCATGATTTCAGATCTGAACCATATGTGTTTGCATGAATATATTTGTGTTCTTGATCCTATCTATGAGTTGTTTGCACCTATTACGGTTCGGAACCGGCGATCCCAAAAGTGACAGCTTGGGACACCAAAGGGGATGGTCCGTAGTTTGAGGATTACATGTATCCATTGAGTTTATTGCTTTGTTCCGGTGCTCTTTGACATGAGCACCTTAATCTCCATAAGTTCCTTTTGGCCCCGTTCGTAGCGGGATGGTAGGACAAAAGATGTTGTGCAAGTTCTTATTGCAAGCACGTACAACTACCTACGGGATACATGCCTAATGTTTGATATTTGCCTAGATGATCATTACTTTTCCGTCTGCCTTGCCCCAAGTTGGAATCATGATATATCTCATCCATGCAGCGCCCAACCATCCATCTCCCTAGCCTACAGTGTTTTAAATCCTGCTGGTTACTAGTTGCTACTTTTGCCATTTACTCTTGCTATTTACTTTCGCTGTTTACTTTTACTATCACCATCATCACTATCATATCACTGTTGCCACTTATCTTTTGTTGCAAGTAAGTATATTTCAGGTGCGGTTGAATTGAAAACTCAACTGTCAAAGCTTATAAATACTCTTTGGCTCCCCGTATGTCGAATCAATAAATTGGGTTATTCTTACCCGCGAAGACTATCTCGATCCCTTACGGTTGAGGGTTATCAAGTACCGTTTTCTGGCGCCGTTGCCGGGGAGCATAGCAATATTTACAAGTCTACTTGAAGTATCCTACCTGCTGCACTTCATCCGCTATGGGTAAGAAAGGAGACCCCAAGGTTCCGATCTTACTATCCACTACAAGAAGAGGTACTGTTCTGAGCACTAGTGCTACACTTGATTCACCTTCTGTTATGAGTAAGTTTGCTTCACCGCCACCACATGATGCTCCTACTGAATCTGTTACTATGTTCGATACTCTTGATGATGCCTCTACTACTCTTGATGATATTAGTTCACTTGGTTATGCTCTTGAGAAACAGATCGCTGCTGCTGCAAAAAAGTCTGGAATTGAAATTCCTGTTACTCGCTACCCTATTGGTGAGACTTACGATTATCATGATTTGAGTAAACTCAAGGAGAGACTCCTTGATGATGATTACTATATGCTTGATGAAGATTTATGCAGGGAACTGATAGAGTTTGCCGACTCTGACCCTGAAGTTATTAAGAAACTGTTTGAAAAACACTCTTTGAAGAACAAAACCATTCCTGATCCTGAATTTGCTACATCTCCTATATGCATTGATGATCCTGATTATGATTTCTCTGTTGATCTTTCACTTATACCTATGGTTGAAGCTGACCCCTTTTATGGCGGAGAAAATGATGATGCTATTGCACACCTGACTAAACTCGGTGAGTTGGGTGGCCTGTTTACCACGGATGAGAAGATACGATACTTTTATGTGACCAAGCTTATTCCTTTCTCCTTGAAGGAAGGTGCTAAAGCATGGTATGATTCACTCCATGCGGTTCCATTAAGAGCCCTCAAGACTTAGCTCACTCTTTTGTTGATAAGTACTTTCGTGCTCACATGCAACATGCTGCTTTACAAAGAATTTATAACTTTAAACAGTTACAGGATGAGTCCCTCCCTAAAGCTTGGGGGAGGTACCGCGGTCTAATTCGGGCTAGACCAGGACATGAAGTCCCTAATAACGAATTAATCGATATATTCTATGCTGGTCTAACTGATGAATCCAGGTCCTATTTGGACAGTTGTGCTGGTTGTGTTTTCAGGAAAAGAACGCCGAAAGATGCAGAAGATTTGATGGGCAGGATTGCCAAAAACCATGAAGATTGGTCCGTCCCTGAACCACCTCCACCACCAAAGAAGAGGGGCATGTGTGTTCTAAGCCCCGAAGATATGCGAGAAGCAAAGAAGTCTATTAAAGAGAAAGGTATTAAAGCTGAAGACGTGAAGAATCTACCCCCTATTGAGAAGCTGTGTGAGCCTACCACTCACCCTCCTATGGTAGAGGTACACTCTCTTTTAGATTTCAACGCAAGTGACATCCCTCATGGTAAGCCTCCTGATCAATGTTTAGATGAGTTTGATAATTTTATTATGAAACAAAATCATTTTAATGAGAGGATAAAAAGTCAATTGCATGATAATTCCCTTGCTATCAAAAGTTTGCTTGATGTTCTAGGTAGAACGGTTAGTGATGTTCAATGTCTTGTGAAACATTTTCATATGGTTCAAACTCAGCTTGAACAAATTTCTAATGTGCAAAAAGATTTGCTTGCTAACAACGCCAAACAAGATTTGCAGGCCTTCGGGATTAAGACCCGAGGAGGAACTAGCACTCAAGATCCTCTCTATCCAGAAGGGCATCCGAGGAGAATCGAGCAAGATTCTCAAATGCAGGAAGAAGAAATTGTTGGCTCTCCAAAAAAGAAGAAGAAACATAAGGAGGCTGACAATTCCAATGATCCTATTACTGATGAAGAGCCAGCTGTTGATCCCAACAGTGTATCTATCTCCGATGCTGAGACTGAAGACGGTGTTGAACCTGAAGATAAGGATAATGAGAAGAATGATTCGCCTGAAGTTCGAGAAGAAGAAGCACCTGACAAACGTAAGAGGTACACTAAAGAAGACTACATCGCAAGAAAACATGGGAAGGAAAGAGAACCATGGGTACAGAAACCCATGCCCTTTCCAGGTAAGTCCATCAAATCTAAAGAAGAAGAGCATTACAATAAGTTCTGTGAGTGGATTAAGCCTCTTTTTCTTCAAATCCCTTTGACTGATGCTATTAAGTTACCTCCTTATTCAAAATATATGAAAGATATTGTCACTAATAAAAGAAAAGTTCCTAATGAAGCAATATCTACTATGCTTGCTAACTACTCTTTCAGTGGCAAGATTCCTGAGAAGCTCGGTGATCCAGGTATACCCACCATTCCTTGCTCCATAAAGAATAATTATGTCAAAACTGCTTTGTGTGATCTTGGAGCATGAGTGAGTGTTATGCCTCTCTCTCTTTACAAGAGGCTTTGTTTAGAGAAACCAATTCCTACAGATAACTCTCTTCAGATGGCTGACAAGTCAACCGCCGTTCTGATAGGTATTTGTGAGGATGTTCCCGTAGAAGTTGCTAATTGTTTGATTCTTACTGATTTTGTTGTGCTTGACATGCCCGAGGATGGGAGCATGTCCATTATTCTTGGTAGACCTTTTCTTAACACCACAGGTGCTATTATTGATTGCAATAAAGGGAAGGTTACCGTCAATGTGAATGATAAAGAACACACGGTGTATTTTCCAAAGAAGACCGACAGGAGGCATGGCCTCAACTCTATAGAAAATATCGAGACCGTGAAGATTGGAGAATGGGACTGTCCACTACATGTGCACCACAAATACAAAACTATTATGGTGGGGACAATGTCCATCAAAGTAAGGTTCAGTGATTACTTCGTAAGAGGTGAGACTTTTTGCTCTATATATTTCCTGTTTGTTGGTAAGACTTGATCAACCTTACTAGTAAACATGTTTTATATAGATAAAAAGTTGAACTTGTTATGTTTTCATTTATCTTAGTTTTTGTTCTCTTTGCTGTACCAAGTGTTTATGTTTTGAAGCTTCACAATACTAATCACTGCTTTAAGTTTTCAGAAAGTCTTGCAGCTTTTTGAACTTAGAAAAATTTTCAACAGTGAAGTTTTCAGAAAATTTCCAGAAAAATAAAAATAAAAATTTCCACGCCGGGAGTGACCCAGAGGTGCCTGGGGCCAGCCAGGGGGACCCACCAGTGGCCCAGGCGGCCAGCTGGCGCGGCCTGCCCCCTGACCGCGCCCACAGGGCACCTGGGGCCCACGAGGCCCCCCTCCAGGTAAGTCTTCTTCCTCCCTCTCTCTTTCTCTCAAAAAATGCGAGTTCTGCACTTGTTCTTGCGTTCTTGCTGCTCTTGGAGGTGATTCTTCGATCTCTCTCTACAGCCTATCATTCGAGCTGAGATTTTGAACAAATACTCCCTGGTATGTGACTCCTCCAACCCTCCAATTAGATTTCTGATTGGTGGCTTCATTTGTGAGTATTTAGTAGTTCTTGGTGTTGTATAGATGAGCTTGCATGCATGTGTAGAAAGTTATTTTCCAAGTTTTGATGCAAGTTTATGCCTTGGGAAAGTGAGTTGAGTAGTTTGCCTTAACCCACCTTGTTTTAATCCTTGTTTTTGTAATTTGTCAAATATTTCAGAAATGCGTTTGTTAGGAAGGGCAAAGGGGTGGCTTGAGAAGAGGAGGCCCGCACACTCCGATCGAGTTACTAGAGCCGCAGCTTCACCCTCGACTGCTAGGGTGAGCTATAATGAAGATCATGTGCCCCTGGAGTTGTTGGAAGACACAAGTCCAGCACGTGCTATGACGTTTCCATGTGATGAATTCCTTGTAGCTGCGGGAATCAAGGATGAGTTTTATAATCTTTGTGCTAATGCAGGTCTGACACGGCTCGTCACGTGCCGTGTTACTCAGTATCAAAAACTCACCTCCAATTTCATTAACAGTTTTAGATATAATCCTGATTCAGGTGCTATTGAGTTTAAAATTTACAATGATCTTATCACCATGACCTTGGGGAAGTTTTGTGAAATAATAGGTGTGCCGAACATTGGGAGGACGGCTAGGATGACCTCTCAGCCCTCCGAGTTGAAAACCATCTTCAACTCTCTCTGCAGCATGGGTATGAGGGATATTCATCGGTCAAAGATCTCCAGCATCTTATTTCCTCACCTCAGGTATTTTGCATATTATGTTGCTAGAGGGATGTTAGCTCGTGACAACACGAGCAACACTTCTGCGCCGGATATTGCTATCCTGGCAGCAGCCCTCTTAGGGAGATCTGATTATAATCTGGGTGCCTTAATTGCTCGACGCCTTGCTATGAACGGTAACAAGGGAGACTTATATGGTGGCGTTTATGCCACACTTATCTTAGAACATTTTGGAGGCACCCCACACCCTGATGATAATCCTTTTACTTATTTAAGCTTTGATCTTGCTGCTATGAAAAGGCATAAGTTTGTTACCATGGCCTCTGAGCTTGATAATCTTGTTTATATCTTGCGTTTCGGAACTACCGCGGAACGCGAGATCCGTCTACCTGCACCTCTTTTGTTTGATTTTTCTCGCAGGAACGGATGGTCCTTTGATGTTATCCAGTTCGATGAGTTCATGGCCCAGCATCAGTTTCATAAGCCCATGGAGGGGGTTGTGCCCGACGAGGAGGAGCACGGTGAGTTACCACCTTTTTAGGAAGAAACCGCCACCAAGTTTTGTGAAGGGTCTTCCTCTGCTTGGCGCACGGACCCTTCCTCGTGGGAGACTCCGAGGAGTTCGGTGTACGCGCCAGCATCCTTCTACAATCCTTGGACTCACCACTGTTCCCCCGGAGCAGGAGGCTCCTGGGGGCAGTAGCTGCTACCAACTTAGGCCAAAAGCCTAAGCTTGGGGGAGTACGTGCCCCTCTCATCTTTCCATTGTATTATCCGTTTTATTCGCTTTGATCTTTTCGAAGTTTTTGCCCGTTCTTCTTTATTTCTCTCTTTGCAAAAACAACAAAAAGATTTTCTCTTTCTTTTGCTTTCGTTCAACCTTTGAAATAACCCAAAAAGATTCCCTTTCTCTCTTTAGTTTGCTTTGTTTTCAGAGTTCAGCTCGAGTCCGTGATGGCATTTAATTATATTTCCTACGTTCAATCGTGCAAGTGACGAGGCAGTAATGACGAAGATCGACTGAAGGGAAGCAACAAGGAAGACCGGTATGAACTCTTCTTGTTTCTACTTTTGTACATATGCCTGTACTTATGATCTAGAGACCAGCTTGTAGCGACATAGTGCTATGTTTACAATGCTCGTCCAGTGGTTCATGCTTTCCTTGTGGCTAGTCTCGAATAGCTAGAGTATATAATGTGTTATTGAAATGACTTACATGCATTGCACTGTTCATAGTCTGTTATACTAAGGTGGTATTTCCCTTTAGAGAATTTTTGGATTGACTTGGCACATGTTTACACATGTTTAAGACTAAAAAGTCTGCTTTGCCTTGATGATCTTTGAGTTTCAGAATAGTTATATCACTTTCATGCCCGATTCAATGTTGCTTTGTCGCTCTGCATGATTATGGCCGTTATTGCTCTCTAGTTGGTCGCTTCCCAGTCTTTTGCTAACCTCCACCTGTACTAAGCGGACTGACTGCTTGTGCATCCAAAATCCTTAAAACCAGTTATGCCATATGAGTCCACCATACCTTCCTATACATGGTATTTACCTGCCATTCCTAACAAAGACTTTCGTGTACCATCTCGAAATTAATCAAAAGCATTTCTCTTTTTGTGCCTCTGTTTTAGCTCATGAGGAAGTAGTAGTTAATTCATGATCTTTTTTAAGTTGGACAAGTTTCACCCCGGGATTGCATGTCTAATGTGCAAACCCCTAATACGAGAAGGAACTGGCATAGAGTGCGCCCGGCTCATAAAAGATAATACAACAAACAAACCCTCCTTCACGCTTTGTTCATGAGAAATCAGAAAACTTTGGCAGTGATAAACAAAGGATATTAAGAGGATGTGATCGTCCTCATTCGGGAGCCATTCCTCGAAACTTGTCTAGCTCAAGAAGTGATTGAGTTATCTGCTAGCATTCGTTGACGAAATATGCACCTCTCAAAAACATTTTTACCTCTGTTTTTAAAACCAAGAGCTCTGGTACATGTTTAGTTTTTGTTTCCGACCACGGGTTTTCAACCTTGCCAACAAAAGCCATGGTTCGAGAGTCTCCACCTTCTTTCTTCAAAGCACCAACTAGGAGAGCATAATTGTCGTTCTGAGTGTAATGTGCATTGTCCCAAAGTATTACATTGTCTTCTGCATGCTTGTGATATTATTTATTCTGAAAGTTTTAGTTCTAGTCTCCTTTAAAACTCTGGAGGAGTTTCTGCATTTATGTTTTGCTTCACTCATGGAGGCTAGCGAGATACCACCCTAATATGCTCAAACTATGTGCAATGTAATCTTGTCTTGATTTTCAGTAATATATTATTTACTTTTAAGTATTTGTGATTGGTCACTTGAAAGAAGGATTGCTCCGTGCATTGTCCTCATAGTACTGTTTCAATACTTGCTAGACTCTTTTCGCAGTACATGCTTATATACATCTAATGAAACAAAAGAGTTTGTCAAAGTTTTCTTTGTCGCGTCCAGTTCGTTGAACTGAATTGCTTGAGGACAAGCAATATGCTAAGCTTGGGGGAGTTGATACGTCTCAAACGTATCTACGTTTCCAAACACTTTTGATATTGTTTTGACCTCATTCTTGCATGATTTGAACTAAACTAACCTGGACTGACGCTGTTTTCAGCAGAGCTGCCTGTATGGTTTTATTGTTCGCAGGAAAACGGATTTTTAGGTATCTCAGAAAATTCCACGAAAAATCACAGAAAATCCACGCACCCGAAGGAACCCGGAGCCAGAAGAGGGGCCAGAGGGGGGCCAGGGGGGCCCCAGGCGCCCTGGTGGCGCGGCCCACCCCCTGGCGGCGCCGAGGGGTCGCCTGGGTGGGCCCCACCTCCCCTGGTGCCCTACTTTGACCCGTATTTTAGCTCGTGACGGAAAAATCCCAGATCAGAAGTTCTTTTCCCAGTTTTCGTCGCGGAGCCGCCGCCACCCTCTGTTCTTCTTCGGGAGGGCTAATCTAGAGGCTGATTTGGCCTCTAGAGAGGGGAGATCGTTGCCATCGTCATCATCATCATCACTCCATCCTCCCTCCATGACTTCTCCTTCCATGTGTGAGTAATCCCCTGCTGTAGGCGAAGGGGGTGGTAGGGATTGGATGAGTTAGATCATGTAATAGTTTGTCAGATCGTTGGGGGCATGTTGCCTATCATCTACTATGGTGTTTATCATCTTTGCTTCAACTTGTTATTCTTAATGCTTGTCACTTAGGGCCCGAGTGCCATGATTTCAGATCTAAACCATATGTGTTTGCATGAATATATTTGTGTTCTTGATCCTATCTATGAGTTGTTTGCACCTATTACGGTTCGGAATCGGCGATCCCAAAAGTGACAGATTGGGACACCAAAGGGGATGGTCCGTAGTTTGAGGATTACATGTATCCATTGAGTTTATTGCTTTGTTCCGGTGCTCTTTGACAGGAGCACATTAATCTCCATAAGTTCCTTTTGGCCCCGTTCGTAGCGGGATGGTAGGACAAAAAATGTTGTGCAAGTTCTTATTGCAAGCACGTACAACTACCTACAGGATACATGCCTAATGTTTGATATTTGCCTAGATGATCATTACTTTTCTGTGTGCCTTGCCCCAAGTTGGAATCATGATATATCTCATCCATGCAGCACCCAACCATCCATCTCCCTAGCCTATAGTGTTTTAAATCCTGCTGGTTACTAGTTGCTACTTTTTCCATTTACTCTTGCTATTTACTTTTGCTGTTTACTTTTACTATCACCATCATCACTATCATATCACTGTTGCCATTTATCTTTCGTTGCAAGTAAGTATATTTCAGGTGCGGTTGAATTGACAACTCAACTGTCAAAGCTTATAAATACTCTTTGGCTCCCCGTGTGTCGAATCAATAAATTGGGTTATTCTTACCCGCGAAGACTATCTCGATCCCTTACGGTTGAGGGTTATCAATCTCCTAGAAGACTAAGGAGAACTTTGTATTGAGATCCAGAGAGAGAGAGAAGAAGCCATCTAGATACTAGCTATGGACCCGAAGGTCTGTGGTAAACTACTCACAACTCATGGTGAGGGTGATGATGATGACGATGAAGGCCTCTGTGGTGGATCCCCCTCCGGTGGAGCTCTGGAACAGGCTCCAAGATGGGATCTCCATGGGAACAGAAGGTACGGTGGTGGAATTCGGGTTTTCTCTCTGTTCACGGAGTTTCTGGGGTACATGACTTATATAGGAAGAAGGAGGGCATCGGGGGAGTCACGGGGGCCCCACGAGGTAGGGGGCATGCCTTGGGAAGGGGGCGCGCCCCCCACCCTCGTGGGCCCCACGTGGCTCTTCTGACGTAGTTCTCAAGTTCTTCGTGCGTGATTTTCTCCAAAAATATCTCTCGCGAAGGTTTCATTCCGTTTGGACTCCGTTTGATATTCTTTTTCTGCAAAACCCTGAAATAGGCAAAAAACAACAATCTGGACTGGGCCTTTGGGTTAGTAGGTTAGTCCCATAAATGATATAAAAGTGAATGATAAAGCCCATTAAACATCCAAGACTTCATAAATAATAGCATGGAACAATAAAAAATTATAGATATGTTGGATACGTATCAACTCCAAACCTCGGAAATATAACTTCTTTAAGCATCTTAATAGAGGTGTTGTGATCAGCACTACTAGTTGGAATAGCTTCAACCCACTTAGTAACATAATCAACAGCAACTAAAATATGTGTGTACCCATTAGAGGCCGAAAATGGTCCCATATAATCAAAGCCCCAACCATCAAATGGTTCAATAACAAGTGAATAATTCACAGGCATTTCTTGACGTCTACTAATATTACCAATTCGTTGACATTCATCACAAGATAAGACAAACTTACGGGCATCCTTGAAGAGAGTAGGCCAATAAAAACCGGATTGCAATACCTTATGTGCAGTTCTATCTCCCGCATGGTGTCCTCCATAAGCTTCGGAGTGGCACTTGCGTAGGATCTGTTCCTGTTCATGCTCAGGTACACAACGTCTAATAATACCATCTACTCCTTCTTTATAAAGATGTGGGTTATCCCAGAAGTAATGTCTCAAATCATAGAAGAACTTTTTCTTTTGCTGGTGTGTGAAGCTAGGAGGTATAAAGTTAGCAAGAATATAACTAGCATAATCAGCATACCATGGAGCAGTACGAGAAGTATTTATGACAGCTAATTGTTCATCAGGAAAGCTATCATCAATAGGCTGTGGGTCATCAAGTATATTCTCTAACCTAGACAAGTTATCTGCTACGGGGTTCTCAGCTCCCTTTCTATCAATAATATGCAAGTCAAATTCTTGCAGCAGAAGAACCCATCTAATAAGTCTAGGCTTAGCATCTTTCTTTTCCATAAGGTATTTGATAGCAGCATGATCATTGTGAATAGTTACTTTAGAATCAACGATGTAGGGTCTAAAATTATCACAAGCAAATACGACTGCTAAAAATTCGTTCTCAGTAGTGGCATAATTTCTTTGGGCACTATCTAGAGTTTTACTAGCATACTAGATAACATTCAATTTCTTATCAACTCTTTGCCCTAGAACAGCACCTACAGCATAATCACTAGCATCGCACATAATCTCGAAAGGTAAATTCCAGTCAGGAGGCTGGACAACAGGTGCAGAGATCAATGCTTTATTAAGTATTTCAAATGCTTCTAGACAATCATCATCAAAGACAAAAGGAATATCTTTTTGTAAGAGATTAGTCAGAGGACTGGAGATTTCGGAGAAGTCCTTTATGAACCTCCTATAAAACCCGGCATAACCAAGGAAACTTCGTATAAATTTGATGGCCTTAGGGCATGTCATCTTTTCAATAGCATCCACTTTAGCTTTGTCAATTTCAATACCTCTTTCAGAAATTTCATGTCCCAAGACAATGCCTTCATTAACCATAAAGTGGCACTTCTCCCAATTCAAGACAAGGTTAATGTCTACACATCTCTGCAAAACTCGATCAAGGTTGCTTAAGAAATCATCAAAAGAAGTTCCGTAAACAGAGAAATCATCCATGAAAACCTCAACAATCTTTTCACAAAAATCAGAGAATATAGCCATCATGCATCTTTGTATGGTAACAGGTGCATTACATAAACCAAAAGGCATACGTCTATAAGCAAAGGTACTGAAAGGACAAGTAAAAGTGCTCTTTTCTTGATCCCCTTTTGACACAGGTATTTGAGAAAAACCAGAATAACCATCTAGAAAGTAGAAATGAGTATGTTTGGATAACCTTTCTAGCATTTGATCAATAAATGGCAAGGGGTAATGATCTTTCTTTGTAGCTGTATATAACTTACGGAAATCAATTACCATCCTATAACCTGTAACTATTCTTTGCAGGATCAATTCATCTTTTTCATTGGGAACAACAGTCATACCTCCCTTCTTAGGGACACAATGGACAGGACTTACCCACTGGCTATCAGCAACTGGATAGATAATACCTCCCTCTAGGAGCTTTAGTATTTCCTTCCTTACCACTTCTTTCATCTTAGGATTTAACCGGCGCTGATAATCAATAACTGGTTTAGCATTTTCTTCCAATTTTATCTTGTGTTGGCATACAGTGGGACTAATGCCCTTAAGATCATCCATAGTATATCCAATAGCAGCTCGATGCTTCTTCAGAGTTTTCAATAGTTTTTCTTCTTCCTGCTCTGAAAGGTTAGCACTAATAATACCAGGATATATCTTCTTTTCATCAAGATAGACATACTTAAGATTATCAGGTAAAGGTTTGAGTTCATACACGGGATCACCCTTGGGTGGAGGAGGATCCCCTAGGATTTCAACAGGCAAGTTGGTTTTCAATATGGGTCCCTGTTTAAGGAATATTTCATCTATTTCTCTTCTCTCATTCATATGCATATCAATTTCATGGTCTAGCAAGTATTGTTCTAGAGGATCATTAGGTGGCACGGCAATAGAAGCAAGACCAATAATTTCATCCTTACTAGGTGGTGCCTTTTCAAGGGGTTGTCTACGAAATTTAGCAAAGTTAAAATCGTGAGACATTTCCCCCAATCCAATAGTGACAATATCTTTCACGCAGTCTATCTTGGCATTAACAGTATTCAAGAAGGGTCTACCAAATATAATGGGACTTAATTCATCTTGTGGGGAACTAAGAATAAGAAAATCAGCAGGGTATTTAACCTTCCCACGCAAGACTTCAACATCTCTAACAATCCCAACTGGTGAAATAGTATCTCTATTAGCAAGCTTAATAGTAACATCAATCCCTTCTAACTCAACAGGTGCAATATCATGCATAATTTTGTTATACAAATCAAAAGGGATAATACTCGCACTAGCACCTACGTCACATAAGCGATGATAGCAATGATCTCCTATCTTAACGGAGATAACATGCAAGCCTACAACAGGTTTATGTTTATTCATAGCATTGGGTTTGGCTATTCTAGCAGACTCATCTTGGACGTAAATAACATGTCCATCTAAATCTTCTACCAAGAGATCTTTAACCATAGCAACACTAGGTTCAACTTTAATTTGCTCAGGGGGTGTAGGTGTTCTAGTATTACTCTTACGAACTACAGTTGAAGCTTGAGCATGATCCTTTATCCTAACAGGGAAAGGTGGTTTCTCAACATAAGCAGTAGGTATAACAGGATCAACATTATAAGTGATAGTTTTTTCTTCAATTTTAATAGGTTCAACTACTTTTACTTCAATAGGGGGTGGTATTTAAACCACTTCTCCTTGGGGATATATCCTTGAGTAGCAAAAGATTCACAGAAAGAAGATACTATCTCAGAGTCAAGTCCATATTTAGTGCTCAACTACGGAAAACATCGGTATCCATAAAAGCCTTAACACAATCAAACTTAGGGGTCATACCTGACTCCTTACCTTCGTCGAGATCTCAATCCACTAGTACATAAAGGGACATCTGCCCCGGTTGGTAAGGGCCTTTAGCCCCGGTTCTTGAACCGGGACTAAAGGGTCGGTACTAATGCCCTAGCCCTTTAGTCCCAGTTCAATCTAGAACCGGGGCAGATGGGTCGCCACGTGGCCTGTGCGCGGAGCTCAGGCAGGAGGGCCTTTGGTCCCGGTTGGTGGCACCAACCGGGACCAAAAGGCATCCACGCGTCAGCATTACTGTGGCTGTGGTTTTTGTTTTTTTTTTGAAGGGGGGTTGGAGGTTTTGGGGGGTTAATTTAGGTATTTCATATATTGTGTTAGCTAGCTAATTAATAGAGAGAAGTGTCCTCTCTTATGTCCGTGCTTGGTCGATGCTACGTACTACACATACGTATAGAGAGGACTAAACACGCTAGCTAGCTAGCTAGTAAGCAAACGAAGAAAACAGAAGATCGTAATCAACATATATATGCATACAGAGAAAAGTAATATCGACCACCTCTCCTTCTCCGAGAGATTGGTCGAACAACAAGTTCTCGTTTATCTATCGGACACTACCGGGTACATACATACAATAATTATCTCTTACCAATATAATCTCCTATACGATGGACGCATGGTCCACATAGTATTCTCCGTCTGGCGCGATCACGTGGTCAAGGAAGAATGCCGCCAATTCCTCTTGAATTGCTCGCAGACGATCTGGTGCTAGGAGTTCATTCCGCATCCGAAAGATCTAATTTGAAGAATGGGGTCAATACATACATATATATATATATATATATATATATATATATATATGAAACTTGTCGTGGAAATAGCACGGCAGATGTCCGGTTTAACGGACTTGATGATGGAACCATCGCACGGGTTAGCTTGAAGGGGTTCATAGCACACAAATGGACACAGAAGGTTTATACTAGTTCGGCCCCTTCGATGAAGGTAAAAGCCTACGTCTAGTTGGTTTGGTATTGCTTGGGCGTCGGATTACAGGGAGCGGATTCGCTTGCCTGCGTCTCGACGGGTTGATTGTTGCTTGTCCTTGAACCGTCGCTGGGTCGCCCCTTTATATAGAGGGTACGCCTGGTCCGGTTTACAGAGTGCGTGGCCGGCTCATATTTGTGTCCGCCTCGGTCTCTGTCTTTTCTTCCTTATCTCTCAAGTTACATCATGGGGCGGTTTACAAACCTTAATTCTATACATGGGCTCTAAGATCTTTATGGGCCGTAGCCTTTACTAAATATTACAAACAAGTGTATATTAATAAAGCCGGTTTATACTAGCCGGTTTATACCTGCTAGTCATATCCCTGACATTCGGCCCCAGAATGATTTGAACTTGTTCATATCAGTCTTCTCTTGTATAATCTTCTTCTGTCTTCGCATCTTTATAAACCGGTTCTGACGTCATCCTCAGGGATCATTAAATCTGACCGTGACATCATCTCCGCATTTAACGCCGCAAGCTGTACTATAGCTTATTTTAAGGGTTATCCGAGAATCGAGGCGCCAGAGGATCTTTATCCGATTTTTTGCCTCCTCGAATCCCGCACCTGTCGTTTCAGATCTGACTCTCCTTTATAAATACTGCTATCCCCATTTGTTATCTTCTTCCTGCTCCGTCTTCTTCCTCCGTCGCCCAACTCCATCGTCGCCTGAGCTCGAACCTCCGCCGTCGACCGCTGGATCCAAGTCCTCGCCGGCCGCTGCATCACCCTGAGCTTGACCAGAGAACCTCCGCCGCCGATTCTTGCCGCTCCAGGTATGTCCTTCTTTCTTCATTATCAGTCTGTAATTTCTAGGGTTTCTTCCCACGCCTCCGCCATTAGAGCTTAAATAGAAGCTTCACCTTGTTCAACCTTAAGCCAATAATTTCTAGTAACCTTCACCTTCAGATCTTGCCCTTTAAACTGTACTTTTACCCTGCTGTAAATGCTTCAGATCTCCGTCATTCCTGTCTAGCCTGTAGATTTATCCGCTTGGTATAAAGCCCTTGTAGTTCTTTCCCGTATACTTTTACATTTGTTTCTCTTTTCCTAGTATGCTCAGATCTGTTCTTCCTTAGCTGTCTTTTAAAACCTGTTTTCCTCCTTGGTAGATCTGCTAATTATGTTCCGGTTTAAACTGTTCTGCCCAGTCCTTGCGAAACTCTGTAATTTAAACGCGACGGTTTAGCCGTTCCCCTTCAACTGCCATTAACCGGAAATGATATAGCTTGTTATAATTGCCGGTTTAATCATGCCATTAGTCCTCAGTTAAACCGTTGCGTAACTTTCATAGATAGTTTCCGGTTTACACTGCTGCATCTTCATAATCCGTTTCTTGCACTTTATCTTTTCTAGTACTTTGCTTTTTCGTTGCAATGGCCAAGCAGTATGTCTCCTGTGATTGGGTTCCTTCTATCATCACTGAGGATGATTTGATCAAGATTTCTGAAATTGGCACGTTAGGACCTCAGTCTGTTTTAAAGTGGCGGGCCCTGGGTAATGAATGTCCACCTACTCCTAGATCCGGGGAAGTCATTGTGTTCTTCGATCACATATCTCGAGGCTTCTCTCCCCCCGGTTCAAAGTTTTTCCGGGATGTTCTTGCTGCTTTCCAATTGCATCCTCAGGATATTGGACCCAATTCTGTCTCCAACATCTGTGACTTCCAAGTGTTTTCGGAGGTATATCTGCAAGAAGAACCGTCCGTCGATCTGTTCCGGGACTTCTTCCATTTAAACCGGCGCACCGAGTTTACCAGTGGACCACATCAAGAGCTTGGCGGTGTTAGTATTCAGAAAAGGAGAGACGTTGTTTTTCCTCATGCCGCTTTACACACTCATCCAAAGGACTGGAACAAGTCTTGGTTTTATTGCATTGACACTTCTCCTGAAGGGGAGAACCCTCTGTCGGGTTACCGTGAAACCCGTATTCCGGAGAATCATCCTTTACCACAACGGCTTGGCTCTGTTGAACGGACCCGGTTTTCATCACAGCTTTCCAAGCTAAGAGCCTTCATAGCTAATGGTTTGATTGGAACCGATTTTCTACGCTGCTGGCTGTCTTGGAGCATCCTTCCCCTGAGCCGGCGTTCTCAGCTAATGTGCAAATATTCTGGTAAACCGGATGATCCTCAAAGGTTTACCAAGGACAAACTTTCTGAATCGGAAGTAGTAGAATCAGCCAAGAAGATCCTCAATGTCTCTTTAGCAGACTGCAGCAAGGTCGGTTTAGCTCCATACTATAAGAAGAACAAACCGCCCGCAGTAAGTTTCACTTTACCCTGTATTTGTAATCCGTTTCTTTTAAACCGTCTTTCAATTGTCTTTCTTTCTTTTGATTAGGCTGATGACCCTTTCTGGAAGAGAAGACCTCAGGAGAAAACCGGCAAACAGGTTCGACGAAAAACCTTTGCCAATAAGAAAAGGAAAGCAGCTGTTGACGAAGTTCTCCCACTGAAGATGATGATCCGGACTCCGAGGTATGCTTTAATCCGGTTTAAATTTTGCTTTCATGTACTTGTAATTGTATCTAATAATACCTTTCCACAGGAGTTGCCTGAAGGTGATAACCCGGCTGAAATTGAGGTAACCATTCTTTCCTCTGACTCAGAACCTCTTCCACAAAAAAAGTCGTCGGACCGTCCGGAAATACCAATTTTATCATCCTTACGCTCAGTTGGACCCTAACTTTATTTTGAAGAAACAACAGCACGAAGCTCTTCGCCGGACCACTCGCCATAGCGGCCTGGCAGTGGAATCATCCGGGATTTCTTTAACTCCGGTTCGAAAACGCCGTGCTGAGGTGATACTTTCTCCGACTCCCCTTCATCCCAAGGCCGGGCTTATCCGAAAACCTCTTAAACCATCTGACCCTGATTATCAGGAAACTCCACTGTCTTCCTCTGGTGAATCGACCGCCACGCAGCTTCCTCCACTGAAAACCGTCCCAGGGTAACTTTTCTCACCTTTTCCGGTTTATGATCCCTTTGCTTTATGACGTCAACTCATTTTGCATACTTTCCAGCAAACCAAAACCCAGCAAGAAGCCCAAGGCAAATAAGCCTCCTGCTGAACCTACTGCAGATGATCCGGTTGCTAATCCGTCAACAACTGTTCCTTCAGAGGGCGAGCCCGTAGCCCCTCTTGAAGACCCTGTGCCTACAGAGCACATCTCTGCTCCCGAAAACCCTACAGCTGAAGATGCTCATAATCCACCAAGTCCGGCCCGGGTTACCTCTCCTCGGATTAATCCGGCGTCTCCTAATCCGGCTCATACTGCCACTCCCCCCAACGTACCTGCCTCTCCTGATGTTGTGGTAACCGGGGCTGGCTTTGTCGCTCCGGCTGAGCCCACCATTTTAGCTAAACATACAGCTAAAACGGAAAAACTATCTCAAGAAAAGGGGAAATGGAGCACTGAAGTATCCAGCCTTTCTGATATGAGCGCCCAAGAAATTTACTCCGGGTATCTAAACCGGCTCCACAGCAGCCGGGATTATGAAGCCAGTCTAGTCAACTTAATGAGGGAAAAATATGAGGTAAACCTCTTCTTTCTGACTTCGTTCTTTTGATATGTCTCTATCTCATAACAGCCCCCAAGTTCCGGTTTAGCTGTATGCTGAAGGTGAACCGGAACTTTGTAGTTTGAACTATTGATCTTTACATTAGCCCCCAAGTATCAAGTAGATAACTTGCTTATGTATTTGATACTTGTTAAAGTTGCTGTCGATACTCCAACTATGCATTAGCCCCCAAGTGTCAAGTAGACAACTTGGTTGTGTGCTTGAGACTTGTAACTTTGAATTGTCTTTTCTTTATTGCTTTAACTGCCATTAGCCCCCAAGTGTCAAGTAGACAACTTGGTTGTGTGCTTGAGACTTGTCTAATTTTCACCTCTTGTTTTTTAACTGTGTTTGCAGGCTGAGTTGAATCGGAATGCTCTTGAAATCAATGAACTTCGTAGCCGTCTTACTGAAACAGAGTCTGCCGCTTCAAAGGCTAAAAAAGAACTTCAGGTGAGCTTAAAGACTGCCGAAGACCTGAAGAAATACTTTGAAGAAGAGCGGACTACTTTTGAGGTCCAGAAGAAAGATCTGGAGAAACGGGTTCAGGATGCTGAAGGAGCGCTTAATCCGGTGATAGAAGAATTGTCCGGATTAAGACGGCAAATTGACTTGATGACCTCTGCTGTCTTTGGTAAGTATAATCTGAACTCCTGCTTTTATCTTTGTCATCTGTGTTTTTTACCGGTTTAACTATGATAGTTATGTGCAGGGCGCCGTGTCTCCCATCTTGGGGATGACTTACGGAAAAAACTTAAAGCTTGCTACACCTTGGTCGAATAGCTGTACTCCGGGACTCAAAGGATCATTAGTGCCACTTCTTTTGGTAAACTGGCCCCTACGACGATCCAAGATACTTTGAACAAGTTATCTGTTTTGCCGGTTCGTCTCGAAGAAGTCAAGAAATCTGCTGCGCGGGGTGGTGCTCTTCTGGCCCTTACGAGGGCTAAGGCTTGGGTCCCGGATCTTGATCCGGAGGAGGCTTTAACCAGATTTCCAGATACAAAGGATGACGGCTCACCCTTTACCGAAACGGATCTCTATGCCCTGACGAAAGAGATGCGTCCCCTCGCCAACAAGCTTGCCGCTGAATCGGACTTGTCCAGATATCATCCAGGATACAATTTGCAGAACGAGCGGGTGGAGCGACCGGTCTATGACACTGTCAACTTAATTCCGCCGGTTCGTCCTCACACCTTTTCTCCTGACATTGACATTTCTGGACTTATCAACGATGAGGTGTATTTTCGGGCCTTGATGAAGATTGATTGGCGTGCGCCGGACTTCCAGCCGCTTCACGAAGATGAAGATGAAGATGTTCCGGATCAAAGCGATGGTCAGCCGTCTCAGCAAGGAGAAGCATAAAATTTCAAATTTTATTGCTGTAATTGTAATCTGTGTTCCGCCAAACAATGTTTCCAAACTGTTGGGCTTGCTATGTCTTGTAATAAGCTAGCTGAAACTTGATGTGCTTCAACCCGGATATTTTGTTTTTATGAAAGATTTGCCGGTTGAAATGTTGCCTGATATTGATTGCCTTCCATATCCTCTGCAGAAAAAAAAATATTGAAAATATGTCCTAGTGGCTTACCACTGGACGGATTAAATTGTTCTTTTAAAACGTCAAATAAGTACATCTTTATACTAAAAATAACTTTTGATACCTGAGATTTATATATGCTCAGTGTTCTTAATACGGTTAGGACTTTTGAAAATCACTTTATGAAGATCTTCATGTATCCAAGTAGAAACTCAAAATTCTCCGGTCCATCTTGATGATAAATCCAGTTCATCTTGTTTCTTCAAGACTTTGTTCGGAAAGTCATAACTTTTGCCTGATATGTGATCCGGGTTTTAATGAACGCCGGTTTACTTATGCTGGTATTCATGATCCAGACTTTTCACTTTATAGATATGTGGTCAACTTGTATAGCTGTTCCACTCCGGTTTAAAAGGTTATAAAACACAAAAAACACCAAAAATACGCAAATTTTGCAAATAAGACCATGTAGTCGAGGCTTTTTCAAGAGCTACCAGGCTCAAAGCAAGGTTCAGCCAATCAATGGGACGTGGATTAGCCAACACTCCCAGGGGGCCTAGCCAATCACTGAACGTGGAATTATCCAACTTTTCAGAGGGCCGAAAGAACCGGAAATAAAAACTGAGCCAATCACTGGGACGTGGATTAGCCAACACTCCCAGAGGGCCTAGTCAATCACTGAACGTGGCATTATCCAACTTTTCAGAGGGCCGATAGAACTATGAAACTAATCCGATCACTGGGAGTAGATGATACCACTCCTAGAGGGCCTCCAGGGTTCCTCCTGAACCGGTGGGTCAATGTTAAAACTGAGCCAATCACTGGGACGTGGATTAGCCAACACTCCCAGAGGGCCTAGCCAATCACTGAACGTGGAATTATCCAACTTTTCAGAGGGCCGATAGAACTATGAAACTGATCCGATCACTGGGAGTAGATGATACCACTCCCAGAGGGCCTCCAGGGTTCCTCCTGAACCGGTGGGTCAATGTAAACCAATCACTGAACGTGGATTTATCCAACTTTTCAGAGGGTCGGTAGAACTAGGAAACTGATCCGATCACTGGGAGTGGGTGATACCACTCCCAGAGGGCCTTCAGGGTTCCTCCTGAACCGGATATGGTCTTATGTTGTTGAAAGAGTTTTACTGCTCCTTTGCATATTCTGCAAAAAATTAATTTCTAAACTGGCCAATATATGGAAATATGGTTTTTGATAATAAACTTGTATGGTTGCTTTCACAGGTTTTTTGTATATGGAAAAAGAGCTAAGCCCCCGGTTTACCGAAGGTGCCAGTTTATTCATTACTCATAATATATACATAGGATACATTGGAGCACGTAGCTCAAGTATAGTATGGCCGTAAATGGGCGATGTTCCAAGGCCTCTTCGTCTCCTCTTCTGATGTCCGTGAGTCCTTGTGTTCCCGAACGTCCACCAAGTAATATGAGCCGTTGTGTAGATTCTTGCTGACCACAAAGGGCCCTTCCCAAGGTGGGGATAGTTTGTGCATATCTGTTTGATCTTGGATGAGCCGAAGTACCAAGTCACCCTCCTGGAACGTCCTTGTTCTAATCCGGCGGCTATGATATCTGCGCAAGTCTTGCTGATAAATCGCCGATCGTGCTGCAGCTATATCACGCTCTTCATCCAGCCGGTCTAAACTGTCCTGCCTTGACTCCTCATTGATTGCTTCCACATAGGCCGTTATCCTTGGTGAATCATGACGTATATCGCTCGGAAGAACTGCTTCAGCACCATAAACCATGAAGAAAGGTGTATAACCTGTAGACCGGTTTGGTGTAGTATTAATACTCCAAAGAACAGATGGCAATTCTTCAACCCAACATCCTGGGGTTCTCTGCAAAGGCATCATAAGTCGGGGTTTGATTCCTCGCAAAATCTCCTGATTTGCTCTCTCAGCCTGACCGTTGGATTGGGGGTGAGCCACAGAAGATACGTCCAAACGAATATGCTCTCGTTGACAGAACTCTTCCATCTCACCCTGAGATAAATTGGTGCCATTGTCTGTGATGATGCTGTGTGGAAAGCCAAACCGGAATATTACTTTTTTGATGAACTTAACTGTCGTTGCCGCATCACACTTGCTTATAGGCTCCGCTTCAACCCACTTTGTAAACTTGTCTACTGCTACTAGTAGATGAGTTTTCTGATCTTGGGATCGCTTGAAAGGCCCAACCATATCAAGCCCCCAAGTTGCGAAAGGCCAAGTTATCGGTATCATCCGGAGTTCCTGTGCCGGAACCAGAGCACGCCTTGAGAATTTCTGACAAGTGTCACACTTTCGGACTAGATCTGCCGCATCTGCATGAGCAGTTAACCAATAGAAACCATGTCGGAATGCCTTAGCCACCAATGATTTTGAACCGGCATGATGACCACAATCCCCTTCATGAATCTCACGAAGAATCTCACAACCTTCCTCAGCTGAAACACATCGCTGAAATACTCCAGAAGTACTGCGATGGTGAAGTTCTCCATTTGCAATTGTCATGGACTTAGAGCGCCGGATTATCTGTCGTGCTTCCTCTTCGTCATCTGGCAACTCTCCTTGGCTTAGGTATGCCAAATAGGGCAGCGTCCAGTCCGGAATAATATGGAGTGCTGCAACTAACTGTGCCTCTGGGTCCGGAACAGCTAGGTCTTCCTCCGAAGGTATCTGAACCGAAGGACTGTGCAATCCATCTAAAAAGGTGTTTGGTGGTACCGGTTTACGTTGCGACCCTAGCCGGCTTAGAGCGTCGGCCGCTTCGTTTCTCCGCCGGTCTATATGATCCACCTGATATCCTTTAAAGTATCCTGCGACTGCTTCAACCTCTCGTCTATAAGCCGCCATGAGGGGATCTCTTGAATCCCACTTGCCAGAAACTTGCTGTGCCACCAAATCTGAGTAACCCAGGCACTTAACCCGGCTCAAGTTCATCTCCTTTGCTAGCCGCAAGCCATGAAGTAATGCTTCATATTCCGCTGCATTATTAGTACAAGGAAATAATAAGTGGAGAACATAGCAGAATTTATCACCTCTGGGGGAAGTTAAGACAACTCCAGCCCCCGAGCCCTCCAACTGTTTTGAACCGTCAAAGTGAATCGTCCAATAAGTAAGATCCGGCTTCTCCTTGGGAGTCTGCACTCTGTCCAGTCATTTATGAAGTCCACCAACGCCTGAGATTTTATAGCAGTGCGTGGTACATACTTCAACTCATGCGGGCTGAGCTCAATGGCCCACTTTGCTATTCTGCCCGTAGCTTCCCTGTTCTGGATTATATCCCCCAATGGTGCTGAACTAACCACAGTTATTGGATGTCCTTGGAAATAGTGCTTCAGTTTCCGGTTTGCATGAACACCCCATATACTAACTTCTGCCAATGAGGGTATCTCTGCTTGGACTCAATTAGCACTTCACTTACATAATAAACCGGGCGCTGAACCGGGTGCTCCTTCCCTGCTTCCTTGCGCTCAACCACAATTGCAACGCTGACCGCTCGTGTGTTAGCAGCAACGTATAACAGCAAAGGCTCCTTGTCAATGGGCGCAGCTAAAACCGGTGGTTTTGCTAGTTGCCGTTTCAGATCCTCAAATGCTGCATTTGCCTCATCGCTCCAGATAAACCGGTCTGTTTTCCTTAACATCTGGTAAAGTGGGATCGCCTTTTCTCCCAAGCGACTGATGAACCGGCTTAACGCTGTGATCCGGCTAGCTATGCGCTGAACATCGTTGATACAAACCGGTTTAGTCAAAGACGTAATGGCCTTGATCTTCTCTGGGTTAGCTTCTATTCCTCTGTTTGAGACTAAGAATCCCAGTAGCTTACCAGCCGGAACACCAAAAGCACATTTTTCCGGATTAAGCATCATCCTATAAGCCCGAAGATTATCAAAGGTTTCCTTGAGATCCTCTATCATTGTTCCTTCTTTCTTTGATTTGACCACAATGTCATCCACATAAGCATGAACGTTCCTCCCTATCTGCCCCTTCAGGCAATTCTGAACGCAACGCTGATAAGTTGCCTGTGCACACTTAAGCCCAAAAGGCATAGACACATAGCAAAAAGCACCAAAAGGAGTTATGAAAGCTGTTTTCTCTTGGTCTTCCACTGTCATCTTGATCTGGTGATACCCTGAATATGCATCCAAAAAACTTAGCCGCTCACATCCCGCTGTGGCGTCGATGATCTGATCGATGCGAGGTAAAGCAAAAGGATCAGTTGGGCAAGCTCTATTGAGGTCCGTGTAGTCCACACACATCCTCCACTTCCCATTCTTCTTTAAAACCAGCACCGGATTAGCCAACCACTCCGGATGAAAAACTTCCACTATGAACCCTGCGGCCAAAAGTCTGGCCACTTCTTCTCCTATAGCCTTGCGCCTCTCTTCGTTGAAGCGGCGCAGATACTGTTTAACCGGTTTAGATTTCGGATCAATGTTTAACTTGTGCTCAGCGAGTTCCCTCGGTATACCTGGCATGTCAGAAGGTTTCCATGCAAAGATATCCCGGTTCTCACGGATGAACTCGATGAGCGCGCTTTCCTATTTGGGATCAAGGTTAGCACTAATAGTTAATTGCTTAGATGAATCCCCAGGCACAAAATCAACTTGCTTAGTCTCTTCAGCTGATTTAAACTTCAACGCCGGATCATGTTCGGTAGTTGGCTTCTTCAGCGGAGTCATATCTGCCGGATCAACATTATCTTTATAAAATTTTAACTCTTCTGTGGCACATACTGCTTCTGCATAAGCTGCATCACCTTCCTCGCATTCCACTGCTATCTTGCGGCTTCCATGAAACGTAATCGTGCCTTTATGACCCGGCATTTTAAGCTGCAGATAAACATAATACGGCCTAGCCATAAACTTAGCATAAACCGTCCTTCCAAACAGAGCATGATATGGACTTTTAATCTTGACGACTTCGAAAGTGATCATCTCCGACCTGGAATCATACTCGTTCCCAAAGGTAACTTCTAAGTCAATCTTTCCAACCGGATAAGCTGACTTACCTGGGACCACTCTGTGAAACACTGTGTTTGATTGTCTTAACTTTTTATCTGACAGACCCATACGACGGAAAGTCTCATAATATAAGATATTGATACTGCTACCACCATCCATGAGGACCTTAGTAAACTTGTAACCTCCCACTTGAGGTGCTACCACCAAGGCTAAATGGCCCGGATTATCCACCCGCATTGGGTGGTCTTCTCTGCTCCATACAATGGGCTGCTCCGACCATCGAAGAAATTGCGGTGTCGCCGGTTCCACTGCATTAACAGCCCGCTTCAAAACCTTCTGGTCTCTCTTACACAAACTTGTATTGAAGGCATGATATTGCCCACTGCTTAACTCCTTCGGATTACTCTGATATCCAGATTGCGGCTGCTGTTGCTGACGTTGTTGCTGCTGATTTCCTTGATTATTATAATTCCCTTGGCCTTGCTGCTGATTATTCTGATTATTGTAACCACCTTGATGATGTGATTGATTGCCCTGACCATTATAGTTTCCTTGATTATTTTGGCCGCCTGCTCGGTGTTGATAACCACCGTTATTGCCCCTATATCCTGATCCGGAGATGTTCCCCTGATGACCCGGACCATAAAACCCAGGCCCTGAGCCGCTATTCGAGGGTCGATTATGAGGATTGAAACGGCTCGCTATTGCCTTCATAAGGGGCATGCACTCTCTCATGGTATGCTTCGCCACCTTCCCCTTTCCGCTATGCTTTGGACAAGGCTGATCTAGCTCCTGTTCCCAGCCAAAAGCTCCTCCGCCGGTTTGTGAAGACGGATCTTCTGGGTTACGCTGAAAACCCCCTTGAACTTGAGTGTTGGCCACGAAGTCTGAACCACCCTCTGCTTTCCGTTTGCCCAAAAAACTTGAAGTAGCCGGATTGTTTAGCGCCGGTTTACCAGACTTGCCAACCTTCCCAGCCTTGTCTCCTTCTGCCTCCGGATACTTTGTGTTATCAGAGTCTCCATACTTCACCAGGGCACTCATTAAAGTTCCCATATCATTGCAGTCCCTTTTAAGCCGTCCGAGTTTTAACTTTAAAGATTCAAACCGGCAATTGTTCTCCAACGTCACTATTGCCGTACTAGGATTAATACCATTCGAAGAGTGTAAGATCTCTGCTACTCTCCGTACCCAAGCTGCTGTAGACTCCTGTTCTCCTTGCACACAAGCTGCTAGATCTATCACTGACATCGGCTGTTTGCATGTATCCTTGAAGTTTTTGATAAACTGGATGCGCAGTTCCCCCCATGATCCAATAGAGTTCGGGGGTAGAGCTTTCAGCCAGGTCCGGGCCGTGCCTTCAAGCATCATAGTAAAATATTTAGCACAAGCCGATTCATCCACGTCCAGCATCTCCATGGCCATCTCATAACTTTCCACCCAAGCTTCCGGTGGTAAATCGGCTGTGTAGTTAGGTACCTTGCGGGGCCCTTTGAAATCTTTGGGCAGCTTAACACTCCGTAAAGCGGGGACAAGACACTGCACCCCGAAGGAACTCGTCGTAACCCCTGTTTCTGCAGTGGCCGTGTGAACCGGCGTTGTTTGACGAACCTCCTCCCTGTCTCCTGACCTAATCCGATTTATCTCCGGAGCTTGTACCGCCGCACCTGCCGGATTATCCTGCCTGCGCTGATGCCTCCTGCGTTCACTACTAGATACTTCTGGCTCCTCCCAATGCCTAGTATAACTTCGGCTGGGACGTGGTGTTGAATGTAACCTCTCCCTGCTATGAGAATATGCCTGCTGCTGTATCAACGCCGTATTAAGTAGCTTCTGGACCCTGCGCGCCTCTATTGCCACCGGAGATGTTTCTTCCGTAGGTAAAGCGGCCAAGCGCGCCGCTGCTGCAGCGATGTTATCCAAAGGGTTTGAATAATGACCTGGAGGGACGGGAACGTAAGGTGCCGCCGTAATCCGGCGCTCCCGTTCTGCGGTGGGTTGCTGAACCGGCTCCTCCCTGGCCGGGGGTGCCCTCCGGTTTGGAGCCGGATTGTTACTAGTCCCAGCCCCAAGTGTCCTGAACAGGTTTGTTGCTTCATAAACCGGCGGTATACGAGACCGGTACATTCGTCTTCTTACTCCTTCCATAGAAGCTTGCTCCATCCTTAAGTAAAAGGCTTGATCATCCAATTCCGCTTGTCTCACTGCTATCATCTCTCTCTCCGCCTTTAGGTCTTCCTTTAACTGATCAATCTGGCCTTTCAACTGAAGGAGCTCTGCATCATGATGCGCCTTGTCTGCTGGAGCTACTGTTTCCACCGCTTTAGCTGTGAACTCCTCGATCAAGGTGGATAGAACTTCTGTAAGCGAGGGGGCTGGGCCGCTTCCCCCCGCACCAGCTTCTGTTATCGTTCCGTTCACTGGGGGCTGTGAACCGGCCATGAAGACCGCCACCCGGTTTGGCGGGCCAAAGGGGCCCGGAATACTGTTTCCATCGGACTCGCCCTCAGACCGGCCGTCCTGCAACTGATATAGAGATTCAGTTTCCCCGGATGAAGATCCGTTATCAGAGTAGACAGCTGTTGCACCATCAGATTCCGATCCGTCCTCGGTTCGACCTCTGTGGATTGCTCCAACGAACACGTGCTTCACGGCAGGCTGAATCCGGGCCGATCTCGCACGCTGAGCCGGCTCGACGATGTTGGGGAAGACGTCCGGCTCAGGCCCCGGTTCGCCGATTTTGCCGATGAAGACTTGGATGCTGCCGAAGGGAACCCGGTACCCATATTCGATCGAATCGGCTTCCGGTCCCCAACCCGCGTCGTCGATGTAGATCCGGCCGCGGCGACTCTTGGTCATCCGGCCGACCGCGTAACCCTTGAGCCCTTCGAAGCTGCCCTTCAAGAACTCGAAACCATCGTGCGCAGGCCCCACGGTGGGCGCCAACTGTCGTGGAAATAGCACGGCAGATGTCCGGTTTAACGGACTTGATGATGGAACCATCGCACGGGTTAGCTTGAAGGGGTTCATAGCACACAAAGGGACACAGAAGGTTTATACTAGTTCGGCCCCTTCGATGAAGGTAAAAGCCTACGTCTAGTTGGTTTGGTATTGCTTGGGCGTCGGATTACAGGGAGCGGATTCGCTTGCCTGCGTCTCGACGGGTTGATTGTTGCTTGTCCTTGAACCGTCGCCGGGTCGCCTCTTTATATAGAGGGTACGCCTGGTCCGGTTTACAGAGTCCGAGGCCGGCTCATATTTGTGTCCGCCTCGGTCTCTGTCTTTTCTTCCTTATCTCTCAAGTTACATCATGGGGCGGTTTACAAACCTTAATTCTATACATGGGCTCTAAAATCTTTATGGGCCGTAGCCTTTACTAAATATTACAAACAAGTGTATATTAATAAAGCCGGTTTATACTAGCCGGTTTATACCTGCTAGTCATATCCCTGACAAAACTCAACACAAATGATGGTAATGAAATAAAATTGTGAATATTATTAATTGCTTATGCACTTCAAATTGTGCTTCAGAGTGGCCCTGCTCACAGGTCGTGTGGCGGATGGACTCGCAAATATAGTATCCACAAAAATCATTCCCTTGTTCCTGCCACAACCACTTTACAAGAAATAGAGGTCAATCAAACTGATAAGCAAGAATGCCAAATGGTATTGATGAAACAAGCGCTTGAATCAATATATAGGAGATGCGCGGAACATGCTACTATATAGTACTTACTTTCGGGTGTCTAAATTCCAGCTTCTTCAGCAGTCCAGGAGCTTTTTTGGTGAATTTTCTCCAAACCCTGACAGACAAAGAAAACAATTACTTGATATCAGAAATGAACAAAATTGTTGTTATGCATGGTGGATAATGATCGATTTAACTTACTTCTCGAGCATTTGAGTCATGTCCGCATACTCCTTGGGATCTTTTCGTTTAGAGTCCAAGACAGTTACTTCTTCCCTGCTCAAGCTTAATCTCTAGGAGAATATAGTGGAAGCTGCGCACGCATGCGTGAACTCATCAATTACATTACTATAACCTTGACTGATATATAAGGGAAACTGAATATGCACAAGACAGTAACACTCACTTAAAGTTGTAAGGAAAGTGTATTATATCTTTGTTTTCATTTACCACCAACGATCGTAGCAAGTTGGCCTCGGTATCTGAGGCATGCAATGTAACCTCGGTTGCATCTATGAGGTATGTGTTAATGAACCCAATATCACCGACTTGTCTTTTCTTCAATTCGACGATCTTCAATCTGCATAATATAGTGAGGATAATTATAAATACATGCAATGAAAGAGCTGACCTATATAGAGAGACTTAATGACATAAGTAGTACTACTTACAGACAGTAGCAGGTGACCGTTGCTTTATCGAGGGCCAATTGATTGAAAAACTGATAGAACTCCTCAAATGGAATAGGCAACAGTTCAATTCCAACGAGGTCATGCTCCGGTTTAACTCTCACATACAAACTATCCCTCCCCCCAGACTCTCTGCATATTTTCAAGTACCAATCATGCAATCTTTGCATCATCGTTGATAGAGATCTTTCATCTTTGATGAGAGGCTTCCCGTACTCGTATCTTTGTATTTGCACCTCCAAGAAATCATAATGTACATCGTCGGGCAGGTAATCTCAAAGATTGCTATAACCGGGCACCATCCTCGGATCATTAGCGACCATGTCGCTAGACACCTTGAGAGGGGGGCACAATTGGTCCGCTTGTTCGCCGAGCTGGGCAATTTGTTTCCCAGCTCGTCCTTCTGCTAACCTTTGATCACTTTTAGTACTTCCCGACCGCTTTGCTTCGTGAAATGACTTTTCAATAATGCGGTCATAGTTGTCTTTCGGCTGAATTTTCGCTGGTTTCTTCAGGGCAGCAAGAGTGCGCTTTGCTTTCACCAGATCTATCTTCTCCTCCGAAGGTGGATGTCTCTGTGCTTT
The DNA here is from genome assembly GCA_902687465.1 of Secale cereale. Classification (NCBI taxonomy): domain Eukaryota; kingdom Viridiplantae; phylum Streptophyta; class Magnoliopsida; order Poales; family Poaceae; genus Secale; species Secale cereale. Next base: position 829,101,207 of record LR738714.1, on the reverse strand, counting down.
CAACCCTTCAAGCCAGTCCTTCACTTCCCCTTCAGCGATCTTCATGTTTTCCTCGTCGGACCTCTCGTATGGTAACTTCTCTAGAGGTGTGAGAGAAGGACCGAATCTGTATTGCCTCCCACCTCTGGCTGTACTGCTGGACGCCGGCAGACCAGACGAAGTGGCTGTCTTCTTTCCTTGCTTACGCGCCGGAGAAGGAGCAGCCGGAGTGGCGGAAGGTCTCTTCCGCCCTTGCTGACTAGGCGGAGAAGGAGGAGGCTGGCTGCTCGGGCGCGCCGACGCAGGCGGAGAAGGAGGCGGAGTTCCGCCATGTGCCGGAGAAGGAGCCAGAGTGCCCTGATCATCACTCGCCGGAGGAGGAGGCGGTGGAGGAGGCGGAGTGCCCTGACTTGCTGGAGGAGGAGGAGGAGGCGGAGGCGTCCAGTTGAGAATGTTGATGAGGTCCTTCCGCCATAGGCATGGAGTCTTCAGTTAAGAACCCAGCCGAGTCTCCCCTTCACCGATAGGGTGGTCAAGCTGGAGGTCCTCAAATCCCTCCGTTATTTCATCCACCATCACCCTAGCATATCCTTCTGGATCGGCCGGCAGTGAAAAGTTGCGCCGGGTCCAGTAGGATAAACAGAGCCAGCAGCCGCCTTGACCTTCATATTTATCCATTGCGTCATAAGGTGGCAATTTTGAGACTCCGTGATAACATCCACGAGATAGCTGGCAGGAGCCGTCAAGACATGCTCCGGCTGTAGCAGCTCGGTGGAAGCCACGCTGCTTCTCCGCTGAGATGGCGGTGTAGCTTCGGGGGAAGCTTCGGTAGTTCTTTTGTCCCGATTTGCTTCTCGTTCCTCTATCGCTTGTATTCTGGCACGCAGCGCCTGCATTTCGGTCTGCTGCACTTTCTTCCTCCTCTCGTGGCATTTGTAATCGCCTCCGTCCGGAAACCCAGCACTCCACGGAAAGGAGCCTGGCGTGCCTCGTGTCCGTCTAGGGTGCTCAGGATTCCCGAGGGCCATTGTGAGCTCGTCGTTCTCTCTGTCGGGAAAGAACGTCCCTTGCTGCGCTGCTTTGATATAGTAACAAAGCTTCTTGAGTGGTATTTCCAATTGCTTGTCCGTCCAAATGCACCTCCCTGATACAGGGTCAAAGGTTCCGCCAGCCCCGAAGAACCAAGTCTGGCAACGGTCTGGCCAGTTCATTGTCTCTGGTTCAATCTCTTTCGGAAGCAGATCATTCTCAGCCTTGGCCCACTTAGGTCGGGCTCTGAGGTAGCCACCTGACCCCGTGCGATGGTGATGCATCTTCTTCACAGCATTTTTCTGGTTTGTCACCGACATCTTCTTACTCTTTTCCGATGTCTTATAGGCCACAAATGCGGGCCAGTCATCTCTGATCTTCTCATATATGCCCTGGAATTCTGGAGTCTCTTTTTTGCGGACAAACTTATTCAGGTGTTTCTTCCACACCCTGAATAGTTCTGCCATCTTTGTAAGAGCAAAAGACTTGAGTAAATCCTCTGTAACTGGCTTCGCCGGATCAGCCTCTGGCGGTAGGGTGAAATTTGACTTCAGCTCAGTCCAAAGATCTTCTTTCTGCATATCAGTGACATAAGACACCTGAGCGTCTTCTGCAGCCGGCTTTAACCATTGATGGATGCTGATCGGGATCTTGTCCCTAACCAAAACCCCGCACTGATTAACAAATGTGTTCTTTGTCCGGATGGGTTCAATCGGTTCGCCGGTGCGCGCGATTTCTGTGATCTCAAACTTTTCATCCGACCTCAACTTTTTCTTCGCGCCTCGTCTCTTTACCGAAGATTTGCTCGATCCGGAGGGCTAGAAAAAAGAACAAAGACGAGAGATAATGAACGCATCAATTAACTAGTCAGCACATGCTTAACTAATATATATACCTGTTGGCCGGACTCGGTTCGGTCACCGGAGCCATCATCACGGTCTCCTTCTTGCACCGGCATTGGGTCACCGAGCCGTCCTCACGGTCTACTTCTTGCATGTGCATTGGGTCACCGGAGCCATCATAGTCATAGCCTGGATCTTCCTCTCTTTCCAGCAGCTCATTGGTGTCGTTGAGAAATGACAAGACGGCATCTTGTTCGTCGGCGATTATGTCCATCAACATCGCTTCTTGTGCTTCGTCTCGGGAGTTGTCGTCCATAGTTTCTACAAATATTTACAACATGCCAATTATTATTCAAGCATGACAGATGGATATATTAATGGCAAACGTAAAACTAGCTAGCTAATCATAGTAAGGAATCATATATATTAATTTGTGGCCTCGACGCTGCTTCTCTAGGGTTTCGGGTGGCCATGACAATGCTTCAAGGGTTAGGGGTGGCCTCGAGAATGCTTCAAGGAGGGGGTAATATCGAAGATTTCAAGAAAACCATGACTTCATCATTAGCCGGAAATGACAGGTGCATAATGGTACGAGAAGCTCTTCAAAGTTGTTTTGGATGGAGTTCTCGATAGAATAATTTTCTTTTTAGTACCCTCGACCCCTGGACGACCCTCGACCCTCGACTGCTCGGCGGTCCACAACCCTAGACCCCCTCATGTCACATTTTGTATAGTGTCAAAGGATTCAACAAAACCATGTCTTCATCATTAGGCGAAAGTAACAGGCGCATGATGGTACGAAGCTCTCCAAAGTTATTTTGGAACGGAGTCCCAGATAGGATAATTCGTAACAAAAGACGGATTATCCTATCAGGAACTCCGTTCCAAAATAACTTTCCAGAACTTCGTACCAACATGCCCCGGTTACTTCTGGCAAATGATGAAGGCATGGATTTCTTCAATACTTTGACACTAGCTAGGCAACCTCTCGACCCCTCGACCCTTGACTGCTCGGTGATCCACAACCCTAGACCCCCTCATGTCACATTTTGTCTAGTGTCAAAGGATTTAACAAGACCATGTCTTCATCATTAGGCGAAAGTAACAGGCGCATGGTGGTACGAAGCTCTCCAAAGTTATTTTGGAACGAAGTCCCAGATAGGACAATTCGTAACAAAAGACGGATTATCCTATCAGGAACTCCGTTCCAAAATAACATTCCAGAACTTCGTACCAACATGCCCCAGTTACTTCTGGCAAATGATGAAGGCATGGATTTCTTCAATACTTTGACACTAGGCAACCTCTCGACCCCTCGGCCCTTGACTGCTCGGCGATATCCACAACCCTAGACCCCTTCATGTCACATTTTGTCTAGTGTCATAGGATTCAACAAAACCATGTCTTCATCATTAGGCGAAAGTAACAGACGCATCATGGTACGAAGCTCTCCAAAGTTATTTTGGAATGGAGTCCTAGATAGGATAATTAGTAACAAAAGACGGATTATCCTATCAGCAACTCCGTTCCAAAAATTTCCAGAACTTCGTACCAACATGCCCCGGTTACTTCTGGCAAATGATGAAGGCATGGATTTCTTAAATACTTTGACACTAGGCAACCTCTCGACCCCTCGGCGATCCTCGACCCTTGACGACCCTCGGTCCCTCGACGACCCTCGACGCCCCCCCCCCCCTCATGTCGAAGTTATCAGGGAGGGGGTATATCGACAACGACATACCCGATAAAAAAGAAGAAGAGGAAGAAGAAGAAAAAAAGAGGAGAAGAAGAAAGGAACAGCTAGAGGAGAAGATCAAAGAAAAAAAAGAAAAAAAAGGAGAAGAAGAAAGGAATAGAGGAGAAGAAGTGAAAAATTCTCTTCTTCTCCTCTATTCCTTTGTTCTTCTCTTCTTATTTTTTCTTTTTTCTTCTTCTTATTTATTTCTCCTCTTCTTCCTCTCCTCTTCTTCTTTCTTCCCTCTTCTTATTTTCTTCTTTCCTATCCTTCTTTTTCTAAATTTGTAACTTTTGCATATATAAAACTTTTCTACAATTGTTACTTTCTATATATGAACAAAAAACTTCTATGAACAAAAAAACATTTTTAACATATATATTTAGCAAATTCCTAAGAAAAATAAAAAAATTATAGCCACATACACATATACATCACATACACATATACATTATAGCCACATACAGCAACTATATACACATATACATATACACATAAGCAACTATATATATATATACATACACATATATATACATATCATATCACATATGAAAAAAAAACATATATATAGCAATATATATATAACAGAGCCGGGCAGGGGCGCGACGGCTCACAGCGCAGGGGCATGCAGAGGGCGCCGGCGACAAGGAGCGCGGGGGCAGAGGGTGCCGGCGATGAGGAGCGACGGGGCGACGGGGCGACGGCGCGGGGCGACGGCACGGGGCGACGGTGAGCTCGGGCTTGGCGGCGTCGGGGGCGGGGAAGAGATAACTGAAACGAATTTTCACAAGTGCTACTTATATAGACAGGGCATTGGTCCCGGTTTGTGGCACAAACCGGGACGAATGCCCCCCTTTAGTCCCAGTTGGTGCCACCAACCGGGACTAAAGGGGTGCATTGGTCCCGGTTGGTGCCACGAACCGGGACCAATGCCCCCCTTTAGCCCCGGTTGTTGCCACCAACTGGGACCAAAGCCCTTGTCCTGCCCCACGGCGAAAATCTTTAGTTCCACCTCGCTAGTTGACAGGGGCTGGGAGTGGTTTATAAGCCCTCTCTATTGCAGGCTTCTAGGCCTAACTCTGCGCGCTGCCCTGTGAGTCTGCTGGGCCTTATAATCCAGCTGCATCCACGGCCGTAGGCCTTGCAGGCTCACTGGGCAGCGCCCTTTTTTTAAAAAAAAATTCCTTTTCTGCTTTATTTATTTCTAAGTTGTTTTTTGTTGTATTTAGAGTTTCTTTGTGAATATTATTGCTTTAGGTAAAACCAATTACAAACTTTCTGTTAGTGCCAGTAGTATTCAAATTTGAATAGTTTAAATTTGAAATTATATGTTTTCTTTGTTGCTTTATTTATTTTATTTTGTTTCTACTTACAACAAAATACTTATTGTTGCTATTTTTATTATTTTGCAAGTTTTTTTGTTTTGTTTTCTGCATTATTTATTTTCTTTTGTTTTTTGCTTTATTTTTTAATTCTTTTTGTTAGTGCCATTAGTTTTAGAAAAATTATAAACTTTCTCTTACTGCCATTAGTTTTCAAATTTGAATAATTAAAATTTGAATTCTTTGAAATTTGTGTGAATCACAAGTTTGTGGTTAACTTTACTAAAAAATGAACATATATGCACCTATAGAGAAAATTCGACCTAAATTCATAGTTTTCAAATGAACTCTGAAAAAGTTGGCATAGCATGTGCATGTAGAAAACGGACAATGGTATCATACTCGTCTGTTACAAAGTTGGCATGGTATCATCATAATAGTTGCGGAAAAAAGTCTTCACTTTTTCTTCGCTTGTGTCATTAGCTTATTGCGCCGTAACCATGGATAATCTTCATCGTTTATCAGGATGCTTGGGTCAGCCTTGACTTTGAAGGGAGGAATTTTATGAAACTTTTCATAATCTTCAGATATGTCTGTCTTGCCCTCCACTCCCAGGATGTCCCTTTTTCCTGAAAGAACTATGTGGCGCTTTGGCTCATCGTATGATGTATTCGCTTCCTTATATTTTCTTTTTCTCGGTCTGGTAGACATGTCCTTCACATAGATAACCTGTGCCACATCATTGGCTAGGACGAACGGTTTGTCAGTGTACCCAAGATTTTTCAGATCCACTATTGTCATTCCGTACTGTGGGTCTACCTGTACCCCGCCTCCTGACAGATTGACCCATTTGCACTTAAACAAAGGGACCTTAAAATCATGTCCGTAGTCAAGTTCCCATATGTCCACTATGTAACCATAATATGTGTCCTTTCCCCTCTCGGTTGTTGCATCAAAGCGGACACCGCTATTTTGGTTGGTGCTCTTTTGATCTTGGAAAATCGTGTAAAATGTATTCCCATTTATCTCGTATCCTTTGTAAATCAATACAGTCAAAGATGGTCCCCTGGACAACAAGTACAACTCATCACAAACAGTGTTGTCACCTCTGAGACGTGTTTCCAACCAACTGCTGAAAGTCCTGATGTGTTCACATGTAGTCCATTCGTCGCACTGCTCCGGGTGTTTGGAGCGCAGACTGTTGTTGTGTTCATCGACATACGGGGTCACCAAGGTAGAGTTCTGTAGAACTGTGTAGTGTGCTTGAGACCAGGAATATCCGTCCCTGCATATTATTGAGTCCCTTCCAAGCGTGCCTTTTCCAGTCAGTCTCCCCTCGTACCGCGATTTAGGGAGACCTATCTTATTAAGGCCAGGAATGAAATCAACACAAAACCCGATGACATCCTCTGTTTGATGGCCCATGGAGATGCTTCCTTCTGGCCTAGCGCGGTTACGGACATATTTCTTTAGGACTCCCATGAACCTCTCAAAGGGGAACATATTGTGTAGAAATACGGGCCCTAGAATGACAATCTCGTCGACTAGATGAACTAGGATGTGTGTCATGATATTGAAGAAGGATGGTGGGGACACCAGCTCGAAACTGACAAGACATTGCGCCACATCACTCCTTAGCCTTGGTACGATTTTTGGATCGATGACCTTCTGAGAGATTGCATTGAGGAATGCACATAGCTTCACAATGGCTAATCAGACGTTTTCCGGTAGAAGCCCCCTCAATGCAACCGGAAGCAGTTGCGTCATAATCACGTGGCAGTCATGAGACTTTAGGTTCTGGAACTTTTTCTCTGCCATATTTATTATTCCCTTTATATTCGACGAGAAGCCAGTCGGGACCTTCATATTGAGAAGGCATTCAAAGAAGATTTCTGTCTCTTCTTTCGTAAGAGCATAGCTGGCAGGACCTTCATACTGCTTCGGAGGCATGCCGTCTTTTTTGTGCAAACGTTGCAGGTCCTCCCGTGCCTCAGCTGTATCTTTTGTCTTTCCATACACACCCAAGAAGCCTAGCAGGTTCACGCAAAGGTTCTTCGTCACGTGCATCACGTCGATTGAAGAGCGGACCTCCTGGTCTTTCCAGTAGGGTAGGTCCCAAAATATAGATTTCTTCTTCCACATGGGTGCGTGTCCCTCAGCATCATTCGGAACAGCTAGTGCGCCGGGGCCCTTTCCAAAGATTACGTGTAAATCATTGACCATAGCAAGTACGTGATCACCGGTACGCATGGCGGGCTTCTTCCGGTGATCTGCCTCGCCTTTAAAATGCTTGCCTTTCTTTCGACATTGATTGTTGTCGGAAGAAATCGACGATGGCCCAGGTACACATTCTTCCTGCATTTGTCCAGGTATATACTTTCAGTGTCATCTAAACAGTGCGTGCATGCGTGGTATCCTTTGTTTGTCTATCCTGAAAGGTTACTGAGAGCGGGCCAATCGTTGATGGTCACGAACAGCAACGCCTTTAGGTCAAATTCCTCTTGTCTGTGCTCATCCCACGCACGTACACCGTTTCCATTCCATAGCTATAAAAGTTCTTCAACTAATGGCCTTCGGTACACATCAATGTCGTTGCCGGGTTGTTTAGGGCCTTGGATGAGAACTGGCATCATAATGAACTTTCGCTTCATGCATATCCAAGGAGGAAGGTTATACATACATAGAGTCACGGGCCAGGTGTTGTGATTGCTGCTCTGCTCCCCGAAAGGATTAATGCCATCCGCGCTTAAAGCAAACCATACGTTCCTTGGGTCCTTTGCAAACTCCTTCCAGTACTTTCTCTCGATTTTTCTCCACTGCGACCCGTCAGCGGGTGCTCTCAACTTCCCGTCTTTCTTACGGTCCTCACTGTGCCATAGCATCAACTTGGCATGCTCTCCGTTTCTGAACAAACGTTTCAACCGTGGTATTATAGGAGCATACCACATCACCTTCGCAGGAACCCTCTTCCTGGCGGGCTCGCCGTCAACATCACCAGGATCATCTCGTCTCATCTTATACCGCAATGCACCGCATACCGGGCATGCGTTCAGATCCTTGTATGCACCGCGGTAGAGGATGCAGTCATTAGGGCATGCATGTATCTTCTGCACCTCCAATCCTAGAGGGAATACGACCTTCTTTGCTGCGTATGTACTGTCGGGCAATTCATTATCCTTCGGAAGCTTCTTCTTCAATATTTTCAGTAGCTTCTCAAATCCTTTGTCAGCCACAGCATTCTCTGCCTTCCACTGCAGCAATTCCAGTATGGTACCGAGATTTGTGTTGCCATCTTCACAATTTGGGTACAACCCTTTTTTGTGATCCTCTAACATCCGATCGAACTTCAGCTTCTCCTTTTGACTTTCGCATTGCGTCCTTGCATCGACAATGACCCGGCGGAGATCATCATCTGGTTCCTCTTGATCTTCAGCAGCTTCACCCGTTGCAGCATCATTGGGCACATCGTCTGGTTCCTCTTGATCTTCACCAGCTCCCCCCATTGCAGCATCACCATATTCAGGGGGCACATAGTTGTCATCGTACTCTTCTTCTTCGCCGTCTTCCATCATAACCCCTATTTCTCCATGCCTCGTCCAAACATTATAGTGTGGCATGAAACCCTTGTAAAGCAGGTGGGAGTGAAGGATTTTCCGGTTAGAGTAAGACATTGTATTCCCAGATTTAGTGCATGGACAACACATAAAACCATTCTTCTTGTTTTCCTCAACCGCATTTAGAAACTCATGCACGCCCTTAATGTACTCGGAGGTGTGTCTGTCACCGTACATCCATTGCCGGTTCATCTGTGTGCATTATATATAATTAAGTGTGTCAAAAACCATTGCAGAACATCATAAATAGATAATTAAGTGACCAAATTAATAGAAGTTCATCATCACATTAAAACCAAAGTACATACATAGTTCTCATCTAACAACATATATCTCTCCATACACATCGAAACTATGTAAAACATTTCAATGCGAAAACAAATGCGATCATAATCGCAACCAAGGTAACAATTGATCCAATGGCATAATGATACCAAGCCTCGGTATGAATGGCATATTTTCTTATCTTTCTAATCTTCAACCGCATTGCATCCATCTTGATCTTGTGATCATCGATGACATCCGCAACATGCAACTCCAATATCATCTTCTCGTCCTCAATTTTTTTTATTTTTTCCTTCAAGAAATTGTTTTCTTCTTCAACTAAATTTAACCTCTCGACAATAGGGTCCATCTTGATCTTGTGATCATCGACGACATCCGCAACATGCAACTCCAATTCCATCTTCTCCTCCTCCATTTTTTCCAATTTTTTCTTTAAAGAAATGTTTTCCTCTTCAACTAAATTTAACCTCTACACAAGAGGGTCGGTTGGAATTTCCGGTTCAACTACCTCCTAGACATATAAAAACATCTATGCATGTCAGGTTGGTCGGCATAATTGTCATAAACACTAAAACAAATAGTTATAAATTAAAGATAATATACCACATCCGAATCGTAGACAGGACGCGGGCCCACGTGGGCGGATATCAAAACCATCGCACTATATAATAACAAGCAATGATAAACGTAAGAAAATTAGACAAATATCTATCTGAAGCAATAATAACAAGCAATAATAAAAGTAAGAAAAGCATGGACATAACAAGAGGCTCACCAGGATGGTGCCGGTGACGAGATCGGTGGGGGCGATCGACGGCGGCGAAGACGGGGACGGGACGTGACGGACCGCTAAACCTAGACAAATCTCGGAGAAAATAGAGCTTCGAGAGGACAAAAGCTTAACTAGTGTGGCTCGGGCATTCCATCGAACACGTTGTGTGCATAGGAGGTGAGCTAGAGCAACACCAAGCCCTCTCCCCCTCGGCCAGAAAAAACAGAGCAGTGTGCTCTGCTCTTGCGCGAGGGGGTATATATAGGCACCTCATTGGTCCCGGTTGGTGACATGAACTGGGACTAAAGGGGAGCCTTTGGTCCCGGTTCATGTCACCAACCGGGACCAATGGTGGTGGGCCAGGAGCAAGACCCATTGGTCCTGGTTCGTCGCACCAACCGGGACCAAAAGGTCCAGACAAACCGGGACCAATGGCCCACGTGGCCCGGCCGGCCCCCTGGCCTCACGAACCGGGTCCAATGCCCCCATTGGTCCAGGTTCTTGATTGAACCGGGACTAATGGGCTGGACAGGCCTGGACCAAAGCCTTGTTTTCTACTAGTGATCTTCAGAGTTGCGTTTAATTCTTTCCAATAAATCCCAATTGAATTCAATAGTCTCCATCATAAAAGAGCCAAAACAAGAAGTATCGAGCATGGAGCGATTATTGAGAGAAAGACGAGCATAATTTTTTTGAATAATCATTTCTCTTGAGAGCTCATGATTGGGGCATGAATATAACATTGACTTAAGCTTCCCCCAAGCTTGAGCAATGCTTTCTCCTTCGCGAGGCCAGAAATTATAAATATAATTACGATCACGATGAACCTGGTGCATAGGGTAGAACTTCTGATGAAATTCCAACTTCAGACGATTATAGTTCCATGATCCCATATGATCGCATAGCCTAAACCATGTCAATGCATATCCCTTCAAAGATAAAGGGAAGACCTTCTTCTTGATAACGTCCTCGGGCATACCTACAAGCTTAAACAATCCACAAACTTCATCCACATATATAGATTAGATGTAAATCGGGATGCAGTGTTCCATCTCCTGTAAAGGGATTTTCAAGCAGTTTTTCTATCATACCCGAAGGAATCTCAAAGCCAACATTTTCAATAGGTGCAGTAGGTTGAGGAGCAACTTTTTTCTCTTGTGGTCGGTGTGAAGATGCCCCGAACAAGCCCCTCAAACGATTTTGAGCCATAGAAACAAGTGACAATAAATTTCAGCACACTATATAAAATTTTCCTTACCAATTTCCACTTACCAAAGGCGCTTCACTCCCCGGCAACGGCACCAGAAAAGAGTCTTGATGACCCACAAGTGTAGGGGATCTATCGTAGTCCTTTCGGTAAGTAAGAGTGTCGAACCCAACAAGGAGCTGAAGGAAATGATAGGCAGTTTTTAGTAAGGTATTTTCTGCAAGCACTAAAATTATAGGTAACCGATAGTTTTGTGATAAGATGATTGGTAGCAAGTGACAAAAGGTAAAAGTAAATGAGGTGCAGCAAGGTGGACCAATCCTGCTTGTAGCAAAGGACGAGCCTGGACAAACTCTTATATAAAGGAAAGCGCTCCCGAGGACACATGGGAATTATCGTCAAGCTAGTTTTCATCACGATCATCTGATTCGCGTTCGGTACTTTGATAATTTGGTACGTGGGTGGACTAGTGCTTGGGTGCTGCCCTTACTTGGACAAGCCTCCCACTTATGATTAACCTCTAATGCAAGCATCCGCAACTACAAAAGAAGTATTAAGGTAAACCTAACCATATCCTGAAACATATGGATCCAAATCAGCCCCTTACGAAGCAACACATAAACTAGGGTTTAAGCTTCTGTCAGTCTAGCAACCCATCATCTACTTATTACTTCCTAATGTATTCCTCTAGGCCCAAATAATGGTGAAGTGTCATGTAGTCGACGTTCACATGACACCACTAGTGGAGAGACAACACACATCTCATCAAAAAGTCGAACGAAGACCAAATTCACATGACTACTAATAGCAAGACTTCTCCCATGTCCCCAGGAACAAAAGTAACTACTCACAAGAAATAATATTGTTCTTGATTAGAGGGGTATTAATATGCATAATGGATCTGAACATGTGATCTTCCACCAAATAAACCAACTAGCATCAACTACAAGGAGTAATCAATACTACTAGCAACCCACAGGTACCAATCTGAGGTTTGGGTACAAAGATTGGATACAAGAGATGAACTAGGGTTTGAGAGGAGATTGTGCTTGTGAAGATGTTGATGAAGATAGCCCTCCCCAAGATGGGAGAGTTGTTGGTGATGACGGCGGTGACGATTTCCCCCTCCCGGAGGGAAGTATCTCCGGCAGAACAGCTCTGTCAGAGCCCTAGATTGGTTTCCGCCTCGGTTCCGCCTCGAGACGGCGGCGTCTGGTCCCGAAAGCCTCCTTATGATTTTTTCCAGGTCAAAACACCTCATATAGGAGAAGATGGGCATCGGGGGCCTTCTGGCTAGCCCACGAGGCAGGGGGCGCACCCTTGGAAGGGTGGCGCGCCCCCCCACCCTCGTGGACAGCTGGTGGCCCCCCTCGTGGACTTCTTTCGCCAGATATTTTTTATATTTTCTGAAACGAAGTTCTGTTGAGTTTCGGGGCTTTTGGAGTTGTGCAGAATAGGTTTCCAGAGTTTGCTCCTTTTCCAGCCCAGAATTCCAGATGCCGGCATTCTCCCTCTTCATGCAAACCTTGTAAAATAAGAGAGAAAAGGCATAAGTATTGTGATAAAACATATAATAACAGCTCATAATGCAATAAATATCAACATATAAGCATGATGCAAAATGGACGTATCATCTCGCAGCAAACAAAATCCAGATATAATTTTCATGCTTAACACTGGCACCAAATAACAATTATTTAGGTCTAAAACTAATCCCGAAGGTAGATGTTGAGGTAGCGTACCGACGGCTCACATCGACTTTGGAACCATTTCCCACGCGCATCGTCACCTCGTCCAGTTTTAAATATTAGCAACCGAACTAGTATTAAATACCGAGGTTCTACTATGAGCATTAGCAAGGTACACATCAAGAACAGGTATATCAAATATTCCTTTGTTCACTTTGCCATCCTTCTTATCCGCAAAATACTTGGGGCAGTTCCGCTTCCAGTGTCCAGTCCCTTTGCAGTAGAAGCACTCAGTTTCAGGCTTGGCTCAAGACTTGGGTTTCTTCGTGGGAGTAGCAATTGTCTTGCTATTCTTCTTGAAGTTCCCCTTCTTTACCTTGCCCTTTTTCTTGAAATTAGTGGTCTTGTTAACCATCAACACTTGATGCTCCTATTTGATTTCTACCTCCGCAGCTTTGAGCATAGCAAAGAGCTCGGGAATTGTCTTTTCATCCTTGCATATTATACTTCATCATGAAGCATTTATAGCTTCGTGGTAGTGATTTAAGAACTCTATCAATAACACTATCTTCATCAACTTTGCAACCAAGTTGAGTCATATGATTGTAGTACCCAGACATTCTGAGCAAGTGTTCACTCATAGAACTGTTCTCCTCCATCTTGCACCTATAGAACTTATTGGAGACTTCATATCTCTCAATTAGGGATTTGCTTGAAATATTAACTTCAACTCTTCGAACATCTCATATGCTCCATGACGTTCAAAATGTCTTTCAAGTCCCGATTCTAAGCCGTAAAGCATGGTACACTGAACTATCGAGTAGTCATCAGAACGAACTTGCCAGACATTTTCATAACGTCCGCAATTGCTCCTGCACCAGGCCTGTCACCTAGTGGTGCTTCCAGGACATAATTCTTCTGTGCAGCAATGAGGATAATCCTCAAGTTATGGACCTAGTCCGTGTAGTTGCTACCATCATCTTTCAACTTAGCTTCCTCTAGGAACGCATTAAAATTCAAGGGAACGGTAGCACGGGCCATTGATCTACAACAACATAGATATGCAAAAACTATCAGGACTAAGTTCATGACAAATTAAAGTTCAATTAATCATATTACTAAAGAACTCCCACTTATATAGACATCCCTCTAGTCATCTAAATAATCACGTGATATAAATCAACTAAACCATGTCCGATCATCACGTAAGATGGAGTAGTTTTCTACGGTGAACATCTTATGTTGATCATATCTACTATATGATTCACGCTCGACCTTTTGGTCTCTAGTGTTCCGAGGCCATGTACGTACATGCTAGGCTCATCAAGTTTAACCCGAGTATTCTGCATGTGCAAAACCGTCTTACACCCGTTGTATTTGAGCGTAGAGCTTATCACACCCGATCATCACGTGGTGTCTCGGCACGACGAACTTTCGCAACGGTACATACTCAGGGAGAACACTTGTACCTTGAAATTTTGTAAGGGATCATCTTATAATGCTACTGTCAGGCCCAAGATGCGATTCTATCCCGATCACATGACATACTCGTGATTGGGACACAACCGCATTTCGGGCGCTTAGCAAGATGGATATCATTACATCGTACCATTACATAAATACGTGGGATATAACAATTCACATGAATACAACATCATCAATACAAGGCATCCAACTACGGATGCAAACATGAAAAGCACAACGACATCCATCTGCTATCCCAGGCTGCCGACCTGGAACCTAGCCCAAAACTGACGAAGAAGAAGAAGAAAGAACTCCAACAAAAGGTAACGTCGCTCTCACGTCAAGTCATCGGAAACCTGCACCTGCAACTATTGTTGTAGTATCTGTGAGCCACGACGACTCAGCAATTCCATAACCATGGGTATTGTCGTGGTTTTGTCATGGCAGATGTCCTAGCAAAAGGACTTAGTCATGAGGCCATCGCTACGGGTTAACTTAAAGGGGTTAAAGCAGACAAGGACACAAGGATTTTATACTAGTTCGGCCCCCTCGATTAAGGTAAAAGCCTACGTCTAGTTTCGTGTGTATTGCTAGGGTTTCGATGACCATGGAGCGAATCCGCTTTGCTTGTGTCTCGACGTGTTGTTCTTTGCCTCGAACCGTCGCCGGGTCGTCCCTTTATATAAGAGGTGATGCCCGGTCTGGTTTACAAAGTCCCGAGGCCGGCTCATAAACATGTCCGCCTCGGTCTCTATTCCTTCTATCTTACATCACAAGTTACATAGTATGGCGGTTTACAATTTATGGGCCCTAACACTTGGGCTCTAAACCTCTTGGGCTGAAATCTCTTACTTCGTGCTCCGCTAGCCTTTAATAAAATAATCTTGATAACATAAACCAGCCCCTCCTGGGCGGTTTATACCTCGTAGTAATATCCCTAACATTAGGCCCCAGATTCATTTGAACCTGTTCATGTCAATCTTCAAAGTCTTGTACACATCTTCCCTTTCAGCACCTTCACAATGTTTCATAAACCGGCGTGACGTCATCTTCTCAAATCGCTTTAAACCGCCGTGACGCCATCTGCGCATTTAATACTTGTACATGTTTTTTAATCTTTTATTAATTAAAGCTCTGAAGATCGAGGCGACAATATCGTCCATATCCACTTTTTAGGCTCCTCGATTCCCGCGTGTCGGTGTATTTGGATCGACACCTATGGGATCACAAGAATCCCTACTACGGTTGCGGGGCACGGGGTTGAGAGAAGATCAGATCTAACGGTCAGGACACAGTTCCTTTACCCAGGCTCGGGCCGCAAAGATGCGTAAAACCCTACTCCTGCTTTTGTGGATTATATGTTGGTGTTCTTCAGCTAGCGAGGAGCTCCAAGAGAGTCGTGAGGAGTTCTAAAAAGCCGAATCCTCCTCCTCGTCGCCTCGGGCCTCCTTTTATAGGGAAAAGGGGTTGCCACAGTGGTACACATGAGGTGGAAAGGGTACAGTGATCTGAGGTTATCCCTCGCATTATAGGACAAGGTGTATTTAATGCGCCCAGCTTTGGTGTCCTTGCTTTATCGGGGACGGGGGGAGACGTCCGTCTTGTCCGTCGCCGCCCCTCCTCGTGTTGACACGCGCCCTGGCCAGCGGTGCCTGAGGTGCCATGTAGGCAGACAGGCAGCTGAGGTGGCGCAACGGCGGGTCTCCACGAAGATCTGTGGGATGCCACGTAGGAGCCTGTCCAGCTGGTTGGGTCGGCAGCTGCGTGGGTCGATGGAAACCCAGTTGGTGCGGGCCTGATGGTGGCCCCGTGGATGTCCTTGGCAAGGGCCTTGCCGGGGGGCCCCGGCAAGGGTCTTGTCATGGCGCTAACTGTCATCCCAGGCAAGGTGCTTGCCGGGGGCCTTCTAATCCTCCTTGGCTGGAATCCCGCCAAGGGTTGTCTTCTTCTTAACTTGCATCTAATCTTGAATGTCTTCACAAAGATCTGCATGCCACCATGGGGATATCTCCCGAATCCTCGCCCCATGGGGGCGGTGGACTCAAGGGTGATTCGCTCCATAAGCGCGGGGCGAGCTGCCGCGGCAAGGGCCTTGCCGGGGCTACCAGGGCCGTCCCTGGCAAGGATCTTGCCGGGGGAAGCCGCTTCGTCCCCTTGCTCTTTGTGGTCTTGTTCTTGGCGTCGCTCCAATCTCCATCGAGCTTCAGTCTTGCCCCGGCTTGCCCCCCTTTCCATGCTTTGTGCGGTGGCACCGTGGCTCAGACTGCTCGTGTACAGTCATAGGGGTACAAAAAGTGTATCCCTCTTTTTGTACACCGACAGAAGCCCCCGGGCTTGGGCCACACATAAGCGTGACACGTTGTTGGGCCAGGCCTAGAACGGTGCGTGGGCAGGCGGGGTGGTTTTCACCGTCGTAAAATTTCCGCGCATTGTGCCTCCTACGACCCGCGTGCGCGGCGCGGGGTGGAGGTGCGTGCGTGACGTGGGTGGCATGCATGGGGCAATTTCCGCAGGCATGCGTCACGTCGCAGTAAATGTGAAAGGAGGCGGCCCGCGTCTTCCCCATAAAAAGGAATAACCGCGAGCGCGCTGCTCACTTCCTCCACTTTCCTGGCGCCTCTTCCAATCTCAGAGCCATTGTTCCCTTGCTTCCTTCCTTCCGAAGCCTTCGCCGTCGCCCGCCGCCGTTGCTTCGCCATCCCCCTTTCCTCAGCCTTCCCATTTAGCTGTCATGGCGTCCAAACCCGCCAAGGGCAAAGGGGCGGCCAAGGGTGCCGGGCCTGCGGCGCCGCCGGAGGGCGTGTTCACGGGGGATCGGACGAAGGCCGCTATCTTCATCCCATCGTCGGTCGATGTCTTCGAGCTCCGGGCCGCCTTCAGACCCCTTTGGGGGGTGGAGACGGGGGATCGGGCGAAAGGCTTGGGCCATCTTGCGACGCGCGTCGTTCCGGCCGCTTGCGCCCCGCCCAGCTCAAACCGGTACCCCTTCTTCGTTGATTATTTCTCTTGCGGGTTGTGTCCTCCCTTCTCCGATTTCTTCTGCGACATCATGCACATTTTTGGCTTCCCTCTTTTGGATTTCACCCCAAATGCGGTGGCGTGCATGGCCTTCTTTGCGCAACTCTGCCAGGGCTTTGTCGGAGTGCAGCCCAACACGGCGCTTTTCCGCCACTACTTCATCCCTCGGATCCAGCCAGGAGGCTCGGTCTCCGGAGGCATCGCCTGGATCCCGAGACTCAAGGTGGTGTACCCGGAGGGCGCCGTGAAGGAGAGGTGGGACGAATGGCGCGGCCGGTGGTGCTGGATCGAGGAGGACGAGCCGCCAACATTCTGCAAGGTCCGCCGGGTGCCGCCGGTCCGCGGCAGCGACTGGAGCAACGTCGATGCCGCTGACGGGAAGCTTGCTGTCGCTGTCACTAGGATCACCCGGCTTGTCCAAGCCGGGCTCACCCTCGAGATGACCGGGGCGGATTTCACCCACCGTTGGATCGCTCCGCTGCACAGAAAGGGGAGGCCAGCTTGGCTTTTCAGGAACCCGGCCGATGTCATGCGGCTCCGCACTGGCCTCAAGCACAACTTCACAGTGATGGGACATGCCCATTTCTGTCAGCGGCTTTTCCAGCTGGATGTTGGTCACGGCGGCGAGGTCGAGCGGACCGGCCAGGCTGCGAAGGCTGCCGGCAAGGCCGTCAAGGGGCAGTTCTTCAAGCTGCCAGAGGGAGTGGTCCCGCTGTGCAACAGTTCGCGCCAGTCTAAAATCGTCGCCATGATGCCGGAATGTAGCGCGCACGGTCCCGTCCCGAGCTGGCAGGAGCCGGAGGACGAGGTCGCGCAACAGTTCTTCGATTCTCTGGTCAAGGTGTGGATCAATCCTGACGCCGAGCGATGGCTCGTCAGGGACACCACCCCGGAGGAACTGGACTACATCGCCGCCAGGGCGAGGGAGGAACAGCTCATCATGGAGGCCGGCAGCGCCGGAGGTACGGAGGACCAGGACGCCATGGCTGCAGAGGAGGAGGAGTTCGCCCAGTGGGTGGCGGCTGCCGGAGAGGCTAGCAGCGCCAGCACCGGGGCTCCGCTGGTTGAGGATGCAGCCGACGAGTCGTCGGAGGAGGAGGATGTGGCGGCTGGCCCGGTGCCAGCTAGGGGAAGAGGGCGAGTCTTGCGGCGAGCCTGCTCCAGCGAGCCGGTCCGGCCCGGCAAGACTGCGCAGCCTCAATTGGCCCTGGAGGAGTCCGGGCCCCTCACAAGGGCCACGGCGGCAAAGAGGTCGACGAAGGTCGCCGAGAAGAAGAAAGCGGCAGCTCCCTCTCCGTCCACGCGCGCACGAACCCCGCTCCCTCCTTCGCCTCCTCCGACAGACGTCGATTCGGAGGGTGACACGGAGCTCCCCTTCGACCTCGGGCCCCTCAGCCCGAAGAGGAAGAGGAAGACGGCAGAGGAGGAGGAGATGGACGACGAGTAAGCATTCCACTCTTTATCGTCATCCCCATCTCTCTTGATCGTGCCACTCATCTTGACTTGTTCTTGCTTCTTCAGGGAGGCGGAGACGTTGGCCCAGAGGGTGAAGAGGGCCAAGGCTTCAGCGAGCGGCCAGCCCCCGGTCGGGGCTACAGAGACACCACTGGTGGTGTTGAGCAGCTCCGACGGCAGCCCCCGGCACAACCCCCAGCGTAAGTCCGCCAACCTTTTCTCGCTCGACATGCAATTTGCGTTGGATGCTAAAGGTGCTGACCTTGCCGGTTCTGTAGGACGGGAGCAGCAGCAGGAGGAGCCGCAGGGGGCTACTCCCAACTCACCACCCCCATCGACTACACCGCCACGAGGGGCGTCCCCGGCAAGGGCACCAAGCATGGAGCCTGCACGCATGGAGGAGGAGGGGAATTTAGGCGCTGGCGATCCGGCCCCGGCGTCCGATGCCGGCGGGGAGGGAACTTCCGCTTCACAGCCCGACACTGGTGAGCTGCTTGCCTTTCGTCTTTGCTTTTCCCTTGCGCTCTTGCTTGGCTTTATTTCCCCCGTCATGGCCCAGGCCCCCCCTCCAACTGATGCGGAGGATGTGGACGCCGTAATCAAGGAGGTCGCTGAGGAGGCCGCGGCGGAGGCCGATAAGATCGTCACCGAGGAGGCCACCAAGGATGCCGCCGGGGGCGCCGAGGACGCCGCCAAGGGTGCTGCCAAGGGCGCCGGCGGTGGGCCTGCCGGGGAGGCCGGCAAGGCCACAACCGAGGAGGAGGCGACTGATGACCAGCCCTCTTCCTCCGCGACCCCGGGCCCCGGCAAGTATTTGAAGGTGGGCGACAACCTTTTAGTCCATCTCGCCGGTGCGTCAAGCTCCCAGGCGCCCGTCGGGGAGGAAGCCTTCGATGGCGAGGTGTTCGCCGCCTCTAGGCTCGAGGTTGTTGATGAACTGAGCGCCAGCGGCGACGGCTCCCCAGAGGAGCAGCTCTTCCGGGCCATGGGGGCCAACTTCCGAAAGCTCCAAGCGCTCTACCGTGCCCGTTTGGACAAGGTTAAGTCCAAAATGGCGGCAGTGGACGAGGCGGAGGCGGACTTCCAGGCGCGCGTTGCTGAGGCACAAACCTGGTTCCAGCAGTCCCGCGCGGAGCAGAGGGCCTCCCAGGAAGATCTGGCCCAGCGTAACGTGGAGCTCATCATGAAGATGGCCGCCATCGAGAAGGCCCAGGAAGAGGTGGCGAACTTGGCTGCCGCGACGGAGGCCGCCCAGAACCAGCATCAAGCCGCCTTCGATTCCCAGGAAGAAGACCTTACTACGCGTGAGGCGAAGCTTGCCGTGACACTCCGCGACAAGGATGAGGAGCTTGAGGGTCTTGTCGAGCGGCGGACTCACAAGCTGGGGCAGAGGCACAAGGAGGCGCTCGATGCCCAGGCTCTGGCCCATGCCGGCAAGATACAAGAGCTGGAAGTGGAACGGGACGGGCTGAAGGAGCGGGCCCTTAGGCTGTCTGACGAGAAGACCAGACTCAACTGCGCCTTGACAGAGGCGCAGGGAGTGGTCATCAGCAAGACTGGGAAGCTCTCCGAGGCGCAAAGCTCCATCAGAGATCTCAGGCTAAGGCTAGAGAATCTCGAGAAGACGTTGGCGGAGAGCTCTGCTCGGGAGGGGGCCTTGGCCAAGAGCCTGGAGGAGGAGAAGTAGCTGCGGGCAGACGAGGGCGCCTCCCACCAATAATACGTGGTGGAGGAGAACAGGTGGATCAGCCGGCTGGAGGACATCGCCGGTAGGGTTACCTCACAGTTGACCCTCATGGGGATGCCGAACGTGAGGTATGCTCCTGAATGGAGCGGGTCGGTCAACGCCAAGCTGACCCTGTTCTTCGAGGGCGTCCGCAGTGCCTTGACTAATCTTCACTCCAACAGAACGGCCACGCTCGCCGGGGAGGCCCGGCGGCTCTGCCGGGGAGTCATGACCAAGGTCCTCACCAAGGTGGCGTTCTGGAACCCCGCCATCGACTTCGAAGCCGCGATGGACAGCTTGCCGGAGGATGCCAACCTCACGGCGCTCAAGGAGCGCATCAAGCCTGTCATCAGCCGCATCGACGAAATCAAGAGGGTGGAGGGCCAGCGCCGGGATTAGATATCCCGTTCTTCTTTGCCGCTGCGAGTTCATACCCAAGACAAATTTTATCTTTAGTCAGAACCGCAGCGATGGCATAATGTAATATAAATTTGAAATATCTTCAGAATCATGCATGTTATTTTCCTGTTTGCTGTCTCCTTGTGTTTCCACCCTACGTTAACTGGGTAGGCTTGCCGGCGCAAAATACCCAAGGCGGCATCTTGGGGACGGGTCCCCATTGGCCTGCCGGGTGAGCGTGCTGCCGGGTCTGTCACCTTGTCGCTCTCAACGCAGTTGCTCGAACTATCGAGTTTGACTCGAGTCGGAGTCGAGAACTTTATCAATTGCGGAAGGGTCTGCCACCTTGCTGCTCTCAACGCAGCCGCTCGAACTGTCGAGTTTGACTCGAGTCAGAGTCGAGAGCTTCGTCAATTGCGGAAGGCTACCCTACCGTTTCGAACGCAGCCGTCTGAACTGTTGAGCTGACTCGAAATAGAACAAGGCGTTGCCGATCGGGAAGGGCCCCATATGCGTGCAGGTTTCTTTTTGCGCAAAGAATGACAACTTCGAGGATAATAACTTTAAATAATAGGATAGAAATATCCAAATTTCGATGTAAATTAGCTTTTATTTGCAGTCACTCGAGCGCAAGTCTTCGGGCCTCCTCAAAGGGCCACGAAGACGAGAGAGCGTCGGGCCGATCACCAGAGCCGATTCTCAAAACTGCGACCCCCTACCTGGCGCGCCAAAGATGTCGGTGTATTTGGATCGACACCTATGGGATCACAAGAATCCCTACTACGGTTGCGGGGCGCGGGGTTGAGAGAAGAGCGGATCTAACGGTCAGGACACAGTTCCTTTACCCAGGTTCGGGCCGCAAAGATGCGTAAAACCCTACTCCTGCTTTGGTGGATTATATGTTGGTGTTCTTCAGCTAGCGAGGAGCTCCAAGAGAGTCGTGAGGAGTTCTAAAAAGCCGAATCCTCCTCCTGGTCGCCTCGGGCCTCCATTAGAGGGAAAAGGGGTTGCCACAGTGGCACACAGGAGGTGGAAAGGGTACAGTGATGTGAGGCTATCCCTCGCATTACAGGACAAGGTGCATTTAATGCGCCCAGCTTAGGTGTCCTTGCTTTATCGGGGACGGGGGGAGACGTCCGTCTTGTCCGTCGCCGCCCCTCCTCGTGTTGACACGCGCCCTGGCTAGCGGTGCCTGTGGTGCCATGTAGGCTGACAGGCAGCTGAGGTGGCACAACGGCCGGTCTCCACGAAGATCTGTGGGATGCCACGCAGGAGCCTGTCCAGCTGGTTGGGTCGGTAGCTGCATGGGTCGGTGGAAACCTAGTTGGTGTGGGCCTGATGGTGGCCCCGTGGATGTCCTTGGAAAGGGCCTTGCTGGGGGCCCCGGCAAGGGTCTTGCCGTGGCGCCTGCTGTCATCCCCGGCAAGGTGCTTGCCGGGGGCCTTCTAGTCCTCCTTGACTGGAATCCCGCCAAGGGTTGTCTTCTTCTTAACTTGCATCTGATCTTGAATGTCTTCACAAAGATCTGCATGCCACCACGGGGATATCTCCCGAATCCTCGCCCCACTGGGGCGGTGGACACAAGGGTGATTCGCTCCGTAGGCGCGGGGCGAGCTGCCGCGGCAAGGCCCTTGCCGGGGCTGCCAGGGCTGGCCCCGGCAAGGATCTTGTCGGGGGAAGCCACTTCGTCCCCTTGCTCTGTGTGGTCTTGTTCTTGGCGTCGCTCTAGTCTCCATCGAGCTTCAGTCTTGCCCTGGCTTGCCCCCCTTGCCATGCTTTGTGCGGTGGCGCTGTGGCTCAGACTGCCCGTGTACAGTCATAGGGGTACAAAAAGTGTACCCCACTTTTTGTACACCGACACCGCGCCTGCCGTTTTATCCCTTCGGCTTATAAATAGGGCAGAGGGGCATCTCCTTTTTCCCCCTTGCCTCTTCTTCTTCCTCTGTCCACTCATGCTCGAGCTCCGCCGCCGTCCGTCGAGCTCTGCATCTTCATCAAGCCCGGCCGCTGCATCAACCTGACCGTTTCTAGAGATTCGCCAGCGCTTCTCCACATCCGTCGCCTCAGGTACATCCTATTCTTCCCCGTTCATAGATCTTGGTTTTAGGGTTTCTTCATATGAACTCTGTCGGTGTACTAAGATAGGGGTACCTTAGTACCCCAACTTGTGCACGGGCAGTAGCAGCTTCCCGCGGCGGGGCTTACCACGTGCTCGCCAAGAACCTTTCCGGTCCCTATGAAGCCATTCAAAAACAAAGTATACAAGACAGAAGATCAAGGCCCCGGCAAGAGGAGCTTGCCGGGAAGGCCGCACCAGGCTCAAGGTTAGCACTTTAGCGCAAGACCCTGGCAAGAGGAGCTTGCCAGGAAGGCCAAGGAATACATATCTCAAGAGATGCCTCGGCGCGTCATGCGCCCCGGCAGGACCCGGAGAGCGACAAGCTTCCGGGCCCGGCAAGATCACTACCTCGGCAAGGCGCTTGCCGGGGAAACCTACGCTGTGTGCCCGCGCTCCAGCTCATTGGCCCACGCGTCGCCCTGGGGCCCTTCCAGGGGCACGTGGCAGATGGCTGTGCAGCCTGGGGCACACGGTGGCAAGCCACGGTGACGAGGCTACCGCCGTGGCGAACGGAGAAGCATGGACGGAC
This sequence comes from Secale cereale, assembly GCA_902687465.1. Lineage (NCBI taxonomy): Eukaryota > Viridiplantae > Streptophyta > Magnoliopsida > Poales > Poaceae > Secale > Secale cereale. Next base: position 829,078,024 of record LR738714.1, on the reverse strand, counting down.
GCTTTTGGGGTCGACGGCGACGGGCATTTAATGCCCTTGTCCCCCACTGTCAAGGTTAGGTGAAGACCACTGTTCATGCACTATTCACGCACTGTTGCAACTACCACCAAATTTACACTTTTACCCTCCTCTACGTTGACACCTGTCGGTGACCCCTTTGAGCTATAAAAGGAGGCCCATGCACAACGTAGAGGAGGTTCGGTTCGAAACCTAGACAACTCTCTCGCTCGGTGTAGCTAACACTGTAGCTCTTCAAGCTCCCGAGCTCAAGAACTCAATACAACCTAAGGCAGGAGTAGGGTTTTACGCGTCCGCGCGGCCCGAACCTGGGTAAAACTGCCCGCGTGTGCTCCTCGATCTGCTCTCCGTGCTCCCTCCGCTCCCTTACCGCAACGTAGAAGGGGCTCCGGTCCCATAGGTGCTCGTGGGAGGACAGTTTCCCCCGACATCTTTGGCGCGCCAGGTAGGGGGCGTCGAGGTTGTGCGAACCTGATCCGGCGCTCACGCGGGCGCATTCTTCATCAACCTCTCCAGCTTCATCAACTTCATTAGCTACAACGACATGCCTCCGAAGAAGAAGGCTTCGGAGGTCGGAGGCCCGTCTGCGTCGATTCCACCGCCACCAGAACCAACGGTTGGTGGAGGAGACGCCGGCGGAAGGGTGGTCGCCAGCGAGGAAACTCACGGTGCCACCAAGTCCAAGCACAAGACGGACGATCGGGCGAATTCCAAAGCCTCGGTGTCCGTGGACGCGCCACGTCCCTCTCGGGACGTACAAGACCCGCAGCGGCGTGGTACTAGAGGTACCATACGCTTGCTGGGGCGTAGCCAAGCCGGAGGATCGCGGGATGCTCAAGGCCAGCGCGCTGGTACGAGCAAGGCGCGGTCGCCGGGGCGGGAACATGCTCCTTCTAACGTTGTTAGAAGTCCGAGCGTGTCCCGCTCCTCGCACCGCTCGCCGCCGTTCCCCTCTTCTCCAGCAGAAGCTCTAGCAAGAGCACAGCTGCTCCTCGATTTCCCTCCAGCGGCAGACAAGGCCGAAGACTGGAGGGTGACGATTCAGAGCCTCATCGCCTTCGCCAACAACGACGCGCCACAGCAGCCGGCAACCACACGGCCGCGGCAAGTCGATCAAGCGAAGGCCGATGGCGACAAGACCACCGGGGGTGCAACTACCGTGCACTCCCCGCCGCGGAAGCAGAAATCGCCACCCCGCCGGATCAACGTCGACGACGACTCCACAGCGTCGTCGGATCCGCGGGCTCGCCGCGATCAGCGCCAAGTCCTAGACGACAGGCGGCAAGAGGACGCTCGGACTCGTATCGAGCGTCGACGAGAAGCCCGAAGACAGTCAGATCAGCGCGCTGGGACCGCTGTCGACGCGCACGTGCCCGGTGAACCAGGCGACTTGCCGTACGCGGCAGGCTGCCCTGCGTTCACCCGTGAGCTGCAGCAAGTCCAGTGGCCCAGCATGAAGAATTTCAAGCCCGACGTACCCGAGAAGTACGACGGCAAGACACACCCCTCGGAGTTCCTCAGCATCTACACCATCGCGGTGCAGGCTGCCGGGGGACGCGACGAGAAGATACTAGCCAACTACTTCCCGCTAGTGCTTAAGCCAAACGTCCGGTCTTGGCTTTTGCACTTGCCGGAGAACTCCATTTCTTCGTGGGCAGATCTGTGCCACCAGTTTGTTGGCGCCTTCACAGGCGGCCACAAAACCCACGGCCAAGAGAGCGATCTCCACATCCTAGCCCAGAAGGAAGGAGAGTCCCGGCGCAAGTACATCCAGAGATTCAGCCGCGTGCAACACAACATTCCCGATGTCCACCCTGCCGCGGTTATCAGCGCGTTTCACCAGAACGTGCGTAACCGCCGGATGAGGGAGGAGATGGCCATGACCAAGATCCGGGATGTCAGCGAGCTCTACGCTCTGGCTGACAAGTGCGCGCGCGCCGAAGAGGGGAGGAGACTCCCCGGAGAGGATGCTGGCGCAGGAGGAAGCGACAGCGAGGATGCCGCCCCGGCAAAGAAGAGCCGGCGACGGAACAACAGAAAGAAGAAGAACAAGGAGGTGCTGGTTGTCGAGCAGTCCGGCAAGGAGGCTCCCGCCAAGAAGGCACAGGTTGGCAGTTCCGGCAAGGAGCCCGCCCCTGTAGCGGCAGCCGACAAGCAGGACGGCTCCGACAAGCAGTACTGCAAGATCCACCACACCAAGGGCCACGATCTTCAGAACTGCAAACGAGTCGAGTACCTCGTAGAACAGCAGAAGGCTGAATACGAGCGTCGCGACAAGGAGAAGGCCCAAGGAGGCGGAGGAGAACCCAGCAAGAAGCGGCCGTTCAATGGCCGGGGAGGACGCCGCGGCAAGGCCAAGCAGCGGCAAGGTGACAGACCTCCCCGGGGCCGCGACAAGGATGAGGAAGAAGACGACGATGATGACATGGAAGAAGGAGACAACAGCGAGCAGGAGTTCCAGAAGGCCACAGAGGTTCTGTGTGTCGACGGAGGTGCCTCTCTGCACACTTCCCACCGCCAGCTCAAGCAGTGGGTGCGGGAAGTGAATGCAGCTGAGCCGCCCGTCGAGTCACGCAGGCTGCTGAAGTGGTCCAGCACGCCCATCATCTTTGACCTTGAGGACCAACCTGACCGCACCACTGCGGTCGGGTGCTTGCCGATGTTGGTCTCACCAACTATCCGCAACCTCAAGGTCACCAAGATGTTAGTTGACGGCGGGGCCGGCCTGAACTTGATCTCCTCAGCTGTGATCAAGAAGCTACAGATCCCAGACGGCGAGCTCGAAGAAACTGGGTCGTTCCAAGGGATCAACCCGGGAAGGAGCAAGCCGAAGGGGAAGATTACACTGCCAGTGACCTTTGGCGGGGAGCTCAACTTCAGGACGGAGAGGATCACGTTTGATGTTGCCGATATCCCATTACCATACAATGGGATACTTGGACGTCCTGCCCTCGCCAAGTTCATGGCAGCTTCCCACTATGCCTACAACGTACTCAAGATGCCGGGGCCGATAAGCGTCATCTCTGTCCCCGGCGATAAGAAGGATGCGCTTATCTGCGCCGACAAGATCTACCGGGATGCAGCAGCCGCAGCAGAGAGCAACACACTTGCCGCTGAAGCTCCCGGGGGGAAGACCAAGACCAAGTCCGGCAAGAGCTCTGGGGCCCACTCCGGCAAACGCACCTCTTCGGAGTGCCGCGCTGCCGTCGAGGATGCACCATCGAGCTCCACCGGCAAGTGCAAGAAAGGGATGGCAGCTCCACCGGTAACCAAGAAGGTGTCCGCCAAGGAGGACGGCACTGGTGGTACCTTCACCATCAGTGCTACGCTCGACAACAAATAGGAAAGCGCGCTCGTTGCCTTCCTGCGGGCGAATATCGATGTGTTTGCATGGCAACCATCTGACATCCCCGGCGTTCCCAGGAAGGTAATTGAGCACAAGCTTGTTGTTTGTCCTCATGCGCGGCTCGTCAAGCAGAAGGTCAGGAAGCAAGCCGTGGAGCGCCAAGAATTCATCGCCGAAGAGATAAAGAAGTTGGAAGCAGCAGGCCTGGTTAGAGGCATGATCCATCCTACGTGGTTAGCAAATCCAGTTGTCGTACGCAAGGCCAATGGGAAGTGGAGACTTTGTATAGACTTCACTCATGTGAATAAAGCATATCCCAAGGATCCATTTCCCTTGCCGCGTATTGACCAGATTGTTGACTCCACCGCCGGATGTGAGCTGCTTTCCTTCCTTGATGCATACTCAGGTTACCACCAGATTTTCATGGCCAAGGAAGATGAAGAGAAGACTGCATTCATTACTCCATGTGGCACATATTGCTTCATACGCATGCCCTTTGGATTGAAGAATGCAGGCTCAACATTTGCAAGGGTGGTGCACACTGCTTTTGAGCCACAGATCCACAGAAATGTAGAAGCCTACATGGATGATATAGTGGTCAAGAGCAAGAGCAAAGATACACTGATCCAAGATTTAGAGGAAACTTTTGAGAATCTGCGCAAGATACAGCTCAAGTTGAACCCCGAGAAGTGCGTCTTCGGAGTCCCCTCCGGCAAGCTTCTCGGGTTCTTTGTGTCCCAGAGGGGGATTGAAGCCAATCCCGACAAGATAAAAGCCATCGAGCAGATCGAAGACCCGAAGCGCGTCAAGGACGTAAGAAGACTTGCTGGTTGTGTGGCTGCCCTCACCAGGTTCATTTCAAAGTCTGCAGAACGCGCCCTACCTTTCTTCAAAATCTTGAAAAAGGCAGGTCCTATGAAATGGACTCCGGAAGCGGAAGCAGCGCTGCAAGACTTGAAAGGATACCTGTCCTCTACTCCGATACTTGTCGCACCTAGGCCACAAGAGAATTTGCTGCTATACCTAGCAGCAACCAATCAAGTGGTTAGTGCTGCGTTGGTAGCGGAGAGGGAGGCGGATGAGGAACCCACATCCCCGGCAAGCGAACCCAGCGACAAGCAGGGGGCTTCCCCGACAAGCTCTGGCCCCGACAAGGACAAGTCTGCGCAGGAACAAGGAGAAATGCGAGGGAAGATGGTGCAGCGCCCAGTGTATTTTGTAAGTTCCCTCTTGCAGGGGGCTAGATCAAGATATTCTGGGGTGCAGAAGTTGTTGTTCGGCCTCCTAATGGCCTCAAGGAAGCTGCGCCATTACTTCCAAGCGCACGAGATAACAGTGGTCACTCGCTTTCCGTTGAAGAGGATATTGCAGAATCCCGAGGCAACAGGAAGGATCGTCGAGTGGGCACTGGAGCTGTCAAGCTTTGGTCTCAAGTTTGAGAGTACTTCAACCATACAGAGCAGAGCTTTGGCAGAATTCATAGCAGAGTGGACCCCAACGCCAGATGAAGAAGTTCTAGAGACAAGCATCCCCGTCCAAGAAGCGAGCAACGAATGGATGATGTACTTTGATGGTGCTTTCTCGCTGCAAGGCGCCGATGCCGGCGTGGTACTCATAGCGCCCACCGGAGAGCACCTCAAGTATGTTGTTCAGATGCACTTTCCCAAGGAACAAGCGACAAACAATACTGCAGAGTATGAAGGTTTGCTTGCCGGCCTCAGAATTGCGGCCGAGCTTGGGATCAAGAAGTTGATTGTGCGGGGAGATTCACAGTTGGTGGTCCGACAAGTGAATAAGAGTTACCAGAGCCCTTTGATGGAAGCTTATGTTGATGAAGTGAGGAAGCTTGAAGAGCACTTTGAAGGTCTGCAAATGGAGCACGTCCCAAGAGCTCAGAATGATATTGCAGATGGCCTCTCAAAGTGTGCTGCAATGAAGTTACATGTGGAACCAGGGACCTTCCTGCTCAAGTTAACTCAGCCATCCGTTACACCATCAGTTGGGCAAAACAAGAAGAGAAAGTTGGTCTCCGGCGACTACTTGCCGGCGGATCTTCCCGAAGCCGCCGCCACTGTCCCCAAGATCAACAGCCAAGATGCTGAGGAACAGTTTGCTCCTGCAGATCCAAGGGTCTGTACAGTTGAAGCAAGCGTTCCCGACAAGCCTTGCTCCGGCAGGCTTGCCGGGGGACCATCAGCTCCGGCAGAGCCACAGGTTCTTGCCGTAGAAGCTGAGGTTCCCGCAGCAGCCCTCGTGCCTTTAGTCCTTGTTGCTGAGCCTCAGGCTCCAGCATGGGCACAACAGATCGTCCGTTTTCTGCAAACTGGAGAACTTCCCGACGAGCCAGAAGAGATAGAGAGAATAACCAGGCAGTCAAGTATGTACCAGTTCGTCGACAACGAACTGTACAGAAGGAGACTCAATGGTGTCAGGTTGAAGTGCATTTCCAGAGAAGATGGACAGAAGTTGTTGGCAGAAATACATGGAGGCATATGTGGCCACCACATTGGCGCAAGGGCACTTGCCGGGAAGGCGTTCCGGCAAGGGTTCTTCTGGCCAGAAGCCCTCCAAGACGCAACTGCACAAGTAACCAAGTGTGAAGCGTGCCAGTTCCATGCCAAGCAAATTCACCAGCCAGCTCAAGCTCTCCAGACGATCCCTTTGTCCTGGCCCTTCTCGGTCTGGGGGCTCGATATCCTCGGCCCCTTTCCCCGCGCAGTCGGGGGCTTTGAGTACTTGTACGTAGCAATCGACAAGTTCACAAAGTGGCCAGAAGTGGAACCAGTGAGAAAGGTGACAACACAGTCAGCAGTCAGGTTCTTCAGAGCGATTGTTTGCCGTTTCGGAATCCCTAACAGGATCATCACCGACAACGGCACACAGTTTACCAGTCACACTTTCATGCAGTACGTCCAAGACCTTGGCGCCAAGGTCTGCTTCGCTTCTGATGCTCACCCGAGGAGCAATGGTCAAGCGGAGAGGGCCAATGCTGAAGTGTTGCACGGACTCAAGAGAAGGACCTTCGACAGGCTGCGCAAGTGCGGAAGAAACTGGATAGAGGAGTTGCCGGCGGCTCTTTGGTCAATCAGGACGACACCAAATCGAGCCACCGGACAGACACCCTTTGCTCTTGTCTATGGAGCAGAGGCAGTTCTCCCCACAGAACTCGTATACGGATCTCCTCGAGTGCTCGCTTATGATGAGCTCGAGCAAGAGCAACTGCGACAAGATGATGCATTGCTCCTTGAGGAGGAACGTCTCCAGGCTGCTGTACGAGCTGCTCGATACCAGCAAGCCCTGCGTCGCTATCATAGCCGCAGGGTCAAGGCCAGGAGTCTCGAGGAAGGCGACCTTGTTCTTCGGCATGTTTAGTCCGCCGAGAATTCCAACAAGTTGACGCCGAAGTGGGAAGGCCCTTATCGGGTGATACAAGTCACAAGACCCGGCGCTGTCCGCCTTGAGACCGAAGAAGGCTTACCAGTGAGCAACTCCTGGAACATAGAGCATCTTCGCAAGTTTCACCCGTAAGGCGCGGTTGCCGTGATCCGCTCCGGCAACCACCTTTTGTACAAGTCTTGCCGCTGTTGCATGTAAACCTTTGTACAAAGCCGGGCGCAGACCCCGTGCATCAGTAAAGCATTTGTACTTAGCACTATTTGTCATTTTCATGCTTTTCTTTGTTATTTGCATGCATCATCTGACACTATGTGCAACGCACATCCCCGGTAAGCACTAGAAAGCCGTGAGGTCCTATACTTGTTTTCGTACTCTTTTTCCCTCTTAAGCAGAAGGAGTATTCCTCGCGCACAAGTTTGCCGGGGGGGAGGAGATGGAGGCATGAACCAAGTGCTGTTCAAGAAAGAGAAGCCTTGTCGGGGAACAAACGAACTATGAAAGCTAAGTTACCAAAGTTTGAGTAATTCAAATTTTTTAAATTTTTAGTTGTCTTCCTTGAACAACAACATTTTGTATGGAAAACCTGTGCGCGGAGGAACCTACCCGTGGCTAGCCGCGCCCTTATTTTGTTTCGAGCACGCTCAACGACTTAAGTGAGCTGTGACAAGCGTCGTGCCCTTACTTCGTTTTCGAGTTCGCTCAGCAGTCTAAGTGTGCTGCGACTAGCTGCGGCAAGGTTACTTGCCGGCGAGGTCTTTGCCAGCAGGCTGCTAAGAGTCCAGTACTCAGCGCTCGCGGCAAGGGTCCCTTGCCGGCAAGTCCCCTAAAAGCGTAGGGTAAAAAGCATACAAAGTGAAGGATCGAAAGCAAGGGAGATAACACTGCATTGATTGCTCAAAATAAGATTGTATATTACAAAGATAGCTTGCCGCTGTTCTAATCAACTACTGCCTATGACTTAATTGGCAGCGGCAAGGGAAGAAGAAATAAAGGAATCTAGTCCACGCGGTCGCCTTCACGCCTCGTGATCTTGCCCACCTTGGAAATGATGTGGGCAACCTGCACCATCAACGCCTCCTGATCAGCTTCGGGCGGCAAGGTGCGGAGGACGTTGACGAGGTTGATGCCGGGGTTGTGGTAGACGATCTTCGACAAGACCCGCTCCAGGGTGCCCATGCAGGGCCGACGTGCCTCGTCGGCCAGCTGCACGGGGATCTTCTCCCGCAGCCGCGCAAGCGCCGGCGCGATTCCTCTGAAGAACAGACTCAACTTGGCGCTGTGGGGGAGACTCTCGTCCGGAGAGTACACGAGATGCTCCGCCCTCAGCGCCATCATCTCCTTGTCAATATTGGCAGCGGAGGTGACCAGCTCATCAGTCCACTGCTCCACTGCCCGGCTGAAGTTGTTCGCTGAGACGGCGGCGCTATCCACCAAGGCCCTTTCCTTGCGGAGTTCGTCCTTCAGCTTCGTCTCGCAGTCCCGGGCGGCGTCGAGCGAGCCAGTCAGGGTGGAGACCTTCAGCTCTAAGTCAGCAATAGAATCCTTGGTGACAGAGAGCTCTGTGCCCTTCTCGGAGAGACGTACCTGCAACTCAGAGTTGGTGTGGGCATCTTTCTCCCGCTCCACATTGAGCGCAGTGACTCTGTCCTCGCTCGCCTTCAGGAACAACTCCAGCTGCTTCACCCTGGCCTCCAGTTCTTTCTTGGCGGTTTCTGCGGCGGCTGCGGCGTCCCTCGCCACCTTCAGAGCCCCGCCAATGGCTTGCTCCCGGGCGGTGAGGCCGTCCTCGTGAGCGTCGAGGTCGACCTTCCGCTGGTTGAGTGCCCCTTCTCGCCGGGACAGCTCCTCGGCGGCCAACCGCTGCTGCTCCTCGGCCTCAGCTTTCTCAAGGAGGAAGGCCTGCTGCGCCCCGGCAAGCTCCTCGCGCTCCTCCGCCAAGTTGCGGAGGGCCGCTTGGTTGTCGGCGCGGAGCTCCGCGGTGCGCTTCTCCAAGTCAGCTCCAGCCTTGGCGGCGAGAGCCTCCCGAGACTCCAACTTCGCCTGCCTGGCCCGGTACAAGGCCAGGAGCCGACGAAGGAGTCTCTCCTCTTCGGGCTCGTCGCTGCTGCCAGGCGCTTCAACGACCTTCAATCCAGCGGAGGCGAGGACCTCTCCGTCAAAGGTCTCTCCCTCCGCGGGTGCTCGAGACGAGGACGCCCACGGGACTTGTATAAAGACACCGTTGGCGGCCTCCAAGTAGACACCCGGCCGCTCCGTGGAGGCGGAGGGGTCGGCGGCCGGTGCAGCGTCCGACGCTCCTGCGGCCTCCGGGCCAGCAGTGTGGTCGCCGGCCTCTTCCCCAGCCGCGGCGTCTGCGGTCGGGGCGGTCTCTTCAGCGGCAGGCTCGTCGGCTCCAGCCCTTCCCTCGGGAGCAGTGGCGTTGCCGCCGTCGCCGTGCACCTCCTCCTCAGCGGTGGCCTCCGTCGCCATCGGCTCTGGGGCAGGAGGATCTAGCAGAAGAAAAAGAAAAGAAAGAATCAAGCAAATATCCAAAAAAGAAGAATCCGGGAAGAAGAAATTACAAGCTTTACCTTCGCGGACTTCTTCAACGACAGGGTCCCTCGCCGGGGAATTCTCCCTTGGCGGCGGAGTAGTAGCCCCTGCTGGCGGAAGGCCGCCCGCGCCCTCCCTTGGCGGGCTGCTCACCCTTGTCGGGCTGCTCGCCCTTGGCGGGGTACTCGACCTTGGCTTAGTGCCCGTCCTTGGCGGATCATTCTCCCTCGCCGGGGAGCTCCTCCTTGGCGGGGAGGGCGGAGCGAGTGGCTCGTCGGGGGCGACCTCCTGGCGCTCCTGCGGCTGTGGCTCCACTTCTGCACAAGACAATAAAATATCAGTACAAGCAACAACCTCAAGCGCGCCCGTAAATCAGAAAAATAAATACTAGACTTACGCTGGGGGCTACGCTGGGGGCTGCTCCTTGGAGCAGCAGGATGATCCGGCAAGTTTGCCGCTGGCACGTCTCCGGTCTCCGCGGCGGGCGAGTCGTCTACAATTTCGACCATAGGGATCTTGGCCCTCTTCGCCATCCGCTGGGTCAGGGTCCTGAAAGCAAAACAAAAACAAGATCAGAATCAACAAGGAAAATCAAGACAAAATCGAAGAAACTAAAGAATTGCAAATACTTACTCCTCTTCCTCTTCATCGGAGCTGAGGGCGGAGAAGTCAAATTCCGCCTGAGGTGCTCCTGCGTGGGGAGCTGGAGGAGAAGGCTCCCTCGGGTGCTTGGCGGTCTCCAGGGCTGTGGGCTGCGAAGACCCAGCCCCCGTCGTCGCCGAGAACCGAGGGACAGAAGGAGCACCCGTTTCGCTCCGGGAAGATCCCCCTCCGCTTGGCGCTTGAGCACGGGGCGCTTCCTTGACGACTTCGCTCGTCCTGGTGGCGCGTGTCGCACGACGCGCTGGCTGCTGTCGAGGCGCCTGCGGCCTCGCCGTCTCAGCTGCCTTGCGGAGGCGCTTCTTCGGTTGCTGCGTGGGACTTGCCGGAGGCGGGGAGTTCTCTCAGGATGAGGAGGCGTCGTCATCGAGATTCAGAGATCCACCAGAGTCTTCATCAGCCTTGGCGCCCTCCTCCTCCTCGGCAGGCCTGCTGGACTCAGCGCCGTGCCCGGCGGCCTCGCTCCCCCCGGCAACCTCGCTTCCTCCGGCAACGTCGCTCGTCCCGGAAAACTTCACGGAAGGGTCCCCGGCAAACTCCTCGGGCGCAATCTTCAGCAGCTTGAGGATTTCTGCCTCCTCTGCTTGACTCACTGCGTCCGCGGCCTCTGCATCGTCCACGGAGTATCCAAACTCGCCCACCGCTGCGGCTGCAGCGGCCTCCTCCATCCTGGAGGCGTTGTAGGCTATATCCCGGTCAGTAGTAGCCCGGGTGAGGCCCTTGTTCTCCTCGGCGTTGCGGGGCGTCTCGACCAAGTTGTCGAAGAAGGACAGCACGGTATCCGGCGGAGGCTCTATCCAAGTGGGGATGACGCCATGGGAGTCGCACGCGGGCATCATCGCTCATAGGGAATCACGGGCAGTGCTGTTGCACAGCGGCACCACTCCCCGGTAAGGTTTAAACCACTCCGGGTGGGCCGGGTCATGCTTGAAGAGCTCCCGGACCATCCCCTTCAACTCCAAAGCGGTGAAATTGTAGTTCAATCCAGGGCGCAGCCTCATGATATCTGCCGCATTGCCGAATTCCCAGGCGGGCCTCTTCCTTTCTTGTAAAGGGGCGATGCGGCGGCGGAGGAAATCTGCTCCAACTTCTCCGATAGTCAGATTGGCGACCCGGAGACGAATAATCCTAATGAGGGCGATACTAAGCTTGTTGTCCTCCGGGGCCAATTCACTCCAATCCCTGCCGCGCACTATGGCAGTCTGGCGCGGCGCGGTAAAGGGCTCTGGCTTATCTTCCAACACCCAGCACCAATCGGCTCTCCACTCCTCCCACTTGCCGCGAAGCTCACCCTTCAGGTACGAGTCCTTCTTGTTCAGCCTAAAGATCCAGGAGATGCCGCCGGAGAGGGGGGCACCTGACTCTACTCTAGGCATGAAGAAGTGGCGGAAAAGAGCTACATTTGGATGAACCCCAACATAGTTTTCGCACAGATGTACGAAAACGGCCATCGTAAGGATGGCGTTGGGGGTGAAATCTAGGAGGTGGAGGCCATATGTGTTCATTACATCACAAAAGAACTCCGAAAACAGAGGGCACAGGCCACAGTGGAAGAATGCAGCGAAGAAAAAGTACCCGCCGGGGAACATATCTTTGGCGACGGCGGGGAAGACTTGGGTGCGGGGATGAGCTTTGGTCTCCCTCGCCCAGAACAAATAATATTTGTCTCGGAGCTCCCTCGCGCCAAGCCTCGGCGCGAAGACCACGCACTTCTTCCGCAGGGCGGCCGGCTTCGCCGCCTGCTCGGACTTCTCCTTCTTGGCCTTGTCGCTCTTGGCCTTGTCGACCTTCGCCTTGTCGCTCTTCGGAGCCATGGCGGAGGCGGTGAGGAAAGAGGCGAGGAGGACGACGGCGCCGCGGATGCGGGAGATGGTCGAGGAAGGGCGGAGGCAAGAAGTGGCGGGGGTTTCTGGAGAATCAAGGCGCAATGAAGACGGTGGAGGGGAACTGCCCCTACTTCCTCTGCTTTTAAGGGGGGAGTGGGGGACGTTCCGCATTTCCCATTAAAGAAACAGGCCACGATCTCTCCCACGACGCCACAATCGACGCGTGCCGTTAGGGAGGGATGCGGCGGATACGGAAGGGGATTCGGCTTGCCGTGGGCCGCGTGTGCCCGTGCACTGTCTTGGGCCTGGCCCAACAGCGCTCGGCACCGTGTGTGGCCCAGGCCCGGGGGCTCCTGTCGGTGTACTAAGATAGGGGTACCTTAGTACCCCAACTTGTGCACGGGCAGTAGCAGCTTCCCGCAGCGGGGCTTACCACGTGCTCGCCAAGAACCTTTCCGGTCCCTATGAAGCCATTCAAAAACAAAGTATACAAGACAGAAGATCAAGGCCCCGGCAAGAGGAGCTTGCCGGGAAGGCCGCACCAGGCTCAAGGTTAGCACTTTAGCGCAAGACCCTGGCAAGAGGAGCTTGCCAGGAAGGCCAAGGAATACATATCTCAAGAGATGCCTCGGCGCGTCATGCGCCCCGGCAGGACCCAGAGAGCGACAAGCTTCCGGGCCCGGCAAGATCACTACCCCGGCAAGGCGCTTGCCGGGGAAACCTACGCTGTGTGCCCGCGCTCCAGCTCATCGGCCCACGCGTCGCTCTGGGGCCCTTCCAGGGGCACGTGGCAGATGGCTGTGCAGCCTGGGGCACACGGTGGCAAGCCACGGTGACGAGGCTACCGCCGTGGCGAACGGAGAAGCATGGACGGACGCTTTTGGGGTCGACGGCGACGGGCATTTAATGCCCTTGTCCCCCACTGTCAAGGTTAGGTGAAGACCACTGTTCATGCACTATTCACGCACTGTTGTAACTACCACCAAATTTACACTTTTACCCTCCTCTACGTTGACACCTGTCGGTGACCCCTTTGAGCTATAAAAGGAGGCCCATGCACAACGTAGAGGAGGTTCGGTTCGAAACCTAGACAACTCTCTCGCTCGGTGTAGCTAACACTGTAGCTCTTCAAGCTCCCGAGCTCAAGAACTCAATACAACCTAAGGCAGGAGTAGGGTTTTACGCGTCCGCGCGGCCCGAACCTGGGTAAAACTGCCCACGTGTGCTCCTCGATCTGCTCTCCGTGCTCCCTCCGCTCCCTTACCGCAACGTAGAAGGGGCTCCGGTCCCATAGGTGCTCGTGGGAGGACAGTTTCCCCCGACAAACTCGCGGACAGGACCTTATTCTTCGCAGTTCTTCGCCATAGCTCAGTAGCCTCGCGGTAGATCTAAGTCTCCTAGTTGATAATTGTAAGAATAGCTCTGATTCTTCACCGTGGCTTGATCTTTCCCAATATGATTAGTTAGATTGCATCTGTTAAGATATTCATCACGTCCGCTGTATATAATCTTGAATATCTCAGAATTTTTAACATGCCATAGATCCGTATTTTACTGCTGTCTGTAAGAAAACTATTTCTCCGCAATTCATATATGTATCTTATTTACCCTTGTCGGCGGTTTAGCCTTAACAGATCCTATAATCCGGCAAATGTCACTGCTATAGCTGTTTTCCAGATATTTTAATCTGGTAGATACCATTAGGCCCCTGCTTAAACCGCTGTCTAGACCAGTACCTTTATAAAGCCTGTCGGTTTAAACTTTCTTAGATTATAAACCGGCTCTCATTGTATTTTCAGCCTTTTCCTTCGAAAAAATGACCACTCAAGCCAAGCAGTTTGTTTCCTGCAACTGGGTTCAATCCCGGATTACCGAGGATGATTTAGAGAAAATGGCCTCAATTGGCGCTTTAGGCCCAAAGGATGTCCTTCACTGGAGGGCTCCCGGATCAGAATGTCCTCCAGAGCCCAAGGAAGCAGAAATCGTCGTCTTCTTCGATCACTTGGCTCGGGGATTCAACCCTCCCGGGTCAAAATTCTTCCGTGATGTGTTAGCAAACTTCCAGCTTCATCCGCAAGATATTGGCCCCAACTCTGTATTAAATATTTGCAACTTCCAAGTCTTTTTTGAAGCTTATCTGCAAGAGGAACCATCAGTGGAGCTATTCCGGGACATCTTTCACTTAAACCGTCGTACGGAATTTCACGATGGTCCTAACACTGAACTCGGCGGGATGTCTATTCAGAAGAGGAAGGATGATAGTTTTCCTAATGCCACTCTCCACAGCCATCCAAAGGAATGGAACCAGACTTGGTTCTACTGCATAGACACTTCCCTAGAAGGTGAAAATCCATTGCCGGGTTATCGTTCCCACCGTCATCCAGAAAACCACCCCTTTCCACAGCGGTTAAGTGCCCAGGAGCGAGCTCAGTATGCCCCTCAACTTTCAAAGCTGAGGGCCTTCATAGCCAACGGTCTGACTGGAGTTGACTTTGTTCGCTGCTGGCTTGCTTGGAGTATCCTCCCGCTAAGCCGGCGCTCCGGTTTAATGTGTGAGTATACTGGGAATCCCAAAGACCCTTTGCGCCACACAGAGATGGTGCTGCCAGAAAACAAGATTAATGAATCCGTCAAGAAGCTGCTGAATTTACCTCTAGAAGCTTGTAGTCAGACCGGCTTGGCACCTTTCTGTGTGACCAACAAACCGCCGTCGGTAAGAAACTCTTCCCTATTATTTCACTGTGTTTTAATCCATCTGCAGTACTTGTCTTGAAATGTCTTTATTTCTTTCAACAGGACAATGACCCTTTTTGGAAAAGGAAGACCCAGGATATACCGGCGAAACCAGCTCGCCAAAAGACCCAAGATGTCAAAAAGAAACAAGAAGAAGAACACTGCCTCGTCGGGATCCAATGCGGAAGAAGATGATCCGGCTTTTGAGGTACCACCTAATTCTTTTGATTTCATTGTCTTTCCTTTGTCTGCACTTTCTATTAACAATGACTATTCCCAGGATCGTGCTGAAGGCAGTAAAGCGGACGATGTTGAGGTAATTTCTCTCTCCTCCGATTCAGAACCGCTGCCACCACCAAAAATTCGTCGGACAGTCCGGAAATTTCAATTTTCTCATCCTTATGCTTATTTGGATCCAAACTTTCTTTTGAAGAAGCAGCAACATGAAGCTCGCCGCACCAGTCGCCATAGTGGCCATGCAATTGAATCCACCGGATTAACGCAACTCCAGCTCGGAGGCGTCATTACGAGGTTTTACTCACTCCAACTGCTCTTTACCCCAAAGCAGGTCTTATTCGACAACCCCTTAATCCGTCTAGTTTGAATTATCAGGAAACTCCTCACTCTTCTTCTGGAGAATCAACAGCCACTCAGATTCCTCCCCTCAAGACTATTCCTGGGTAAGCTGCTTTTTGCTTTTTCCAGTTTAATACTTGTTCTTGACTCTTCTGATTTTCCTTATCTTTTAGCTTTTTGCAGTATGCCCAAGCCTAGCAAAAAGGCCAAACTGAGTAAACCGGTAGTTGATAATACTACTCCTGAACCGGCCGAAGATCCTAAGCTTGCTGAACCTTCGGAAGATAACGTTGAGATTCCGCATGATGACCCTCTTCCTATGGATCAAGACGTCTTTGTTAATCAGGGGAGCGATCCCATGGAGCGTGATTTTGAACCGGCCAACCCTGCCCGGGCTAGTCCTACCCGGGCTAGTCCTGCTCCTGCAAGTCCCCCAAAACAAACGGCCGCTTCACCTGGTGATGTTGAAATCACTAGGACCGGCTTTACTACCCCAGGGGAGCCTGTCGCTTTGGCCAAGCATACCGCCAAAGAAGAATTTCTCAACAAGGACAAGGGCAAGTGGAATACTGATTTGTCCAGCTAGGCTCAGCTCAGCGCTCAGGAGCTTCATTCCGGATATTTAGACCGGCTGCATACCAGCAGTGATTATGAAGCTGGATTAGTAAACTTGATGAAGGAGCGTTATGAGGTAACTTCTCCTTTTTCTTATCCACTATTTCTGCTTGTGTCTTGTAACTATATCTTTACTCCATCGTAGCCCCCAAGTGCTAGTTTAGCCTTTTAGGGTGAACCGGGACTTTAGTAGATCCAGTAGATAGCTTTATTTTGCACATGTGTAGCCCCCAAGGGCCGGTTTACTTCCTTTAGGATGAACCGGGACTTCTACTTGTTTTCAGAACACTGTCACATTAGCCCCCAAGTGCCAAGTATATAACTTGTTTATGTGCTTGGGACTTGTCTGAATAATACATGTTTTCACTGCAAATAGACATTAGCCCCCAAGTCTCAAGTGCAAAACTTGTTATGTGCTTGGGACTTTTGACTGAAAATGCTTCATGAATATATGATGTGCTTTCCTTTTGCCATGCTGATTTGAACCGGAAGACCTCTGAAGTAACCGAGCTCCGGGACACTTTGAAGTTCCAAGAAACTGCTGCTCTTAAGGTCAAGGACGAACTGGCACTTGCTTTAGCAAGTATGGAGAAGCTGAAAGAAAACATTGCAACAGAGCGGTCAGTCTGGGACGCTGAAAAAGCTGCGTTGGAGAAGAAAGCTAGTGACGCAGAGGCTGCTCTTAATCTGGTAACAGAGGAGCTGTCTGGTTTGAGACAGCAAATAAATGACATGACGTCCACCATATTTGGTAAGTACAGTTAACATAACCTTGATCCTTGACATCCTGTACCGTTCCAGTTTAATCCATATTTTTAACGCAGGGAGGCGTATCACTCATCTTGGCGATGATGTGCGGAAGAAATTGAAAGCTGCATACACTCTGGTGGAGCAGCTCTATTCCGGCGCTCAAAGGGCTATCGGTGCTATCTCACACAACAAACTGGCTCCTACCACAATCCAGGGTACCTTGGAGAAGCTGTCCATTCTGCCTGCCCGCCTCGTAGAGGTAAAGAAGTCGTCTGCAAGAGCAGGTGCCCTGATGGCTTTGACTCGAGCGAAGGCCTGGGTACCTGACTTTGATCCGGCGGAGGCGATGAACGGCTATCCAAGCATGAAGGAAGATGGATCAGCCTTTTCCAGCGATGATCTACGTGCCTTAACCAAGGATATGCGGCCTCTTGCTAGCAAACTTGCTGACGAAGCCGATCTATCAAGATATCATCCAGGATATGATGCGAAGAACGTGCGGGCAGAGCGTCCGGCTTATGAGATTGAAAATCTTATTCCGCCCGTCCGTAAGCACACCTTTGCTCCCGACACTGATCCGTTAGACCTCATAAATGATGAAGTTTATTTCCGAGCTCTGGCCAAGATTGACTGGACCACTATTGACTTCTAGCAACTGGAAGAAACCGCCGAAGAACCGGAGCAAGCCGATCCTCAATCTTCATGGCGATATGACGCAGAATCTTAAACCAACGCCGGTTTAACTTCATGTCACAGTACTTTGAGAAAACGGATATTCTTTTGGGCCTTCCAGCGCATTGTAATAGGATAGCTGAGATACTCTGCGTTTGTCCCATACTATATTTGTGAGATTGCTTTGATTGGCAACTTCTTAAATATATCCTGCTTTCAATGCTTTTGACGGTTTATTCTACCTGTTTCTGCATAAAACAGTGTTCAAACTGTCCTGGCGATTCGTCGCCGGAATAGACAACAGTCTCGCCGCCAAAGTCCGATCCTTCCTCGGCTTGTACTCCATGCACTGCTCTAACGAAGACGTGCTTCATGGCGGGCTGAATCCGGGCAGGTCTCGCACGCTGAGCTGACTCGACAATTTTGGGGAAGATGTCCGGCTCAAGGCCCGGTTCGCCGATCTTGCCGATGAAGACGTGGATGCCGCCGAAGGGGACCAGGTACCCGTATTCGATTGAATCGGCCTCGGGGCCCTAGCCTGCATCGTCGATGTAGATCTTGCCGCGACGACTCTTAGTCATCCGGCCCACTGCGTAGCCCTTGAGTCCTTCAAAGCTGCCCTTCAAGAACTCGAAACCATCGTGCAATAGCCCCACGGTGGGCGCCAACTGTCGTGGTTTTGTCACGGCAGATGTCCTAGCAAAAAGACTTAGTCGTGAGGCCATCGCTACGGGTTAGCTTAAAGGGGTTAAAGCGGACAAGGGAACATGGATTTTATACTAGTTCGGCCCCTTCGATGAAGGTAAAAGCCTACGTCTAGTTTGGTGTGTATTGCTAGGGTTTCGATGACCAGGGAGCGAATCCGCTTTGCCTGTGTCTCGAGCTGTTGTTCTCTGCCTCGAACCGTCGCCAGGTCATCCCTTTATATAAGAGGTGACGCCCGGTCCGGTTTACAGATTCTCGAGGGCGGCTCATAAACATGTCCGCCTCGGTCTCTATTCCTTCTATCTTACATCACAAGTTACATAGTATGGCGGTTTACAATTTATGGGCCCTAACACTTGGGCTCTAAACCTCTTGGGCTGAAATCTCTTACTTCGTGCTCTGCTAGGCTTTAATAAAATAATCTTGATAACATAAACCGGCCCCTCCTGGGCGGTTTATACCTGGTAGTAATATCCCTCACAGGTATCAAGACTATCAAACCTCATTGGGTAGGAAGGGGTTAAGTGGTGAGGTTGCAGCAGCGGCTAAGCAAAAGTATGGTGGCTAACATACGAGTACAAGAAGAAGATGAGCATCTACGCAAGCGGTTGCAAACTAGTAATGATCGCTAAAGATCCTGATCTACCTACGAGTCAAACGTAACCCCACCGTGTTCTCTTCTCAAAATGAAAAGAGACGGTCACGGTTACTCACGCGGTTCGTGTATTTTACTTTGGATCCTCTGACAAGTTTTCTACAACCGGACATTAACAAATTCCAATCTGCCACATAACCGCGGGCATGGATTTTGAAAGATCATAACCCTGCAGGGGTGTCCCAACTTAGCCCATCACAAGCTCTCACGATCAGTAGAAGTAATAATAATATTACCCCTTATCTTAGGGACAATCCGATTAGGCTCGGAATCCCGGTGCACAAGACAGTTCAACAATGGTAAAACAAGTCCAGCAAGACCTCCCGGTGTGTCGACACCCTGATAGTAGCCGCGCGTATCTCGTCTCGGGCCACGACCGGATGGGTGATTTTACGGGAGCCAGATACCTCGAGTTTCCCCGTGGCGGCCCCGTCGAACCCCCGCTTGGACCAACACTATCAGCACTGGCCCCCCTGTATGTAGAAAGAAACCTCGGGTAGCGCTAACTCCCTATGCAATTAATTAATTAAAGTTTTTATCATGTTGCAAATAAAACCAATGTTGGGCCTTGCTGGAGGAGTTTTATTCAAAGACGAACTGCCAAGGGGTCCTCATATACCCAACCGCGTTAGGAACGCAAAATCAAGGAAGATAATGCCGGTTTATCGGCTCCTAAGGTGGCATGAGTGGAACAAAACACCGAGCAAAAGTCCAAGCCTTCCACCCATTGCCAAGTATATATGTGTGTTAATATATATAAGATATACTGTGATATTCCAACAAGGTCCAGCTCCATGTTGGAGCAATCTTCATCTGCAACTAGCAACGCTATAAGAGGGGCTGAGTAGGCGGGTAACATAGCCAAACAATGGTTTCCTGGGAAGGGGTCAAAGGTTAGAGGTTTCATGGCAACAAGGATAGGCTGACAATAAAGATGGGTAGCGCGACATATAACGATAGAATCGAGACAACTAGCGTAGCAATGATAGTAAAGGTATCCAAGGTGATGGTCATCTTGCCTGAGATCCCGCAAGGAAGAAGAACGGGTCCATGAAGAAGACGAAGAAGAAACCAAGAAGACGAGCCAAGTGAAGTTGAACGAATCCTCACGATCGCAACGGAATAAGCACTAACGAGAAGAAGCAAGCAACACGGTAAACACACCACACAAGAACATGACAAGAATCTCAAGCAAGTAGGATGCAAGACAAGTCTATATGATGCAAAACATGGCAAGGGATGAAGCACACAAGCACAACACAAACCAACAAGGTTAAATGAGGCCGGAACCAACATATAACAATTCCGGTAAGTCCTCATATGCACATTTCGAAAGTGGTCCAGATCTGAACAAACCTTAAGTTAAAATTGTTAAACAGCAAGTTAACATGCACAATGATTATCTACTCGAAATTCTAGTCAAGTTACATATAAAGTTTGTTTAATTCGGAGCTACGGCCTAGAAGATATGAGCAAAACAAGACAAGCATGGCAATAATGCAAGATGCATTCAAACTGCAAGCAAACACACTCCAAACAGGTATTCAACATGATATTATGCTTCTACATGCAAAATCACAAAACTTTCATATAGGACACGCTCAAAACGGAGCAACGGTTCAACACATACACATGAAACAAGATATAACAACATGCTGTCCAAATTCAGCAACATAGCAACTTTGGAGCAAGGTATATATATGCTACAGCACCCAAACATGATAACAAGAGGCATGGATGTGAAATAGACATGATACTTAACAAGCATGAACTTAGAGCACACCCAAAAACTTGCTGGAACACAATTAAACAAACATGATTCAATAAGTTTACAGATTTCTCAGACTTAGCCAAAATCTGGGAAGGCAAAAACATCATCATGATGCTGCCTTCGGAGGCACAAAACAACAAGCATATCAACTCTACTAAGTCTATAAAGATCATGGACATGTAATAGACATAGCATACATCAAACAACTCCATTGGAACAACTCCATAGGAGGCATGTATCAATAACAATAAGCTTCACCAAATTGATCATGCTGATAACAGTCTGACAGAAACAATTTATAGCAATTTGAGAGCAAGAAATAAACAAGCTACAGCTGCCCATAATGGCAAACAAGGGCATGGATGGATAGAGCATAACATGGAAAACAAGATATGATCATTTGACATGCTAAAACATGCATGGATTTGAGTGAGGCATCAAGCAAACATGGCATCAGGTTTAACAGTTTCAGACTTAGCAGTTTTCAACAAGTCCTAGAAAACAACAACAACGAGTAGGCTACTTTACAAGCTTGTTGAAAACATCTCAAGGCATAACATGAAAAGTTTATTGCACCACAGCAAAGATGGCATGATTGTGCTTCTAAAACATATAGACATGTGGCATAAAAGACAATCACATCAATATCTATGAACAAGACAAAACAATATATCACAACAAGTCTTAGCACTTAACAGCCACATGCACTTTTGCAACAGAGATAAACATGGCAAGATGGCACCTTACATGAATGCTACAGCAACCAACATGTAGAGCACTTCAGAATGAACATTTTGACATATCACACACTCCATTTGGACCAACATGCACAAAGTTATCATCACCACAAGCATGAAACAAAATTACAGTTATCAGCAGTTTAAAACTTTTAGCACTCTTGCAACGATGATTAGGGCATCAAGATGAACTCAAACAAGCATGCCACAATGGAACGAGATGAAGAGCATATCACCGTGAATATTTGGACATAGTATTCACTCAATTTGGACATACACACAAGAACTTACAGCCTCTCAAACATGCATATATTTTTAAAACAGAGCTGGGGACTTAGCCAAAAAAAACTACCTCGGAGGGGCGGACGTGTCCAGGCCGAACCGGACATGTCCGGTGGCTAGGCACGGGGGCCCACCTGGCAGTGACACAGAAGAGGGGGGCGGACATGTCCGTCGGTGCGGCTCGCGGGGCCCACCGTCTAGTGGCACGGAGCGGGCGAAGGAGAGATGCTCGTCCTCTGCCCGACGAGGACGAAGCAACGGCGGCGGATGGCGGCGGGGTTCCTGGACTCCGGCGAGGCTCCAGGACGGCGGGGAGGCTGGGAAGGAGCAGATCCAGTTGGCCGGCACCGGATCCGGCGAAGACAAGGCCCGGCGAGGGCAAGGCGGAGCGGAGCGCTCGGGGCCGGCGGCGCAGATCTCCATGGCGGCGGCGAAGCCCTGCGGGAGAGAGGGAGAGAGGCAGATCGACGGGGAGAGGGAGCAAGAGAGGAACGGGGAGGCGGGGGATGACCTGGTGATGCGGCGGCGGTCCCGGCGAGGCACGGCGGCGGGGACGATGGGCTCGGGACGGCGCCGTGGGAGAAGGTCGGGAGGATGGGAGCTGCGGGATCCCACGGCGAGCGGGCGGCGGCGCGCGGGCTCGGATGGGCCTTCCCGGGCCCGATCTGGGCTCGGCGGGCCCTGCGCGGGTGGAGGGAGGCTGGGGCGCGGGGAGGCCGCGGGCAGGACGTGGAGAGGCCACGCGGCGGCTTCCGGTTGGCCGGGCAGTGCGCGGCCGGTAGCGCTGGCCAATAGGTTGCCGCCAAGTGGTGGTGGCGAGGTGGCCAGCAACTGAAAACGAGGAGGAAGAGGTTTGGCTGAGGTTGGAGGTTAGGGATGGGGTTAGGGGATGCCAAAAATGGCATGGGGGTCTATATATAGGCATAGGGCTAGGTCTAGGGGGGGCTTTGCTCCGATTCGGAGCGTACGATCTCGATCGTGCGGCTCCGAGCGGAGGGGGAAGGTAGGTGGCTTAGTGGGCTGTGTAGGAGGGGTTGTGGGGAGAGAATAGAAGAGGCCCGCGGGGGTTTTCGGAGACCGAAAACGCCCGACGTTTAAACCGGCTATAGTGCCGCTATAGTTATCCGTTGGGCTATCAAGCGAGCTCCGAATACGACGAAACTTGACAGGCGGCCTGTGTACACTATAATAAGACCACACGCCAAGTTTCACCTCATTCTGAGAACGTTTTCCAGCCACTTATAAAATAAATATACGGAGGTGCCGCGGGAGCGTGCGAGTGTGTCTGGGCTCAGAACGGACAACGGAAAGGACGAGGGAACTCGGACGGATGAAAGTGTTGAAAACATGCTGATGAAAATGCACATGATGATATGGCAACCTGCAACACTCAAGCAGATGACATGGCAATGATGACGAATAACTGACTGACACCTCGCGCACCGGTCTCGGGGTGTCACAGCTACCGCCGTACTAAGCAAAATAATAAGCATAATAAGATAAACACCACATGCAGTCAAAATATGTGACATGATATGGCCATCATCATTTTGTGCTTTTGATCTCCATCTCCAAAGCATCGTTATAATCTCCATCGTCACCGGCTTGACACCATGATCTTCATCGTAGCGTCGTGGTCGTCTCGCCAACTATTGCTACTACTACTATCGCTAACTCATAGTGATAAAGTAAATCAATTACATGGCCTTCGCAATTCATACAATAAAGAGACAACCATAAGGCTCCTGCCGGTTGCCGATAATTTACAAAACATGATCATCTCATACAATAACGTATAACTCATCACGTCTTGACCATATCACATCACAACATGCCCTGCAAAAACAAGTTAGACGTCCTCTACTTTCTTGTTGCAAGTTTTACGTGGCTGCTATGGGCTTAGCAAGAACCGTTCTTACCTACGCATACAAAACCACAACGATTTTTTGTCAAGTGTGTTGTTTTAACCTTCACAAGGACCTGGCGTAGCCACACTCGATTCAACTAAAGTGAGAGAGACAGACAATCGTCGGTCACCTTTAAGCAACTATTGCTCGTAATGGTGAAACCAGTCTCGCGTAAGCGTACGCGTAATGTCGGTCCAGGCCGCTTCATCTCACAATACAGCCGAATCAAAGGGTGGCATGTTGGTAAGCAGTACGACTATTATCGCCCACAACTCATTGTGTTCTACTCGTGCATATCATCTACGCATAGACCTGGCTCATGATACCACTGTTGGGGAACGTAGTATTTCAAAAAAAATCCTACGATCACGCAGGATATATCTAGGAGAATCATAGCAACAAGCAGGAGAGTGTGTCCATGTACCCTCCTAGACCAGAAGTGGAAGCGTCTAGTTAAGCGATTTATGTAGTCGAACGTCTTCACAATCCAACCGATCCAAGCACCGAACGTACGGCACCTCCGCGTTCAGCACACTTCCAGCTCAATGACGTCCCACGAGCTCTTGATCCAGTTGAGTGTCATGCGAGAGTTTCGTCAGCACGACGGCGTGGTGACGGTGATGATGAAGTTATCGGCGCAGGGCTTCGCCTAAGCACTGCAACGATATAACCGAGGTGTGTAACTGTGGAGGGGGCACCGCACACGGCTTGCAAATCAATTTGTGTGTCTATGGGGTACCCCCTCCTCATGTATATAATGGAGGGAGGGAGGAGGAGGCGGCCAAGGAGGGGTGCGCCAAGAGGGGGAGTCCTACTCCCACTAGGAGTAGGA
Organism: Secale cereale; assembly: GCA_902687465.1. NCBI lineage: Eukaryota > Viridiplantae > Streptophyta > Magnoliopsida > Poales > Poaceae > Secale > Secale cereale. Next base: position 829,054,011 of record LR738714.1, on the reverse strand, counting down.
CTCCTCCCTTTCCTAGTAGGAGTAGGAGAGGGGGAAGGAAGGGAGAGGCGGAGAAGGAAAGGAGGGGGCGCCGTCCCTCCCCCTTAGTCCAATTAAGACTAGGCTTGTGGGGCGGCCCAGCCCTAGACAGCCCTCTCTCTCTCTCTTTGCTAAAGCCCATTAAGGCCCATATACCTCCCGGGGGGTTCGGGTAACCTCCCGGTACTCCGGTTTTTATCCGGTGACCCCTGGAACCCTTCCGGTGTCCGAATATAACCTTCCAGTATATCAATCTTTATGTCTTGACCATTTCGAGAGTCCTCGTCATGTCCGTGATCACATCCGGGACTCCGAACAACCATCGGTACATCAAAACACATAAACTCATAATACCGATCGTCATCGAACATTAAGCATGCGAACCTTACGGGTTCGAGAACTATGTAGACATGACCGAGACTCATCTCCGGTCAATAAAAAATAGTGGAACCTGGATGCTCATATTGGTTCCTACATATTCTATGAAGATCTTTATCGGTCAAACCGCACAACAACATACGTTGTTCCCATTGTCATCGGTATGTTACTTGCCCGAGATTCGATCGTCAATATCGTTACCGGAAAGTCTCTTTACTCGTTCCGTAATACATCATCTCGTAACTATCTCATTAGTCGTTTGCTTGCAAGTCTTATTATGATGTGTATTACCGAGAGGGCCCAGAGATACATCTCCAACACTCGGAGTGACAAATCATATTCTTGATCTATGCCAACACCACAAATACCTTCGGAGACACATGTAGAGCATCTTTATAATCACCCAGTTACGTTGTGACGTTTGATAGCACACAAGGTGTTCCTCCCGTATTCGGGAATTGCATAATCTCATAGTCATAGGAACATGTATAAGTCATGAAGAAAGCAATAGCAGTAAAACTAAACGATCATAGTGCTAAGCTAACAGATGGTTCTTGTCCATCACATCATTCTCCTAATGATGTGATCCCGTTCATCAAATGTAAACACATGTCTATGGTTAGGAAACATAACCATCTTTGCTTAACGAGCTAGTCAAGTAGAGGCATACTAGGGACACTCTGTTTCGTCTATGTATTCACACATGTATCAAGTTTCCGGTTAATACAATTCTAGCATGAATAAAAGACAATTATCATGATATATAAGGAAGTATAAATAACAACTTTATTATTGGCTCTAGGGCATATTTCCTTCACCACCCACCAGTAGCGATTAGCGACTTGAGATAAACCGGGATGAGGCCACCACTATATAAGGTGAACCCTGAGAATACGCCTCCCAACAACCGTCTTACCACTCCCATAAACGATTTACAATAGCACCCGGGAAGGGAACCTGAACACCCGAACATAGCGCGGCGAGATAGGCCGACCAAACACACATTGTATGTCCATCTACACGTGAACCAAACAACCCAACAACAAATGAACGATGCCGACATGATGGCCCAATACACATCCCGTGACCGCATGTACCGGGCATACCCATCAAATGCGAAACAAACAGTGCACACACAGGGACAGGGCAAAGGCCGCCAAATGAGCACCCCTTGGCTCATGCATGATGGACCCGGCGAGGGCACTGGCTCGATGAGGAACGCCTGGGGCCGATCGAATGGCGGGGTTGGTGCCAAACAGGCAGCGACATGAAGCACGCATGGATGAGCTATAAGAAAACAAAAGAATAAACTGATAGCTTCTCTTTGATCATCTAGGGCTAGATAATATCGGTAGATGACCTTCTGCTTGACTTGAGGAGCTCGAATCAGAGGCCATGGTGGAGTTGTGGCAGCGGTGAAGGCAATATGTATGTGTAGCCGAAGTGGTGGCGGCGCTTTTCGTCGCTGTTGCGAACCCTAGATCGGCAGGGAGTGTTGGTGGGGGGCATGGCAACACGAAGAACCTCGTAGTCTATGCCCCGGCCCCCACCTATTTATATAGCCCGCGTGACAAGGGCCCGTCAACCATAGGTGGATTGAGCACCCCCGATCAGGGCGCATATCTAAGGGTCCGGTGGGTCATTGGGCCCACACGGGAGGAGATCAACCTAACATTCTCCCCCTTGATCTCAACTTTACTTTTAACCATATACTTTTAATCTTACTCGTTTCATCACATATCAATACATATAACATGTTTCATTGTCATAGCTCAATTGCCGATAGAATCAGACGGCTACAACATACCTCTCTGTTCTCTGTTTTGACACAAACTATGTTCCTTTTGGGCCTCTCCTGATGCAGAAATCATAGGCTTTCCCTTAAACCCATGCCGGCTAAGTGTTCCTTGAACACACTTGGGGGGGGGGGGGTTAAGCCTTTCGTAAGCGGATCCGCAAGCATATCCTTTGTCCTTATATGCTCGAGACTTATAGTATGATCCTGCATTTTATCTTTCACAACATAGTACCTTATCTCTACTGTTTTGGCAGCATTAGTCGACTTGTTGTTGTGAGCATAGAATACTACGGGCTGGTTATCACAATACATCTTTAGTGGTTTGTCAATGTAATCTACCACTTTCAAGTCGGGTATAAATTTCTTTAACCATATCGCCTGCCCCGTGGCCTCATAACATGCTATGAACTCTGCATACATTGTGGATGATGCAACTATTAACTGTTTGGAGCTTCTCCATGAAATAGCCCCTCCAAGGAGAGTGAACACGTATCCAGACGTGGATTTTCTATCATCTATGTCTCCCGCAAAATCTGCATCTGAATACCCTCTTATCTCCAGGGATTCAGACCTCCTGTATGTTAGCATGAGGTCCTTAGTGCCTTGCGCATAACACATGCTTTCATTACCATCTTCCAGTGCTCTATGTCCGGATTGTCTTTATATCTACCGAGTACCCCGGTGATAAAAGCTAAGTCAGGGCGAGTGCACACTTGTGCATACTATAAGCTTCCAACAGTCGAACCATATGGTACTGCTTTCATTTGATCGATCTCGTACTGTTTCTTGGAACATTCGAATTTCCCAAAGCTGTCGCCCTTAACTATAGGTGCAGGTGTGGCTTTACTCGCATGCATATTATACTTTTGAAGAACCTTTTTAAATATGCCTTCTGCAATAGTCCTAAAACTCAAATTTTCCTATCTCCGTGAATTTTTATACCCAAAACATAGGATGCTTCACCAAGATCTATTATATCAAAATTTGAGGACTAGAACTTCTTTGTTTCTTGCAGCAGACTAACATCACTGCTAGCAAGCAAGATATCATCCACATACTAGATTGAGAAAATATATTTCCCATTTTTAAACTTTGCATAGATGCAGTTGTCCTCAATATTCTCTTTAAATCCAAAACTTTTAATTGTTTCATTAAACTTTAGATACCACTTTCTAGAGGTTTTCCATATCCATAAATGGATTTCTTCAGGCACCATCCCATATCTTCCTTCCCTTCCATCATAAAACCCTTGGGTTGTTTCATGTAAACATTTTCTTTTAAATCCCCGTTCAGAAATGTCGTCTTTACATCCATTTGATAACTCTAAATCAAAATGTGCAACTAATGCCGTTATGATTATGAAGGAATCCTTACATGAGACTGGGAAAAATGTCTCATTCTAATCTATCCCTTCTCTTTGTGTAAATCCGTTTGCCACAAGTCGTGCTTTATACTTTTCTACATTCCCTTTAGAGTCATACTTAGTTTTGTAGACCCATTTATAGCCCATTGGCTCCTTTTGGAATATTCTCTAAGTCCCAAACATCTTTGGAACTCATCGATTTCATCTTGTCTTCCATTGCGTCCATCCACTTCGATGAGTGAGGGCTTCTCATGGCTTCTTCATATGAGGTGGGATTTTTTCCCGTATGAACTATTTCTGTGTTATAAACTTTATAATCAATAGAAATAGCTGACATTTTGGGTCTTGTAGACCTTCTAAGGGCCTCAACTTCTGGCACCTCTTCTAAAAGTGGCTGCTGCACCTCCCCTTCATGCTCAACGACGGGTTTAGTCGGCTCCTGACGGACAGGTTCCGGATCTTCTCCCATAGTTGTCACGGTTGGAGTTACAATAGGTGCTTGCACCGCAACCTTAGGGATTATCGATGGAGGCACAACATGTAGTGAGAAAAATGGCTACCGAGTCATCGGATTAGGTGCATGCAGCCTCTTCTCCTCAAGATCATTTTTCTGAGCTACCACACTCCCCCTCATCATTTCGTCCTCTAAGAAGACTGCATGTCTTGTTTCTACAAACTTTGTGCATCTGTCTAGACATCAGAAACAAAAACCTTTCGATCTATCAGGATAGCCAATGAAGTGGCAACTAACAATTTTGGGATCTAACTTTGCAATATTGGGATTAAACACTTTTGCCTAAGTTGGGCTCCCTAGACTCTCAAGTGTTGTAGAGAGGGTACTCTCCTGTCCATAGCTCGTGCGGTGTTTTGGGCACCGACTTGCTTGGTACTCTATTGAGAATGTGACTGGCGGTTTTAAGAGCCTCCATCCATAATCCCAATGGCAAGGTGGAGTAACTCATCATGTTGCGCACCATATCCATAAGTGTAAGATTACGCCTTTCAGCTACTTCATTTTGCTGAGGCTCTCCTGGCATTGAATACTGAGCCACTATGCTAGTCTCCTGTAAGAACATTGCAAAAGATCCAGGGACTTGGCCATATGGAGTGTGCCGACCGTAGTACTCCCCCATGGTCAGATCTTACTATCTTTATTCTTTTATCATGTTGATTTTCAACTTCAGCTTTGAATATCTTAAAAATTTCCAACGCTTCAGATCTTTCTTTGATTGGATAAATATAACCATATCAGGAGTAATCGTCTGTGAATGTTATGAACGAGTCATAGCCATCCACACTTTCCACCGTAAATGGTCCACAAATGTCAGTGTGAATGATTTCTAGTGTTCCTGTGCTACGATTTGCACCCTTTTTGATTTGTTTTACATACTTTCCTTTAATGCAATCCATGCATTGCTCTATGTCTGAGAACTCTAATGGAGGAATAATTACATTTTTAACTAGTCTTTCTATTCTCCCCCTCGAAATATGGCCCAAGCGACAGTGCCATAATTTTGATGAGTTATGAGTTCTCTTTCTTTTCTTTTGTACTTTATCCGACGCGGAAACATGCTCATTCACATTACAGAGAGAATACACTTTTTCACTTAGTGATAATAAACAAAGCTCATTCTGAAGTAAAGCATCACCCACATAAGCATTGTTAAACCATATGGCACACTTGCCATGTCCAAAATAACATTCATAATGATCTTTGTCCAAACATGAAACACTAATCAAGTTTCTGTGACATGAATCAACATGTAAAACATCTCTAAGAAGAAGCTTGAATCCATCTGCTAGCTCCAGGGAGATATCGCCGACAGCTTCACTTTCTGCTTGAACTCCACTTGACATGCATCTTTCGCTTCTTTGCATAGTCCGCATCGAATGGAATCCCTCTCTTTGCCATTACTAACTTCAGCCAAACAGGGCAATCTTTCTTGTAGTGCCCCGTCTGTTTATAATGGAGACATGTGTCTTTGTCCACTGGAAAAGACTTTTGCTGATGTTGATGGTGCGTGGGAGCGTTTCCATGTCGCTTTGAATGAGAACCTTTGCCACTTTGATTGTATTTCTTTTTTTTATTATCCCTCACATAGTTCAGAGAACCACCATATGAGGTTTTAAGTCCCAATATCCCATTTTCTAGGCGACATGTTGTAGTTGACAACAAAAGTGTCAAACTCTTTTGGCGGTGAAGCCATGACCAGGTGAATAAGGAGTGCAAGCTCGAGCTCCAAATCCTCATCCATGGGTTTAAGTTTAGTTGCCATATTCCTCATCATGAGGATGTGATCTCTTATGCCATGTCCACTTCATGTGTACTTTTCTGTCACCAGCTGCTTTAGCAACTGGGTAGCATTTATCTTTGAAGAATCACTAACTGGATCTTTATCTTTTCAAGATACTCCCCTACGAAAGCACACTCTACAATTGAGCCCACAATAGCGTTCTCAATTGTGTTCTTTTTGAAAGCCATGCACTTTTTATTAGCATTGAGCCACTTTTGATTTTCAATGGAATAAGACATCTCCACTGGAGCATGATAATTTTTCCTTTTCTCCCAAGCAGCATCATCATCTTTTGCACCTCTGACCGGCTCTCCTGGTTTGACTGGCTATGGAGTGTCCACAACACAGTCCACCTCAGCATAGACAAAAACGAAGGCAACTTTCTTTCTCCATTCTCTGTAGTTATCACCTCTGAGGGTTGGAATGTCCTCGAGGCAACTCATCAAGTGGTACCCTCCTGAAACCACAATGAGGTGAGATCATGATAATAATTGCATGCTTTAATCCAACGTTGGTCAAAATTAAACATACAACTGCTTATGCAATTAAATCTATATCACGGTGGTCAAAAGTAGAAATAAATGCATCTTTTATATCTATCAATAAATCATGATCATGTTATTAACAACGTTGGTCATAAAAATAACAGGATCATAATTGTTTCAATAATCTCTTTAACATGCTCTTTAAAATTTAATTTTACTTTTGTTTAATTTACTTTTAGGAAGAGCACTTTTATTTATTCGTAGCAGAAAAACATGAATAAAAAATGATGAACTTTTTACTTTTAATGAGCAGTTTTTTACTTCTCTATTTTCTAAACAAATTTTTGTTGGATTAATTTGAATAAAAAATTATATATAAAATTTTCCCAAAAAATGAACAAAAATTAAAATAAAAGGAAAAAAACTACAGCTGGCCCGACGCACGGCTGCGGCCTCGGCCCAGTGCTTGGTTGCGCCCGCGGCCTAGCGCACGGCTGCGGCCTCTTCCCCTTTCGGCCCAACGGCGGCTTAGGGTTTGCAGCCTGGCCGTTGGATTCCATTCGACGGTCAAGCGCGTAGATCGGTGGAACAAAACCACCCCATCCAGCCTGCTCGTAAGAACCCTAGCCACATTTCGTCTTCCCCGTTCACTCACTCTATGCCGCACACCAGGCCATCGCGCCGCGCCCGGCCGTCGGCGACGGCGTCGACGGCCACCGCGATGCGCCCTTCTTTCTCCTTCTTCCTCCTGTTCTCCCCCCACCCACTGCATCCAGTGGCAGAGAGAGATGCGACTGCGCCCCGGCCGCCTGTGACGGCGGTGAGCCTCGCCGCGCAAGCCCCCCTTTTCCCTTTCCTCTTTCTTTCCAATCCACCACCGCCTACATCAACATAGAGAGAGAGAGGTCCGACGGCTTTCAGATGCGGCAGAGGGCCACTCCCCCCCCCCCTTGCGCTGGATGTGAAGGCGGCGCCCCCGCTGACCCCTTTGCTAGCGTGTGCGAGCATCTCGAGGGTGATTGCGCCGCCGTCAAATGGCTTGCTGGTTGTGCCCTTTGCCCCTCTCGGTGTTGTGTTCTTCTTCCCGAAACCTCAGCATGCCGAAGCGTGTCGGGATCGAGAGGAACGGCGCGGCCGGTGCGGCGGCACAACTTTTCCGGCGAGCCCAAGGCCCTCTGCCAGTGTTGTTCTCTTTCTATGAGATTCGGGATCCAAGGGAGGGGATTTCTTTTGCGGGATTAATCTCCCGTTCACTTTTGCTACCGAAAAAATCTTGAACCCTAGCGCCTCTGACACCATTGATAGGGTCTCTGTGGATCTGAGTAGGCTAGAGATTGACAGTAGTTCTACCTTCTGCTTGGCTCGAGAAGCTCGAGCCGGTGGCCATGGTGGATGGCGACGACGGTGATGGCAGAGAGTGGGCGAGGTGGTGGTGGTGCTTCCCGTCACTGCAGGGTTATCCTAGATCGGTAGGTTTTGTCGGTGGGGTTGGCGGCTGCGTGACGAACCTCGTAGTCCGTGCCTGGCCCCCACCTTTTTATATAGCCCGCTCGACAGGGGCCCGTCAACCACAGGTAGGTTGAGAGACCCTGATCAGGGCACAGATCTAAGGGTCCGGTGGGCCGTTGGGACCACACGGGAGGAGATCAACCTAACATAAACCACTAGAAAAATCTCAGAAAAGACAAAGCATCCTACCATTCAGTAGAGAGGTCTTATTGCCCATGGTAATGCTAATGAATTACCATACGCCTTTAGGGGAGGAGTGATGATGATGACGCCCACATGTTGTCACAACGAGGGCCTCTTTGGGATTGTATGTGTAAGTTATTTTTTGTGTACAGTTCAGCGGTTATTATGGTTTTTGCCCGGTCCTTCATAATTAACCGGGCAATCTAGTTTCCGCTCGTTTTTTCATAATTAAGTGAGCAATTTTCTTCTTCTTAATGAATGTAGGAATCCTGTCATTTTAGGAAAAAAAATCACGTGCAGAGGCATCACTACTGCAGTTTGTTTTCAGAATAATCGTTAGAGCTTTATTGCGTAATAGAGGATACACAAAGAATCTAGAGAATCCAAAAGCCATACATGTCTCCCTTCACAAAGAGAGGTACACAATTTTTATAGGGAATCGTTTGTGTGGGGTGCGCCAGTCAAACTTTGCGCCAGACGCGTCCGCGCACGCACGCTGTAGTGACTCAAGTCGCGACACGTGGGGCGTGTCCGCGTGGGGGTCCCACATACATTATCTCTTTCCCCCAATCTCGCGCAGGTGTCACCGAAGGGTGCAAGGTGGAGCTCGCCGCCGTCGGCCTCCATCCCGTGTGCCAGCTCCTCGAAGGCCTCGGCCACGACCGTGAGCAGCTGCTCCATCCCCTGCCGCATGACCACCACAGCTGCCACCGCATCGCACATCTACTGGACTGCGCCCGTGATCCTAGTAGCCGTGGAACGGCCACAGCGGCGCCACGTATGCTGGTTGCTACGAGCGACTGCTGTTGGGGAATGCACGCGATGCTGCGGTCCTGCCACCCATGGCCGCTGCTGCCAGTGGCGCCGTATCCCGACGAACCTGCAGGTGCGGACGTGCTGCAGGGGATGCTTCAACCGGCTAAAGCTGTTAACTGCACTCGAAGAAGCTGCAACCCTTGACGTAAATTGCTACATGCGCTATTTTTTTTTTGCAGGGACAAGAGAAAGCAGGTGTTACAACCTGTGCACATCGGAGCTACAATCATCAACGCCAAATGCTTCGAACAGTGGCATGTTTTGCTGGAACCAGAGAAAGAAGGGGCTTCGACGAACGTGCGTTAGAGCTGCAACCAGTACTGAAAAATGCTACGTCCGGCGACCCAAAAAGCTACAACCAATTTGAAAAAAGATTCAACTGGATACGAGGTAGCTAGACGTTGGCACCGAGCAGCCGCAAAAATCTGCAACCAGCAACGAGAAAGGTACAACCAGCTTAAAAAAAGATTCAAACGGATACGAGGTAGCTGGAGATCAGACACCGCGCAACCGCAAAAAGCTGCAACCAGCGTCGAGAAAAGCTACAACCTGCTTCTAAAAAAGCTTCAAACAGAGAACGGCTAGCTAACAATGGCGAGCGGCGACGACGGAGCTGCACATCGGTGCTGCGACGAACACATGGCGAGCTATGACGGCGGCTAGTGGTGATGCTGGAACCCTCACCCGACGTTGCTGCAACCAGGGGTGGGAGACACGTCGAGATGCAAAGACATGCGCCGCTAGGGACGGCTTTCTTTCGAACGGCCCGGCGGAGTTGCATCCGACGAGCGGCCCGGTGAGCCGCGACAAGGCGGCCAAGGGCGAGCACGAGCCTGACCTGCGGATCCCTTCTTTTTTTTCTCGCGCATGTCCGGAAGGAGGAAGACGACCTGGGTCGCGGCACTCGCCCGTTGATGCATGCAAATCCGTTGATGCATGCAAATCCGATGCTTGGCAGCCGACCAGCCCAAATTTGGGTCGGCGCATCGGCGCCTATCAGCCCCCAATTTTTAAAACGCCTGATAGAGGAATCCGAGTTCTCGTTGTACTGATGAAATTCAGTTCAACAGCGTTACAACGAAAATTCAGATTCTGTCGCTGTTTTCATGAATCGCTCAACTGCCCACACTGTTACAACTTACAACCGCTTCGACAAACTCATCACGCTGTAGTTCCTTACCCAAGCCATGCCCTTGCCGGAAAAACTCATCACGCTATAGTTCCTCACCCAAGCCATGCCCTTGCCATCAGCGTTGTATCAGAAATCAAAGCTTCCAAAAGTTCGAGTCCGGATACTTCTCACTTCCACCTTGCATATCTAGAACTTGGGCGTTACCTTGCATATCTAGAATTTGGTTGCATCTACACAAAATGACGCAGATTATACTAAAACAAAGTGACATAAGTTGCAGTTTAGAAAAGAGAGGAAACAGACGATAATTCTCAGTTTAAGATACTGAGCTATCTTACAGTTATAGAGCTGTTTGGTTCATCCAAGGTCCCAAGCACAGCTGTATAAGCATAAAGAGCAGTAAGGGGAAAATTTTACTCCCCCTGAAAACAAGCAGTGCATCGTCACAATGAAAGAACCCAAAATAGGAATTGAAACCATAGGCTTAAATCAGCTTCAGGCAATTGACTCACGACATGAGTAGAGTGTCAATTCAATAGTCAAACATCATAGAAACCACACAAGATATAACTGAGCTCCTTGCATATAGCTAGTACAATACACGGGCAAACGAACACGCCAGATGATCAGTTGAAGCAACCAAGCAAAATCCTGAGACTTTGTCAATGCCCACCACGAATCCCCTGAACAAAGGATGATCCTGCCAATGCACACCACGAATCCACAGACCTAAGGATGAGAATCATGTCGAGGGACAATTTTGGCAAAAGAGCATGCAAGATGATCAATTGTAGCAACCAAGCATTAACCCTGCGGAGGAGACAAATTGAAACAAGCTCCGATCAGTACTGCAACAAGCTGCGGAGGAGTTATATGTATAGTAATGTAGTCAAATACTCCTCTGTAGCAAAATATAAGACATTTTTTGAACTGAAAAGTGTTTTATATTTTGGTATAGATGCAGTATAACACAATTCAGAAAGAAACCAAAAGGTCAATCAAAAATTCAGATGAGACAACTAACTTCAGGTGCACATTCTGATGTCACCAATGCAAAACATATAATGTTGTTATTGGCAAAAAATACAGAGTAATGCTGACACCGCAGAAAGAAATAGCAAAGTACTTGCTGAAGAGACTTTGTACCAAACCCCAAGGCCAATGAATTTAGACGGGACAACTTCAGCTAACCAAGAAAATCTAATACAAACACAAAACAGTAGGGCAAAGTCAATGAAGAAGATTGTGAAATGCAAAAGAGCAATTTAGGTAAGGCAGCCTGAGTAAAAATATTGAATTTTCCTTATCAACCAAACCACCATTCAGTTTCTACAAAAATATTGAAGTTTATAATTAGCTAATAAGTCGGACATGCACAACCAAACTCTAAAATTGGCATGTCAACGCCACATTTTCGACCAATCTTACACAATGATTAACAGTTATATCTCTGTTTTATCTAGGAGGATGCTAATAATGCTTGTGAAACATATACTTACCAGAGTTGTCATAAACATCACATTGCACGGAAGAACATGCCTCGAAGATGTTGTATATCTTCCCGCATCCATCATTACTTGCCGAGGTCTCCTGTGACAGCTTCACAATCATTCTTTTTAGCATTGGTGCACATCCGAGTAGCAGTTTCAGTAAATCAAACTCATGATCCTCTCCTTCGAAGCCATTGAACTCCACTTCTTCGAGAGCAGCCAAGCAGATAATTTGGGGTTTCCAGTTTGGAAACTCACAAGCACAAAGTGGTGAGCATCCTCCTTTCATCTAAAACCAAAAATATTGAATAACCACACAATGTATTATTGGGGTATATAATCAGTTCAGGTATATAATCAGAGCAGAGAAATACCGGTGATTTCCGTAGGATGATCTTAAGCCTCTGTGTAACACAACGAACCCGATCCATCCCAAGGAGATGAAACACAAACCCACCAAAAGCATGCCCCTTGGCTGTGAGATGCAGTTCTAAAACAGAGAAGGCGGCAACCATATGCTTCTCTAACTCCTGCGCAAAGTTGCCCGCCTCGGCGTGGAAAAAAGACATGTCCTGAAAAAACAATTTGCGAACATATATATCATTCACAAAATTAACTTACTCAGAGCTTGCAGCAGATTGAGCAGTAGAGGGGACGCACCGCGTAGGCATGAATTTGCAGCGAGGAAAGCTGTCCCAGTCTGTCTGCCGTCTGTAGCTGCAGCTTGTTGATGCCCCAAAAACCAAACACAATATACGACCCCAAGTAGCAGCATTGCCATGAAACCTTTTCCACCAATGGTGCCAAGACAGAGATGCTGGCCAGCGTCATTGTGCTAAATGACAGGGTCAATTCCTTGAGCGCTGGCGCAACGATGTCCACATGCTGTGTCAAGCTGGCTTCGCGGTACACAACAAGCTCCTGCAGCGACGGGGAGTTGACCCTAATGTCGCACTTATGGCTAGGATACAAAGCCCTGCAGAGGCGGAGCGTGCGCAAGCGCGGGCAGCAGGAGAGCCAGGCGTTGAGGTTGGTAATGCAGTACGTCAGGGACAGCGCCTTGAGTGTGGGGAAATCGGCACCGGCCGGCAAGCGTAGGGAGAAGGGGGAGGGAAAGTCCAGCGCAATGGAGGTGGCGCCGTCAAAGCGAGGCAGGTCGACGGTGAGGTGGTGACGGCCGATTAAGTAGGAGGGAAGGCAGAAGACGAGCTTCTCCGGCGCGAGCAGCGCGGCGGCGCGGAGCAGAGAGTTGACGACGGCGCTGCCCGCCCGGTCCTGGTTCTGGTTGGGTTTGGGGAACGCGGATTCTCCCCTGCGGCGCTGCTTCGGGGGAACGCGGATCTCGAGGAGGGAAACCGCTGGCGGGGGAGGAGGGATGCGGACGAGCGCCGCCTCCAGCGAGGGAAACGGCACGTCGCGGAAGACGATCTGGCGGAGGCGGGCCCAGAGGCCGCTCCACCGGCGGGAGAGGACGCGGGTCCGCGCGGCGGCGCCGGCGCAGGGGAGGCGGGCGAGGACGTCGAGGAGCAGGTCGTCGGGGAGCGCGCTGATGCGGTCCGCTCCGTCGCATGGGCCATCCGGTTCCTGGGTGGAACTCCGGCGAGGTCCCGAGCTCGCCTCCATCGAAGCCCAGATCTCACCTCCGATGGCCGTCACAAACCCTAGAATTATGGTAGTAGGTGGGGACTACTCTGAGCAAGTACCGAGTGTCGGCCAACATTCCCATTCTGGCCCTTTTCGTTTTAATATAATACTCCATCTCCATGAAGCCCAGCCCAGCGTTATGTGTGTTATCTGCTAGTAGTAGTAATTTTCATTACCCCTAAAAGAAAATTCTGATTTATTTTAAAGAAAGAGCATCATGGCTAGCTTAATTAATCACACATCAAAGATACACCGTCTATGAGCTAACTAACCAGACAATCTGATTTTTCGTAAAGGAGAAAACTATGATACACGTGTCGGCGTCTTCGCTTAGCGCGACATCCGGTGCGTGCTAGGAGGGGATGAGGGGGCGTCGAAGGAAGAGGATGACCGACGAGGCGATGAGGGCTAGGTCGATAGCAGCGACTAGCTACGACACCGAGATCACACATGTGCTAGATGATTAATGAGTGTCCCGACAGCATTACAAGAAGGTCTTATAGGGGGCACGAGCAACGGAGGAGGCGATGGGCTATGTGTGTGTGTGCCGGGTGGGAGGGGGGAGAGGGGATGGGGGAGAGGTGAACGTCAAGGAGCCGGGAGGAAGACGAAGAGCCACACGAATTGCGTCATAAGGCTAAAGTGGCATCACAGTAACGTGACGTCCTTTTTAAAATCCAGGCCATTTTTTTAAGCCTTTGATTTAACATAGAATGATCGATCATCATCTTAATCTCACAACACATAAAAAAGGAAGCTGGAAACTAGCAATGGTGGATATTTTTTTGAAATGCATATCTCCTCATCAAATTAACCAAAGCACATCACAGATTCGCTTTCAACCAAAGAGTCCACAAAGGGGCGTCGCGAGTTCATACGGCTTGGGATTCGACCATTTTTTAAAATAAACTTTGTTTAAACATTTGTAGGATCAATCGAAACATTGGTATTGGGAGAAGATAAACCCTAGCCGCCGCCTTGGTCTCCCTCCTCTTGCCATTAAGTGGCCTCATCAGCAGCAAAAGGAGTGAGGACCCTTTCATTTCATTATTCTTTTCCTTATGTTTTGTTTCCCCAGTAGCATTGACGAGGTGATGGTGTGTTGCAATAAAGTCTCTCCGGCCTCTCACTATCTTGGCAACATCCGACCCAACACACATGAAGGGTCTGTGAGAGCTTGTGTCACCAATTATGTTGGCTCTCTTCGGATATGGCAGTTGGTGTGTCTATCAAAGAGTGCAATTGGCTGGCTATTGGTCCAACGACCTTTACATCTTCCATGTTGTGCTGCGACATAGCCGGTTTCTCTATCCCTCTCTTTTTCCGATGGTGATGGATTGTAAGCATTTACTGCATGAGGTGATGCTCCAACCAATGTTCATTCGGCGACTTCTACATCCCGAGTCAGGCGGCGAGTGACTATTATGTTCTTTAAAGCCTGATATGGCGAGGGCACTTGCATTTGTTGCTTTCCTTTATTTTTTGTTCTGTGCAATTTCCAATCTCCGGCGGGTGTCGTACATTCGAAGGAAGAAGAACGCTCGTATGTTTTTCAATGTAATTTTTTTACTGGCAATCCTGCTTCCATTTATCTTTCCATTGTACTAGCTATTATTTTTCTTGATCGGACCTCCCGCAATACATGCCCGGCACCTGCTTCGCCTTGAGCATGTAATGTATCATTCTGAGCATCGTCGGGTTCCTCCGCTTGACGACGTGGTTCTGTTGTGGCAAGTATGGGGCCGTGAGGTGACGCTGCACCCGTTTCTCATCACAGTGCTCCTAGAAGGTGGTCGACATGAACTCACCGCCACGGACACCACACAACACGTGCAGCATGTGGCCGCACTCCACTTAACTATGGCTTGGTGCTTAACGATGGCTTCGTCCGCCTCATCCTTAGAGGCGAGGAGCACCGCCAAGTTGAACCTATTGTAGTCGTCGACGAACAGCATGATGTAGCGACACCCGCCCGGCGTTGTCGGGGTGATTGGTCTGCACAGGTCCCAATGGGCCAGTTCCAGGAGCTTCTTCGCTTGGTACCTTGCCTTCTTGGGAAAGGATACACGACGCTGCTTCTCGGCAAGACATGTATCGCATAGCTTGTTCGCATGCTTCATGTGTTGCAGTCCATGCATTAGTTCACCTCGTGCCATCTTCCGCAGCCCGTCGATGTGATGTTACAATTTTCTTTTGTGCAAGCTGTTGTGAATTCAATTTTCTGTCCTGCAACAACCAAGAATTGGATACATTCAAGGAGGACTAAAGGCTGACAAATGGTCACGAGACTGGACCATTTGATTATTGGTATTCCACTATTCCTGCACAATTATTATATACAGTTTACCTTATGGAATGCAGAACTACCTTGTTAAATAAAGGTTGCGACCTTGTTCAAGAGTCAAGACTACCATGACAAAAACTTGAGGATAAACTCACTATTGACTTTACCGGGCTTGTCCCAGCAGTCATGAAACAACCATTCCACAGGAAACTGGTCGTAATTAGCATCGACTTCGACAACGTATTTCAGAACCTAATAGTTTCTTGGGTCAAGAAGGAAATATTTCACAAGGTGCATGCAATACAGTTATAACAATGCTAAGTTGGAGTACCTCGTGGATGCTTCGGTGTAGTGCTTGGCCACTCTCCCTTGTATAAGCTTGAAGCAATCTGTAATGGATGGATGGATTCTCGACTGCAAAGAATACCATGAACTCTATTACAGCCAAGAAACAGTGCAACACAACAAGTGCAGAAGATGCAGCAGTTCTATCTATTGAATGGTAGCATCATTATTTCCTAGGTGTGTTATTAGCCTAAATTGTTAGGGATAAGATCAGGTTGCCTCAAGTCCATGGCATTAATACCTTTTTGAATTATTAGTTGTAGGCAAGCGATGGATAAAGGGCGAGTGTCCAACCCTCAGTCCTAGGACTCGTACATTTCCTGACCCATCACGAATTCAAAGTTCAAGTGTCGCATTTGGTGTAAGCCACACAAACTTTTGTACCAGTACCTGGTAAAGCACCTCATCTGCAGTCCAATTACCAATGCCTGATATGAAGCCCGCTCATTAGAAGAAGATGTCAAATATTGTAGCGTCATATGATAATATACATATTGTACGAAAACATGATTGTAGAGGCAAAAACTTCAATTAACTGGATGGCAATCACCTGATCAAGTAATATATTTTCGTTCCAATCTTCTTCATGCCCAGTGAGTCCACAAAATTGTCAACAGACATCGGCTCAAAGAGAGCATCTGGACCTAGCTCAGAAATTAGAGGTCTAGTTTCAGGCTGCCAACAATACGTGAGTGAGGAAAGTTGTGCGAGATTTGAAGCATCTCTGGGTAATTTACATTGAGCTTGTGAAAACACGCCTACATCATCGAATAATCGAACTCTTGCAAAGCGCCTCTTATGAGTCAAGGAAAAATCCAAGCCATCATCAAGCTGTAAAATGCCTATCTTTTAGAAGGATATGCACATCAAAGTTCATAACCAACTTGAGATGAGACATGGCTCCCAATATAAGGCTAGACACATCAATGATAACTCCAAGCCATGACCATCTCCTGCCTAGCCATCTTCAGTAGGGCTATCTCAAGTCCTAGCCAGTGAGCCACAACCTCTATATCCTACTTGCTATCATTCGCCGGAACAAGCCTTTTACTAACAAGCTAGTGATGAGCTTTAAAACCTCTGTCCATGGATATGTTAAGTGATTAGTTGTCGCCAAAGCTGACAATGTGTTTATTAAGCCTGTTTTGTTGGAAGATATGGGTTGTTGAAAGAGGACACTTCTTGCACAACTATTCTACAAAATTAAACAACAAAAGTTCCCAAGAACAGTGATTCTATGCCGTTTTTGACTTGTGAACGGATACTCTACATGCAGAATTCATCATTATTCTACAAACACTACTGCAAAAGCAACACATTACAATCGATAACTTCAACAACAGTAGGTTGGGATAAGAACAGACACAAACGAAGAACAAGAAGCTGCTTTGAATAGCTGCAACTGAGACGACGACAGAAAAGGAACGACAAGTGAGGAGAAGACACGAAAGTAATTATAAAATGCAGCATACCCCAGAAAGAGGGACAAAATAGCATTGCCATCGGAGTTAAGAAACGACTTAGCACAATCAGTACAGCATACATAGAAACAGATGTAGACAAAAATCAAAGCAAAATCTACAAGATCTGCGATTACGACAAATCAAAAGGATGGAAAGCGATAAG
The DNA here is from genome assembly GCA_902687465.1 of Secale cereale. Lineage (NCBI taxonomy): Eukaryota > Viridiplantae > Streptophyta > Magnoliopsida > Poales > Poaceae > Secale > Secale cereale. Next base: position 829,036,646 of record LR738714.1, on the reverse strand, counting down.
GAAACAGCTACCATAGGCAAGAGACAAACAAATCCGAACCTCTGTTGGTATGAAGAGCTAACAGCATGCTGACCGCTGCCGACGAACAAAAGCGGAGGCATAATCAGCAGCAGTAACACCGAGAAAGCTCAACGTACCCCTGCCAGTAACGCGAAGAGAGCAGTGCGCGCGCGCGTGTGTAGTGGTGGTGGTGGTGGGAGTGGGGATGACGAGGGAGAATAGTAACAGCATCCCCATCTTATAGAAGCACCCACGCACCGAAGCAACGTAACCGCTATGTTCAGACAAACTTACCGGACTAGGAACCAAAAAACTCACTGACACGCAGGACCATAAGAATATCACCAATGTAAAATGAACAAGCAGATGGGACCCATATAACCACTGGCACACCAAACACCCGCTGCACAACAATCCTCTCAAGCCCAACCAACACTGCACGGGACGCACCAGGTCGAACATTGCCGACCAACGACAAACCATCACAACACACCCCGAGTACCCGCCCGCCAGCTATTTGTAACTCGGGATAAAAAGGTACGCTGCCAACCGTATAAAAGGAGAACCTCGAGCATCCGCCTCCAAGCAACCCTCTTAGTTCGTAGATCAACAACCATCCTCTCACGCCCAACAAAGACCGCTTGGAATGACACCGGGTCCAATATATCCAGCAAATGACAAAGCAACACAACACACACCGAGTACCCACCGTCCAGCAGCGATTAGTGACTTGAGGCAAACTGGGATGAGGCCACCCATATATAAGGCCCCCGGAATTTCCATCGGCGATTCACGGTAGCACCCGCAACCCGGCAAGGGAAACCGAACACCCAGACATAGCGCGATGATATAAGCCGACAAAACACACATGGTATTTCCATCTACACACGAACCAAACAGCTCAGAAGCAAATGAACGATGTCGACATGCCGGCCCAACACACATCCGGTGACCGCCCATACAGGACATACCATCAAATGCGGAACAAACAGTCTGCACGCAGGGAGAGGGTAAAGGCCACCAAATGAGCACCCTTGACCCATGCATCATGGACCCCTCGAGGCCGTTATCTCACTGAGGAACACCTAGGGCCGCTCAAACGGCGGGGATGGTGCCAAAAACGCAGCGGCATGAAGCGTGCACAGATAGGATAGGGCAGACGGCATGGATGCCCCCAGGAGGCGGGTACTCCGGTGTCCTTTAATATATCCAAATATTTTCCTAGAAAAACTTTACTAAAAAGGCCTTTTCCCCGCTTTATATATAAACAACGATCCAGACACAACAAATCTCATACAACTCCACACTAACACACAGGGCAAGATACAAGAAAGTTGAGAACAGCTACACCACCCCACGGAACTCCAAGCCATCTACGGGAAGGAAGAGAGAGCCCTGCTTGAAGTTCTCGGAGGCCTCAACCGTGAACGAATCACAGTGAAGAGTCGGAGCTATGCACGACAAACCAATTGCTCCAAGGCGGAGCTTTCAACGGGGGCATGGCACCGAAGTACTACCACCCTCTGATAAGGGATTGAGGTTTCCCCCGGAGCCACTTAGACGCCTTCAAGAAGGAGACGATGCCCATAGGCACCGCCGCTGTCAACCTGGCAAAGCCAGATAGGGTTTTCACCCGACAAGCCCTCTTCACCTCCGAGACGGAGTGCGCAAGCACGCTGCAGAACCACTGCAAGCGACCTTCGTACCCAAGCTACCATGCCGCCCGCACGACCATTGTAACCGGCCAACATCCGAGCCGCGAGCTCCGCCCACGATCATCGCGCCTCCCACCAACGAGGTCGCCACCCCGGCATACGAGACAACCCCTCGACCGCTGCCACCGCACACCGGCATCGTCAACCGGTTGAGGCGCAGCAAAGACCCCTCTTTCTGCCCCAAACAGGCTCCTTTGGCAGGATCGGGCGGCACCCAGATCTGGGCAGGGAATATGCCGGCGCCCGGCCGTGCTGCAGCCGCCCGAGACGCCCGATCTGGCACCTCCAAATCCCGGCGACAACTAGTCCGAGAGGTACCCCTGCCTCCCCCCTCACGCCGCCCAGCCGAGTTAAACCACAACCCAAGAGGAACCGCCACCAGCAGCTGATTCATGTACTACCACAACCGTAGAAGAGGGGGCCGAGCATACCGTTTCCACGCCGCCACCTCCGCTGGACCGCACCGGAGAAGAGGACGCCACCCGCGACGTGGGCCGACCGCAGCCCTTGCCGCCGGAGGAGAAGGATAGCCGACCGCAGTCGCCGCCGCCCCAGGCAAACACCGCCACCACGCCGCCTATCACGCTGCTGTAGAAGAACGACCGTGGCACCTGACGTCAGCGCCACGCCCGGGGTGTTGACCCATGCTAACCCCACCGCGCGGGGGACAAGGATGCCCCGCCGCCTTTGCCCGGCCGGCCCCCCTAGTGGTGGTGAGGGAGGAAGAGGGAGGAGGGGAGGGGAGACCGGCGACGAATCTAGGGTTCCCTCCCCGTCGCCACGCGGGGGCGACGTGGGAGGGAGGGAGGGCTATCTATTCCTTTACCTCACTAGTGGCTTCTAGAAAAACCTTATAAGAATTATAATTTTGAAGTAGTTAATTTTATAATAGAGAGACAAATATTACAAGTACATGATGAGCTATAATAAGAAACCAAAAGAATAAACCACTAGAAAATTCTCAGAAAAGACAAAGATCCTACTGCAGTTTGTTAATGAATACAAGAATCTTGCCTTTACGAAAAAAAGGTTACCATGTGCAGAGGCATCACTACTGCAGTTTGCTTTTAGAATAATCGTTAGAGCTTTATTGCCTAATAGAGGATACACATAGGATCTAGAGAATCCAGAAGCCATACATGTCTCCCTTCAGAAAGAGAGGTACACAATTTTTAAAACGCCTGCTAGAGGAATCCCGGTCCTCGTTGTAATGATGAAATTCAGTTCAACAGCGTTACAACCAAAATCCAGATACTTCTCACTTCCACCGAACATGGGCGTCGCTGCAATGCTCCTGTTGCATCTACAGAAAATGACGCAGATTCTACTAAAACAAGTGGCAAGATCCATCTTCAATACATCATATAGTTGCGGTAGTTAGCAAAGAGAGGAAAGAGATGATAATTCTCAGTTTAAGATACTGAGCTATCTTACAGAGCTGTTTGGTTCATCCAAGCACAGCTGTATAAGCATAAAAGAGTGGTAATGGGAGCATTTTACTCCCGCTGAAAACAAGCAGTGCGTCATCACAATGAAAGAACCCAAAATAGGAATTGAAACCATAGGCTTAAATCAGCTTCGGGAAATTGATTCACATGACATGAGTAGAGTGCATTAATTTAATAGTCAAACACCACAGAAACCACAGATGAGATAACTGAGCACCTTGTATATAGCTAGTACAGTACACGGGCAAACGAACACGCCGGATGATCAGTTGAAGCAACCAAGCAAAGTCTTGAGACTTTGTCAATGTGCACCACGAATCCGCTCAACTAAGGATGATCTTGACAATGCACACCACGAATCCGCAGACCTAAGGATGAGAATCATGTCGAGGGGCAATTTTGGCAACAGAGCACGCCAGATGATCAATTGAAGCAACCAAGAATTGACCCTGTCGAGGAGACAAATTAAAACAAGCTCCGATCAGTACTGCAACAAGCAAATGTGGAGTTATATGTATAGGGATGTTGTCAAATACTCCTCTGTACCAGAATATAAGACGTTTAACGTTGTATATTTTGGTACAGATGTAGTATAAGTGTATGACACAATAGGTTGAGAGCAGAAAGAAACCCAAAGGCCAATGAAAAAATTCAGATGAGACAACTAAATTCAGGTGCATATTCTGCTGTCACTAATGCAAAACATAGAATGCTGTTATTGGCAAATAAAACGGAATACGTGCAGACAGCCGAAAGAAATAGCAAAGTACTTGCTGAAGAGGGTTTGTACGAAAACCCAAGGCCAATGAATTCAGATGAGACAACTTCAGCTAACCAAGAAAATCAAATAAAAACACAACTGTAGGACAAGATCAATGTAAAGAACATCGTGAAATACAAAAGAGCAATTTAGGTAAGAAAGACTGAGTAAGAATATTGAATTTTCCTTATCAACCAATCCACCATTCAGTTTCTATTTCTACAAAAAATATGAAAGTTTATTATTAGCTAATAAATCCGACGTGCACAACCAAATCTATAATTGGCATGTCAACGCCACACATTCAACGAATCTTACACAACGATTAACAGTTATATCTCCGCTTTATCCAGGAGGATGCTAATAATGCATGCCAAACATACACTCACCTGAGCTGTCATAAACATCACATTCCACAGAAGAACATGCCTTGAAGTTGTTGTATATCTTTGCGCGTCCATCATTACTCGCCGAGGCCTTCTCTGACAGCTTCAAGATAATTCTTTTTAGTACCGGTGCACATCTGAGTATCAATTTCAGTAAATCAAACTCATGATCCCCTCCTTCTAAGCCATTGAACTCCAATTCTTCCAGAGCAGTCAAGCAGATAATTTGGGACTTCCAGTTCCGAAACTCACAAGGACAAAGTGGCGGGCATCCTCCTTTCACCTAAAACCAAAAATGTTCCATAACCACACATTGTTTTATTATTGGGTTATATATATAATCAGAGCAGAGAAATACCGCTGATTTCCGTAGGATGACCTTAAGCCTCTGTGTACCACAACGAACCCGGTCCATCCCAAGGAGATGAATCACAAATGCTCCAAAAGCATGCCCCTTTGTTGTGAGATGTAGCTCTAAAACAGAGAAGGGAGCAACCATTTGTTTCTCTATCTCCTGCGTAAAGTTATCCGCCTCATCGCGAGCAAAAGATGGGTTCTGAAAGAACAATTTGCCAAGATATATATCATTCACAAAATCAATTTAGTCAGAGGTTGCTGCAGATTGAACAGTAGAGGGGACGCACCGGGCAGGCATAAATACGCAGCGAAGATAGCTCTCCTTGTCCCTCCGCTGACTGTAGCTGCAACTTGTTGAGGCTCCATAGACCAAACACAATAGACGCGCCCAAGTAGCAGCAGAGCCAAGAAACCTTCTGCACCATTGGTGCCAATACTGAGATGCTGACCTCCTCTGAGGTAATTGACATGGTTAATTCCTTAAGCATGGGCGCAACAATGTCCACACGTTGTGTCATTCTGCTCTTACAGCGTACAACAAGCTCTTGCAGCGTCGGCGAGTGGATCCTAATGTCGGGGTTACCAAACAAAGCACTGAGGTGGAGCGTGCGCAAACGCGAGCAGCAGGAGAGCAAGGTGTCGAAGTCGACCATGCCGTGTGACAGGGACAACGTCTCGAGTGCGGGGAACTCGGTGCCGGCCGGCACATGGAGGGAGAACGGGGAAGGAATCTCGAGCGCGATGGAGGTAGCGCTGTCCAAGCGAGGCAGGTGGACGGCGAGGCGGTAACGGCCGATTAAGAAGGCGGGAAGGCGGAAGACGAGCTTTACCGGCGCGAGCCGCGCGGCGGCGCGGAGCAGCGAGTTGACCCTGGCGCTGTCCTCGTTTGGGTTGGGGAAGCCCCTGCGCGGAACGAGGATTTCGAGGAGGGAAACCGCTGGCGGGGGAGGAGGGACGCGGCCGAGCGCCTCCTCGAGCGAGGGGAAGGGAACGTGGCGGAAGACGATCTGGCGGAGGCTGGCCCAGAGGCCGCTCCACCGGCGGGAGAGGACGCGGGTCCGCGCGGCGGCGCCGGCGCAGGGGAGGCGGGCGAGGACGTCGAGGAGCAGCTCGTCGGGGAGGGCGCTGATGCGGTCCGCTCCGTCGCATGTGCCATCCGGCTCCTGGGTGGAACTCCGGCGAGGCCGCGAGCTCGCCTCCATATCCAAGCCCGGATCTCAATTCCGACGGCAGTGACAAGGAAACCCTAGAATTATGCTACCAGGTGGGGACTGATGCAGTGGAAACTGACAGTACTCCAGACTAGTGACTAATCTGACTACTCGGCTAACATTCCCCTTTGGGTCCTTTTTGTTTTAGTACTCCGTCCAGTCAGGCCCAGCCCAGCGTTGATGTGTGCTATCTGCCAATCTAATTTTAAATCTACATATGTTATCTGAATTTCATTACCCATCAGAAAAAAAAATCTGTTTTTTCAAAAAGGGGAAAAAGCATGAAACGTGTGTCGTCGTCTTGGCTTAGCGCGACATCCGGTGCATGCTAGGAAGGAGACGAGGGGGCGTCGAAGGCGGGGGATGACCGACGAGGCGATGAGGGCTAGGTCGACAACGGCGACTAGCTGCAATGCCGATATTGCACCGCTAGATGGTTAATGGGTGTCCCGCGAGCATTAGAAAAAAGGTCTTATCGGGGCGTGACTTTGATGGGTCTAAGGACATTGGCAAATTTGGCAACATAGGAGGTGATGGACTGGATGTGTGTGTGTGCGCGCGTGTGCGTGTGTGTGAGGGGGGAGGGGCGTGGAAAGGTGAGCGTCAAGGAGCCGGGAGGAAGATGAAGAGCCACACGAATTGGGTCATAAGGCTGGAGTGTGGCGTCACACTAAGTGGCGCCCTTTTTAAAATTGAGGCCATTTTTCTAAGCCTTTAGACCAACATCGAACGATGCTCCTATGGATTGACACCTAGCTATCATCATGTTAATCTCACTCCATATATAAAAGGAAGGACGCTGGCAACCAAAGAGTGCACGAAGGAGTGTCGTGAGTCCATATGGCTTGGGATTCAACCAATTTTTTTAATAAACTCTGTTTAAACGTTTGTAGGATCAGTCAAAGCATTGGTATTGGGAGAAGATAAACCTTAGACGTCGCCATGGTTTCCCTCCACTCCCCATCAGGTGGCCTCGTCGGCGACAAAAGGAGTGAGGATCCATCCATTTCGTTTTTCTTTTCATTATGTTATGTTTCCCTGGCGGCAGCGATGACGTGTTGGAATAAGGCCTCTCCGGCCTCTCACTACCTCGATGATGTCCGATTCAACGCTGATGAAGGGTCTGTAAGAGTTTGTGTCCCCAATTCTGCTGGTGCTCTTCGGATCTTGGCAGTTGGCATGTTTATCAAGGAGTGCAACTGGCTGGCTATTGATCCAACAAATTTTAAAATCTTCTTTCGTGTTGTTCTACGACATGGTCCGGTTTCTCGAACTCTCTGTTCTGGTGGTGATTTATCTTAATTATTTACCGCGTGAGGTGATACTCTAATGGATGTTCCTTCGGCGACTTCTACATCTCTACTCAAGAATCGAGTGGCTATTATGGTCTTTAAAGCATAATACGGCGAGGGTGTCTGTGTTTGTCGCTCTGTGCAATATTTTATCTCCGACAGGTGACGTACAATCGAAGGAACAAGAAGGCTCGTATGATTTTCAATGTAAATTTCTTTTTACTGGTCCCGCGTACAGTTGTCTTTCCATTGTACCACCTATTGTTTTCCGTGATTGGGACTGAACACCTGCTTTGCCTTGAGCATGCAACATACCACTCCAAGCACCGTCTAGTTCCTCCGCTCGATGACGTCATTCTGTTGTGGCCTGTATGGGGCTGTGTGGTGAACTTGTACCCTTTTCTCATGACAATACTTGTAGAAGGTGGCCGACGCGAATTATCTGCCATAGTCAGTGTGCAACAAGCGTAGCTTATAGCGGCGCTCCACTTCAACTACAGCTTGGTGCTTGACAACGGCTTCATCCGCCATGTCCATGTAGACGAGGAGCACTTCCCACATGAACCTGTTGTTGTCGACGACGAGCAGCGGGATGTAGCAACGCCCGCCTGCTGTTGCCAGGGTGATTGGTCCGCAGAGGTCCTCATGGGCCAATTCTAGGGGCTTCTTCGCTCAGTACCTTGCCTCCTTGGGAAAGGGTAGATGGCGCTGATTCCCGGCAAGACATGCAACCCACAACTCGTTGGCGTGCTCGATGTGTAGAAGTCCATGCATTAGTTACTCGCTCATGCCATCTTTTGTAGCCCGTCAACTGTTGGTGACCGAGCTACGCATTCTAACACCAAGTGTGGGAGACATGACCCACGACAAGGAACACATGGTCGACAGGGCGGAAGGAGAACTTGTACATGTGATTCGGTCCTCGGGTTACCTCGACGAGCAACTGTCTGCTCCGGTCGCACGTAGTGAGCACCCCTCGTCGAGCCGACCGAGGCTTACGACACTGCTATTGAGGATCGCGATGAAGAAGATGGTTGCGAACACCCTATGGCCACCCTAGTTATTGGCGAAGACATTGATATCACGCTTGTGGACGTCAAATCACATAGCCTTTTATGAAGAGCACCTTCCCGAAGATCGAGCGCTGCAACCATGTGGTTCATGGGTCCAGAGTCTAGGAACCAACCCCCACTGCGCTTGTCACCTACAAGCATGGGTGTGGTATCAGATCTCTCCGCATCGAGGAAGACGTAGTCGCACGCACACGTCGTTGTCGAGGAGCCATCTCCCGCAACGTAGTGGACCCCGAGCATTTGGTTGTCTAGGTGTGGCTGACCTGAGTCGTCGTTCGCTCCTGCATGAACTCGATGGTTGCCAGCATCATGGTCGGGGGAGGGGGTGGTCCACCAGATGCGTCATGTACACTTGCAGGAACTCTTCGGGACCTGATGTTGTCGGGGTTGCGGACATCGTTGTCGGGATGGGGTGTTGGGGAAAATGCCTGCATCACTGAGGACGTGGCTTCCCCACGCCTGTTCCTTCATCGCCTCCGAGTCGATAGGCCCAGTGAACGTAATTGTTGGGGACTAGCCTACCACCTTCGGGGTGAATCCCGCTGACGGGCTCCGTGTCCTGCACGGACTCGTGGGTTGCCGGGATCATTGTCACGGGAGGCACTCGGCCCTCCAGCATGATCTGAATGCATACCATCAATATTTGTGGCCTATCGTCCACCTCATCCTAGATGTGGTTTGCCGACGTCGTGCCCGCCTCGTCGGCTAACAAATTGCAGCATTCGTGGGTCCAGTGACATGGTTTGTTGCAGTAATGTAACTTGCTCCAATCGCCATTATTGCCGAGGACTATGCGCGGGCCCGCCCTACAGTTGGGAATGGCCTGGCTTGTGCCCGCGGTTTCTCCATCGTTCTCGGTGTGACCTTCGCTTTTCTCCCGCTGCTTGAGGTGCCGCTGCCACGACCCTGACTCGTCTTCGTCTCCCACTCCTTCTCCATGAGAAGGAGTGGTCCAGTTCTGGAGCTTTTGTGGCTGTCATGGAGCTTGTCCTTGGCCAATCACAATTGTCAGGTGAGCTACTCGATGGGGAGCTTGCAAAAGTCAGGAAGAGTCTCGATGGAGATTGATACATGTGAACAGTGGGAGGGTAGGAGTGCAGGAACTTCTAGACGATCCTCATGTCGTTGATGTTGTCGCCGACGGAGTGGTGTTGTATCACAAGGTTGTCGATCCTCCTGGCTAAGTTGTTGACACGCTCGCCGTCCTTAAAGGCGATGTTCTAGGCATGGTATATAGGCATCACGTCCGTAACAAGTAGAACGAAACGATTCTGCATCTACTACTATTACTCCACACATCGACCGCTATCCAGCATGCATCTAGAGTATTAAGTTCATAAGAACAGAGTAACGCCTTAAGCAATATGACATGATGTAGAGGGATAAACTCAAGCAATATGATATAAACGCCATCTTTCTATCCTCGATGGCAACAATACTATACGTGCCTTGCTGCCCCAACTGTCTCTGGGAAAGGACACCGCAAGATTGAACCCAAAGCCAAGAACTTCTCCCATTGCAAGAATTATAGATCTAGTAGGCCAAACCAAACCAATAATTCGAAGAGACTTGCAAGGATATTATCATCATACATAAAAGATTTCAGAAAATAATCCAATATTGTTCATAGATAATCTTGATCATAAACCCACAATTCATCGGATCTCGACAAACACACCGCAAAAAGATTACATCGAATAGATCTCCTCGAAGATCGAGGAGAACTTTGTATTGAGATCCAAAGAGAGAGAAGAAGCCATCTAGCTAATAACTATGGACCCGAAGGTCTGTGGTAAACTACACACAACTCATCGGAGGGGCTATGGTATTGATGTAGAAGCCCTCCGGCGGAGCTCCAGAAGAGGCGCCAAGATGGGATCTCACAGGAACAGAAGGTTACGGCGGTGAAATTAGGGTTTCTTGGTCGTCCTCGATGTTTTCAGGGTACGTGGATATATGTAGGAGGAAAAAGTACGTCGGTGGAGCAATGTGGGGCCCACGAGGGTGGGGGCGCACCTGCCCCCTTGGGCGCGCCCTGCCCCCTCGTGGGCACCACGTTTCTTCTCTAGCTTGTACTCCAAGTCTCCCGCGAAGATATCGTTCCAAAAATAACTCTCCCGAAGGTTTCATTCCGTTTGGACTCCGTTTGATATTTCTTTTCTATGGAACACTGAAATAGCCAAAAAACAGCAATTTGCATTGGGCCTTGGGTTAGTAGGTTAGTCCCAAAAATAATATAAAAGTGTATAATAAAGCCCATTAAACATCCAAAACAGAATATATAATAGCATGGAACAATAAAAAATTATAGATACGTTGGAGACGTATCAGGCGCCGAAGGAAGTAGGGTCGGCGAGGTGGGGCTGAAAGGGGAACACATGGGTGGGGGATCAATGGATCCAGTGGCTATAGGCGCGGTGGAGGCCGGATCCGATGGTCGCCGGCCTCCACGACCACTAGAAGGGAGGTGAGGGCGGCGGTGGGAGACCGGGCAGGCGTGGAAGAGGAGGGCGGAGGAGGATCCCCCGGGATCATGTGTTTGGCTGGACCGGACGTGGCCCGAGGTAGGTGGCTGGGCGGTGAGGAAGAGGGAACCGGGGAAGGGGTGGGGGTGAAGAATAAAAGTTATTCTTCACCCCGGTCAATCCACAGAGCCACCGTTCGTTTGATCGAGGCAAAAGCCCTCCGTCCCCTCGCCGTAAAATTACGACAGGGTTGAGTTTTTTTACTTTTCGTGACTTGACTCGATGCTTGTCCTCTTAAGGTACAACTATACTAAAGTACAAGCACAGCTCCAGCAGCTAATTGCGTTGGACTAAGTTCATATTACAGAACAAAATGAATCAAAGTTTTCAAAACAGGGGAAGGAATGCAAAGATGACAGGAAAGTCACAATATGGATTTTAAATCCATACTTGCATGATACAAAAGTCACAATACACATTCTAAACAGACAACAATCCTAAATTTCTTTTATCTCTAGTAGGAAATCTTCGCAGCTCCTCCAGAATACATTCAGTACTAACATTATAATAATGTTGGGAGGAACTACTAGCTGCAGGTAAGACTTGAGAAACAAAACAAGAATTTTTTTGAACAATTAGAAATATATTGGGGTACAAAGCTATATTCTAGAACAAAATCTTTATCTCATACCTTTGCAAAAAATAGCAAGGAAACTTCAATGAGTTTTATAAGGCAATCGGGCTATAGAAATAAAGTTGATTCACAAAAGGGAATTCTGCAGAGGAAAAAATAGTATGGTGGAGTTCATCAGCATTGATGATAGTAGGTGGAGTTACTTATATAGTGAGGCCTCACCTAGATCCCTACAACCAAAATATTGAACTAAAGAATGAGCCATGCTTCAATTTAAGGAAACAACTGCAAGAAACAACACTAATTGGAGGCAGATACACAAACACATAGCCAGTACCCATGAGCTCGCAGAGCGTGTCAGCGCGATCAAGCGATGCCCTCGCGTTGATGTCGAGGTCAGACTTGGCGCCACCACTTCTGTAGAATTGGATCCCGCCGTCGGGACGACCAATTCTCCTACTGCAAAGCAACCAGAACTCATTCGTTGTGACAGGGATAGTGGCCTGCTCCGCTCTCCTCCAGAGAAGGGGAACCACCGAGGGTGCGTGCAGAGAAGGTCAGGGGTAGCGGTGGTGAATAGTTGGTTTGGAAAATGGTAGAGCCCTCCCAAGCTCCCACCGTCCCACAATCCATGGAGTGGTTTTTCTTTTTGTGGGATCCATCGAGTGTGCTTTCTCCCGATTGAGCAGTACAGTCGTGTGAGGTAAATTTACGTGGCAAGTCTTACGGTCCTTCTTTTCGGCAGGGCCATGCGTGAGGTAAATTACCTCTGACCTTTATTTCTCTTGTTTCTGTGGAATGGGGTGGGGAATAACGATTCCTCACCTAGTGTGACGAAAATTCGATCCCTATATATATATATATATATATATATATATATATATATATATATATATATATATATATATATATATTATATATTATCAGTCACACTTAAATAAAAAATTGTATGTGTATAAAAAAATATACATAATACCTTAAAATTTTCTTCTAACATTCCTCGATGCAAAGCCACTTATGTTGGGGTCGATGTCAATCTCATCCAATAATTTCTTCTCGATGCATAATGTGGCCAAATCATTTAACCTCTCTTGAGTCATGGTTGACCTCAAATAATTCTTCAATAATTTCAACTTCGAAAATCTTCTCTCGGCCGATGCGACTATCACAGGCACAGTAAATATGATATTCGTTGCTAAGAATGGATCCTTTATAGAGAAGGATTTTCTCTCGAAAGAAGTGAGTGGGAGGAAAGTAGAACTTGATGAGGTAATTGTACCTTCTCCTGAATTGGAAAGTAATTCATCACAAAAATCAGTTCCAGTGATTCCTACACCATTTAGTGAGGAAGCTAATGATAATGATCATGAAACTTCAAATCAAGTTACTACCGAACCTCATAGGTCAAACATAGTATGTTCCGCAATGGAGTGGTACGGTAACTCTATTCTCGAAGTCATGTTACTGGACCATGAAGAACTTACGAACTACGAGGAAGCGATGATGAGCCCAGATTCCGCGAAATGGCTTGAGACCATGAAATCTGAGATGGGATCCATGTATGAGAACAAAGTGTGGACTTTGGTTGACTTGCCTGATGATAGGCAATCCATTGAAAATAAATGGATCTTTAAGAAGAAGACCGACGCCGAAGGTAATGTTACTGTCTACAAAGCTCGACTTGTTGCGAAATGTTTTTGACAAGTTCAAGGAGTTGACTACGATGAGACCTTCTCACCCATAGCGATGCTTAAGTCTGTCTGAATCATGTTAGCAATTGCCACAATTTATGATTATGAAATATGACAAATGAATGTCAAAACTGCATTCCTTAATGGATTTCTCAAAGAAGAGTTGTATATGATGCAACCAGAAGGTTTTGTCAATCCAAAAGGTGCTGACAAAGTGTGCAAGCACCAGCGATCCATCTATGGACTGGTGCAAGCATCTCGAAGTTGGAATATATGCTTTGATGAAGTGATCAAAGCATATGGTTTTATACAGACTTTTGGAGAAGCTTGTATTTACAATAAAGTTAGTGGGAGCTCTGTAGCATTTCTGATATTATATCTTGATGAATTTTTCAATGAAAGACCTCGGTGAAGCTGCTTATATATTAGGCATCAAGATCTATAGAGATAGATCAAGATGCTTGATTGGACTTTGACAAAGCACATACCTTGATAAAGTTTTGAAGAAGTTCAAAATGGATCAGTCAAAGAAGGAGTTCTTGCCTGATCCGTAACGTGTGAAGTTGAGTAAGACTCCAAGCCCAACCACGACAGATACATATAGAGAGAATGAAAGGCATTCCTTATGCCTCAGCCATAGGTTCTATAAAGTATGCGATGCTGTGTACCAAACCTGTTATGTTCCTTGCCATGAGTTTGGCAAGGAGGTACAATAGTGATCCAGGAGTTGATTACTGGATAGCGGTCAAAATTATCCTTAGTAACTGGAGGACTAAAGGAATATTTCTCGATTATAGAGGTGATAAAGAGTTCGCCGTAAAGGGTTACGCCGATGCAAGCTTTGACACTAATCCAGATGACTCTAAGTATCAATTTGGATGCGTATTGAAAGTGAGAGAAATTAGCTAGAGTAGCACCATGTAGAACATTGTAGACATAGAAATTTGCGAAATACATACGGATCTGAATGTGACAGAACCGTTGACTAAACTTCTCTCACAAAGCAAAACATGATCACACCTTACTACTCTTTGGGTGTTAATCACATGGGGATGTCAACTAGATTATTGACGCTAGTAAACCCTTTGGCTGTTGGTCACATGGTGATGTGAACTATGGGTGTTAATCACATCACGATGTGAACTATCGGTGTTAAATCACATGGCAATGTGAACTAGATTATTGACTCTAGTGCAACTGGGAGGCTGAAGGAAATATGCCCTAGAGGCAATAATAAAGTGGTTGTTTTATATTTCCTTATATCATCATAAATTTTTATTATTCATGCTAGAATTGTATTAATCGGAAACTTGATACTTGTGTGGATACATAGACAAAACATCGTGTCCCTAGTAAGCCTCTACTAGACTAGCTCGTTAATCAAAGATGGTTAAGTTTCCTAACCATAGACATGTGTTGTCATTTGATGAATGAGATCACATCATTAGGAGAATGATGTGATGGACATGACCCATCCGTTAGCTTAGAAGAATGATTGTTTAGTTTTATTGCTATTGATTTTTTCATGACTTATACATGTTCCTCTGACTATGAGATTATGCAACTCCCGAAACTGGAGGAACACCTTGTGTGCTATCAAATGTCACAACGTAATTGGATGATTATGAAGATGCTCTACAGGTGTCTCAGAAGGTGTTTGTTGAGTTGTCATAGATCGAGAATAGGTTTTGTCACTTCGAGTGTCGGAGAGGTATCTCTGGGCCCTCTCGGTAATGTACATCACTATAAGCCTTGCAAGCAATGTGACTAATGAGTTAGTTACGGAATGATGCATTACGGGACGAGTAAAGAGACTTACCGGTAACGAGATTGAACTAGGTATGATGATACCGACGATCGAAACTCGGGCAAGTAACATACCGATGATAAAGGGAACAACATATGTTGTTATGCGGTTTGACCGATAAAGATCTTCGTGGAATATGTAGGACCCAATATGAGCATCCAGGTTCCACTATTGGTTATTTACCGGAGATGTGTCTCAGTCGTGTCTGCATAGTTCTCGAACCCGTAGGGTCCGCGCGCTAAATGTTCGATGACAATTTGTATTATGAGTTATGTGTTTTTGGTGATCGAAGTTTGTTCGGAGTCCCGGATGAGAACACAGACATGACAAGAAGTCTCGAAATGGTCGAGAGGTAAGGATTCATATATTGGAAGGTTATGTACGGACACCGAAATAGTTCCGAAGA
This sequence comes from Secale cereale, assembly GCA_902687465.1. Lineage (NCBI taxonomy): Eukaryota > Viridiplantae > Streptophyta > Magnoliopsida > Poales > Poaceae > Secale > Secale cereale. The sequence continues at coordinate 829,021,401 of LR738714.1, read as the reverse complement.
AGATCGGGGATTTTTCGGAGTACCGGGAGGTCACCGGAACCCCCCGAGAAAGTCAATGGGCCTATTGGGCCACGGTGGAGAGTGGGAGGCTTCCATAGGAAGTGGGGTGCGCCCCCAAGCCCAAACCAAATTGGACAAGGGGTGGGAGGCGCAGCCCTCCTTTCCTTCCCCCTCTCCCTCCCTTCCCCTTTCCCCTCTCCACAAGATGGAAGGAGGGGGGGTGAATCCTACTTGGACTAGGAGTCCAAGTAGGACTCCCCCTTGGTGCGCCCACTCCCTAGGCCGGCCTCCTCCTCCCCCTCCTTTATATACATGGGCAGGGGCACCCCAAAGACACACCAAGATTTGTCTTAGTCGTGTGCGGTGCCCCCCTCCACATTTTGCTCCTTAGGTCATAGCGTCGTAGTGCTTAGGCGAAGCCCTGCGCGGATCACATCACCAACACCGTTGCCACGTCGTCATGCTGACAGAACTCTCCCTCGACCCTCTACTGGATCTAGAGCTCAATGGACGTCATCGAGGTGAACGTGTGCTGAACACAGAGGTACTGTACGTCTGGTACTTGGATCGGTTGGATCGTGAAGACGTTCGACTACATCAACCGCCTTAACATAACGCTTTCGCTTACGGTCTACGAGGGTACATGAACACATGATACGTCCAAAACGTATCTATAATTTCTGCTTGCTCCATGCTTCTTTTGTGTGATATTGCTATGATATTGATGCACTTCCATACACTTTTGATCATATTTGGACTAACCTATTAACTCAGTGCACCACAGTGCCAGTTCCTGTTTTCTACTGTTTTTCTATTTCAGGTTTCCCCCATATTAAAAGTGCCCCAAAAATTCCGGGAAAAATACAGGAAAAATCAGCGTACAGGAAGCTTCGCGAAGAACCAAAGCGGGGCCAGAGGGGAGCCAGGGGGGCCCAGGCGGCCACCTGGCGCGGCCCCACCCCTGGCCGCGCCAGGGGGGCGCCTGGGGCCCCTGCTCCGCCTCTGGTTGCCCCCCTTCGCATATATATTGCTCTCATCCCGAAACCCTCGAGGACGGAACCCTTTTTCGCGATCTCGCCTCTGTTCCACCGCCGAAGTGCTTCCAAGATCGGTGGCATCAGGAGAACTCTTCCCAGCACCCTGCAGGAGGGGAGAACCACCACCGGGAGCTTCTCCACAACCATGGACGCTTCCCGGATGAGTCGTGAGTAGTCCACCTTGGACCATGGGTCCATGATCAGTAACTATGTGATGTTCTCCTCCCCTCTTTGCTCTTCATGGTTTAGACCTCGTGAGCTCCCCTACATGATCGAGGCACATATGTAATATTTCTGCTGTTGCTCTGCTGAGTTTGCTGGGATCTGATGGATTATGAGACTATGTTCAGATTGTGTTTGAGTAATATATTTGATTCACCTCTTTTATATATTTGTTCTTGAGTAATTCTTGCATGTTCTCCGTTGCTGTTTATTGCTTTGGCCAAGTAGTAGGTAGTAACTCCAAGAGGGAGCGTTATGCTTGATTGTGGGTTCATGCCCCCTGATGACTAGCTTGAGTGACAGAAACATGAGTCTAGGGGATGTGCTGTTGCCACAAGGGGGAAAACAACGGTGCTTGTACTTGCGGGTGCAAGGATTGTTTACTTTACGCAAAGTTCTTTTAATGCAGTTGTCTGTTGCTTTGAGTTTACACTTTGGGTGGGATTCGCAACTTAATACCAGCGAGATGTTCTGGATAGATATCTCAAGGTAGATGATTAGTAGTAGATGGAGATGGATTTCGGTCTACTTGCCTTGGCGTACCGCCCATGCTTTTGATCCTCTACCTTTCTTTGCAGCATAGTTAGCATTGGTTTGCGCACATAATCCTGTCAATTGCCCAGCTGTAATTTGTTTACCTCGCTTTGCTGTTTTATCGTCTTTTGGGAGAGAGACATCACTAGTGAACATCATGGGACCCCAGTCCATATTACCACCGCTGATCACACCTTCTATATACTTCCTGTTTTTATTTCCTAGTTGCAGTCATAGCTATCATTATTATCTCTTGTGTTTGATCCTTTGTAAACAACAAGGCCGGAGGGATTGACAACCTCTCTGTACTCGTTGGGAGCAAAGTTATCTGTATCTGTGTGCAGGTCCTGTCAACCGCTAAGTTTCTGGCGCCGTTGACACCTACTTGTCGACCCTCGGAGTCTCACGGGATTCGATCCTTGGTATCTTTGCCAAGGGAAATTTTCCGCTACGCTACATCTCAACCTTCCACTTGGGGTAACCAACGAGGGGAGAGAAGCCATCAACACAATCTCCCCATCTCCTTGCTATGCATCTCCTAGATAGATCTTGCGCGAGCGCAGGATTTTTTTTAAAATTGCATGCTACATTCTCCAACAGAAACATGCTCATTCACATTACACACAGAATACACTTTTTCACGCAGTGATAATAAATAAAGCTCATTTTGAAGTAAAGCATCACCCACATAAGCATTATTATACTATATGGCACACTTGCCATGTCCAAAATAACATTCATAATGATCTTTGTCCAAACATGAAACACTAATCAAGTTTCTTTGACATGAATGAACATATAAAACATCTCTAAGCAGAAGCTTGAATCCATCAGCAAGCTCCAGGGAGATGTCGCCGACAGCTTCACTTTCTGCTTTAACTCCATTTGCAACCTCAATGCATCTTTCAGTTCTTTGCATAGTCCGCGTCGAATGGAATCCCTCTCTTTGCCATTACTGACTTCATCCAAACAGAGCAATCTTTCTTGTAGTGCCCAATCTGTTTACAATGGAGACATGTGTCTTTGTCCACTTGAAAAGACTTTTGCTGATGCTGATGGTGCGTGGGAGCTTTTCCATGTGGCTTTGAAGGAGAACCTTTGCCACTTTGATTGTATTTCTTTTTATTATTATCCCTCACATAGTTCAGAGAACCACCATATGAGATTTTAAGTCTGTCCTCTTCTTGCACACACATGGCTATGGTCTTATCAATGTCCCATTTTCCAGGTGACATGTTGTAGTTGACAAACAAAAGTGTCAAACTCTTTTGGCAGTGAAGCCATGACCAGGTGAACAAGGAGTGCATGCTTGAGCTCCAAATCCTCATCCATGGGTTTAAACTCAGCTGCCATGTTGCTCATCCTAAGGATGTGATCTCTTATGCCATGTCCACCGCATGTGTACTTTTCTGTCACCAGCTGCTTTAGCAACCGGGTAGCATATATCTTTGAAGAATCAGTTTCTGGCTCTTTATCTTTTCAAGATACTCCCCTACGGAAGCACACTCTGCAATTAAGCCCACAATAGCGTTCTCAATTGTATTCTTTATGAAAGTCATGCACTTTTAATTGGCATTGAGCCACTTTTCATTTTCAATGGAATATGACATCTCCACTGGAGCATGATGATTTTTCTTTTTCTCCCAAGCAGCAGCATAATCTTTTGCACCTCTGACCGGGTCTGCTGGTTTGACCGGTTATGGAGTGTCCACAACCCAGTCCACCTCAGCACAAACAAAAGCCAAGTCAACTTTCTTCCTCCATTCCGTGTAGTTATCACCTCTGAGGTTTGGAACATCCTTGAGGCAACTCATCAAGTGGTACCTTCCTGAAACCACAATGAGGTGAGATCATGACAATAATTGCATGCTTTAATCCGACATTGGACAAAATTAAACATACACCTGTTTATGCAATTAAATCTATAACACCGTTGGGCGCAGAAGTAGAAATAAATGCATCTTTTATATCAATCAATAAATCATAATCATGTTATGAACAATGTTGGTCATAAAAATAACAGGACCATAATTGTTTCAATAAGTTCTTTAACATGCTCTTTGAAATTTAATTTTACCTTTGTTTTATTTACTTAAAAAAGAGCACTTTTATTTATTCGTGGCGGAAAAACATGAATAAAAAATTCATGAACCTTTTACTCTTCAGGATCATTTTTTTACTTCTCTATATTCTAAACAAATTTTCGTTGGATTAATTTGAATATAAAAACTATATATAATATTTGCCCAAAAAATGGACAAAAAAATTAAAAGGAAAAATAAATTGCAGCTGGCACGGCGCGCGACTGCGCCCGCGGCCCAGCTCATGGCGGCGGCCTCTTCCTCTTTCAGCCCAACGGCGGCTTAGGGTTTGGGGCCTTGCCGTTGGATTCCATCCAACATTTTGGCGCGCAGATCGGCGGAACAAAACCACCCCATCAAGCCCACTCGTAAGAACCCTAGCCACATTTTGTCTTCCCCCGGTCACTCTTTCAATCACGCACGTCGGGCCATCATGCCGCGCCCGGCTGTCGGCGATAGCTTCAACGGCCACTGCGATGCGCTCTTCTTTCTCCTCCTCCCTCTTATTCTCCCCCCCACCCACCGCATCCAGTGGCAGAGAGAGATGCGAGTGCGCCCCGGCCGCCAGCGACGGCGCTGAGCTGCGCTGCACGAGCCCCCCTTTCCCTTTCCCCTTTCTTTCCTATCCACCACCGCCTACAGCAACAGAGAGAGAGGTTCGGCGGCTTTCCGATGCGGTGGCAGCCCACCCCCCGCCCTCTTGCGCTGGATGTGAAGGTGGCGCCCCCGCTGAACCCTTTGCCGGCATGCGCGAGCACCTCGAGGGGCCGAGGGCCTCCCAGGAAGATCTGGCCCAGCGTAACGTGGAGCTCATCATGAAGATGGCCGCCATCGAGAAGGCCCAGGAAGAGGTGGCGAACTTGGCTGCCGCGACGGAGGCCGCCCAGAACCAGCATCAAGCCGCCTTCGATTCCCAGGAAGAAGACCTTACTACGCGTGAGGCGAAGCTTGCCGTGACACTCCGCGACAAGGATGAGGAGCTTGAGGCTCTTGTCGAGCGGCGGACTCACAAGCTGGGGCAGAGGCACAAGGAGGCGCTCGATGCCCAGGCTCTGGCCCATGCCGGCAAGATACAAGAGCTGGAGGTGGAACGGGACGGGCTGAAGGAGCGGGCCCTTAGGCTGTCTGATGAGAAGACCAGACTCAACTGCGCCTTGACAGAGGCGCAGGGAGTGGTCATCTGCAAGACTGGGAAGCTCTCCGAGGCGCAAAGCTCCATCAGAGATCTCAGGCTGAGGCTAGAGAATCTCGAGAAGACGTTGGCGGAGAGCTCTGCTCGGGAGGGGGCCTTGGCCAAGAGCCTGGAGGAGGAGAAGCAGCTGCGGGCAGACGAGGGCGCCTCCCACCAATAATACGTGGTGGAGGAGAACAGGTGGATCAGCCGGCTGGAGGACATCGCCGGTAGGGTTACCTCACAGTTGGCCCTCATGGGGATGCCGAACGTGAGGTATGCTCCTGAATGGAGCGGGTCGGTCAACGCCAAGCTGACCCTGTTCTTCGAGGGCGTCCGCAGCGCCTTGACTAATCTTCACTCCAACAGAACGGCCACGCTCGCCGGGGAGGCCCGGCGGCTCTGCCGGGGAGTCATGACCAAGGTCCTCACCAAGGTGGCGTTCTGGAACCCCGCCCTCGACTTCGAAGCCGCGATGGACAGCTTGCCGGAGGATGCCAACCTCACGGCGCTCAAGGAGCGCATCAAGCCTGTCATCAGCCGCATCGACGAAATCAAGAGGGTGGAGGGCCAGCGCCGGGATTAGATATCCCGTTCTTCTTTGCCGCTGCGAGTTCATACCCAAGACAATTTTTATCTTTAGTCAGAACCGCAGCGATGGCATAATGTAATATAAATTTGAAATATCTTCAGAATCATGCATGTTATTTTCCTGTTTGCTGTCTCCTTGTGTTTCCACCCTACGTTAACTGGGTAGGCTTGCCGGCGCAAAATACCCAAGGCGGCATCTTGGGGACGGGTCCCCATTGGCCTGCCGGGTGAGCATGCTGTCGGGTCTGTCACCTTGTCGCTCTCAACGCAGTTGCTCGAACTATCGAGTTTGACTCGAGTCAGAGTCGAGAACTTTGTCAATTGTGGAAGGGTCTGCCACCTTGCCGCTCTCAACGCAGCCGCTCGAACTGTCGAGTTTGACTCGAGTCAGAGTCGAGAGCTTCGTCAATTGCGGAAGGCTACCCTACCGTTTCGAACGCAGCCGTCTGAACTGTTGAGCTGACTCGAAATAGAACAAGGCGTTGCCGATCGGGAAGGGCCCCATATGCGTGCAGGTTTCTTTTTGCGCAAAGAATGACAACTTCGAGGATAATAACTTTAAATAATAGGATAGAAATATCCAAATTTCGATGTAAATTAGCTTTTATTTGCAGTCACTCGACCGCAAGTCTTCGGGCCTCCTCAAAGGGCCACAAAGACAAGAGAGCGTCGGGCCGATCACCAGAGCCAATTCTCACAACTGCGACCCCGTACCTGGCGCGCCAAAGATGTCGGTGTATTTGGATCGACACCTATGGGATCACAAGAATCCCTACTACGGTTGCGGGGCGCGGGGTTGAGAGAAGAGCGAATCTAACGGTCAGGACACAGTTCCTTTACCCAGGTTCGGGCCACAAAGATGCGTAAAACCCTACTCCTGCTTTGGTGGATTATATGTTGGTGTTCTTCAGCTAGCGAGGAGCTCCAAGAGAGTCGTGAGGAGTTCTAAAAAGCCGAATCCTCCTCCTGGTCGCCTCGGGCCTCCATTTATAGGGAAAAGGGGTTGCCACAGTGGCACACAGGAGGTGGAAAGGGTACAGTGATGTGAGGTTATCCCTCGCATTACAGGACAAGGTGCATTTAATGCGCCCAGCTTAGGTGTCCTTGCTTTATCGGGGACGGGGGGAGACGTCCGTCTTGTCCGTCGCCGCCCCTCCTCGTGTTGACACGCGCCCTGGCTAGCGGTGCCTGAGGTGCCATGTAGGCAGACAGGCAGCTGAGGTGGCACAACGGCCGGTCTCCACGAAGATCTGTGGGATGCCACGCAGTAGCCTGTCCAGCTGGTTGGGTCGGTAGCTGCATGGGTCGGTGGAAACCCAGTTGGTGCGGGCCTGATGGTGGCCCCGTGGATGTCCTTGGAAAGGGCCTTGCTGGGGGCCCCGGCAAGGGTCTTGCCGTGGCGCCTGCTGTCATCCCCGGCAAGGTGCTTGCCAGGGGCCTTCTAGTCCTCCTTGACTGGAATCTCGCCAAGGGTTGTCTTCTTCTTAACTTGCATCTGATCTTGAATGTCTTCACAAAGATTTGCATGCCACCACGAGGATATCTCCCGAATCCTCGCCCCATGGGGGCGGTGGACACAAGGGTGATTCGCTCCGTAGGCGCGAGGCGAGCTGCCGCGGCAAGGCCCTTGCCGGGGCTGCCAGGGCTGGCCCCGGCAAGGATCTTGCCGGGGGAAGCCACTTCGTCCCCTTGCTCTGTGTGGTCTTGTTCTTGGCGTCGCTCTAGTCTCCATCGAGCTTCAGTCTTGCCCCGGCTTGCCCCCCTTGCCATGCTTTGTGCGGTGGCGCTGTGGCTCAGACTGCCCGTGTACAGTCATAGGGGTACAAAAAGTATACCCCACTTTTTGTACACCGACACCGCGCCTGCCGTTTTATCCCTTCGGCTTATAAATAGGGCAGAGGGGCATCTCCTTTTTCCCCCTTGCCTCTTCTTCTTCCTCTGTCCACTCGTGCTCGAGCTCCGCCGCCGTCCGTCGAGCTCTGCATCTTCATCAAGCCCGGCCGCTGCATCAACCTGACCGTTTCTAGAGATTCGCCAGCGCTTCTCCACATCCGTCGCCTCAGGTACATCCTATTCTTCCCCATTCATAGATCTTGGTTTTAGGGTTTCTTCATATGAACTCGCGGACAGGACCTTATTCTTCGCAGTTCTTCGCCATAGCTCAGTAGCCTCGCGGTAGATCTAAGTCTCCTAGTTGATAATTGTAAGAATAGCTCTGATTCTTCACCGTGGCTTGATCTTTCCCAATATGATTAGTTAGATTGCATCTGTTAAGATATTCATCACGTCCGCTGTATATAATCTTGAATATCTCGGAATTTTTAACATGCCGTAGATCCGTATTTTACTGTTGTCTGTAAGAAAACTGTTTCTCCGCAATTCAGATATGTATCTTATTTACCCTTGTCGGCGGTTTAGCCTTAACAGATCCTATAATCCGGCAAATGTCACTGCTATAGCTGTTTTCCAGATATTTTAATCCGGTAGATACCATTAGGCCCCTGCTTAAACCGCTGTCTAGACCAGTACCTTTATAAAGCCTGTCGGTTTAAACTTTCTTAGATTATAAACCGGCTCTCATTGTATTTTCAGCCTTTTCCTTCGAAAAAATGACCACTCAAGCCAAGCAGTTTGTTTCCTGCAACTGGGTTCAATCCCGGATTACTGAGGATGATTTAGAGAAAATGGCCTCAATTGGCGCTTTAGGCCCAAAGGATGTCCTTCACTGGAGGGCTCCCGGATCAGAATGTCCTCCAGATCCCAAGGAAGCAGCAATCGTCGTCTTCTTCGATCACTTGGCTCGGGGATTCAACCCTCCCGGGTCAAAATTCTTCCGTGATGTGTTAGCAAACTTCCAGCTTCATCCGCAAGATATTGGCCCCAACTCTGTATCAAATATTTGCAACTTCCAAGTCTTTTTTGAAGCTTATCTGCAAGAGGAACCATCAGTGGAGCTATTCCGTGACTTCTTTCACTTAAACCGTCGTACGGAATTTCACGATGGTCCTAACACTGAACTCGGCGGGATGTCTATTCAGAAGAGGAAGGATGTTAGTTTTCCTTATGCCACTCTCCACAGCCATCCAAAGGAATGGAACCAGACTTGGTTCTATTGCATAGACACTTCCCTAGAAGGTGAAAATCCGTTGCCGGGTTATCGTTCCCACCGTCATCCAGAAAACCACCCCTTTCCACAGCGGTTTAGTGCCCAGGAGCGAGCTCAGTATGCCCCTCAACTTTCAAAGCTGAGGGCCTTCATAGCCAACGGTCTGACTGGAGTTGACTTTGTTCGTTGCTGGCTTTCTTGGAGTATCCTCCCGCTAAGCCGGCGCTCCGGTTTAATGTGTGAGTATACTGGGAATCCCAAAGACCCTTTGCGCCACACAGAGATGGTGCTGCCAGAAAACAAGATTAATGAATCCGTCAAGAAGCTGCTGAATTTACCTCTAGAAGCTTCTAGTCAGACCGGCTTGGCACCTTTCTGTGTGACCAACAAACCGCCGTCGGTAAGAAACTCTTCCCTATTATTTCACTTTGTTTTAATCCATCTGCAGTACTTGTCTTGAAATGTCTTTATTTCTTTCAACAGGACAATGACCCTTTCTGGAAAAGGAAGACCCAGGATATACCGGCGAAACCAGCTCGCCAAAAGACCCAAGATGTCAAAAAGAAACAAGAAGAAGAACACTGCCTCGTCGGGATCCAATGCGGAAGAAGATGATCCAGCTTTTGAGGTACCACCTAATTCTTTTGATTTCCTTGTCTTTCCTTTGTCTACACTTTCTATTAACAATGACTATTCCCAGGATCGTGCTGAAGGCAGTAAAGCGGACGATGTTGAGGTAATTTCTCTCTCCTCCGATTCAGAACCGCTGCCACCACCAAAAATTCGTCGGACAGTCCGGAAATTTCAATTTTCTCATCCTTATGCTTATTTGGATCCAAACTTTCTTTTGAAGAAGCAGCAACATGAAGCTCGTCGCACCAGTCGCCATAGTGGCCATGTAATTGAATCCACCGGATTAACACAACTCCAGCTCGGAGGCGTCGTTACGAGGTTTTACTCACTCCAACTGCTCTTTACCCCAAAGCAGGTCTTATTCGACAACCCCTTAATCCGTCTAGTTTGAATTATCAGGAAACTCCTCACTCTTCTTCTGGAGAATCAACAGCCACTCAGATTCCTCCCCTCAAGACTATTCCTGGGTAAGCTGCTTTTTGCTTTTTCCGGTTTAATACTTGTTCTTGACTATTCTGATTTTCCTTATCTTTTAACTTTTTGCAGTATGCCCAAGCCTAGCAAAAAGGCAAAACTGAGTAAACCGGCAGTTGATAATACTACTCCTGAACCGGCCGAAGATCCTAAGCTTGCTGAACCTTCGGAAGATAACGTTGAGATTCCGCATGATGACCCTCTTCCTATGGATCAAGACGTCTTTGTTAATCAGGGGAGCGATCCCATGGAGCGTGATTTTGAACCGGCCAACCCTGCCCGGGCTAGTCCTACCCGGGCTAGTGCTGCTCCTGCAAGTCCCCCAAAACAAACGGCCGCTTCACCTGGTGATGTTGAAATCACTAGGACCGACTTTACTACCCCAGGGGAGCCTGTCGCTTTGGCCAAGCATACCGCCAAAGAAGAATTTCTCAACAAGGACAAGGGCAAGTGGAATACTGATTTGTCCAGCTACGCTCAGCTCAGCGCTCAGGAGCTTCATTCCGGATATTTAGACCGGCTGCATACCAGCCGTGATTATGAAGCTGGATTAGTAAACTTGATGAAGGAGCGTTATGAGGTAACTTCTCCTTTTTCTTATCCACTATTTCTGCTTGTGTCTTGTAACTATATCTTTACTCCATCGTAGCCCCCAAGTGCCAGTTTAGCCTTTTAGGGTGAACCGGGACTTTAGTAGATCCAGTAGATAGCTTTATTTTGCACATGTGTAGCCCCCAAGGGCCGGTTTACTTCCTTTAGGATGAACCGGGACTTCTACTTGTTTTCAGAACACTGTCACATTAGCCCCCAAGTGCCAAGTATATAACTTGTTTATGTGCTTGGGACTTGTCTGAATAATACATGTTTTCACTTCAAATAGACATTAGCCCCCAAGTCTCAAGTGCATAACTTGTTATGTGCTTGGGACTTTTGACTGAAAATGCTTCATGAATATATGATGTGCTTTCCTTTTGCCATGCTGATTTGAACCGGAAGACCTCTGAAGTAACCGAGCTCCGGGACACTTTGAAGTTCCAAGAAACTGCTGCTCTTAAGGTCAAGGACGAACTGGCACTTGCTTTAGCAAGTATGTAGAAGCTGAAAGAAAACATTGCAACAGAGCGGTCAGTCTGGGACGCTGAAAAAGCTGCGTTGGAGAAGAAAGCTAGTGACGCAGAGGCTGCTCTTAATCCGGTAACAGAGGAGCTGTCTGGTTTGAGACAGCAAATAAATGACATGACGTCCACCATATTTGGTAAGTAATGTTAACATAACCTTGATCCTTGACATCCTGTACCGTTCCAGTTTAATCCATATTTTTAACGCAGGGAGGCGTATCACTCATCTTGGTGATGATGTGCGGAAGAAATTGAAAGCTGCATACACTCTGGTGGAGCAGCTCTATTCCGGCGCTCAAAGGGCTATCGGTGCTATCTCACACAACAAACTGGCACCTACCACAATCCAGGGTACCTTGGAGAAGCTGTCCATTCTGCCTGCCCGCCTCGTAGAGGTAAAGAAGTCGTCTGCAAGAGCAGGTGCTCTGATGGCTTTGACTCGAGCGAAGGCTTGGGTACCTGACTTTGATCCGGCGGAGGCGATGAACGGCTATCCAAGCATGAAGGAAGACGGATCAGCCTTTTCCAGCGATGATCTACGTGCCTTAACCAAGGATATGCGGCCTCTTGCTAGCAAACTTGCTAACGAAGCCGATCTATCAAGATATCATCCAGGATATGATGCGAAGAACGTGCGGGCAGAGCGTCCGGCTTATGAGATTAAAAATCTTATTCCGCCCGTCCGTAAGCACACCTTTGCTCCTGATACTGATCCGTTAGACCTCATAAATGATGAAGTTTATTTCTGAGCTCTGGCCAAGATTGACTGGACCACTATTGACTTCTAGCAACTGGAAGAAACCGCCGAAGAACCGGAGCAAGCCGATCCTCAATCCTCATGGCGAGATGACGCAGAATCTTAAACCAACGCCGGTTTAACTTCATGTCTCAGTACTTTGAGAAAACGGATATTCTTTTGGGCCTTCCAGCGCATTGTAATAGGATAGCTGAGATACTCTGCGTTTGTCCCATACTATATTTGTGAGATTGCTTTGATTGGCAACTTCTTAAATATATCCTGCTTTCAATGCTTTTGACGGTTTATTCTACCTGTTTCTGCATAAAACAGTGTTCAAACTGTCCTGGCGATTCGTCACCGGAATTGACAACAGTCTCGCCGCCAAAGTCCGATCCTTCCTCGGCTTGTACTCCATGCACTGCTCTAACGAAGACGTGCTTCATGGCGGGCTGAATCCGGGCAGGTCTCGCACGCTGAGCTGACTCGACGATTTTGAGGAAGATGTCCGGCTCAAGGCCCAGTTCGCCGATCTTGCCGATGAAGACATGGATGCCGCCGAAGGGGACCAGGTACCCGTATTCGATTGAATCGGCCTCGGGGCCCTAGCCTGCATCGTCGATGTAGATCTTGCCGCGACGACTCTTAGTCATCCGGCCCACTGCGTAGCCCTTGAGTCCTTCAAAGCCGCCCTTCAAGAACTCGAAACCATCGTGCAATAGCCCCACAGTGGGCGCCAACTGTCGTGGTTTTGTCACGGCAGATGTCCTAGCAAAAAGACTTAGTCGTGAGGCCATCGCTACGGGTTAGCTTAAAGGGGTTAAAGCGGACAAGGGAACATGGATTTTATAATAGTTCGGCCCCTTCGATGAAGGTAAAAGCCTACGTCTAGTTTGGTGTGTATTGCTAGGGTTTCGATGACCAGGGAGCGAATCCGCTTTGCCTGTGTCTCGAGCTGTTGTTCTCTGCCTCGAACCGTCGCCAGGTCATCACTTTATATAAGAGGTGACGCCCCGTCCGGTTTACAGATTCTCGAGGGCGGCTCATAAACATGTCCGCCTCGGTCTCTATTCCTTCTATCTTACATCACAAGTTACATAGTATGGCGGTTTACATTTTATGGGCCCTAACACTTGGGCTCTAAACCTCTTGGGCTGAAATCTCTTACTTCGTGCTCTGCTAGGCTTTAATAAAATAATCTTGATAACATAAACCGGCCCCTCCTGGGACGTTTATACCTGGTAGTAATATCCCTCACAGGTATCAAGACTATCAAAGCTCATTGGGTAGGAAGGGGTTAAGTGGTGAGGTTGCAGCAGCGGCTAAGCAAAAGTATGGTGGCTAACATACGAGTACAAGAAGAAGATGAGCATCTACGCAAGCGGTTGCAAACTAGTAATGATCGCTAAAGATCCTGATCTACCTACGAGTCAAACGTAACCCCACCGTGTTCTCTTCTCAAAATGAAAAGAGACGGTCATGGTTACTCACGCGGTTCGTGTATTTTACTTTGGATCCTCTGACAAGTTTTCTACAACCGTACATTAAAAAATTCTAATCTGCCACATAACCGCGGGCATGGATTTTGAAAGATCATAACACTGCAGGGGTGTCCCAACTTAGCCCATCACAAGCTCTCACGATCAGTAGAAGTAATAATAATATTACCCCTTATCTTAGGGACAATCCGATTAGGCTCGGAATCCCGGTGCACAAGACAGTTCAACAATGGTAAAACAAGTCCAGCAAGACCTCCCGGTGTGTCGACACCCTGATAGTAGCCGCGCGTATCTCGTCTCAGGCCATGACCGGATGGGTGATTTTACGGGAGCCAGATACCTCGAGTTTCCCCGTGGCGGCCCCGTCGAACCCCCGCTTGGGACCAACACTATCAGCACTGGCCCCCCTGTATGTAGAAAGAAACCTCGGGTAGCGCTAACTCCCTATGCAATTAATTAATTAAAGTTTTTATCATGTTGCAAATAAAACCAATGTTGGGCCTTGCTGGAGGAGTTTTATTCAAAGACGAACTGCCAAGGGGTCCTCATATACCCAACCGCGTTAGGAACGCAAAATCAAGGAAGATAATGCCGGTTTATCGGCTCCTAAGGTGGCATGAGTGGAACAAAACACCGAGCAAAAGTCCAAGCCTTCCACCCATTGCCAAGTATATATGTGTGTTAATATATATAAGATATACTGTGATATTCCAACAAGGTCCAGCTCCATGTTGGAGCAATCTTCATCTGCAACTAGCAACGCTATAAGAGGGGCTGAGTAGGCGGGTAACATAGCCAAACAATGGTTTCCTGGGAAGGGGTCAAAGGTTAGAGGTTTCATGGCAACAAGGATAGGCTGACAATAAAGATGGGTAGCGCGACATATAACGATAGAATCGAAACAACTAGCGTAGCAATGATAGTAAAGGTATCCAAGGTGATGGTCATCTTGCCTGAGATCCCGCAAGGAAGAAGAACGGGTCCATGAAGAAGACGAAGAAGAAACCAAGAAGACGAGCCAAGTGAAGTCGAACGAATCCTCACGATCGCAATGGAATAAGCACTAACGAGAAGAAGCAAGCAACACGGTAAACACACCACACAAGAACATGACAAGATTCTCAAGCAAGTAGGATGCAAGACAAGTCTATATGATGCAAAACATGGCAAGGGATGAAGCACACAAGCACAACACAAACCAACAAGGTTAAATGAGGCCGGAACCAACATATAACAATTCCGGTAAGTCCTCATATGCACATTTCGAAAGTGGTCCAGATCTGAACAAACCTTAAGTTAAAATTGTTAAACAGCAAGTTAACATGCACAATGATGATCTACTCGAAATTCTAGTCAAGTTACATATAAAGTTTGTTTAATTCGGAGCTACGGCCTAGAAGATATGAGCAAAACAAGACAAGCATGGCAATAATGCAAGATGCATTCAAACTTCAAGCAAACACACTCCAAACTGGTATTCAACATGATATTATGCTTCTACATGCAAAATCACAAAAGTTTCATATAGGACACGCTCAAAACGGAGCAACGGTTCAACACATACACATGAAACAAGATATAACAACATGCTGTCCAAATTCAGCAACATAGCAACTTTAGAGCAAGGTATATATATGCTACAGCACCCAAACATGATAACAAGAGGCATGGATGTGAAATAGACATGATACTTGACAAGCATGAATTTAGAGCACACCCAAAAACTTGCTGGAACACAATTAAACAAGCATGATTCAATAAGTTTACAGATTTCTCAGACTTAGCCAAAATCTGGGAAGGCAAAAACATCATCATGATGCTGCCTTCGGAGGCACAAAACAACAAGCATATCAACTCTACTAAGTGTATAAAGATCATGGACATGTAATAGACATAGCATACATCAAACAACTCCATTGGAACAACTCCATAGGAGGCATGTATCAATAATAATAAGCTTCACCAAATTCATCATGCTGATAACAGTCTGACAGAAACAATTTATAGCAACTTGAGAGCAAGAAATAAACAAGCTACAGCTGCCCATAATGGCAAACAAGGGCATGGATGGATAGAGCATAACATGGAAAACAAGATATGATCATTTGACATGCTAAAACATGCATGGATTTGAGTGAGGCATCAAGCAAACATGGCATCAGGTTTAACAATTTCAGACTTAGCAGTTTTCAACAAGTCCTAGAAAACAACAACAACGAGTAGGCTACTTTACAAGCTTGTTGAAAACATCTCAAGGCATAACATGAAAAGTTTATTGCACCACAGCAAAGATGGCATGATTGTTCTTCTAAAACATATAGACATGTGGCATAAAAGACAATCACATCAATATCTATGAACAAGACAAAACAATATATCACAACAAGTCTTAGCACTTAACA
Organism: Secale cereale; assembly: GCA_902687465.1. Lineage (NCBI taxonomy): Eukaryota > Viridiplantae > Streptophyta > Magnoliopsida > Poales > Poaceae > Secale > Secale cereale. The sequence continues at coordinate 829,005,797 of LR738714.1, read as the reverse complement.
GCCACATGCACTTTTGCAACAGAGATAAACATGGCAAGATGGCACCTAACATGAATGCTACAGCAACCAACATGTAGAGCACTTCAGAATGAACATTTTGACATATCACACACTCCATTTGGACCAACATGCACAAAGTTATCATCACCACAAGTATGAAACAAAATTACAGTTATCAGCAGTTTAAAACTTTTAGCACTCTTGCAACGATGATTAGGGCATCAAGATGAACTCAAACAAGCATGCCACAATGGAACGAGATGAAGAGCATATCAACGTGAATATTTGGACATAGTATTCACTCAATTTGGACATACACACAAGAAGTTACAGCCTCTCAAACATGCATATATTTTTAAAACAGAGCTGGGGACTTAGCCAAAAAAAACTACCTCGGAGGGGCGGACGTGTCCAGGCCCAACCGGACATGTCCGGTGGCTGGGCACGGGGGCCCACCTGGCAGTGACACAGAAGAGGAGGGCGGACATGTCCGTCGGTGCGGCTCGCGGGGCCCACCGTCCAGTGGCACGGAGCGGGCGAAGCAGAGATGCTCGTCCTCTGCCCGACGAGGACGAAGCAATGGCGGCGGATGGCAGCGGGGTTCCTGGACTCCGGCGAGGCTCCAGGACGGCGGGGGGGGCTGGGAAGGAGCGGATCCGGTTGGCCGGCACCGGATCCGGCGAAGACAAGACCCGGCGAGGGCAAGGCGGAGAGGAGCGCTCGGTGCCGGCGGCGCAGATCTCCATGGCGGCGGCGAAGCCCTGCGGGAGAGAGGGAGAGAGGCAGATCGACGGGGAGAGGGAGCAAGAGAGGAACGGGGAGGCGGGGGATGACCTGGTGATGCGGCGGCGGTCCCGGCGAGGCACGGCGGCGGGGACGATGGGCTCGGGACGGCGCCGTGGGAGGAGGTCGGGAGGATGGGAGCTGCGGGATCCCACGGCGAGCGGGCGGCGGTGCGCGGGCTCGGATGGGCCTTCCCTGGCCCGATCTGGGCTCGGCGGGCCCTGCGCGGGTGGAGGGAGGCTGGGGCGCGGGGAGGCCGCGGGCAGGACGTGGAGAGGCCATGCGGCGGCTTCCGGTTGGCCGGGCAGTGCGCGGCCGGTAGCGCTGGCCAATAGGGTGCCGCCAAGTGGTGGTGGCGAGGTGGCCAACAACTGAAAACGAGGAGGAAGAGGTTTGGCTGAGGTTGGAGGTTAGGGATGGGGTTAGGGGATGCCAAAAATGGCATGGGGGTCTATATATAGGCATAGGGCTAGGTCTAGGGGGGCTTTGCTCCGATTCGGAGCGTACGATCTCGATCGTGCGGCTCCGAGCGGAGGGGGGAGGTAGGTGGCTTAGTGGGCTGTGTAGGAGGGGTTGTGGGGAGAGAATAGAAGAGGCCCGCGGGGGTTTTCGGAGACCGAAAACGCCCGACGTTTAAACCGGCTATAGTGCCGCTATAGTTATCCGTTGGGCTATCAAGCGAGCTCCGAATACGACGAAACTTGACAGGCGGCCTGTGTACACTATAATAAGACCACACGCCAAGTTTCACCTCATTCTGAGAACGTTTTCCAGCCACTTATAAAATAAATATACGGAGGTGCCGCGGGAGCGTGCGAGTGTGTCTGGGCTCAGAACGGACAACGGAAAGGACGAGGGAACTCGGATGGATGAAAGTGTTGAAAACATGCTGATGGAAATGCACATGATGACATGGCAAGATGCAACACTCAAGCAGATGACATGGCAATGACGACGAATAACTGACTGACACCTCGTGCACCGGTCTTGGGGTGTCACAGCTATCGCCGTACTAAGCAAAATAATAAGCATAATAAGATAAACACCACATGCAGTCAAAATATGTGACATGATATGGCCATCATCATCTTGTGCTTTTGATCTCCATCTCCAAAGCATCGTTATAATCTCCATCGTCACCGGCTTGACACCATGATCTTCATCGTAGCGTCATGGTCGTCTCGCCAACTATTGCTACTACTACTATCGCTAACTCATAGTGATAAAGTAAATCAATTACATGGCCTTCGCAATTCATACAATAAAGAGACAACCATAAGCTCCTGTCGGTTGCCGATAATTTACAAAACATGATCATCTCATACAATAACGTATAAGTCATCACGTCTTGACCATATCACATCACAACATGCCCTGCAAAAACAAGTTAGACGTCCTCTACTTTCTTGTTGCAAGTTTTACGTGGCTGCTATGGGCTTAGCAAGAACTGTTCTTACCTACGCATACAAAACCACAACGATTTTTTGTCAAGTGTGTTGTTTTAACCTTCACAAGGACCTGGCGTAGCCACACTCGATTCAACTAAAGTGAGAGAGACAGACAATCGTCGGTCACCTTTAAGCAACTATTGCTCGTAATGGTGAAACCAGTCTCGCGTAAGCGTACGCGTAATGTCGGTCCAAGCCGCTTCATCTCACAATACAGCCGAATCAAAGGATGGCATGCTGGTAAGCAGTATGACTATTATCGCCCACAACTCATTGTGTTCTACTCGTGCATATCATCTACGCATAGACCTGGCTCATGATACCACTGTTGGGGAACATAGTATTTCAAAAAAATTCCTACGATCACGCAGGATATATCTAGGAGAAGCATAGCAACAAGCAGAAGAGTGTGTCCACGTACCCTCCTAGACCAGAAGTGGAAGCGTCTAGTTAAGCGGTTTATGTAGTCAAACGTCTTCACAATCCAACCGATCCAAGCACCGAACGTACGGCACCTCCGCGTTCAGCACACTTCCAGCTCGATGACGTCCCACGAGCTCTTGATCTAGTTGAGTGTCATGGGAGAGTTTCGTCAGCACGACGGCGTGGTGACGGTGATGATGAAGTTATCGGCGCAGGGCTTCGCCTAAGCACTGCAACGATATAACCGAGGTGTGTAACTGTGGAGGGGGCACCGCACACGGCTTGCAAATCAATTTGTGTGTCTATGGGGTACCCCCTCCTCACGTATATAATGGAGGGAGGGAGGAGGAGGCGGCCAAGGAGGGGTGCGCCAAGAGGGGGAGTCCTACTCCCACTAGGAGTAGGACTCCTCCCTTTCCTAGTAGGAGTAGGAGAGGGGGAAGGAAGGGAGAGGCGGAGAAGGAAAGGAGGGGGTGCCGTCCCTCCCCCTTAGTCCAATTAAGACTAGGCTTGGGGGGCGGCCCAGCCCTAGACAGCCCTCTCTCTCTCTCTTTGCTAAAGCCCATTAAGGCCCATATACCTTCCGGGGGGTTCGGGTAACCTCCCGGTACTCCGGTTTTTATCCGGTGACCCCTAGAACCCTTCCGGTGTCCGAATATAACCTTCCAGTATATCAATCTTTATGTCTTGACCATTTCGAGAGTCCTCGTCATGTCCGTGATCACATCCGGGACTCCGAACAACCTTCGGTACATCAAAACACATAAACTCATAATACCGATCGTCATCGAACATTAAGCATGCGAACCTTACGGGTTCGAGAACTATGTAGACATGACCGAGACTCATCTCCGGTCAATAAAAAATAGCGGAACCTGGATGCTCATATTGGTTCCTACATATTCTATGAAGATCTTTATCGGTCAAACCGCACAACAACATACGTTGTTCCCATTGTCATCGGTATGTTACTTGCCCGAGATTCGATCGTCAATATCGTTACCAGAAAGTCTCTTTACTCATTCCGTAATACATCATCTCGTAACTATCTCATTAGTCGTTTGCTTGCAAGTCTTATTATGATGTGTATTACCGAGAGGGCCCAGAGATACATCTCCAACACTCGGAGTGACAAATCCTATTCTTGATCTATGCCAACACCACAAATACCTTCGGAGACACATGTAGAGCATCTTTATAATCACCCAGTTACGTTGTGACGTTTGATAGCACACAAGGTTTTCCTCCCGTATTCGGGAATTGCATAATCTCATAGTCATAGGAACATGTATATGTCATGAAGAAAGCAATAGCAGTAAAACTAAACGATCATAGTGCTAAGCTAACAGATGGTTCTTGTCCATCACATCATTCTCCTAATGATGTGATCCCGTTCATCAAATGTAAACACATGTCTATGGTTAGGAAACATAACCATCTTTGCTTAACGAGCTAGTCAAGTAGAGGCATACTAGGGACACTCTGTTTCGTCTATGTATTCACACATGTATCAAGTTTCCGGTTAATACAATTCTAGCATGAATAAAAGACAATTATCATGATATATAAGGAAGTATAAACAACAACTTTATTATTGGCTCTAGGGCATATTTCCTTCACCACCCACCAGTAGCGATTAGCGACTTGAGATAAACCGGGATGAGGCCACCACTATATAAGGTGAACCCTGAGAATACGCCTCCCAACAACCGTCTTACCACTCCCATCAACGATTTACAATAGCACCCGGGAAGGGAACCTGAACACCCGAACATAGCGCGGCGAGATAGGCCGACCAAACACACATTGTATGTCCATCTACACGTGAACCAAACAACCCAACAACAAATGAACGATGCCGACATGATGGCCCAATACACATCCCGTGACCGCATGTACCGGGCATACCCATCAAATGCGAAACGAACAGTGCACACACAGGGACATGGCAAAGGCCGCCAAATGAGCACCCCTTGGCTCATGCATGATGGACCCGGCGAGGGCACTGGCTCGATGAGGAACGCCTGGGGCCGATCGAATGGCGGGGTTGGTGCCAAACAGGCAGCGACATGAAGCACGCATGGATGAGCTATAAGAAAACAAAAGAATAAACTGATAGCTTCTCTTAGATCATCTAGGGCTAAATAATATCGCTAGATGACCTTCTGCTTGACTTGAGGAGCTCGAATCAGAGGCCATGGTGGAGTTGTGGCAGCGGTGAAGGCAATATGTATGTGTAGCCGAAGTGGTGGCGGCGCTTTTCGTCGCTGTTGCGAACCCTAGATCGGTAGGGAGTGTTGGTGGGGGGCATGGCAACACGAAGAACCTCGTAGTCTATGCCCCGGCCCCCACCTATTTATATAGCCCGCGTGACAAGGGCCCGTCAACCATAGGTGGGTTGAGCACCCCCGATCAGGGCGCAGATCTAAGGGTCCGGTGGGTCATTGGGCCCACACGGGAGGAGATCAACCTAACATTCTCCCCCTTGATCTCAACTTTACTTTTAACCATATACTTTTAATCTTACTCGTTTCATCACATATCAATACATATAACATGTTTCATTGTCATAGCTCAATTGCCGATAGAATCAGACGGCTACAACATACCTCTCTGTTCTCTGTTTTGACACAAACTATGTTCCTTTTGGGCCTCTCCTGATGCAGAAATCATAGGCTTTCCCTTAAACCCATACCGGCTAAGTGTTCCTTGAACACACTTGGGGGGGGGGTTAAGCCTTTCGTAAGCGGATCCGCAAGCATATCCTCTGTCCTTATATGCTCGAGACTTATAGTATGATCCTGCATTTTATCTTTCACAACATAGTACCTTATCTCTACTGTTTTGGCAGCATTAGTCGACTTGTTGTTGTGAGCATAGAATACTACGGGCTGGTTATCACAATACATCTTTAGTGGTTTGTCAATGTAATCTACCACTTTCAAGTCGGGTATAAATTTCTTTAACCATATCGCCTGCCCCCGTGGCCTCATAACATGCTATGAACTCTGCATACATTGTGGATGATGCAACTATTAACTGTTTGGAGCTTCTCCATGAAATAGCCCCTCCAAGGAGAGTGAACACGTATCCAGACGTGGATTTTCTATCATCTATGTCTCCCGCAAAATCTGCATCTGAATACCCTCTTATCTCCAGGGATTCAGACCTCCTGTATGTTAGCATGAGGTCCTTAGTGCCTTGCGCATAACACATGCTTTCATTACCATCTTCCAGTGCTCTATGTCTAGATTGTCTTTATATCTACCGAGTACCCCGGTGATAAAAGCTAAGTCAGGGTGAGTGCACACTTGTGCATACTATAAGCTTCCAACAGTCGAACCATATGGTACTGCTTTCATTTGATCGATCTCGTACTGGTTCTTGGAACATTCGAATTTCCCAAAGCTGTCGCCCTTAACTATAGGTGCAGGTGTGGCTTTACTCGCATGCATATTATACTTTTGAAGAACCTTTTTAAATATGCCTTCTGCAATAGTCCTAAAACTCAAATTTTCCTATCTCCGTGAATTTTTATACCCAAAACATAGGATGCTTCATCAAGATCTATTATATCAAAATTTGAGGACTAGAACTTCTTTGTTTCTTGCAGCAGACTAACATCACTGCTAGCAAGCAAGATATCATCCACATACTAGATTGAGAAAATATATTTCCCATTTTTAAACTTTGCATAGATGCAGTTGTCCTCAATATTCTCTTTAAATCCAAAACTTTTAATTGTTTCATTAAACTTTAGATACCACTTTCTAGAGGTTTTCCATATCCATAAATGGATTTCTTCAGGCACCATCCCATATCTTCCTTCCCTTCCATGATAAAACCCTTGGGTTGTTTCATGTAAACATTTTCTTTTAAATCCCCGTTCAGAAATGTCGTCTTTACATCCATTTGATAACTCTAAATCAAAATGTGCAACTAATGCCGTTATGATTATGAAGGAATCCTTACATGAGACTGGGAAAAATGTCTCATTCTAATCTATCCCTTCTCTTTGTGTAAATCCGTTTGCCACAAGTCGTGCTTTATACTTTTCTACATTCCCTTTAGAGTCATACTTAGTTTGGTAGACCCATTTATATCCCATTGGCTCCTTTTGGAATATTCTCTAAGTCCCAAACATCTTTGGAACTCATCGATTTCATCTTGTCTTCCATTGCGTCCATCCACTTCGATGAGTGAGGGCTTCTCATGGCTTCTTCATATGAGGTGGGATTTTTTTCAGTATGAACTATTTCTGTGTTATAAACTTTATAATCAGTAGAAATAGCTGACATTTTGGGTCTTGTAGACCTTCTAAGGGCCTCAACTTCTGGCACCTCTTCTAAAAGTGGCTGCTGCACCTCCCCTGCATGCTCAACGACGGGTTTAGTCGGCTCCTGACGGACAGGTTCCGGATCTTCTCCCATAGTTGTCACGGTTGGAGTTACAATAGGTGCTTGCACCGCAACCTTAGGGATTATCGATGGAGGCACAACATGTAGTGAGAAAAATGGCTACCGAGTCATCGGATTAGGTGCATGCAGCCTCTTCTCCTCAAGATCATTTTTCTGAGCTACCACACTCCCCCTCATCATTTCGTCCTCTAAGAAGACTGCATGTCTTGTTTCTACAAACTTTGTGTATCTGTCTAGACATCAGAAACAAAAACCTTTCGATCTATCAGGATAGCCAATGAAGTGGCAACTAACAATTTTGGGATCTAACTTTGCAATATTGGGATTAAACACTTTTGCCTAAGTTGGGCTCCCCGGACTCTCAAGTGTTGTAGAGAGGGTACTCTCCTGTCCATAGCTCGTACGGTGTTTTGGGCACCGACTTGCTTGGTACTCTATTGAGAATGTGAATGGCGGTTTTAAGAGCCTCCATCCATAATCCCAATGGCAAGGTGGAGTAACTCATCATGTAGCGCACCATATCCATAAGTGTACGATTACGCCTTTCAGCTACTTCATTTTGCTGAGGCTCTCCTGGCATTGAATACTGAGCCACTATGCTAGTCTCCTGTAAGAACTTTGCAAAAGATCCAGGGACTTGGCCATATGGAGTGTGCCGACCGTAGTACTCCCCCATGGTCAGATCTTACTATCTTTATTCTTTTATCATGTTGATTTTCAACTTCAGCTTTGAATATCTTAAAAATTTCCAACGCTTCAGATCTTTCTTTGATTGGATAAATATAACCATATCGGGAGTAATCGTCTGTGAATGTTATGAACGAGTCATAGCCATCCACACTTTCCACCGTAAATGGTCCACAAATGTCAGTGTGAATGATTTCTAGTGTTCCTGTGCTACGATTTGCACCCTTTTTGATTTGTTTTACATACTTTCCTTTAATGCAATCCATGCATTGCTCTATGTCTGAGAACTCTAATGGAGGAATAATTACATTTTTAACTAGTCTTTCTATTCTCCCCCTCGAAATATGGCCCAAGCGACAGTGGCATAATTTTGATGAGTTATGAGTTCTCTTTCTTTTCTTTTGTACTTTATCCGACGCGGAAACATGCTCATTCACATTACAGAGAGAATACACTTTTTCACTTAGTGATAATAAACAAAGCTCATTCTGAAGTAAAGCATCACCCACATAAGCATTGTTAAACCATATGGCACACTTGCCATGTCCAAAATAACATTCATAATGATCTTTGTCCAAACATGAAACACTAATCTAGTTTCTGTGACATGAATCAACATGTAAAACATCTCTAAGAAGAAGCTTGAATCCATCAGCTAGCTCCAGGGAGATATCGCCGACAGCTTCACTTTCTGCTTGAACTCCACTTGACATGCATCTTTCGCTTCTTTGCATAGTCCGCATCGAATGGAATCCCTCTCTTTGCCATTACTAACTTCAGCCAAACAGGGCAATCTTTCTTGTAGTGCCCCGTCTGTTTATAATGGAGACATGTGTCTTTGTCCACTGGAAAAGACTTCTGCTGATGTTGATGGTGCGTGGGAGCGTTTCCATGTCGCTTTGAATGAGAACCTTTGCCACTTTGATTGTATTTCTTTTTCTTATTATCCCTCACATAGTTCAGAGAACCACCATATGAGGTTTTAAGTCCCAATCAATATCCCATTTTCTAGGCGACATGTTGTAGTTGACAACAAAAGTGTCAAACTCTTTTGGCAGTGAAGCCATGACCAGGTGAATAAGGAGTGCAAGCTCGAGCTCCAAATCCTCATCCATGGGTTTAAGTTTAGCTGCCATGTTCCTCATCATGAGGATGTGATCTCTTATGCCATGTCCACTTCATGTGTACTTTTCTGTCACCAGCTGCTTTAGCAACTGGGTAGCATTTATCTTTGAAGAATCACTAACTGGATCTTTATCTTTTCAAGATACTCCCCTACGAAAGCACACTCTACAATTGAGCCCACAATAGCATTCTCAATTGTGTTCTTTTTGAAAGCCATGCACTTTTTATTAGCATTGAGCCACTTTTGATTTTCAATGGAATAAGACATCTCCACTGGAGCATGATAATTTTTCTTTTTCTCCCAAGCAGCATCATCATCTTTTGCACCTCTGACCGGCTCTCCTGGTTTGACTGGCTATGGAGTGTCCACAACACAGTCCACCTCAGCATAGACAAAAACGAAGTCAACTTTCTTTCTCCATTCTCTGTAGTTATCACCTCTGAGGGTTGGAATGTCCTCGAGGCAACTCATCAAGTGGTACCCTCCTGAGACCACAATGAGGTTAGATCATGATAATAATTGCATGCTTTAATCCAACGTTGGTCAAAATTAAACATACAACTGCTTATGCAATTAAATCTATATCACGGTGGTCAAAAGTAGAAATAAATGCATCTTTTATATCTATCAATAAATCATGATCATGTTATTAACAACGTTGGTCATAAAAATAACAGGATCATAATTGTTTCAATAATCTCTTTAACATGCTCTTTAAAATTTAATTTTACTTTTGTTTAATTTACTTTTAGGAAGAGCACTTTTATTTATTCGTAGCAGAAAAACATGAATAAAAAATGATGAACTTTTTACTTTTCATGAGCAGTTTTTTACTTCTCTATTTTCTAAACAAATTTTTGTTGGATTAATTTGAATAAAAAATTATATATAAAATTTTCCCAAAAAATGAACAAAAATTAAAATAAAAGGAAAAAAACTACAGCTGGCCCGACGCACGGCTGCGGCCTCGGCCCAGTGCTTGGTTGCGCCCGCGGCCTAGCGCACGGCTGCGGCCTCTTCCCCTTTCAGCCCAACGGCGGCTTAGGGTTTGCAGCCTGGCCGTTGGATTCCATTCGACGGTCAAGCGCGTAGATCGGTGGAACAAAACCACCCCATCCAGCCTACTCGTAAGAACCCTAGCCACATTTCGTCTTCCCCGTTCACTCACTCTATGCCGCACACCAGGCCATCGCGCCGCGCCCGGCCGTCGGCGACGACGTCGACGGCCACCGCGATGCGCCCTTCTTTCTCCTTCTTCCTCCTGTTCTCCCCCCACCCACTGCATCTAGTGGCAGAGAGAGATGCGACTGCGCCCCGGCCGCCTGTGACGGCGGTGAGCCGCGCCGCACGAGCCCCCCTTTTCCCTTTCCTCTTTCTTTCCAATCCACCAC